>CM053573.1:7595898-7614912 GCA_028646485.1 Cryptoprocta ferox | reverse complement strand
ATCTGATTTTTTCTTTCTTGGCTTATAGTCATGGCTCCTTGTCCCAGAGTTTTCCAAGCCTGCGAATAATTATCTGGTTTAACTGACGGATACCCTGAAGGTAATAACATAAATTGCTCATGATTCAGTTTGGCTTGTGCTTCCCCGTGCAAAGTTCTCCCCGTCTACAAGACTCTGGACGAGCGCTTTACCAACAATACTACTTCAAATGTGCACAGACCTTTCCACTAGTGTCTCATGTCTTTTATACCAGGGATCAATGTGGGCTTTAGTAAGCGGTGAGGAAGAGTAAGTGTCTTCGGTAATGTTGGAAGGACTCTTCCAAACAGATTTCTCACTTCTTACATTTCATTCTCCAAGTTTTTTGTGGCTAATATATAGAAACAATTGATTTTTGTAGTTTGATCATGTATCCCACAGCTTTGCTAAATTCACAGTTCTAATAGATTGTGTTTAACTCTCTTTGGGTTTTCTATGTATACAATCATCTGTGAATAACACTTCTTCATTTTCTTTTTTTTTAAGTTTATATAATTTACTTTGAGAGAGGGAGAGGGAGAGAAAGAAAGAGAGAGAGAATGAACAAGGGAGGGGCAGAGAGAGAGAGCGAGAGACAGAATCCCAAGCAGCTTCTGTGCTAACAGCACAGGGCTCAATCTCACAAACCTTGAGATCATGACCTGCGCCAAAATCAAGAGTTGCACGCTTAATCGACTGAGCCACCCAGACACTCCTTCCTTTTCAAACTATATGCTTTTTTTGTCCCTTACTTCTTCTGCTCTTGCACTGATTTGAACCGCCAGTATTACGTTGAATATAAATGGTGAAAGCAAACGTTTTTCTTCCCTGAAGCAGAGGGAAAGGCATATGCTACCTCACAATTCAGAATTTTGTGTATTAGCCATAGGCCTTTGTAGATACTCTTACCAAATCAAGAAATATCCTTCTCTTCCTACTTTACTGAGTGTTTTTATGATTGACAGGTATTGAATTTCACGGAAGGACTTCTCTGCATCTATTGAGATGATTCTTTGGGTTTTCTCCTTTTTTTTGTTTGGTTTTTAAGTTAATAGCTTTTCAAATGTTAAGTGTACTTGTTAATGATGTGTTAACCTAAATTGTTGGATTTAATTTGGCTAATATTTTGTTTAAGATCTTTGCATTCATCAGAGATATATTGGTCTGTAACTTTCCTTATAATGTTTTTCTCAGGTTCTGTTATCAAAGTTATACTGGCTCAAAAAACGAGTTAGAACATATCCCCCTTTTCTCTTTTCTGTGAAAAAGTAATATAAGATTAGTATCATCTCTTCCTTAAATTTTTGGAAGAATACCAGCGAAGTCACCTGAGCCTGAAGTTTTTATAGAGGGACTTTTTTTTTTTTTTTTTAAGTAGATTTCACACCCAGCTGGGAGCCCAACATGGGACTTGACCTCACCACCCTGAGATCAAGACCTGAGCTGAGATCAAGAGCCAGGTGCTCAACCAACTGAGCCACCCAGTTGCCCCTATAGAAAGACTATTTTTTAATAACAGATTCCATTTCTTTAAAAGATATGAGAATATCTAGATATCGTGTATCTTCTTGTATCAAGTTTGATAAATAGATATTTTTAAAAACTTTCTCCATCACCCAACCTGTCAGATTAACTTTGTTTTGAATGTCCTTCTATCATGTGCTCATATCTGTAGGATCTGTGGTGATATCTCAGTTTTCACAACTGATATTAATAATTTGTATTTTCTTTCTTTTTTATTCATCAGTCTGATAAATGTTATATTATTTTTATTAATCTTTTTATCAAGAAAAGATGCTATATTTTGTCAAATGCTTTCTCTGCATCTATTGAGAGGATCATGTGGTTCTTGTCCTTTCTTTTATTGATGTGATGAATCACATTGATTGCTTTGCAGATATTGAACCAGCCCTGCATCCCAGGTATAAATCCCACTTGGTCCTGGTGAAAAATTTTTTTGATGTATTGTTGGATCTGGTTGGCTAATATCTTGTTGAGGAATTTTGCATCCATGTTCATCAGGGTTTTTATTAATCTTTTTGAAAGACCAACTTCTGGTCTTGTTGATTGTGTCTATTGTCAGTCTATTTTTCCATTTCACTGATTTCTGCTCCTAAGTATTTTCTTTCTTTCTACTTTCTTTGGGTTAAATTTCATCATATTTTTCTAGCTTTTTCGGATAGAGTTTAAATAATTGATTTTCAACGTTTCTTCTAATTTATGCATTAAAGTAATACATTTTCTTTAGAGCATTGCTCTAGCTACATCCTCCACATTTTTCTAGGGGCACCTGGGTGGCTCAGTTGGTTTAGCATCCGACTTCCCCTCAGGTCATGATCTCATCATTGGTTGGTTCAAGCCCCCTGACAGGCTCTGTGCTGACAGCTCAAAGCCTGGAAGCTGCTTCAGATTCTGTGTCTCCCTCTTTCTCTGCCCCTCCCCTGTGTGTGTATGTGCATGCGTGTTTTCTCTCTCTCTCTCTTTCTCTCTCTCAAAAATAAATAAATAAATAAATAAATAAATACTTTTTAAAAAGTATTATGATTTGGATTCAAAATATGTTTAATTTACATTCTGATTTTTATTTGACTCATGGGTTAGTTAGGAATGTGTTACTTAATATTCAGATATTACTGGTTAGTTTTTGTTTTTGATTTCAACTTTAATTTCACTGGAGTTAGGAAACTTTCTTTGTGTGACTTCCGTGTTTTGAGATTTGTTAAGACTTATGTGTCATTGGGGTGCCTGAGTGGCTCAGTCGGTTAAGCATCTGACTCTTGATTTCAGCTCAGGACATGATCAGGTTCATGGGTTCAAGTCCCACATCAGGCTCTGCGCTGACAGCACAGAGCCTGTGTGGGATACTCTCTCTCTGTCTCTCTCTGCCCCTCCCCGGCTTATGTACACGTGTCTGTGTGCATGCACACATGCTTTCTCTCTCTCTCAAAAGAAATGTTATTTACTTATTTATTTATTTATTTTTAAAAAGACTCATATGTCAATGTATGGCTCACTGTATGATTTATTTTGGCAACCATTTCATGTGCTCTTGAAAATAATGTTACTGGGCAGTTTTGCGGTGAAATGATTTATAAATACTGACTGGGTTGATTTGGCTATTAATGCTGTTCAAATCTACTGTGATCCTACTGATTGTTCTTGCTTGTTTTATCGGTTATTGAGATCAGTAATTGTGGATTTGTTTATTTCTCTTAAATTTCTGACAAATTTTGCTTTTCATATTTTGCAGATATGCTGTTAGATACTCATACATTTATGATTCTTCCATCTTTCTGTTGAATTCACCCTTCCAGTATTATGAAATGTCCCTCTTTATCACTAGTATTATTTCCTGCTTTTCCATCTATTTGCCTGTGTGTGTGTGTGTGTGTGTGTGTGTGAGATACTAATTTGCCAGACCAACCAGTGAGGAGCCTGACGTGGGGCTCAAACTCATGAACTGTGAGATCATGACCTAAACCGATATCAAGAGTCAGACACTTAACTGACTGAGCCACCCAGACTCTCCTTTTTCTGACTTACAAAAAATGTTTATTTGTTTATTTTGAGAGAGAGTGTGTGCAAGCAGGGGAGTGGCAGACAGAGAAAGAGAGAATTCCAAGCAGGCTACATACTGTCAGCGCAGAGATCAACTGTGAGATCATGGCTTCAGCCGAAATTATGAGCTGGAGACTCAACCAACTGAGCCACCCAGGTGCCCCCTTTTTCTGATTTTAATAGTTTAAATGGACACAGCTCCTTATAGGCAAGGAATATGTTACTGAATAAAAATCACATGGAAAAGGCATATTTGCAGGAGAATCATCTTGCCAGTGAGAAAATGTGGAGCAGAGAGACTCAGCATCAGGAACAGCACTGCAGAGCTGACTTTTGATCATTGGGAGAAATAAAGGTGGAAAGAGTGCACCCAGGCACACTATTTAATATTCAGAAACATAACCTTGGCCCCTCCTCCACCTGAACCTGTGCTTGTCCATACAAAACTTAGTCTATTTAGTTTACTTCATCTCAAAGTGAATTAAAATAGAACGGATATAATTATGTTGTCAGAAGTACACGATAAAAGGGAAAAAATGACAAATGATGAACATTAGATAGAAAAATATTGCCATGATGAGGATGAACACTGTGACAGAGTAGATGAAAATTGAACAGATAACACTGAATTACAAAAGCACAATGAGTGTGTTTCCCCTACAATGCAAAAGAGCAAATAGAGATACAAGAGGCCAGGAAAGATTCCCAGACAACCCCCCAAAATGAAAGCTTTAGAAAGGAAGTTTAGAAAAAATCCTAGAAATGAAGGTCAAACTGCAAGCAATGCAAAGAAGAAAGAACATTGTGGAAAGCATAAGAATGGAAATGGAGCATAGGAAAAAGAAGAGGAAGAAAAAAATGAAATAAAAATGAATAAATATTTTAATGGATTAGAAAGAATATGTTTTATATGTGGAAGACCAAGAAGATCCAATATGCATAATCTTCATCCCATTAGAAGAAAACAAAACAAATCAGCAACAACGAAGACGAGGTGGGGAGCAGAGAGTATAGGAAAAAATATTTAAAGATACAATTCAAGAAAACTTTCCACAAATAAAAGAGGACTTTAATCTGTAGATTATAAAGAAATAACTTGTTCCAGAGGGGAAAAAAACTCATATAAAATGGTAAACATTAAGATATTATCTAGGGGTGCCTGGGTGGCTCAGTTCGTAAATTGTCTGAGTAGGCTCAAGTCATGATCTCATGGTTTGTGAGTTCGAGCCCAATGTCAGGCTCTATGCTGACAGCTCGGAGCCTGGAGCCTGCTTCGGATTCTGTGTCTCCCTCTCTGCCCCTCCTCTGCTCACGCTCTGTCTCTCTCTCAAAATTAAATAAACATTAAAAAAAATTTTTTTAAGATACTATCTCAAAGTTTCTGTTCTTCAATTATACTTCTTTAGGCATCCTGTAAAAAGATCAAGTTGTGTAGGATGACCACATAATTTGTTGTTTTAACTGGAACAACTGAGAGAGTGAAAATAGGTTATTAGTTATTAGTTATTACGTTGGTGCAACAGCACGAACTGGGGTGTCTTTGGTAACCAGATATATAGGTAGACATTCTCCTTATAAGGAGGAAGGAGTCAGGCTAACCCCAGACTCTTCCACAACAGCAATCAGTGAGCATTTCTGGCCTCCTCCAGGAAAGTGTATGTGACCTCAGAATTTTACACCAGGACTACAGTTCCCATGAACAATTTTTAGAGAAATTACTACAGAACACAAGTTAGCCAGCTAAAAGAGCATGACCACATACAGAGCCATGATGAGCATTTAGTCCCCTTAACTATATGACAGGCAGGGAGGTTGTGCTCAGCTAACAGAATAGTAACACTAAACCTCCAGAGAATATAGAAATGAGATAACTCAGAAAGACCACGGGCAATGTGGAAAGAGGGTGGGAAATATATTTCTCCATCTTTTTTATAACCAGAAATAAAAAGATATCATTTAAAGCCAATAAATGAGGGATCAGCATATATAAAGGCATAAAGGTGAACTTCAAAAGAAAACTTCGTGATTTAGCAGAATCGCATGGTAGGAGAAAAAGGAAAGGGGGGTAGAGGGGAAGAACAGTAAGTCCAACATTGCTTATAGTGAGGGGTCAAAATATGATGTCTAAAGAAAAATATCATCTCCATTTGGATCCCTAAGCCAAACCATCTATAAGAGAAATACCTAAGACAGAGTAACTTAGCAAGGCTCACCTGTTCATTCACTAGTATTTGTTGTCCTACTGTGTGCCAGGCGCTGGCAAACCACCCAGGAACCAAAATGACAAAGCTCTTCCCCTAAAAATGCTTTGTTTTAGAAGAAGGAGACAGATAATACAGAAAGAAACAAGTCAATATACGGTGTGTCAGATGACAAGGAGTCCTACGGAGAAAAATTAAGCTGATAAAGAAGTGGGGATTGAGGAGGGCTCTTACATATAAGATGATCAGGAAAAGCCAGGCCACATAGGATTCTGCAGGCCAGCAGACAGACTGTGCACTCTCTCTCTCTGTGAGATGGAACACTCTGGAGGGTTTTACACAATCGAAATCAAAGAATCCCTAAAGGAATATGAGGTGAGTGCTAAAGAAAGATAGCAGGTGTCATGATTTTTATATCACACATTGGTCAATTCAGGACAAGAAAGAGACAAAAAAAATATTTTAAAGGAATTATTAACACCCACAAAACAAAATTTACTAGAAACATAAGGAATGAAACAGAAGACTCCCTCTGTCCATGACAGGTCAAGTTAATAAAAATGAATGAATATTTAAAAGATCTGGGGGCGCCTGGGTGGCTCAGTCGGTTTAGCGGCCGACTTCGGCTCAGGTCATGATCTCGCAGTCGTGAGTTTGAGCCCCGCATCAGGTTCTGTGCTGACAGCTCAGAGCCTGGAGCCTGTTTCAGATTCTGTGTCTCCCTCTCTCTCTGCTCCTCCCCGACTCGTGCTCTGTCTCCCTCTGTCTCAAAAATAAACAAACTATATAAAAAAAATTTTTTTAATTAAAAATTTAAAAAATTGAAAAAGATCTGAGTAACATAATTATTGAGGTAGATGGAAATGATTCATGTACTGTATTCTCACAACAAGCTGCCTTTTGAGTGCTCACAGAACATTCACAAAAACTGATAACATATTAGATCACAAAAAAAAATCTCAATTCTTCTCCCCATATTACCAATAATTCCCCAAAATAGCAATAGCACAAAATACCAGTTCCTAATCACAATGTAATATAACTAGATATAAATAATACACTAAAAACAAAAAAAAAGTTTCTACTTTCCGGAAGTTGAAAAATTCTTTCATAAACAACATTTGAGTGTAGGAAACACAATAATTTAAATGGCATATCTAGAGAAATAATCACAATAAAAAAAAACTAAGTTGGAACTTCTGAGATGCTGCTAAAACACCAGAGGAAAAGCATAACTTGAAATACATTGCTCAACTCTATGCAAATGCATAGAAAACCAGAATGAAATGGATACTTTTCAGGGCATCTGGGTAGCTCAGGTCATAATCTTGAGGCTTTGTGGGTTCGAGCCTTTCATTGGGGCTCTCTGTGCTGGCAGGACAAAGCCTGCTTGGGTTCCTCTCTCTCTCTCTCTCTCTGTCTGTCCCTCCCCCACTCATGCTGTCTTTGTCTCTCTCAAAATAAATAAATAAGCTTAAGAAAAAAGAAATGGGGATACTTTTCATGGAAAATATAAATGACCAAAGTTGACCCCAGAAGAGACAGGAAACTAAAATGACAAAGCCTCTCACAAAAAAGTGCCAGATGGATTTAACCATAGAATTCAACCCAATCTTTAAGAGATAGATAACGCCAATGCTATCTAAATTTTCCTAGATTACAAACAAGATGTCTCCAACCTTTTTTGTGATAATAGCTTAATGTTAAAACAAAAACCCTACTACAATAGCAAGAACAAAAATACAGAGTAGTATCATTTAAAGCTGACAAGCTGGGGTGCCTGGCTGGCTCAGTCAGTAGAACTTGCAACTCTTGATCTCAGGGTCATGAGTTCAAGCCCCATATTGGACCTAGAGCTTACTTAAAACAAGACAAAACAAAACAAATCAAAAGAAACAAAAAACTGACAAGGCAGGAATTCTAAATAAAATATCAGGCAAACATTACATGACTATTGCAATGAACATGTGGAATACATTAAATAAAACGAAAAGGTGTGTCACTATTAGAAAATCTGTTAAAACAATTTACAATATTAAAATATTCAAAGAGAAAATAATTGATTGTTTCTATAGACAATGAAAAAGTATTTGATAGCAACCACTTTCTGGTTTTATAAAAATATTGTTACTAAAATAAAGGGCGCCTGGCTGGCTCAGTCAGAAGAGCATGAGACTCTTGATCTTGGGGTCGTGAGTTCAAGCTCCATGGTGGGTGTAGGGAATATTTAAATAAATAAATAAATAATTTAAAAAACATATTACAAAGCTACAGTAACTGAAACAGTATGATATTAGAACATGAGAAGGTGGAAATGCTGGAATAGACTGAGTCCAGACCTGTATACTTAGGACTTACTTATATCCAATAAGAGGACATTTCAAATCAGTGGGAAGAAGGTGGGGTCTTCCATAATGATGTCACTACAACAGAACGACCATCTGGATAGAAATAAAGTTGATTTTACACCAAAGTCAACTTCAAACAGAAAAAATTTTAATGAAAAATAAAATCTAATGAATACTAGGAGAAAATATGCACAAATTTTTAAATGAGCTTTAAGTAGAGAAGGCCTTTCCAAATATGACACAAATCCTTGAAGCCATGTAAGATTGACAAATTGTACTACATAAAATTGGAAAATATCTTTAAAGCCCAAAGCTCCATAAATACAGTCACACACGTGTATAAAGTCTTATATCCAACTACATTCATTGCACTGTTTATAGCAGCAGAAGTTTGGAAAAATCTAAATAGGGTTCTGATTAAATAAATGTTGGTACACCCATCAAATAACAATGCCACCCATTAACTACAACAAGGCATGCTCACGGGGCGCCTGGGTAGCTCAGTCAGTTAAGCCTTGAACTTCGGCTCAGGTCATGATCTCACGTTAATGGGTTCAAGCCCCATGTCGGGCTCTGTGCTGACAGCTCAGAGCCTGGAGCCTGCTTCGGATTGTGTGTCTCCCTCTCTCTCTCTGCCCCTCCCCCTCTCATGCTCTGTCTCTCTCTGTCTCAAAAATAAATTTAAAAAAATTTTTAAAAAAAAACAAGGCAGGCTCACATATACTGATAAACTGTTAGTGAAAGATTTCCAAGCTACTCTAAATGATAAGTAAGTGAAGAATAATCTGTATAGTATGTTACAATTCCGCAAAAAAAATATGAAAGAATATATATGTGTGCATATTTTATTTCCATAGAATATCTCTGGAAGACTGCTCAAGAAACCAGTGGGAGTGGCTGCCTCTAGGGAAGCAAAGTGGGTGGTGGAAGCACAGGGATAAAAGGAAGATTTAACCTCATTTTCGTTTGTTGAATATTTCAAGTCTTGCGTCATGTGTTTATATTGACAATACAGTTCCCCCCAAAAGTACTTTTATTTTTTTAATGTTTATTTATTTATTTTTGAGAGAGAGGGGGAAAGAGAAAGAGAGAGAGAGAGAGGGACAGAGAATCCCAAGCAGGATCTGTGCTGTCAGTGCAGAGCACGATGCGGGGCCCAGGAGATCATGACCTACACCGAAAGCAAGAGTTGGATGCTCAACCCACTGAGTCTCCTAGTTGCCCCCCAAAAGTACTTTTAAAAAGAAAAGGGTTGGGTGCCTGGGTGGCTCATTCGGTTGAGCATCTGACTTCAGCTCAGGTAATGATCTCTCAGTTTGTGGGTTTGAGCCCCGTGTCAGGCTCTGTGCTGCCAGATCAGAACCTGGAGCCTGCTTCAGATTCTGTGTCTCCCTGTCTCTCTGCCCCTCCTGCTCACATCTCTCTCTCTCTCTCAAAAATAAATAAACATTAAAAAATGTTTTTAAAAAGAAGAAAAGGGTGGATATTATTAATAACAGTATGAACTGGAAAAAAAACAAAAAAAAACTATGGCAATTGGCTTGGAGTGTTGGTGCTGGAGACAATTGGATGGATTCAAGAAACAAATACGAAGTAATATAATATAATGAGAGGTACTATGTTTTCATAGGACTTGGTGATTGACTGCATTGTGTAGGGGAAATGGGGGGGTGTTGGCGGGAGGGGCAAAGGAGAAATTGTCAAAGGTGACTTCCTGGTATACGGTATAGCCATTTCCTGAGCCAGGAAATACTGAAAGAGGTAGAGTTACTGAGGCATTATTTTGAGTTCAGTTTTGGATCGCCTGAGTTTAATCCAAATGGAGATGTTGAATAGATAGTTGTGTGTGCCCGAATGATCTAAGAAGAAAAGTAGAGATAAATTTCTGAACTTCTGGGTATTCAAATGGCTTTTGAAGCCATGGAGATAGATAAGAGGTGTGAAGGGAGAGAGCCCAAGATAAATCCTCAGAAACCCCAATATTTGAGGCTCCAAGGAGGGTGGGGGAAGGGACTTGACAAAGGATACTGATACTTCCTTTGGTGTTAGACAGAGGAAGAGGACCAGAAGTCAGTGCTGACATGGAAGCCCAAAAGATCAGATTATTTAAACAAAAATCTCTTAAATATTTCAAATGTGTGCCACATGAATTGAGGTGAATTGAATTGAATTGCTGGATTCACTGAAGAAAAATGAGTCAGAAGCTGAATGGTATTATAAAAGCATGCTGTTGCTAAAGCTCAGTTTTTCACACTCAGGCCTCCCCTTGGTTATCCAAGGTCGATAGCACAATTGATTATCTCCTGTGGTCTTTCTGGAGCACTTGGAGGTGGCCTCCCAGCCCTGCTCCATACACCACCCCAAGCAGCTATCATCAGCTAATCAGACTGATGCACAAGAGAACAGATAACACCAAACTATCCCTCTCACGTCACGCTTGGTTCTCCTCATCCCCACCAGCCGTCCAGCCGGTGCCATTCATTTCTAGAGGATCTACTGGTTCTTATCACTGACTCTCCTCTTGTACCACTGCCACCATGGGGCTGCGCTTCCCTCTCCTGACCGCCTCATGCTTCCGGCGTGGCCTCCCTGCATCCCAAGTTTTTCTCTGCCCAGTTAATCCTGCCAACAGCAGCTTTCAAATAATCTTTTGAAATCATAATTTTTATCATATTAAGTGCCAGCTCAGCAAACTTTGGTGACTCCACATGGCAAACACAGTTCAAAATCATGAGCCTGACATTCACAGCCAGCACCCACCTTTCCAGGCACGTCCCTCATTCTTGCCTCATGCAGCCTTCATAGCCTGTCAAACCCTAGACCACGGCCAAGTTCTCTTGGTGGTTTCCCACCTTTATTTCTTGTTCACATTGCTCTCTTCCTTGCCTGGAAAACTCCATGCCCACTTGAAATTCTATCCATCTGTCAAGGTTAAGTTCAAATCCTAAATCTTTTGTGAAAACTTTTCCAACTGTCTGCTCTGGTACTTCTTCTGTGATATGTTGGCACTAATACTCATTTGGCTTACCATCAATGTTATCTGTCATCTCCTTTAAGCATATTTTTTGGTGACTCCTAATGACACTGTAAACTCCTTCAGCACAGGACACCTGTTCTCCTCTGTAGTCTTCACATAAGACACTACCACCATCTTATTCATCGTAAGCTTCAAACACTAACTAGGTAAACAATTTCCCCATAAAACATTTAACATATAAAGCAGCATTTTCTTTCTTGGAATTTAATGTTTATTTATTTTTGAGAAAGAGAAAGACACACACACACAGAGTGTGAGCGGGGGCAGGGGAGGGGTGGAGAGAGGGGGAGGCTCTAGAAGCAGGCTCTAGGCTCTGAGCTGTCAGCACAGAGCCCGATGTGGGACTTGATCTCATAAGCCGTGAGATAATGACCTGAGCCAAATTCGGATGCTTAATCGACTGAGCCCCCTGGGCCCCCCTAAGAAGCATTTTCGAATATGTCCTAGTCACAGTGAATCACTCCATAGTCTAGTAGTAGTTCCTAATATGAAGACCAATATAATCTTCAATCAAAGAATCTGAATTTTACTATTTCTACAATGGCATCCCTTTTGGGAAAAGACAAGAGCTTTAAAAATTTCTAAATATAAATATTACGTCTTATTTGTCAATTGGAGATTTCTCATGTCCTACCGAGTTAGTGCTGTTAACTGTTTGACTCTACTATTGGATGTCAACTTGGCCATTGGACTTAAATGCTTGTTTTAAATGTTTTCTTAATGGCGTAATGAATTTTACAATCGACATTTGCAAAATACCCCATGCTCACACTGGCAAGTTTTCATTTATGAATCTTAAAGCAGGTTACCTTAATTTTTTTTTAACGGAACGAATAACTCACATATGGTCAGTGCACAAGTCTTAAGTGACCGGCTTGATGAATTTTCACATGTGTGTATCCTGTGTGATCGGCACTCAGAGCAGCACATGGGGCATTTTTGGCACTCCAAAATGCTCCCTTCTGTCCTCTTCCAATCAGTGTCTGGGTAACCACCCTGCTACATTTCCTTTGTGATAGATCCCGCCTATTTTTGAGCATCACAGAAATGGTATCATCCAATCTGTATTCTCTCTAGTTGTTTTCACTCTACGCCTGTGTTGTGTGCTCCGTAGTTTGTCGGTTTATCATTGCTAGTCGCATTACCTTTGTTACTGTATACATTTTTAATTGACAATTGCTTATTTTTTTAAGTTTATTATGGTTATTTTTTAGTGATCTCTACACACAACGCGGGGCTCAAACTTGCAACCCGGTGGAGGGTCACATGATCTACCAACTGAGCCAGCCAGGCTCATTGTATACTTTTTTGCTGCAACTGATGATAAATTGAATATGCATTTATTTAATTAATATGTTGGTAATTCCTTTGTATTCACAACACTTATCTAAATTTTATACATTTAGGTATACTATTTCTGCGGGTTTAAAATTTCTTATTTTACTCCCAAATAATAGCAACTGAGCAAATAGATGACCCACAGCAGTCATAAAAAGCAAAATCTGTGAATGTTTTCAAACAATGTGATCAATGGTTTTTACCTTAATGACCCGAAGAGAAAGTTAAGAATATTACTAGTATGGTCTTTCATGTTTTTTTAGGAAATGTTGGTGAGTTTTGAGGATAGATTGTCTGCAGATATTATCTTAATTATCAATTGATTAAGTAACACTAAGCAAGTTAAAACGTATAACTCACCTTCCCCACACTGCTTATGTTTGGCCAGGGGAAGGTAATCTTTATAGTGCTCTGACCTACACAGAAAAATCACCCAAAATTCATGTTATCATCATATTAGTTGGCTTTCACTAAGTTATGTTATAACTAACAAACAATCCCAATGCTACAACATAACTTTGTTATAACAAATCTCAGTGCTTGCTACAGCTAATCTCTTCTTCATAATGCATGTCTGCCATCCAGGGCTCTGCACTACATATTCTTTATTCCAGGACCTAGGCTAAAAGGGAGTCTCTCTTGAGACGTGCCTGACTCTACATAGAGGGAAAAGAGATGTAAGGGCTTTTAATGCTTTTTCTATGTGACACACACTCCTTTGGCTGAAGCAAGTCTTATGGCCGAGTATGATATACAAGGGGAAGGAAAATCCTATAGGAAGAGTCCCAGGAGATAGGTGATGAGCATATTGACTGAGAATTCAGTCTACCTCAGGTAGTGTCATAGTATCACTGCCACTGTCACCACCACTACACGTGGTCTATGCCAGGTACGATTTTGCCTCCATACTCCCCTGAAAGTCTATGGAACTGCTTTGTTTATGATGACATTGGCCACCGGTCTGCACAAGAATGGATAATCTAAAAGTAGTATGTGGATACCCCAACATGTAAAAACATTAACTCAGTTTTTAGCATTTGCCTTTTCACACAGGTGTACGAATCTTGGGTAAGCAGCCATTGAGGAAGTTAATTCATGTCCAAAGCCACAACTAACACCAGCAACTGACCTTCCCAGAAGGATATATAGTACATTTGAGCCAACAGAGCTCCTGTTGCTAGTGTGTTACCTGGCTATGCTTTCAAGAATAAATGAGCTGAATGAGTCAAAGTGATTGCCCAATAGCCTAGAAGATGTTCCTGGTCTAATTGACCCAAATCTATCCTGATGGAGAGATATTTATGATGTTAAGGTGTGGATAAGCACTTATCCCACCTGTCCAAAGGTGAGACTATCATACTTTAGAGAGAATAAACTCAAAGTCACCTTATCATTTGAGATCAGTTGGTCACCAGCTGCTGTGTGGAACTGATGGGTAACCTTGCGTGACTTTGCCTTGTAGGAAACCTGCAAGGCTGATGTGGGTAATGGATGCCCTGTTTCTATAATTCCCAGGTCAACACTGTGTATTGGCTTTTCTGATTGGAAGCTATATTGTTTAAAAGGCAAAAAGAAGCACTCTTGAGAAATATTCAGAGATCCTAAGGTGTTGGCAGTTGTTATGAATAGAGGAGAATGTATCTGGTTTTTTATCCAGTTATACTTTATATTTTAAGTAAACCTCAGACAGAAAGGGGGGGTGGGTGCCCTGGCTGGCTTAGTCAGTAAAGCATGTGACTCTTGATTTTAGGGTCATGAATTTGAGCCCCACCTTGGGTGTGGAGATTGCTTAACAAAGAAAATAAGGTTGATTAAAAAAAGAAGAAGAAAGGAAGAAAGAAAGAAAGAGAAAAAGAGGGGAAAAAAAGAGAGAGAAAAAAGGTTCATACAGAACCATTTGTGGTCCAAGATAGGGGTCAAAAAATCTGTCTGCAGAGGACCTGATAGTGAATATTTATGACTTTGGGAGCCAACCAGGCTCAGTCCCAGGAACTGAACTCTGCCATCGGAGTGTGAAAACAGTCAGAAGATACATAAGCAAGAGGATGTGGTTGTGTTAAACAAACATACATATAACACACTTTATTTATGAAAAGAGGCAGCAGGCCAGATTTGGCCTGCAGGTTGTAGTTTACCCACCCTTGCTATAAGATAAAAGTCTCACGAACCTGCAATTAGACTGACAGCTGATTTTTCAATGAAACTATGGAATCCATAAAATAATGGAGCCACATCTTCAGAGTGCTAAAAGGAAAAAGAAACCCTGACAGCAGATTTCTATACCTAGTGAAAATATCCTTCAGAAATGAAAGCAGCATAAAATCATTTTCAAACAAAAATGGGGAGACTTTGTTGCCATCAGTTCTGGATTCACTGAAATGCCATAGGAACTTCTTGAAATTGAAGAGAAGTGATCGCTCAAAGGAGACTAGAACTGCTAGAGGCACTGGAGATCACTGAAAAGGTGAAATAAAAGCAAATATAAAGGAGTGTTGACTGTATAAACCAGTAACAATCCCATCTCAGATGTTCTCTGCCATCCATAGGAGGACAAAACATGACCACATTAGCACAAGGAGCAGGAAAGGAGCACAAGAGTTAAGATGTCGTAAGGCTCCTGCCCTTAGTAAAATGGTAGAAGTATGAATTCGGACTCAACTGCAAAAAGTCAGGGATGAATGATGCACTCTCTCGCTAAAAATTATATAAGAATATCTAACTTATAAGATACAGCTCGAGGAGGGGCTCCTGGGTGGCTCAGTCCGTTAAGCATCCAACTCTTGATCTCAGCTCAGGTCTTGATCTCAGGGTCATGAATTCAAGCCCGGAGTTGGGCTCCGTGCTGAACATGAAGCCTACTAAAAAAAAAAAAAAAATGATAATAGAGGAGAAAAATGGGATGATAAGAGTGGTTATTTCTGTGGGAAGAAAGGCACAAGGAAGGCTGACAGTACACTGGAAATTTTTTATATTTTGATCTGGGAGGTAGTTATGCAGATGTATTTAAATTATAACTGTATGTATTTAAATATGATACACATACTTTATTCTACTGTTAGCATATACAATAATATACACAATTATATAAATGTCACAATTCATTATAAACATGAATATATCATATAATATGTATCATATAATGTATACTATAATATTTATATATATTTACATTATATACTATTAATTATACATTACATTATATATAGTTATTAATTATACAATATTATAAAATATATAATATTATATACTATATTATATATCATAATATGATATATTTATATCATAGCATATAATGTATATAAATACATATTTTTAAAGATTTTTTAAAGTTTATTTCTTTATTTTGAGAGAGAGAGAGAGAGAGAGAGCACAGAGGAGGGTCAGAGAAGGAAGGAGAGAGAATCCCAAGCAGGCTCTGTACTGTTAGCATGGAGCCTGAGCGGGGCTCAGACTCACAAAGTGTGAGATCATGACTTGAGCTGAAACCAAAAGGCGGACACTTAACAGACTGAGCCACCCAGACGCCCCTATAATATACATATTTACGTATAAATTCATTGAGCTGTACTCTCATGGTTTGTGTACTTTATTATGTGCAAATTAGATCTTAATAAAAATGTTTAAACATGTCAGCAAAATAAGAAACACTGTATCCATGAAACAAGAATAGGATGCTTAAAATGGAACAGATTGGAGAATAAAAATGAGTCCTTGAAAACCAAAGATATGATAGATATATATAACAGCAAAAAGAGAAGAACAGTAAAAGAGAAGAGCTGAAAGATTAAGTCTAAAGTATCTCTCTGAAAGTAGAACAAAAACACTATGTCCCACAGGAGAAAAAGGTAACAAAATTAGAAGCTCAATGTGGATGTTAAATATCTGGCTAACAGGAGGCCCAGAAAGATACACCAGAGAAAGTGGGGGAAAAAAGGAAATTATTGAATACATAGTTCAATGAATTTTCCCAGAACCAAAGAGCACGAGTCTCCAAATGAAAACTTCCACCGAGTGTCCAGCACAATGAATGGAAAAAGACCAACATCAGAGAACACCATGGTGCAATGTCAGGACATCAGATAGAAGAAAATATCCCAAGAATTTTTAGACAGAGAAAGAAGGTCACCTACAAAAAGTCAGGAATTGGAATGGAATTCAACTTCTCAACAAAACACAGATAGCTATGAGATAAGGAGGCAAAAGAAAACAGACGATCCAAGAATGTGGGGATCAGACACTGGGAATTCCCAGCGTGGTGATGAAGAAAAGTCCCAGTTAAAGATTATGCAGCAGGCCTGGGGGCGTGCCCTACAGACCAACACAGGCAGTCAGAAAACTCTTGTCAGATCTCCTCACAGAGAAAGTGCTACTGACAGACATTATCTGGGGAAAGATGGCATCAAGTGGGATTTTACAGAGCGGTTATTTTTAGGTGAGAAAACACTTAATAGCGCTTAAAAACCAAAGCAACTGAAGAAATAAAGCAATTAAGTCCAATAAAATAGGCAGTTTTTACAATACAATCATAATCATTGTATACTCATTAGTCAGTATATGTTTCTATATCATGTAGTAATAATAGTGAGAATGTTGAATATGGAACCTAACACAAAAGGGCTAACCTCGTCTTCTGCTATACCAGAGAGTAATTAGATAGATCTACAATTGTAGGACCCAAGAAATAGCCGTATCTGGGTTTATTTTTAAGGGAGGTAAACACAGAACTGGCAGCTAAATGCATTGAAAGCAAGGTATCCTGGGAAACAGGAAGTGGATGCAAAGAGGAGACCACATTTTTTGTAATGAGACTTTTTGCACTAAACTTTTTTCTCTTTTATTTGGAAAAATTTCAAATGTACGTAAAAGTTCAAGAATAGTACAAGGAATACCCGGATACTCTTAACCTGGATTCCACATTACCTTTATCTCTCCCTTATTTATTTTTTTTTCTGAACCACTTGAAATGAGTCGAAAACATCACAGTGCTTCCTTCATAAATATTCCAGCTGGTGTCTCCTGAGAACAAGGACATTCTCCTCCACACTCAGAATATCATCATCACATCCAAGGAAATGAACGCTAATCCCCTGTGATCCCCTACGTGGACTGATATACCATCTACAGTTAAATATCCTCCATAGTCTCCCAAATCCTGTTTATATATCTTTTTTTTTTTCCAGCAGGATTTAATCAAATTTCGCAGTTTGCATTTAGTTGTTTCATCTCTTTGGACTTTTAAATTATAGAATAGGCCCCAGCGCCCAGGTCTGTCTTGTTTTTCGTGACACTGACTTTTTGGACAGGACTCTAGTTGTTTGGTAGCATGGCTCACAGCCTCATGACTGGATTCAGCTTCCTATGGAACTGTTCCCAGGCACTATTACATTACCGTAGAAAACAAAATCAACTGGAAAAAATGGAGATGGTATTTGTTTACATTTATTGAAAAGATGACTCTCTCTCTCTCAGGTCACCTTCTGCTGGAGTTCAGTGCCTTCCCTGTGTTAATTGGGTCAGCATGTGCTCACTAAGTGTTCCCTGACACAAGTCACTCCAGGAAGCAGGTTAAACACCTTTTCTCAGAGAGGCATACAATTCACAGCTTTTCATTTTAAATTTGTTCCCAGTGGGGATTTTTCTCCCCTCATCTTCCCAAGAAATTCTGTGACTGAAAAGTCGTCTGTTAGTTATCTCAATCACAAATGGAAGTTGTTTCTGCACAAATCCCTCGGTAGCTGAATAGATAGGATTCTCCTGTGTCATAAAGCCGGATCCAAAGGCAGCGCTGTGGACACGTGGGTTCTGTGCCCGGATCTGCCATTGACACCTTGGGTGACCTTGAGGAAGCCCTTGGCCTTTCTAGGCTCCAGTGTTCTTATCTATAAAAAGAAGGGGGCAGAACAAGTTGGTAATGAAAGGTACCTTTCAAAGCGTGGTTCTAACGTGAGCAGAGAGTTCAAGGGCGGGTAGCCACCGCACACCTAGTGGACAGCCCTTTTGACCTTCCTGGAGCTCAACTCAGCCACATTCTCCACCCAGCAAGTCGATCCTTGGCTGTGATAGGGAGACAAATAGGTGGGGGGAGGGCACAGAGAAGAGCAAATCAGGGGCAATGGTGCAAATCCCAGTGCTAAGGGGGACGGCAGAAAACCCCACTTCCAGGGAGATCTATGTGATGATAAATCGAGAGGCAGACAAATAGTCTGACAAACAAGTGTAATGTTAAAAGCAAAAGAAACCTCAAAATATTCTTGTTAAGTACTCAACAAACACTTAATAAATTTAATGATTAATGGCAAAGGACTTCAGGACACACTACCCCAACATATGACCTTTTGGTACACTGATTGCTTTGAGCTGAAGGCTCTGGAAAATAGCAGATGCAGGACAGACTCTCTCTGATCTTCCTCATCTGCCTGGAGACATCGCCTCCAGGAGGAACTCGGTCGTCATCCACCCCCTCCCGGGAGTGTCTTCCGCAGGGAAGATGGACTCTCATTGCTGGAGACATGAG
>CM053573.1:7427975-7595398 GCA_028646485.1 Cryptoprocta ferox | reverse complement strand
CTCATGTCTCCAGCAATGAGAGTCCATCTTCCCTGCGGAAGACACTCCCGGGAGGGGGTGGATGACGACCGAGTTCCTCCTGGAGGCGATGTCTCCAGGCAGATGAGGAAGATCAGAGAGAGTCTGTCCTGCATCTGCTATTTTCCAGAGCCTTCAGCTCAAAGCAATCAGTGTACCAAAAGGTCATATGTTGGGGTAGCTTATCCTGAAGTTCTTCATGAGAAACAGTCCTTATACAAACTCTTTCTTTTTCCTGCAGTTCTCATCTCCACTCTCTACCAGGCATTCCAGAACAAATCATTAAAAGCTAGGTGTTGGACAGTGTGGGAGGGTGGGGTAGAAAGTCAAAAAGACTATATCGAGAGAAATGCTTCAGACTATGGACCTGGGGTTCCCCAAGACAAGGTTCATCTGCCGCCCCCTCCTTTCTACCCCAGAATTTACCATGTTGTAGTTTTTCTGGTGCATTGCTGGTCTTCCCCACTGGTGTCTGACTCTTTCAGATTTGGAGCCCAATCTAATTTATCTTTGTATCTCCAGGATGATCAGCGTATCTGGCACAGTGCATTCAAATATATGTGGAACCAATGAACAGCTATTCACTTCACAGCAGGCAACTTATAATCCAATTTGCAAAAAATGGTGGCTATGCATGAATGTGTCATCTAAGAGAATGTAGGATGAAGGTTAGCTCTGGTTTGACAAGTTGAGATCTCTGATTTTGTTTGCTTGTTTGTTTTTCTGTTTGCTTATGTTTAACCAGTCACTGTCTGGATTTCCTTCTTGACTAAAACTTTTAATACACAAAGTCGTGAATGGTGTGCACACTTGCGTTGTCACTCTAGGGCACAGGATTCCAGTCCCTTTGGAGATCCAGGGATCAGAAAATAGGTCGCACTCTAATATAATGTCATGGGTATGATGGAACAGTTAACTCCGGGCTGGCTTTCATATATCCTGGGGTTTTTCAGGCTTAAAAATGCTGCAAAGTGTTGGAACTCACTTTCGTTTCATACTTTTCTCCCTTATAGAGAGACATGTCTGCTTTTTGTTGTTGGAGCTAGTGACTATCGGGGACCTCCAATCAATAGCTTGGACAGAACTGCAGGTACAGCAAATGTCACATGTAAAACTGAAATCAAGACATAGAAAGCAGATGAGAGTTGGGCACCTGGGTGGCTCAGTCAGTTAAGCATCCGACTCAGCTCAGGTCATGACCTCACGGTTCGTGAGTTTGAGCCCCGAGTCTGGCTCTGTGCTGACAGCTCACAAACTGGAGCCTGCTTCAGATTCTGTGTCTCTGTCTCTTTCTGCCCCTCCCCCTGCTTGCACTCTCTCTGTTTCTCAAAAATAAATAAAAATTAAAAAGAAAGCAGATGAGAGAAAGATTAGTAAGAAGGGAGGATATGAAAGTAGTTCTTAAGAACCTGGCAAGTAAGGAAGGAAACCAATACTTCTTGGATGCCCACTAGGTTCCTGGTATTCTGGGCTCATTGTTACATTTTTTTTTTTTCCAGAAATGAGAAGTGGGAAGAAGCCTATTTTATGATACTCCAAAGATTTAGAACCTGGGCCATTAGGTAAAGCCTATAGGGACATAGGGCATGTTTTTTCTCCTGATTACCAATAATTGATTTTGAAAAATTTGAAGAAAGGCACAGAGAAGAAAAATAGCACCTGTGATTCTGCTACCTAATGATAAATGTTACAAGAATTTATTTTAATACATGCACTTTTAAAAAAATATGCACTTTTTATTACAAAATTAAATACTACTAGTTTATAACTTCCTTTATCTTCTAACAGACTGAGCATTTTTCTCATGTCATGAAATATTCTTTTATTATAGGGCACATATTTTTTTTTATTTTTATTTTTTAGAGACAGAGTGAGAGAGTTGGGGGGGAGAGGGGAAGTGGAGGGAGAGAGAGAGAGAGAGAGAGAGAGGTAGGGAGAGAGAATCCTAAGCAGGCTTCATGCTCAGCATGGAGCATGACACAGGGCTCGATCCCTCAATCCTGGTATCATGACCTGAGCCAAAGTCAAGGGTTGGCCACCCACCCCACGATGTGCCACATTTCTAAATGGAGGCTCCCCTGCTGGATCTTTAGGTCGTTTTCAATGTTTCAACTTGAGGATGTCCTTGAAGGTTGTCGTAAGAAGCGTGGGGGCTTGGCCTAGGGAAATATCAGATGAGATAAGTAAATGTTGGAAGACAAGGAGATTCGATTTAGGTGGGGAAATCACAATTTTCTTCCAACATTTGAAGGTTGGCATTTTTTTTAAAGATTTCATTTCATTTCATTTATTTTAATATTTATTTAGTTTTGAGAGAGAGAGAGACCGACAGAGAGACAGAGCGTGAGTGGGGGAGGGGCAGAGAGCGAGGGAGACACAGAATCTGAAGCAGGCTCCAGGCTCTGAGCTGTCAGCACAGAACCCGACTCGGGGCTTGAACTCACGAACCATGAGGTCGTGTCCTGAGCTGAAGTAGGACCTGTAATCGACTGAGCCACCCAGGCACCCCTTAAAAATTTCATTTTTAAGTAATCTTTACATCCAAGTGGGGCTTGAACTCACAACTCTGAGAGCAAGAGTCGCACACTCCACAGACTGAGCCAGCCAGGCACCCCAAAGGTTGACATTTCTAAGAGGAGTTTGACTTGGTCTGTGTTGTCCCAACAGAGAAGAGTTAGAGAGGGTGGGTGGAAACTATGGGGAGATCAATTTCTGGTGCGTAAAGATGGACTTTCCTCAGCGAAGGGCAGTCAAAGAAGGTCCGGGCAGTTTCAGGAAGTAGTGAATTTCCAGCTGGTGAAGATGCTTAAACAAAGGCTTATGATCACTTCTGTGAATACAGTGCCTTAACTATGTTCAGAGTAGAGAGACCGGAGCATTTGAGAGTCTGGAATAAGTCACTTGTTTACCTATTATTTTGGAAGGGGAATGCCTCTTGGGAAAGGCTTCAAAAGTGAAAATTTTAATGCAATTCTCTTATTCTTTATATCAGGACCCAATATTTGCATAATGATTGGCAGTTCATAAAGATGAGAAAGAATCCCCTTTTCAAACGAGGAAACAGATTCAGAGAGGCTAAATCGCCCAGGACCTTACAGCTGGGATGCGGTCCACACTAGATCCCCGCATTCTTCATCCCTACCACCTCCTTTTTCCCAGTTGCTACTATGACTACTAAGGTCACCAATTCCTTCTAGAAAGTCCAGATTCATAGGACATTGCCTGTGCCCTGCTTCCCTGAAAGAAAATGAAAATCTTCTCAATGACTCATGTGAACAGCATGTCACTGTACAGTTAACAGATAAGGTCTCCTGTGTGTCATGTCTACCCCATAGCAGCGACTTCACGATTAGGGTGTGGACAGGTAAGGGCCTGGCTCTTCCCATTCTGACAGCCTGTGAGCTTATGACGGCCCCAGTGCCTTCTGCCCAGGACAGAGGGCCCTTCCTTAGTGGTCCGAAATCACATACCTCGAGTATATTGGACCCTTTCAACTCAGAACCCTGGAACACTAGGCTTCCGCCCCCCACTCTGCACGTCGCCCCAGAATGGATTCCTGTTTTCTGCTTCCCCCCTGAATTCTTGCCTTCATCCCAGTCCTTCCTGGACTAGATAGATAGTCTAGAAGGAAATGTCAGGGTCCCATTTTGGCACTATCTTCAGGTGCTCAGTTCCCTGCTGTACTCCTAGCACTGCCTCCCCCCCATCCCCCCATCCCCCCCATCTGCCTCTCTAGCCAGAGTAAATCAGAAGGTACCATGACAATGACATCCCCACCCCCCAAGTCACCCTCATTCCGGGCTTCACTAAAGCCACTGCAGCCTTTCCTGCGGGTTGACAGCCCTCCCCGTCAGGATCCCCACCAATCTTCAGGAAGCCTGTATCCACTGTGGGAGGGAGAGGAAAGCCGGAAGCAGATGGCCACCCCCTTTCAAGCCCTGAGTGAAGTCTATTCCTCTTGCTTTTAACCGTTTCCTGGGTTTAGCTGTTTGCCTACTGAAGCCAGCTCGCTGTTTTGCAATTCCGCGGTGGTTTTATTCTCACCAGAATATTCTTTGGTAACAAGTACAGGCCAAGCACAGGGGGTGGGGGGTAAAAAAAAAGCCAAGTGAGTTAGGTCTCTGCTCTTGAAGAGCTTCCTTTTCTCCTGGCTGATGGAAAAGGGAGCTTTTCGTGAAAACGCAGGGAGGTAAAAGTTTTGACCAGGGAGTAAGGCCTTCCAGGGAAAGAAGAACACGCAGGAAAGAGCCAGTCACGTTCTGGGGGCTCAACTGGCCAAGAGGACCTAGGGGTTTGATCGGGACAAACCAACAAGTAGTAGAAATGTTATACCCTAGGGGCGCCTGGGTGGCTCAGTCAGTTAAGTGTCTGACTTTGGCTCAGGTCACGATCTCATGGTTCGTGAGTTCGAACCCCGCGTCAGGCTCTGTGTTGACAGCTAAGAGCCTGCAGCCTGCTTCGAAGTCTGTGTCTCCCTCTCTCTCTGCCCTTCCCCTGCTCACGCTCTGTCTCTGTCTCTCTCAAAAATAAATAAACCTTAAAAAAAAAAAAAAGAAAGAAATATTATCCCGGAAGCTAAGAAAGCCCTTCAGGTTGTTTACCAGGCAGAGTTGTGATGCCGCATTTGAGAAAAATCCCTGCAGCCCCGAAAAGGAGGGTGACAGAGAAAGGAGACAGGGAAGCTAGGAGGGGGCTTTTACTCTTTGTTTTATTCCATTTTGTTCTTTTTTGGTTTTCAAACCATGTACTTGAATTGTTTTATTAAAAAAATTAAACATTATCTGGGCAATGGGGTTAGTGGCTCTTTTTGTCTGGTCCTCTATACTCTTTGTGTTGTACATTTATTTATTTTTTAAATTTTTAAATTTTTTTAAGTTTTTAAAAATGTTTTTATTTACTATTGAGAGACAGAGAGAGACAGAGCATGAACATGGGAGGGGCAGCGAGAGGGGGAGACACAGAATCCGAAGCAGGCTCCAGGCTCTGAGCTGTCAGCACAGAGCCCAATGCGGGGCTCGAACTCACAAACTGTGAGATCATGACCTGAGCCGAAGTCGGATGCTTAACCAACTGGGCCACCCAAGCGCCCCTGTGTTGTACATTTACAAAATGTACATTTTGTTGTACATTTACAAAAAGGAAATTTAATACATAATTTATGTTTTTTTAAAAATTTTTTTTAATGTTTATTTATTTTTGAGACAGAGAGAGACAGAGCATGAGCAGGGGAGGGGCAGAGAGAGAGGGAGACACAGAATCCGAAGCAGACTCCAGGCTCTGAGCTGTTAGCACAGAGCCTGATGCGGGGCTTGAACCCACAAACTGTGAGATCATGACCTGAGCCGAAGTCAGACGCTTAACCGACTGAGCCATCCAGGCGCCCCCATAATTTATGTTTTTAAGAGTCTGGAAGTAAATTCAGATGTGGAATGGACAGACATGTTTGCTTTCCTTCATAAATGGACTTTTGATTATTTGGCCCTGCCCTTCAGTTGCTAACAGTGCAGGCAGGCAGGCAGCAACACAGACGTTAAAAGACTCAGCAACACAGGGGCACCTGGGGGGCTCAGTCGGTTAAGGGACCAACTTCAGCTCAGGTCATGGTCTCGCCATTCCCGAGTTCAAGCCCTGCATCTGGCTCTTTGCTGACAGCTCAGAGCCTGGAGCCTGCTTCGGATTCTGTGTCTCCCTCTTTCTCTCTGCCCCTCCCCTGCTTGTGCTCTGTCTCTCTGTCTTGAAAATAAATAAACCTAAAGAAATTTTTTAAATAATCATAAAAAAGAGAGTCAGTGACACAGAGGTCCTCCCTAAATCTCTGTCCACCGAGAATGCCCAAATTTATTGTTTCTCAAACCGGAGATGCCTGGGGTGAACTGCAGAGCATGCACAAACACTGGTTTGAGAAACACTGCAGCGGTAGAACTAACCAGCTGCATGGAAATCACAAATAGTACTGTGTCTCTTCAGTGGGATTTTCTTCTGCTGGCTTTGCTGACTGCAACAATCTTGCCTCTTGTGTTAGAGAAATTCCATCCATTTTAAGATCAGAAGAGAACCTTTCCTGCTTCTGTACAGATCCCTGGACAGTTTCCCCTAAATTTTTATGATGGCCTAAAACGTCAGATAGGATGGAGGAAAAGAGGAAGCACGTGGCTGGAGCTCATGATTCATTTAAAAAATACAAAACGAAATTGTATTTATGGTGAACCAGATATGGTGGTAGTGGATGCAAGGCTGAAAATGTAGGATCCTTGCTCCAACAGCACACTGCTAGTTAAGAAGCAGGCATGGGAATGCAGTAAAGTAACCCACTGCTACAACCACAAACGTCTTTTGAATTGCTTTTGAATTGGATCGAAGCAAAAAGCAAAAATGTTGAAGACCGTAGCAGGAAATGCACATATCAACAAATGCTGTAGGCATATTAAATGATGTGCATTGCACACCTACGTTAAAAAGCCAAGAAAATAATCCCAAACTCAAGAACTGTTGAGCTAATGAAGCGTTGATGTAAGTGACCTTTGTGATTTCTGTGTCTTCTACCTAATTTTTAATTCCATGTACTTAATTGTTTTTCACAGTTTCATTAGGGCTTTTTCTCCCAACCTGTTAATTTTGAGGAAGCTATTATATACCTATGAATCAATATATTAGAGTGTAATTCTTTTCAAGTCTTGCCAAAATGTTGCAAAATACTCTTTCAGGGGCGCCTGGGTGGCTCAGTCAGATGAGCTTCCGATTTTGGTCAGGTCATGATCTCACAGCTTGTGGGTTCGAGCCCCACGTCGGACTCTGTGCTGACAGCTCAGAGCCTGGAGCCTGCTTCCGATTCTGTCTCCGGATCTCTCTCTGCCCCTCCTCAACTCATGCACTCTCTCTCTCTCTCTCTCGCTTTCAAATATAAATAAACATTAAAAAATTTTAAAAATACTGTTTCCAGCTATTTCCAAACAGTGCAAAATATATACTATTACATTTTCTATTTAACCATTCACATTTTCTATTTAGCCTTTATCTTGATGTCCCAGGAAAAGAAAATGTTAACTATAATTCATGCAATAATACTGGTAAACATTCTTACATGATAGGAAAGTAATGAATATTGTTCTCCTTTTTAAAGATGGCACCGTTAGATCCACACCTGGTGTCAAACGACCTTGTAAACAACCTTGTGATGCTAGGGGATTGGAGGCAGAGCACTTGGTCAAGTGTCTCATTCAGAGGATGTAGGAGGGTGAGGGCAGAGGCTGAGGCAGGGAGAAGGTCCGGGTTAGATCCCCTGGGGAGACAGTTAGGAACAGAGATGGCCACAATAGATCAGGGTGATGGGCGTCTGGTGCTGATATTGCACACTAACCTAACAACTACAGGTAGCCTTCCAGTTTTCTTTCCTTTGTTCCCTTTTTTTCTTTTTTGCAGTAAAATTTTAAAAAATTAAAATTAAAAATAAAAAAAATTAAAATTAAAACAATAAAATCAATAAAATCCCACCTGTCTCCCAGATGAGCATGGAATATATATACAGGCAGGGCATAAATGGCCAATAAACATATCTAAAAGACAGAAGACATTAAATAATCAAAGAAATGCAAGTTAAAACAAGAGAGTGATAGAGCATGGGAAAAAGTCATTCTCACATAGTACTTTTACGACTGCACATTGGTGAAATCACTTCTGAGGGATATTTGGCAATAGGAATCAAAGCTTTTTAAAAATACATACCCTTAGGGGTGCCTGGGTGGCTCAGCTGGTTAAGCGTCTGTCCGACCTCAGCTCAGGTCATGATCACACCATTTGTGGGTTTGAGCCCCGCATCGGGCTCTGTGCTGACAGCTCAGAGCCTGGAGCCTGCTTTGAATTCTGTGTCTCCCTCTCTCTCTGCTCCTACCCCACTCATGCTCTGTCTCTCTCTCTCTCTCTCTGTCTCTCTCTCTTAAAAATAAATAAACATTAAAAATATAAAAAAAATACATACCCTTAGCTTACCCTAAGGAATAGCTGGACAGGTGTGTAAAATGTATTTATGCAATGTTTATGCAGCTTTACTTACTTATTTTAAATGTTTATTTATATATTTTGAGAGAGAGAGAAGAGAGAGAGAGAAGGGGCAGAGAGAGGGAGAGAGAGAGAATCTCAAGCCCCTATGTGGGTCTCGAACTCACAAAATGTGAGATTATGACCAGAGCTGAAACCAAGAGTTGGATGTTGAACTGACGGAGTCACCCAGGCGCCCCTGTGGCGCTTTATTTATAATCGAAAAAGGGAAAACTTCCTTAAACAATAAAGGAGCAGTTAAATGAATTATGGCCCACTCAACTGATAGAATATTTGCAGCTGTTGAAATGATTACCTAAATTTTACTTGATTAACAGAAAAATGTGTTCATAACATAATTGTAAGTAAGAAAAGCATAAAATGTACCTCTGTGTGTCCTAGGCATGTGTATGCACTCATGCCTGCCTAAGAAAGTCTGGGAGGACATATGTCAATATGAAGATATTAATAAGGTTTATCTCGGGATATCTATGAATAATCTGTACCTCTTTATTGTTTTGCATATTGTTAAACTGTTTGCAATGACCATATAATAAATGACTTTATTTTTTTTGGATTTCAGGTGTAGAGAACTGACAGAGTACAGTTGATCCTCGAATAACATAGGTTTGAACTGCATAGTCCCCTTGGTTGTGGATTTTTTTTTATAAATACAGTATAGTACTGTAAATGTATTTTCTCTTGTGATTAAAACAATTTTTTTAATGTTTATTTATTTTTGAGAGAGAGAGAGAGACAGAGCACAAGCAGGGGAGGGGCAGAGAGAGGGGGAGACAATCTGAAGCAGGCTTCAGGCTTCAAGCTGTCAGCACAGAGCCATCCGTCAGTACAGAGCCTGATGTGGGGCTTGAACCCACAAACCTTGAGATCATAACCTGAACCGAAGTCGGACGCTTAACTGACTAAGCCACCCAGGCACCCCTCTTGTGATTTTTAAAAACAATTTTCTTGTGGTGCTTGGTTGGCTCAGTTGGTTAAGTGTCCGACTTAGGCTCAGGTCATGACCTCACGGCTTGTGGGTTCAAGCCCCATGTCAGGCTCTGTGCTGACAGCTCAGAGCCTGGAGGCTGCTTCGGATTCTGTGTCTCCCTCTCTTTCTGCCCCTCCTCCCTCATGCTCTGTTTCTCTCTTCTTCAAAAATAAATGAACATTAACAAAATAAAAAAAATGGCAGAGCCTCTAATCTTTTAAAAAATAAAAAATAATAAAAACATTTCTTTCTCTAGCTTACTTTATTGTAGGAATACAGTATATAATACACATGACATACAAAATGTGTGTTAATCATATGTTTATGTTATTGGTAAGGCTTCTGGTCAACAGTAGACTCTTAAGAGTTAAATTTGGCAGAGTCAAAAGTTCTCTGCGTTGACTGTAATGGGGAAGGAGGTGTCAGCAACCCTAACCCTGTGTTGATGGAGGGTCAACTGTATTAACTTCTTGGTTCATAACATACTACCATTGTCACCTTAAATAATGCGCGTCTCTTGTCTTATTTTGTCTTTAATGTTTTATATACGTGAATAACTATTAAATTCGGAACAAACAGTAAAACTTGTATAAAGGGATCAATCAAGGACCTTCATTCAGAAGTCTGTAAGAAGAGCATGGGTGTCAAATTCCAGCCGCACCGCTGTGCAGGGATCCATTGTCAATTGTTCACCTTCTCACCCAGTATAAGGGGCAGAGATAGGAATATTTGTTAGTTAGTTTGTCCTTGGAAAGCTTGGGTTATAATTCCTGGCAGGGCTCCAACTACTGAACTTCTCGACTTAGTATATGCACCACCAAGATTGGTCATTAACTCAAGTGGAAAGAAACAAAAAACCCGGGCATCTTGGCTCGGATCTGTGAATTAGTTTGCTAGGGTTGCCAAAACAAAGCACCACAAAGGTGGCTTGACAGAAATTTACTGCCTCGCAGTTCTGGAGGCTACCACTCCAAAATTCGGGTGTCAGGAGGTTGGTTCCTTCTAAAGGCTGGGAGCAATAATCTGTTCCAAACTTCTCTTTAAGTTTCTGGCAGATATTCCTTGGCTTGTAGAAGGTGTTTCCCTTCGTCTTCCCTGGGTGTGTTTCTGTCTCTGTCCAAGTTTCCCCTTTCTAAAAGGACATAAGTCATATTTGATTAGGGCTTACTCTTGATTACCTCTGGGAAGAACCCAATCTCCAAATACTCTTGAACCATCTTGGTGTGGAAAGAACATGGGCTTTGCAATGACACCTGGGTTTCAATTTTGGCTTTACCATGTACTGGTGGTATGACCTTGGGAAAGTTATTTGAATTACTCAGGACTTATCTTCTCATCTGTATAATGGGGATGTATTGTTGCTATGAGCTTAGAGATACCCCAGGATGTACTGGGTAACTGGAGGGTGTTATTAATTGAGTTGGGATGGGGGGGGTGGGTTTCTGCTCTTAGAGGGTCACTTCTATGATTAGATACATCTGCCACTGAGTCTGCTAGGGGTAAGTCTCAGACGACATTGACAAACCCAGTCAACACCAAACTGGCATTTCTACAAGAGTCCTTCCTGCCTACGTGTGTTTACTTGTTTGGAGCCAGTACAACTTACAGGTTACTTTTTAGGTGAAGCCCTATATAAAACTAATTTTACAGCACTCTACCCCAGACACGATAGTTCATGGATCAATGTTGTGTAAGGCTGTCAGGCTGGTGGTGGTGGTGTTGGTGTTGGGGGGAGGGATATAGCCTTCTAGCTATGAAGACCATCAATGCCTTCCATTATGCATGATTATTAGCTCAAGATTCTGCCTCAACCTGATCTTCCAGATTGATTTGACTGAAGACAAGGGCACATTGCCTCAGACATCGTCATACATTTTTCCAGGTTACCTAGAAGTTTAATTATGCAAGTTTCCTTCATCACCAGCAATAAAAATTTGACTCAAATCTGGTGTTACCGGTTGCAAATGCTTAAGTGTTCTGGGAGAAGTGAAACTGGTGAATGGGGGTGGGGGTGGGGGTGGGGAGCAGGGAGAAAAGGAGCCAGCGGAGGAAGGAGTTGGTTGTGTAAGTTGTGTAAGTGTGAGCTTGGGAGCAGTGAAGGTAGGATCTCTCACCTCAATAGGGACATCCTTGGCTACTTCCTTCGAAAAACAATCAAGTTGAATGTGGTTTTAACTGCATGGGGGCAGGGCAATTTTGAGGGGAAACAATCCAAAACAAATTAAAAAAATTATTTATTGGGGGGGGAGGTAGAGGCAGAGAGAATCCCAACCAGGCTGCCCTAGGAGGAACTGGGACTCCAACCCAAGAACCCTGAGACCATGACTTGAGCAGACTGATCAGGAGTCTGATGCTTAACTGACTGAGCCAACCAAGTGCCCCCCAATAACTTTTGATAACAAGAAGAATCAGTCTGAAGTAAGCTATTTGCCTGAGTCCTTTTTTAGCTGATTTATTTTAGGTTTAGTCTGATTTTAGTGCCTGTGCTAATTTGAATTGTTGCCTTATACCAATGTTCCGATAAGTGTAGGAAGGAAACATTTGTTGTAAATCATTTAAAGCAAGGGTCTTTCCTTGAGTCACATTGGATAGGGACCAGTACTTATCATGGGGCCTTTCTGTACACCAACAAGATCGTATCTGTTGCTAACGTATTTGTGAACAGCTTAAGAAAAAACTGGTAGGAACACTATTATATGGTGGGAAAATAAGCTTAGAAATCAGTAAATTCGTGGCATGGTGTAAAATAACATCCGTATCGTCCTTTTTGGCGTAACATTTTTAAGTGCCATTTTATTAGCATTGGTACAGAATATAATTTTTAGCCAGTGGCTGTCTGCTAACTACAAAGTAGCCAGCACAGCATGGCTACTAGCATACCTAGATTCTCATACCTGGGAAGCACACCTAGCGAGATTCAGCCACGCAGAAGAGATAAACTAAAAATAAACGAAAGCCAGAATATTAATAAAGAGCGGTGGGCGAATTAAGAATCGGGAAGCTGAGATGGTGCATCAAAGAGAAAAACAGGGAGTGGGGCAACTAGGACACAGTAATAGCTCAGGAAGATGAATGTTAGAGGCATTCCGATCGAGAAGGAAAGGCTGCGCCCAGAAAGGTGGGGAGGGGTTTGAAATAGGTGGGAAAGCCTGGGAGAGCGTGCACAGCCTAAAAAAGTTATGATGGCTCCGTGCATAATATCTGATCGTTGGCATTGGTTGCCGTAAAAATCGAGAGGCAGGATTTAATCAAGGTGTCAGCCGTAGGGGCATCCCGGATTCGGGCGAAGCGTCCGGAATTCCTGAGATGTCTGAAACGCGGAGGCGGCCTCTTCCCCACCCCCGCCGCGGCCTCCGTGGGCATTTTCCGGCGAGGGGGGCACGCGAGCCCTTCGAAGAACAGTTGAAACGCGCGGCCGTGCGCACCCAGGCCGCCCTCCCGCAGCCGGCGCGCTCCCCGGGGATGAAGGTGAGAGCCCCGGGCCCGGGTGCGAGGGGGTGGGCTTCCCGGGTCCCCGCGCGGCCGCAGAGCCCGGCCCCCTCCCCCCCGGCGCGGGCGGGGCTGCGGGCGCACGACGCGGAAGCGCGGGGTTCCGGGGGCGGCGGCGCGGAGGCCGCGCGCGCTCCCAGGGCCGCAGTCGGCGCGGGCGCGGGCGCGGGCGCGGGGCGGGGCGCGGCCGGGAGGCCGGGGAGGCGGCGGGCGCTCGCGCACAGGCCGGGCCGCCGCCTCGCCCCCCTTCCCTTCCCTTCCCTTCCCTCCCTCGGCCCGGCCGTCCCCCTCTTCTCCCCTCCCCCGAGCGAATCACGCGCCCTCCTCTGACACTCGTAGCGGGCCCGAGCTCCGAATTTATCCTTCACGTGACCTGAGGGGGTTGGGTGGTTGGTTGGGGACACAGGGGGAGAGGGAAAGGAGGGAACGGAATCTGCCGTTGCCAGAGCAACAGGCCCCGCCCGCCGGCTTGGGGCCGGGGGGCGGGAGGAGGACGTCAGCACGTCAGCCGGGGTTTTGCGTTTTGATTGACAGTTGCTATAGCGACCGGGTCGGTCCGTCGCCATTTTGTTGGTTGGTTTTTTTTTAAACCCTTTCGCTTCCCGCCCGAATAATAATAAAAAGCCCCATTGGAGTGAGGCGGGGGTGGCGGCGGCAAGAGCGGCGGGGGGATCCGGGGAGACTGCTGCCGTCGCTGCTGCTGATCGCGGCCCAGGTCGGGCTCAGGGAGCGGACACCTCGAGCGGGGGGTGCGGGCGCCGCCGCCGCCGCCGCTTCTGCTGCTGCTGTTCCTGCTGCTGCTGTTGGTGCCGCTGCCGCCGCCGGCGAGCGGGCGGGACCGGTGTGAGTGTGAGAGTGTGTGTGAGTGAGCGTGTGCGAGGGCGAGTGTGCGTGCGTGTGTGTGTGAGTGTGTGTGTGTGTCTGTCTGTCTGTGCGGGGACTCGGGGGCGGGCGGTTCGGGCTCTCCTGGCGGAGGAGCCGCCGCCGCCGCCGCCGCCGCCGCCGCCGCCGCTCGGGCCCCGGCGCTTCTCGCTGCGCAGGTTTGGAGCGCGCGCCATTTTGTGAGATTTACAAAATCCTCCTCGGGAAGAAGCCGCCGGGAGCGGCCGCGACTCGGCGCCCGGCCTCGCCACCGCCGCCCTCCGCGCCGGGCCGGGCCGCGCGGCCCCGCCGCCGGGAGTCGGGGTCCGGGGACTGCGGTATTTGCCGGGGAGGGGGCTGTCGCCTCCCCGGCCCCGGGCGCCGCTGGAACCGCGGAGCCGGAGAGAGACTGAGAAGGCTGCTGCTCGGCCGCGGAGCCGGGAGCGCCGGGGGCGGAGAGAAGCGGCCGGGGCGGCGCTGGCTGCGGAGGCCGCGGCGGGAGCGCAGCGGCGGGAGCCCGAGGCTGAGACTCACCGGAGGGAGCGGCGCGAGCGCCCCGCCATCGTCCCGGTGAGTGTCCGGCCCGGCCGCGGCCCCGCCCGGCCCGGCGCCCGGCTCCCCCCGCGGCCTGCAGCCGGGCCCGCGCCGAGGCCGGCCGGGCGGAGGGAGGGACCTGCCATTTTAGGAGGAGGCGCCGCGGCCCGGGGCCGGCCGCCGGGGGAGGGAGCCCGACAGGCCCGGTCCCGGAGGAGAGGCGGGTGCGAGCGGAGGGAAAGTTGCGGAGGGTGGGAGCAGGGGCCGCGGCCTCCCGGGAGCCGGGGCCCGGGGGCCGGAGAAAGCGCCAGACCTTCACTGGTCGCCCGAGCGGAGGGGAGGAGGTTGTCTTCCTCCTCCTCCTCCTCCTCCTCCTCTTCCTCCTCATCCTCTTCCCCCAGCTCCTCCCTCGTCCCTCCTCTCGGTCCCCACCAGTGTGGGATCCGCCGGGGTTCTCCGCAAGGACAATGCACGGGTTAAGAAAATGGGGCTGGCTGCTGGGCGAGGCGCCGGGGAAGGTCGGGAGCCGGGTCCCTCGGCGGCCCTTTGGGGTGTGTGCTGGAGCGAGGGCACTCGGCGTGCTCCGAAGTTGTGCAGTGAGTGCAAGTGATCTCGGCCACTCGACGTGGAGTAATGACCTGTTTAGCAGCCGGAGGAGTTGGTGGTTGAGAATGCGTACATTATAATTGATACCTGGCTATTGCAACAAAACTTCGCAAGTCTATTTACAGGCACAAACCCGCTCTCGCTTAGATCCACCAGAGCTGCTGAATTTCTTACGCCTTGCGGAAGGCCCCTCCCTAGTCTGAAATAGTTAAAAATGGCAAAAATTAGTGAGTGATTCTGACTACTGGGCTCTGCTTTTTCGTCCAACCCTAGATTATATGGACCTTGTAATCTAGGTGCAGCACTTGAATGCCAGCACCATTTGGTTTTTGAATTCCGCCCAAGTTGTTAGAAAATACACCGTATAGTATTGTTTTCACACGGATTTTTTAAAGATTAGGACGAAGGGTGCCAGGCAGTATTCTCAGGGCTTTACACGTATGAACTCGCTTTTCCTACCGGTAGGAACTGTTAACCCATTTCACAGATGAGGAAACTGAGCTGTGACTCATCCAAGGTCATACAGCTGGGACTCCGGGAACCAGGAGTCTGCAGCCAGCCTGGGCTCGTAATCACTAGGTTATAACCGACTGTTATACACACTGGCAAATTTTGGAGCGAGCTGTGTGTAATGACTCAGGGCTCTAACCCAGAGATTGTGCCCCTGACTGTGTTGAGCATGGAATTAACTTTGTCGTGTGCGGAAGTGGAAAGATTGAAAGGGGACCCTCGTAATGAAACTTGTCAGTTCTCCCCCCCCCCCCCAAAAAATCTATGTAGGCAGTTATTGAATGGAAGGAATGAAAAAATATTTTTTGGTGCCTTTTGTTCTTCACACTTAATTTTAACTGTAGGCATTTAAGTATTGATGAGTCATGAGAAAGTTTTGTGTAAAGTTATTTTTAGGAATTTTTAAATCTTTGAATAGTTACATTTCCTGTATGACCCCTTGTACCTTACATGCACAAAATGTTTAAGGACAGGTGTCTTTAATTTGATTTTGGGGAGTTCTAATAATTCAGGGGAATTCTCTTTAGTTTGTTTTCTTAAATGTCACGTCTTGATTGTTTAGTTACCTTGAGAGATAGTATCTTCCGACAGACTATAAATGTGAGACTAGAAGATCATTTCAAAGAAACAGCAGTTAAGAAAAAAGTTTACTTGGTTACAGTTAAGATTTTTAACACACACATGACTTACACTTAACTACCCCAGTGCTTTTGGAGGATTTGTCTTGAAATAGCCCCGGTGCTTATGCTGGCTGTCCAAATTCGTTTACATTTCCAACCTTATCAGAAAGTTAAGGACTCCTGTTAACATGTGTACCAAGTTCTATTGTAAGACAGTATAAAAAGTTCGTAAGAGGCATAAGCTCAGAAATTCATTATTCTAGGGTCACCTCTGTGTAAGGTGAAGGCACACTTTAAAAAATCTAAAAATGATTTTTGATTTGAAGGAATAGACTTGAATGAATGGATGGTCATTATTGGTAGGGGTGGGAAATGGACTGAATGAGCTGGTGGGATCTTTGTTATAAGGAATTTGGAGTTTAGGTATAAGATAGATTCTTTAACATTTTAAAGACATTTTAGTGGGACTTACTAGAAACTTAAGAGATACGCATAACTACTGTGTGCTGGGATTCAAAAATTAACCGGTTAGTCCAGTCTTTTAGGGAAACCGATGTTCAAAATAAATGAAAATACTCCATTTTAACGCAGTGTCTTGTTTGGAAATGTGTATAGTAAAAAAAAGACCCTTGATTAGGATATTTTTCCCTCCTAGAATATTGTCAGATGATTGTCCTGTTTCAATTTATGGAGAGTTACTGTGTTGATGACTTAAAGGGGGGGGGGTAGGGAGTGGTAAGTGCAGCAACTGCTATTTAGAGCATTTACATATATAGGTTTTTATAGTGCTGTGAATATTTATCTGCAGAAGCAAAGTTGAGCTATAGAAGGACCTTTGGTTTGCATTTTGTTTTGAAATTAAAATAACAAAGAATGAATATACTAATTTGTATCAAATTTTGGGTACTACTTAAAAACTTTTTTTTTTTTTTTTTTAAATAAGAATGGTTTAGCTAGTTAGATTACCAGGGATGTTTTTACATGTGTGTTTATGGTTGGCAAGTACCTAGTTTAGGGAAGAAAATTTAGATAGAAGGAACTTTATTGAGTGCATAGGGAATTGCCTTAGTAAAAGTAAGTTTAATAGGAGGCTTCATTTTTGACTTTCTTGGAATTTGTGATAAAGGTGTCAATCTTTTTGCTTCAGAATTAGCTTCTCTCTCACTTCAAAGAACTTTCACATTTCCTACGCCCACACCCCCAAGCAACTTCTCTCATTGCCCCTAGAAGAAAAAAATGAACCCTCTAAACCCAGCCAAAGGCAGAAACTTCCAGGAAGAGTCTTTATAAAGAACTTAGCACTTACACAAAATTTTATTGCTCTTACAGTTTTGTTGTATTCCTTATCAGTAATTTCAGCTGTGAGCTAAGACTACATTCTGTTGAGTGTTTTGATAGTTGGACCTGTTTTCTGTTTACAAGTAAAGATGTTACTTCAAGTTATCAAACATGGTCACCTGAAACTTGGTGCTAACACAGTTGGCCTTGTCAAAATGTACTGTGGGACCTGAGTATACTTAGTGATTATGCCTAATTTTTTTTCTTAACATTTTTTTTCTTAACATTTATTTTTGAGAGACAGAGAAGAGACAAAACATGACCAGGGGAGGGGCAGAGAGAGAGGGAGACACAGAATCCAAAGCAGGCTCCAGGCTCTGAGCTGTCAGCACAGAGACAGACGTGGGGCTCAAACTCCTGAGTCGCGAGATATGACCTGAGCTGAAGTTGAATGCTTAACCGATTGAGCCCCCAGGCGCCTCTATGCCTTTAAAAAGATTTCTTATCATATATTATCTGAACCGTTGGGCAGTGTTTTGATGACTAGAGAAATTGTGGTAATTTCTAATCCAAGCCTTGCAGTTTTGATTAAATATTTTGGGAGGCTAAAGTTTTTGTTTAATTTAATTACTTGGGAAAAAAATCATCAAATTATTTCAAGTTACCTAAAACTCCTCAGTTGCCCCTAAATGAATAAATGTTTTGAAATCTTGCCTGCAGTGTTAAGCTAGAGCTGTAAAGTTTATCGCTGGTTATGTGAAAATGAAATGTTGGCTTCACAGGACCAAAATAATTAAAGGCCCGTATTAGGTAATTAAAGACAAGTCTTGTTTCCTAACTTATTGGCTACAGGCCAGCTTTAGTTTCATTTTTTAGTGTATGAAAACAACATGGTGTGGAAGTGTTGGATTGCATAGGCCAGCTCAACATTTTTCAGAAGTTATGCTTTTGCTTTGAAATGCTACTTTCAGAGTTGTATAACGAGCTAAAATTTTCTTTTGGAGCTAATAGCTTACAGTACATTGAATATCTAAAATGATGTGGTTGCTGGTAGGAATAGTTTGTGCTAATGTAGAGCCACTTTGGTGTTTTGACAATTGATTCTTCTACCAGCCTATGCACCTCTGTTCTAGAAGGGGATTTTTATTTTATTTTATTTTATTTTATTTTATAAAATCTTTTTAAGTGTTTATTCATTTTTTGAGAGAGACACAGCATAAGCGGAGGAGGGGCAAAGAGAGAGAGATAGAGAGAGAGAGAGAGAGGGAGAGAGGGAGACACAGACTCTGAAGCAGGTTCCAGGCTCTGAGCTGTCAGCACAGAGCCCGATGCGGGGCTCGAACCCACAAACTGTGATTTTAAGGCTTGAGCCGAAGTCGGACGCTTACCTGACTGAGCCGCCCAGGTGCCCCTAGAAGGGGATTTTGAAAAGTTTACAGTACTACTAAAGTTTCGACGAGACACTCATTTTTTGTTTGTTTGAGGGATGTATGCTCATATGTAATATATAGGGTGTGATAGCTCAAAACGTATTTTTACTCTTGAATTGTTGTGTATTTTCTGTCCCCGTAATTAAAAGGCTTGTATAAACCAGTGGGGAGGAGCTTAGGGAACTGGTTTAACATGGAACGAATCTGGTTTTCAACATCCCCTTTATTTTACATAACATCCCTGTTCATTAAATAACCCTGTAATTTTTCTAAGTATATCAAATTTCCACTGACAAGAGTTGATTTTTTTTTTTTTTTAAGTTTTGTGGATATTTGTGGTTAGCATTCGCATCCTGGCATATACATTTTGGGAAAAAGATGCTCTAACACCATCCAAGGTGTGCATAATGTCTAGTTACAGATTGAGGCAGCGTGGTGCTGCAGAGAGGGGACAGGCCTATGAGATGGTGCTGGGCAGAGGCGCTGAGTCTCCGCAGGGCCTGCCGCTTGCTCAGTGGCCGTGGGATTTTGCTAAGCGTTGGTTTCTTCCTCTGGAACATGGGGTTCGTGGAACTTCCCATAGGGCTCTTGCGAAGATTGGGGCAACACACTCGCATTTCTTAAGAGCCTTCTCCTCTCCTACTCTTTATCCTCCTCTCCATTCATACTCATGGTTATGGTCCCCGGATAAATGCTACTTCTTCAGAGACGCTTTCCCCCAAACCCCAGTGTAGGTACGGTTCTTTGCCTGTGCATTCTTAGAGGACTCTGCTTTTTTTTTTTTTTTTAATAGCTCTTACTGCAGATAGCTGTACAATTATTCATGTGTGTTCACAGTTCTACTTATTTAATGTCTGTCTCTTCTTCTGTCCATGAGATGGCAACGTCCACCTGGACAGGAATAGTTCTTTGATCACCCTTCCAGTCCAGCAGGGATAGATAAATGTAGGTGCGTACAGAGGATGGAATGAGGATCCTATCTGCTGAATCCTGTCCTGGTGCCACTCCATAAATGTGCGATCTTGGGCAGAGTAGCTCCTGGGAGCGTTAAGTGTTTTATATGCCGCATGTGCACAGCGCCAGCTGCCCTGCCCGGAGTTTGAGGCTGTGGAATGAGGTACTGTGATGAGGTGCTTTGCAAAAGTGTAAAATGCCATTTAAATGCACGTTGGTACAGTAGCAGTAATTTCAGTAGTGGGGTTACCCAAGAATTTATAAATAGAGGTTCAGCTTTACTGAGTTAGTAAGTAGTTTTTAATATTTGTTATAGATTTAAACTTTCTGTGTGCATTAATTAGAATACAAGTTTGGGCCTTTGTTCTGATTAAATACAGTAGCTTAAACAAATTTCTCTCTCTCTCCCGGAAGTAATTTTAAGGCTAATGTAGTGGCTCCCTGGTAGAGGGGATCTTGGCTCCTTCCCTGTGCTTCGGGAAACACCATTTTCTGTATGATAGAAGACCGTTCCCCACTGTATTCACCATCTGGGAACAGAGGTGGGGAAAGCACATCTCCTTAAAGACGAACCTGGAAGTTGAATATGTGACTTTTGTTCACATCTGTTGGTCCAGACTTGGTCAGGTGGCCACATTTAGCTGCAAAGGAGGCTGGGATATGTGGTCTCTGGCAGGGTAGCTGGTTGGTTGAAAATCTGTTTCTACTGAAGAAGAGAATGGGGGATTAGGAAGCATTTCCTGTCACACTTTGAAATGTCTTGGAAGAAACATACAGACATAAACCTTGAAAAGACCACTTACTGCACTAATTAATGAGACTTATTTTCCATATTTGGTCATTAATCTTTTCAACTGTGGTGTGCAGATTTAAACAGATCACTATTTAGTATCTAATATACACATATATGGTCAGATTAGAAAAAATGTAGCTGAACTTTTAGTAGTGAAGGAATTTTGGCTCTAATAGCACATTATTTTACTGACACTATTTTCTAATAGAAACATGGTTCTTGATTGCTGTGGCTATATTTTATGTAACCAGTATTTGGAATCTAAGCTTTTGGGTTTTATTTTAACAGTTTATAGCATGTATTCCTATGCTATGTTTTCATACTCATTCCCTCAGCAAGCAAGACTGGAATAACACTTGTGTCTTGTCAGGTTTTCAGTAAATGTTTGAGTCCCTGAAGTTGTAAGGATGATAACAGTGATGTTTAGAAATACATTTACTATCCAAGTATGTTCCTCTTAAGTTTCTGTGGGTTTGAACAAAGAGGATCTAGGATTCCTTTGAACTCTAGAGTGTTATTATTAGACCTGGTGGAGATTTGAGAGACTAACGGTTCTCAAACAGGCTTCTGGAGAACTTCTCAGAGTTGTGAGATTCCCAAGCTCAGATACTTCTCTTTCTGTAGGTTTGGGGTGATGCTCTGGAATCCCCTTCCTTCCTTCCTTCCTTCCTTCCTTCCTTCCTTCCTTCCTTCCTTCCTTCCTTTTGTCTGTCCATCTGTCCATCCTTGAATTTATTAGAGTGAGTGTACATGCACAGGAGGGGCAGAGAGAGGAGAGAGAATCCCAAACAGGGTCCACCCTGTCAGCACGGAGCCAGATGTGGGGCTCAATCTCATGAACTGTGAGATCATGATCTGAGCCAAAATCAAGATTTGGAAGCTTAATGGACTGAGGGGCCCAGGCGCCCCAGGAATCTATTTTCTTAATTAGGTCTCCAGGTAATCCTGGTACAGTAGAAACATTTTGAGAAACATTCATAGAGTTCATCTTCCTCATTTTAAAGAAAGAAATGGATGTAAAGAAGCTAAATGACTAACCAGTACCCCAGAATAAGCTGGTCTCTAGGGCTGGTGTATGTTTTCCTGACTTCCTGGTTCTTTGTTCTTTATACAAACACAGGAGAGGACCAAGTACCAACTGCATCGGGATTTTATAGGGATATAGGTCATTCTCAAATAGTTGTTTTTTTTATGTGCGAGCTCATTGATGGGAACAGTTAGATCACTTAATTGTCCTTTTAACAAATAGAGGGAGTCAAATGAAGATTTAAAGGTGGGAAGTTGAAGTTTTACATAAGGTGTTATCTCCGTGCTATGTGGACAGGATCATGCACCTGCAGTGTGAGGGGGGAGGGTAGGTAGGCACCTGCCGGGCACGCATAGAAGGAACTAAGTAGGTCTTGTCCCCAAGTTACCACTTTCTTTTTCAAAGTCTGCACTTCTCGGTGTCGAATTCATTCCTTTAGATTTAGCGAAGAGCTGAATTCCCTAATTTAAAATGGAAATATTCCCAGAGGAGTGTCTTTTATCTGTATATCAAGTTAACACTTTATTTTTATGAATTAGCTGGCTGTCATTTGGAAAATTGGAGATTAGCACCTGCGCTAATAAGAGCGCTCCGTGGGAAGGGGCAGGAAGAGCAGGGCACATGTGCCCTTGCTGTAGGAAAATGAAGGGCAGGTTTCTGAGAAATGTCATCTTGTGGTAAAGTCCTGGAAAGGCTGATGGAGGCTTTTCTGGTGGCCAGAGGTTGGTAGCATTGGACTGACTTCTGGCCTCCTGGCAGTAAGAGTGTTGGCAATGAAACTGTGGATAATTTTGCTAAGAGTCACCTGATTGAGTAACTATTGGGAGTAGAAGGCATTTTTTTCCTTAGTGTTCATCATTCCTCTTAAGCAGTCTACACCATATCAAACATATAAGGAATTGTTCTGATGACCTAGGGAATTTTAATTTTAAAAGATCACCAAGTAGTAATGTCCTCATGTAAAAAACAAAAACAAAAAAACTCAAGCCCTATGGAATGGTGTCTTATCCCCTCACCCTCACCCCTGCTTCACGCTCTGTAGGTAGTAATTGTTTTCTTACCAGAAATGTCCTGTGCATATATGTGCAACTATATATACATATTATAGATGTGTGTGTTACCAAAGCTGTATGTTCAGTGTGATCCTATTATTTTTTAAAATTTAGTATTTTTTAAGTAAATTCTACCTCCAGTGTGGGACTTGAACTCACGATTCCCAAGATCAGGAGTTGCGTACTCCTCTGACTGAGCCAGCCAGGCACCCTTGATCCTATTTATTTTTCTCAAAGTACATAGACATTGGGATGGGTGTGTGTGTGTACAGTGTGTAGAATTAAAAGCAAATGGATCATGCCAAATACACAGATTTGGATCTTAAGTGTCTTGCTCTGTCTTGGCCATATTCCTCTATTGGCCGATACTTCCCTGTTGTTTTAATGGTTAGGGAGTATTCCGTGTTATGGATGTACCCCAGTTTAATCAATCTCCATTAAAGAATATTTGAGTGCTACAGTGTATATATCCTTGCACGTATAACTGTGTTCTCTAGAACACTAGCCATAGATTATATATTTCAAAGGGAAATTACTGGTTCACCAAGTATACGCACATTTGAGTGTGTCTCGCCAAAGTGTCTTCTCAAAAGCAGCACCAATTTATACTTCCTCAGCAGTGTCTGAGAGTTCAGTTTTCCAGATCTCACCAATACTGGTGTTGTCAGAATTTTAAATCTTTATCAGTTTAACAGGCAAGTAGTGATATTTAGTTGTTTGGATTTGCATTTCTTTAGTTATGAGTGAATTTGAACATCTTAAGTTGTACTCTGAGTTTTGTACTTTAAAAAATGAAATATTGGTTCTCTGCCAGACATATAATTAAAAATATTTTTTGATTTTCCTGCATTTCTTTGTTCTATTGAATGAAAAACGGGATGTTTTGATAACTTGTAGATGCTTGTAATTATAAATGCTTTGATAAATTGTAAAAGGGGATTCTTGTCCCTTTTCATTGGAGTAAACATTTGACTGGCCTCCGTATGAGGCATGTGCATTGTGGCGGTAGGAGCTCTGACTGCAGACGTGAGTGAGGTTTGGGTCCCTGTGCTGTTAGTGTTGACACAGCTGTGACACCATTATCATAGTGGAGACCATGGCTGCGGACAGGGAGAGGTACTGACGTGTGAAGGACTAGAAGGATGTAGAGAAGTAAGAATTCTGGGGGTTTGAGTGAGCCTTGCGGAGGAGGGACCGAGTCTTGGTGGAACCTGGGGAGTTGTGGGAGGTGGTCCTGTGGGTGACCTGTGGTAGCAGGGGAAGTGAGGGGTGACTTTGGAGAATGACAGATTCGTGTGCCCGGATATCTTGTGTGTGTGTGTGTGTGTGTGTGTGTGTGTATGTGTGTGAGAGAGACAGAGAGAGAGAGATGCTGGAGGAGGATAGGGACAGTCACGCTGAGAAATGACAGTGATGGGTCTTCCGTATTGTGCGGCGTTTGATTTGGGGCAGTTGAAGGAGTTTCCACAGGGCAGTCATGACGGGCCTGGGTTAGGGAGATGACATTGTAAGGAAGGCCTGGAAGGTAGTTTCGTTCGGACTGGGTGTACAGGCTTGAAAGAATAAGAAGAGGTAAACAGTACAAGTCAGATGGGAGAGCCAAGTTTGGAGCACCATAAAAATTCTCAGTTATTTAATTTTCAGCAGAACAAGTGACTGTTGCTGTGTTCATACAGCAGTGTGGCCCAATTTGTGGAGATAGAAAGGAGAGGCTTGAGCTTCGCTAGCTCTGGTACGGGGATGATTCGTTCAGCGGGACAGTTGAGAACATTTCGTCCCGGTGGCTTGAAGGAACTGTTAAGGAACCGAAGATGGAGTTATGAGTGTAATCAGGCTCCCATTAAGGACAGGTGGAAATCACTTGTAGCACCGTTAAAGATGAGCTTCAAATAGGGCAGTGGGAGAAGGCAATGCCAGAAGGTGTGACTCTGGAAAGGAAAAGGTTGTATCATAGTACATGGTTTGGAAAGTATAGAGCAGCTGAACATGTGACAGGGTGTCTTTGTGTTTCCCTGAAAAACTTCATATTCTCTTTATTTTCACCTGTATCCTTATCAGATAAGGATCAAATAATCTAAATGTATTTGTCTCATGAGGTGTTTGCATGGTGCTGTGTAACCGTGCCGTACATGGACCTGGGGCCTGGGCCTGAGGCCTGGCTGTCAGCAGAGCCTACCGTGCGTGTCCTGATGGGAGGTAGGACCTGGTGGGGCACCTTCTGTCATCTCCAGAATAGGCCCGCAGATGTAGTCTAGAGTAGACATACGTTTGCATTAAAGGAAACACAGAGTCCACGAAATTGAGTAAGTTTTGGCATTGCTTTTCGAAGGTCAAATTTTTTGTCTCATTTTGGAGTCCTTTTGACAGTTAACTTCGAGTTAAAGTTTATTTGGGTATAAATAAGACTCTAGTCTTTAAGACAAGTTCTGTGCGCTGAAAAATTTGTTCTGATTTGATCATTTCTCCTTGAGAATAACAACTGTCATGTCAGTAGTGGTTTTTTTTTTTTAACTTCATCTTTACATCAAATGCATTCATTACTGAATGACATTACTTCCGTGGTACAGAAGATTTTGTAAACGTTTTTTCAAAAGAGCAACGGTAGGAAAATTATTAGGATCTCATTTGAGCTTATTATCGTCTATTCGCACCTTTTCAATTTCCCTATAATGGTTCTATGGTAGAGTTCAAAACGTCAGGAAAGCTAGGTGAATTCACCTAAGAATTGGCCCGAAGGCCCGCGGTTACTCAGCAGTATTCGAGTCAGCTGTGCAGAGGGAAGAACTTGAAGACAGGAGCGGGAGGATTCGGGAGACACGGCTTGGAGGAAGGCTTCTCGCTGAGTAAGACGGAGATCCGGACATGGAAGGACGCGGCCGTATGGGGAGAGGCGAGGAAGAAGGCAAGTTCAATAGCATGGGCAGGAATGGGAGAGCGGTCCGAGCCAGTGAGGAACATGAGCGACGTTCTCATGATACGGTGACACCCCTGCCAGTCACAGGAGCCCACACCTGGGGGGGCGCGGCCCCAGCTCGCTTGCACAGTGTCACAGTGTGGGCCTCCCCTTTCTTGAAGTGAGCTCCGTTTCTTCCTTCACTTTCAGCTCAGACGTCACTTTGTCAGGGAAGGCTGCCCCCCAGCCCCCACCACCTCTTCGTTTTGAATATCCCGTCTTGCCGAATTTTTCTCTGTAGTGCTTATGACGCTTGATAATTTTTTAGTGCTTATTTGACTAACGCCTTTCCTTGAGAACGGGCAGTGGTCTGCCGCCCCGGCGCCCCTCCCCCGTAGTCCTCAGGATTGGCAAGTGCTTGGCACACACTAAGCACTAAGTAAATATTTATTTGCTGAGTGAATCAAGGAGCTACATGTTTTGATTTTTACTAGTTGTTCTCAAGGACCCAAGAACTGTCTTAAAGATCGGACTGGAAAACTGTGTAGCCAGGAAAAAGAATTATTTACTCATGGATTCATTTAGCAAGGCCTGTGAAATACCTACTGTATGTGAGAAGCCAGATGTTAGGAATATGGACCAGAAACATCGTGCCTTTTTATTTTTTACTAAAGTATGTTTGACTGTGTTATATTCGATCGTGCCGCCTTTATTAAAGGAGCACATCATTTTCGTAGTTTATTGAAATAGGTACAGCCCTTAGCGTTCGTTTGGAGAGGTTTTAAGTTGTGGAGGGAATCAGCCTGGTACTCTCCACGGTTCCTAGCCAGCAGAGTGAGGTTCGTTCTGCAGTGATCTCTGGGATGTCATTCCGGCCTTTGCAGCAGCTGATGTCGGGTTCACGTTTGAAATAAGCGATAGCTTTGACCTCATCTAAAAAGCGACCGAAAAGTGAAGACAGTGGTCTGTCTGGATGCTCTTTGGCTTTAACTTTTCCAAGTTTGGGCAACAGAAATGAGAATGATTAAAGAAAGTTCATTGTATGGATGGATTTTTTTTATGTTTTTTGTTTTAAATTTAGATTTGAGAGAGAGAGAGACAGCTCGAGTAGGGGAGGGTCAGAGAGAGAGGGAGACACAGAATCTGAAGACAGGCTCCAGGCTCTGAGCTGTCAGCACAGAGCCTGACGTGGGGCTCGAACCCATGAACCATGAGATCACGCCTTTAGCTGAAGTTGGACGTTTAAGCGACTGGGCCACCCAGGCACCCTTGGATTTTTTTTTTAAAGAATGAGTTTCGTAGCTAGAGAATTATTGAAGTGATTGATCTCATCAGGTGAATGAGTCTTTAAAAAAATTTTTTTTTTTTTCATTTATTTATTATTGAGAGACAGAGCACGAGCAGGGGAGGGGCAGAGAGAGAGAGAGAGAGGGAGACACAGGATCTGAAGCAGCTCCAGGCTCCGAGCTGTCAGCACGGAGCCCGACGCGGGGCTCAAACCCACGAATCGTGAGATCATGACCTGAGCCGAAGTTGGATGCTTAACCGACTTTGCCACCCAGGCACCCCCAGGTGAATGAGCTTTTAAAAGTTTATAAGGGATTTGTTTAAAATAGTTCTGAAACCTTTCTCAGTGACAGGTCTGTTGTAAATATTTAGAAAGACAAATATTCAGAATTATTCAGGAGCTACTGAAGCTCTCCTCTCTGTGCCTGGCCCTGTGCTAGGCCCTTGGGAGTGAGTTACGTGGACGTACGTAGCCCTTGCCCTCATGAGGCTTTGCAGTATAGTCAGGTGCTCCCTGGAGAGACCCTCCCTCCTTCCCTCCCTCCTTTCCTTTTGTTTATTTCTTGAACTTGGTTTTGGTGGCAGCATGTTAGAGTACTTTAAGCTACTTGTTGCTTTATCTCAGGGAGGTAAAGGGGAGAACATTTAGAGTACCACGTAAAATAGAAGCTTAGATCTTCAGGGTGTTGGCAGCTTTTTAAAAAAGTTTACGTAGATCAGTGAATTTATCCTCTTAAAAAATAAGCTATTTAATAATAATAGTAGCAATAGCTATTATTAGTTGATTGCCTGCTATGGGCCAGACACCGTACACATTCATTATTAGTTATTTTAATAATCTCAGCAACTCTACAAGGTGGTTGGTCGTATCTCTGTTTTATAAGCTAGAAGGCTGAGATGGAGGGAAGTAAATTTGCTTAAGGATCATCATAGCAGATTGCATATGCTGTCTCCAGATAATAGAAAACCTAGTTGAACGGGTAAGTGCCCTAAAGTTAAACATTTAGAGAGAAAAGAGAAACATAGAGCTTCTGTAATCCATTAATTGAAGAAATAGATAAAAGTTCTGGTATACTGGGATTGATGCCTTGCGCTACTGGTTCATTCGTTTTTCCAGTAATAAACAAAAATGTGTAAACGCTTTCTATGTCTGAGGAATTCTTTATCTTAAGGGTCTTGGTGGAAGTAGAAATCTTCAATTTTGAAAGCCAGTTGCTCCCTTCCTCTGCATCTTTTGGAGTTGGGACGCGGTCGTGTGACCTGGGGCCTCCATGCCACTACCTCGGAAGCCAGTGACTTGCAGAAGCAGGCACTTTGTAAAATCCGCTCTGTGGGGCCAGGGGACGGAGCTGCATCTGTTTTGCAGAGGTGCGCAGTGGCTGAGGCTCAGCTGTAGCATTTGGTTCCTTGTGTCACCGGTGTCTGTACAAGTTGCAGTGACGGACTCCTGTGTTGTCTCCGCTGGACCAGATCTGTGGTTTGAATTTTGGGTGTTCTTCATTATGTAGCCTTCCAGCCTGACCCTCCTGGGGTTTTCTGTGAGTTGCCTAATATGCTTTAATAACTTCCTTTTCAGTTTCAGCAAAGCCAGAGTTAGTTTCTTTTGTTTGCAACTAAGAACCTTTACTTCCATGATGCTAATTAAGATAATGGACAATTCTAAGAAACTCCAGGGTCAGGGTTACCTGCATCTAGGTTAGAATTTATTAGTGGGAAGAGTTCATATATATTATGTGATAGAATTTATTAGTGGGAAGAGTTCATATATATTATGTGAAATAGTTATGTGCAGTCCTGCTTATCGATTTAATGAATTTGCTGATTTGAATTTGCCTCTTCTAGGTATTGGGGATACAGGAGTGACAAGTTAAGACAAGATCCCTGCCCTCACAGGGCTTCATTCTGTTGTGAAAAGTAGAAAAAGCAAGAGAGCAAATAACAATGACAAAGAGTGATAAATGCCACGATAAAAATAAAGATGGGGAAATGTTATAGATAATGGGGTGTGTGTATGTTTGGGAGTTGGGTCTTACAAAACATTTGCTTTAAAATCATTGTCAGGAGTCATGACTTGGGTTTTTGACCAGGAGGCAGTACATTCTGAATTTACCCACCTTCCATAACCACCTAGAAAACTGGACAAAATACATGAAACCAACTATTTTCTGATATTGGGCAGTAGGCAGTGTGGAGCTGTAATCGCTGACAGATGGGGAGCGAACGAGGTGAGCCCTTTGATGGCCCAACTTTTCTTCTTGGAGGCGAGTTTCAGATCTCAGAGCTGGGAGGGGGATCCCAAATAGAACCTTTAGCCTTACTGAGTTGAGGAAGCAAAGATTGGAGCCAGGGGAGGCTAAAACGGTTCTGTTTTGAGGAGCAGGGTTCTGTAGGGCAGGGAGCTGTGCAGAGAGCTTGTCTTCTTAGTGGTCCTCTTAAAAGTTTGATTGAATATCAGTCTGCCGTGCACATGTAGGGTGAGTTCCTGGGGAAGAAATCCACTGGGAAACTGGAAGCGGAACAATTCTCACAACTCACGTAGGGCTGGGAAATACATGAGTACCTTGTAGCCAGAGGACAAAGATCTCGCTAAATGCTGTGTTCGAGACTCCAGAAGGGCCATGTCTTAGGAGTGGGGCCAAATTAGTCCTCAAATAAAGGCTTTTCTAGATCTCCCTGGAAGATGTTTAAAAGCAAGCCTTGAAAGGAACAGACTAATCTGAAAGTAATAATTGCCTGCAAAGTCCAATACTCTTTAAAGAAATGTAACAAAACCTAACACTTAACAGTTTAAAACGCCTAGCATCCAATTAAAAATGACTAAATATGTGTAAAAGCAGGCTAACCTGACTGAACAGTTAGGATATCAGTCCATTGAAACTGACGCAGAACTGAAAGGTGTTAGAATTGACAGGCAAGGGCCTTAAAGCAGTTACTATAACTGTATCCCATGATGTTCAAAAACGTGGAGACTGGAAAGGTGAAAAAGAGACCCAAGTAAAACCATTTAGAGATGAAAAGTAATGTGTGAGATGAAAGATACACTGGATGGCATTAATGGCAGATGAGACATTACAAAAGAAAAGGTTAGTGAATTTGAAGACCTAGAAGAGAAAACTCAATCAATAGAAACAGGCAGAAATGACAGAGATAATGGAATTAGCGGACAGGGTAGTTCAAAAGGCTGCTATAAAATGCAGGTCAGATTGTGGTTAGTGTTGACATCATCGTACATGAGGTTTGCTTAAAAAGAACAGTTGTGAATGCTACCTGAATTTGTCTTGATGTGTAGTTAAGAGTAGTTGAAAATCAGTATTTCAGTAAAGCACTGGGATATGGTGGAGGAACTTTATTACACAAGGGTGTGTTAGCTGTTTTTTGATATGTGACAATATTACCACAAAGTTAGAAACTTAAAACATACGCTTTGGATCTCATATTTTTTGTGGGTGCGATGCCTGTGTCCAGTTTAGCTGGGTCCTCTGCTTTAGGGTCTCAGGGCTACAGTCAAGATGTTGGCTGGGGCTGTGGTAGCATGTGAGGCATCACTGGGGAAAGATCTCTTTGAAACTCATTTGGTCGTTGGTAGAATTCAGTTTCTTGTTTACTCTTGGACTGAGGGCCTCAGTTTGTTGCTGCCTGTTAGCAGGCATCTGCCCTTAGTTTCTTCCTGTATGGTCCTTTCCAACAGGGCCACTTAACTTTCTCAGAGACAGTAAAGGAGAGTGTCTCTTCACAAGACAGATGTACAGTCTTATGTATCACACTTGCAGAAGTGACGTCCTATCACTTTTCCTGTATTCTCTTGGTTAGAAGAAAGTCCCGGGCCCGGGGTCAAGGAGAGGACCATGCCACAAGGCCACCAACAGCAGGAGGCCATGTCATAGGAGCTATGTTAGGGTCTGCCCAGTGTGTGGTGGTGAAGAGTGCATTCTGTGGAGTCTGATTGAGATACCTGGCTTTGAATCTTAGCCCTGTCTCTTCCCTAGCTGTGTAAACTGAGCCTCAGTTTTCCTTTCTATAGAATTGGGATAATAGGTGTCTACTGTTTATAGTATCGTGAAGAGTAAGGGAATACATAGAAATTGCTTGGGACTTTATCTTACTAACTCCTACTCATCTTTTCAGTCTCAGTTTAGATATCATATATTCAGGGAGGAATATATTCTCTGATTCCTTTTTGACCCCTACTAACCTCCTGTCTAGGTTAGGTTTAAAATACCGTGAACTTTTTTTCTCATCACTTCACCCGTTTTCCACTTGAATTTTATAACTGCGAGGCTATTTATTTATTTAGTATCTGCTTTCTTTAGCTTAAGCTGCTTGAAGGCAAGGGTTGCGTCTCTTCTGTTCACTGCTGTATCTTCAGGGCTTGGCACATAGACGACTCCGTAAATGTTTGCAGAGTGACTGAAAGAATGAGGTTAAAATGCATGTGGTGTGTCTTTGAGAAGGTGTTTTTTGTGTCATCGTACTGTTTTCGCAGGTACTGTGGCTGGCTGAGTAGTCAGCCTAAAGGTAAGTGGTTAAGAATATTCGTGGCCCCATGTGCCCTGCCCACTAGCTGGCAGGGGAGACGGAGGCATAATAGTCTCTAAGCTGATTGTAGGGGTCTGCAGGATGGACGCTTAACCAGTGGTTAAAAGCAAAACAAAACCAAAAAATGCAGAAGAACTAAGAGGCAGAAAGGACGAAGACATTAATAAAAATCTCTCCTGGTGGATCAGAAGCAGAGTACACAGTGGGGAGCTTCTCTTCCCTGTAAGTGTGTTCTGCACACCCCTCCTCGAGACGCTGTGGCGTGGAGGAGATCAGCTGGGAGAAAATGACCTTGAAGCTTCGCCATGCGCGTTAGCATGTTCTAGCAAACCTCTTCTCACCTGCTAACACAGGAAGGACAGTCTTTCTTAAGCTTGCTCTGCCCACTGTGTACGTACACACCTACCACAGCCTGGTAAGGTCTTATTTTTATTTAATGGATGGTAAAATTTAGGCTTAGAGTTGAAGTAATTTTTCCTAGTGGTTGGTAAGGTAGGATTCAAACCAGGCTCAGCCCTCACTCCTGGTTATTATTCAGTGTTTGCTTCTGTGGCCCATGTTGTTAGCAAATACTAGGTTAATTTCATGAGCGCAGGAACCGTGTGTATTTTGTGCATTTTGTGTCTGGGACTAGAATCTTGCTTAGCCCTTAATACATGGCTGAATGTTGGGGTTTCGGTATTAGTTGATACTGTGTCTCAGTTTCCCAAGTTAAATTACAGTTGACCCTTGAACAGTGTGGGGATTAGGGGTGCTGACCCCCCTGTGCAGTTGGAAATCCACACAGACCTTTTTTGTTTTTTTTTAAAGAGAGACCTAATTTATTTATTTTCAAATGTTTTGTTTATTGAGAGAGTGCGAGGGGGTGGAGTAGGGGCAGAGATAGAGGGACACAGAGGATCTGAAGTGGGCTCTGGACTGACAGCTGCGAGCCCCACGTGGGGCTTGAACTCACGAACCACAGGATCATGACGTGAGCCGAAGTCAACTCAACCAACTGAGCCATCCAGGCAGCCTGCAAATCCACGTAAACCTTTTGGCTCTTCCAAAACTTAACTGCTAATAGCCTGCGGTTGATCAGAAGCCTTACCCACAACATCGTTAATGAACAGATATTTTGTATGTTACACATACTATATACTGGATACTATAATAGGTATTTCTTAATTTCTTAATTTTTTTGGTATTTCTGGGCTCTGCAGTTCATCTGTGAATTTTTTCAAATTGTCACAAATCTCCCAAAAAAATTTCCGATATATTTATTGAAAAAAAATCCTCCTATAGGTGGACCCGGGCCCATGTAGTTCAAGGGTCACGTGTACTTGTAAAACTTGAGAGGTTGGTAGATAGCAGCCAGTGTAATGTACAACAAAAAACAATCTCATGTTTCCACTTTGGGTGATTTAGTAAGGTTATGTCCCCAAGGAAGGAACATCTCTGTAGTCTTTGTTCCCCTCCTGTCACTTTTACATTTACTCTATTGTCGAACCCTCCTGAGTTTTGTTTCTGAAATAGTCTTCAATTAAGTTCTTTCTCCACATTATTGTTAATGATGTCTCCACAGATCAGATCCTTAGTCTCTTTTTGGCTTACTGCATTCGTTTTCTTAAGAAGTTTTAGTTTTGGGGCGCCTGGGTGGGTGGCTTAGTCGGTTGGGTGTCCGACTTCAGCTCAGGTCATGATCTTGTGGTTCGTGGGTTCGAGCCCCGCGTTGGGCTCTGTGCTGACAGCTCAGAGCCTGGAGCCTGCTTCCGATTCTGTGTCTCCCTCTCTCTCTGCCCCTCCCCTGCTTGTGCTCTGTCTCTCAAAAATAAACATTTACAAAATTATAAAAAAGAAATAATTTTCCGTTGAACATGCATGTAATCCAAATTGAATACTACTGAAAGGTTTCTAAGAAAAAAGCTGTCCCCAGGCACACCCCTCAGTAGTCCTGCAGCCTAGAGCAGGTCTTCCCAAACTTTGTCACCTCAGGGTCTACACGGGCATGGTAGAGTGCAGGAAGCTGTCTTTATGGGATCATGGCTCATCTGAAACACTCGTGGCCCCGTGGGCCCGGTCTCCTAGTTGGCAAGCTCTTTTTACCTCAACCCTTGGTGGTTTCTTGTATTCACCTCTCTGATACGCTTTTTGTACCGATTAGGATGCTTTGGGACGCCAGCATGGAGGTCCTGACCCAAACCAGCTTCGGTTGGAAGTCCAAAGGTAGGATGGTCTCTAGGGCTAATTGATTTGGTGGCACAGTAATGTCTTCAGGGACCCAGTTTTTTCCAACCCCCCTTGAGTCTCTGGCCGGCTCCACGCACAGGTGGATAAGGTGGCTGCAGCAGTTCGAGGAGTTGTGTCCAGACACAACAGTGTCCACAGGAAGAAGAGAGAACTCCTCCTTGTAGCTGTATAGGAACGTGGAAACTTTTCCAAGAAACTCTTTGGCAGACTTGTCTGGGTTGTATGGCTGTTTCTGAAACACTCACTAGAAAGGGAAATGGGGTTACGTTGGACCACTTGGGCATCATCGTGGAGCTGGCCACACTGTCCCCTGCGCACGTGCGTAACTGAGATGATGTGCACTTGGGTCTTGAACAAAATCAGCTTCTATTGCAAAGGAAGAAAGGAGAAGTTGGAGGCTGAGTAGGTAGGTAACCCTGACTCTATTTTTGTGTTTAACTAAAAACACGTTTTAGTTGTTAAAATGTTGAAAGTTTAGTTGTTATTTGTTGACTTTCTACTGAGGTACGTGAATATTTAACTTGAACCCACCTGCCTTACCACTTTTCTCTTTCCATCTACCCATTATCGTTAACATTTTTTTTTCATTGAACATTTGGTTTTTAATTATGATCATGTAAGTTCACTGTGGAGCTGTATTGTATACTATGATTACATTTCCCTCCTTGTATAGTTTTGTTTTTCCTGGAATTAACAATTGTATTTCCGCTTGCTTTGTTTTCTAGGTCCTTGTGACTGAGTTTTCCCATACCTTCCATTAGGCTCTCATTATAGTTTTTTTGCACAAACATATCAGATAGCTAGTTTTCCTCTCCTCACAAGAATCTTCTTAGGGGACCCTTCATCAAGCCTCTTGGGCCTAATTCTTGCTCTTTGGGCCTAATAGTATTACTTTTGCAAATCTCCAACAGGGTTGTGTCTTCTGTTTCCTGGTTCTCTGACCCTTAGCTTTCTTATTTTTATTTTTGATTTTGCTGGAGTACACCTTTCAATATTTCCTTTGGAAGGGTGCATGAGAGGTTAATTTTTTGAGACCTTGTCTGAAAGTATCTTTAAACTGCTTTCCCTCCTGATTAGAAGTTTTGGTTGGGTATGGAATTGTAGTTTGAATATAGTTTGTACCGAGAACTCTGAATATATTACTTCATCGTCTTCTAGCTTCATGTAGCAGATCTAATTTGTCTTCTGGATTCTATTAAAAACTATGGAAAAGTTAGAGAACATAATGAGCTTCCACGTACCTGTCACTCAGCATCCTCATTTATCAATTCATGGACACTTTCAAAAAACAAAAACAAAAACAAAAACAGAAAACAACAGCCCTGTATTCCTGTCTACCCCTCTTTCACTTGAGATTTTACAAAAACCCCAATATCTAATTTCAGTTGTGAATATTTCAGTATATATCTCTGAAAGATAAGGACTGATTTCTGAATTATAACCCCAGTACCGTTAACATACCTTAAAAAGATTAACAGTAATTTTTCACATATCCAGTGAGAGTTCAGATGGCCTGGATTGTCTCATAATAATATGTTTTTAAAACACATGTTTCAAACAGGATCTAAGTAAGGTCCATAACTTGTCACTGATTGACAGATCCGTTAAGTCCCTTTTAGCCCCTCTGCATCTTTTTTTCCCTCCTTGACTTTATTTGTTGAAGAAACTGTGTCTTCTGTCTTGTCTTTCCTCTAGACTAGATGTTGAGTGAATCCCTGGGGTGTCGTTGACATGTTCCTCTGTCCCTTGTATTTACTGGTACTTGGTAATAAGATCTAGAGGCTTGACCCAATTCCGTATGTAATTCTTTCTCTTTGGTTTTCGTTGGGAGGAGGGTGCTAGGTGGGGAGACTACGTGAGTGACGGGTTTCCTTTGGGAGGGACACGGTATCTGACTCTGTGAAGCAGCTGTTACATATTATGTACACCCATTAATTTATTAGTAGATTTTGGTCCTTTTTGTGTGACCCCTCCCCCATGTTTTGTTGTTCTTGTTCTTTCTCTGGAAGTTTTAAGGATCTGTTCTTTGTCTCCGGTGTCCCAAAGCTTTATAGCGATGTGCTTTGGCATGGCTGGTTTCATTGTGTTGGACCCATCCTTTTACTTTGGAGGTACCTGTTCTTCAGATCTGGGTAAGTTTCTTATATGCTTTCTTGAGAACTTCTTTTCTCGGGTCTTCACAGGTGACATACACATTGGTTATCTTGTCTATTTGCTATTTAACTCTTCTTGGAAGATATTTTTCAACTTTTATCTTCCATCAGGGTTATCATTTGTGCTTTGCTTTTTTTTTTTTTTTTAATTTATTTACTTATTTTGGGAAAGAGAGAGTGTGTGTATGGGAGGAACAGAGAGAGGAGGAGAGATTGAGAATCCCAACCAGGCTCTGCGCTCCCAGTGCAGAGCTTGACGCGGGGCTTGAACCCACAAACCATAAGATCATGACCTGAGTGGAAATCAGAGTCAGACGCTTAACAGACTGAGCCACTCAGGTGCCCTGCCCTCCCCCGCCCTTTTTTAAACTAGCATTTTGTTTTACTTCATGGTTTCATGTATTCTTTTACCTCTTCAAGCACATGATGATACAGTTTAACACCGTTTGTTTGTTTTCTGTCTTCATGGCATTGTCTCCGTTTCCTCTGGATTCCTGTTTTTCTGCTTGTTTTGATATCTGTCTTTCATGTTGGCACCGTCCTCAAATATTTGGCCATTTCGGGGCTGGTGGCTTTTACTTAAGAGTAAGGTGTGGGAAAGTTGATGGAGACGCTTTGTGAGCTGTGAGGCTGGCTTCTTTACTGAAGGCTTCGCATGGAGATTTAGGAACCCACCAATATGCGTGTCCCCAGTGCTTTCACTCCAGGGCTCTGGAGGTCGCCTGATTGTCCCCATGCCTTGGAGAGAGGGAAGGGGTATTCCTGTTGCTGGTGCTCTGCCAGCAGGATTGGGGAAGGGAGCTGGAGTTCACAGTTCTGTGTCAAGACTCTTCATGGGTTCGGTTTTTAGTCTCCTGCCTCACAGCTCTTCTCTGTTGTGCTGGGTGTGTCCAGGTCTGTTCATCGCCCCCGTAGATGATGCCTTTGGGCTCCTCGCAGACACGGAGGTGGCCAGCCTGGACGGAGCTTTGCTGCAGTGTGAGATCTTGCTACCTTTGTTTTATTCACTTGTTTACTGAAATGAACTCTGAAATGTTGCGAGTATAATACAAATAACTTCTATTTCCTGAACCACTTGAGAGAAAGTTGTTGACGTTATGTCTCTTTTTTGAATATTGTAGCGCGTAATTCCTGCAAACAGGGAGGTTCTCTTGCGTAACAGTAATACCACCAGCAAAGGCAGGAAGTTAACACTGATACATCGCAGCTGTCTGGTCCCTGACACTCCGTTCATGTCGCGGCAGTTGTCCCGGGACTGTTCTTTATGGGAAGAGGATACAGCCTAGGATCACTTACGCATTTTATCGTCCTGTCTTTTCAACTGTTTTGATCTAGAACAGTTCCTCATCTGGTGTTTCTTTCAGGATGTTGATAGTTTTGAAGAATACAGGCCAGTTATTGTACAGTCGTCCATGCGTGTTTGTCTGATGTCTCTCTATATTAGATGGTACGTGAGGCATCTTTGCAGGAATATCGTCGAAGCGATGGCCGTAGTTTCCTCACCGCGTTGTTGGGTGGCATACTACTGGCGGTCTCTTTCTGCTGTAACAAATCACCACAGGTCGAGAGGCTTAAAAACCACAAACTTATATAGTACAGTCCTGGAGTTCAGAAGTCCAAAATGGAGCTCACCCAGGCTCAAGTCGAGGTGCGAGCCAGCTTCCATTCCTTTTAGAGGCTCTGCCGGAGAATGTCTTTCCTTTTTCAGCTTCCAGAGGCTGCCCGCACTCTTTGGCTTCTGGCCCCTTCCTCCATTTTCAGAGTTGCTGCTTTGGACCTTGTCCGTCTCCTGCTGCTCTTGTCCACTCTCCTTCCTTTTTCACTTTTAAGGACTGCTGTGATGATACTGGTTATTCTCTTTATATTAAAGTCATCTGATGAGCAAATTCAATTTTTCCTGCAACCTTAATTCCCCTGTGCCCCATAAAGTGACAGTGTTCACAGGTTCTTAGGATCAGGACATGGACATCTGGGGGGAGTGGCATTACTGTGCCATATGATTTCAATTTGTCCTGTTTCTGATAACGTTCACTTTGATCACTTGATTATGGTGGTGCCTTCAGACTTCTTCATTTTAAAGTTACTCCCCTGCCCTGGTAATTAATGTGTGTTTTGTGTAGAGTTACTTTGAGACTATGTAAATAGCCCATTATTAGTAATCAGACTTCTGATTTAGTCACTTGCTTTATGTCACTATGGGTACCTGATTTTCTATTTTATGTAATGGGTAATAGTCCATAATTGTAGTTACTTACTTTAATGCTCCAGTTGTCCAGGATTTTGTCAGTAGAACCTCCTTCAAGTTGGTGTCTCTGTCCTTTTGGCATGTCTCCAATATGTTTTAAGCACTTTCCAGACTTATCTTGAACTTCTGTCTCAGCCTAGGAATTGGAATTGGCCAATTTTTCCAAGGAGCCCTGTTTTTATTTTTTAAATAATCCTGTATTTTGAAATAATCATAAACTCACAAGAAGTTGCAACCGTAGTATAAAGTCCCATGTACCACCTTTATCTAGCTTCTCCCAATGGTGAGATTTACGTAGCTCTAGTACAGTATCAAAATCAAGAAATTTTGGTACTGGTACGTTTCTGTTAACTAGACAACAGGCCTTATTCAGTTTTTATTGTCCTTTAAACCTGCGTGTGTGCGCGTGTGCGTGTAGTTCCTTGTAACTTCATACCACGTATAGAGTTGTGTACCTACCCCCACAATCACGAAAATAGATCTGCTCCCATCACTTTAAAAGAAATCTTTTTTGCTACGCGACCCCTTTGAATTCCCAACAGCCCTACAACCATCAGTTTATTCTCCATGTCTGTAGTTGTGTCATTTCCATGCGTTATATGAATGGGAACATACAGTGTGTAGCCTTTTGAGATCAACTTTTTAAAGCATGATGCCCTTGAGGTCCATTTGTTGTTAAGTGAATCAATAGTTAATTTCTTTTTATTGCCAGGTGGTATTCCATCGTATGGATAGACCAAGTTTTTTTGGCCGTTCACCTACGGCGGGACGTTTAGGTTGTTTTCCAGTATATTGTGTAATAATATGAATGAAACGGCTTTCAACGTTTGAGTACAGGGTTTTGTATGAATGTAAGTTTTCCGTTTCCTGGTGGTAGATGCCCGAGAGCGAAATGGCTGGGTCGTTATGGTGATTGCGTTTTGTGAGCAGTGGCCAGGCCGCTTTCCGGAGTGTCTGTACCACGTTTGGTTCCCACCAGCAAAGTATGAGGGATCTCCTTTCTCAGTATCCTTCTCACCATTTGGTGTTATGACTGTTTTTCATTTAGCTGTTCTAATAGGTGTAGTGATATCCTGTTGTGGTTTTAATTTGCATTTCCCTAATGACAAGCGATGTTAACATCTTTTCATGTGCTTATTTGCTGTGTCCTCTTCAGTGAAATATCTGCTCATGTCTTCTGCCCATTTTCTGATTGGACTGGTGTTTTTCCTGCTGTTGAGTTATGAACGTTCTCTGTGTGTTCTAGGGGCGAGGTCTTTCTTGGCTACGTGGTCTGCGCATGCTCTCTCCCGGTCCGTATGTAGCGTGTCGCTTCATCCTCTTCGTGGTTTTTTTTTTTTTCAGGGCAAAGGTTTTGAATTTTAATGAAGTTCAGTTCAGTAAATTTTTCTTAAGTGGTTCGTGGATTTGGTGTCAAGTTTAAGAACTCTGCCTAGAACTCTGGTTCTTTTTCATGGAAATGGCATTTAACACCCAAGACCCGAGCAGACTGGGTCTGCTCACCGCTGTTAGGTGTGCGCCCTCCCAGGCACTCAGTGGCCAGAGCCAGAGAGTGTGTGTGTGTGTCCTGAGCCTTTCCAGGTTTGGGGGCCCTCATGTTCTTGGTACCTCCACGTGTCAGCACTCATTCTGTGGCTTCCTTCATTCTCCTCTAAGTCCGCGACCACAGTCCATCTTCTTTGCACTAAAAACCTGTTTCTCCATCACCGTCTTTCTCGTTTTATGTTTCTTTATTGATTTTAGGTAGGTTTTATATTCACTGGAGTTTTGTGAGAGAACAGAGGTAAATGCATGCATTACCTTCTATGTTGAATGTCTATTTATTGAAGCTGTATTAATGCCCTCTCAGATCAGTTTTTGTCTTTATTTTTTGCGCCGTCACCCTTTTTCACCTTCCACCCTGATTGTGCTGTTCCACAGCTCATCGTCTTCCAGGATTCTCATTTCCATGGAGCGAAGAAGATACCATATTCAGGGTCTTTTTATAGTTGTGCCTCTGCTTCCCTTGCTGATCTCTTTTTCTGCAGCCCTACTGTCTTTGTTCCATGTAGAGCTATGTAAGTAGTTTACATTTCCCCATGTGTTATGTTCTTTTCTCTAAGCTTTCCTTTGAAGCACACTGTCTATACTTTCTAGAGAGCACAGATCCTGGCATATATGGGTGCATTAAATAAACAAATAATTCTTCCTTGAAAATAACGCCACCCAAACCGCTTTTGCCTGTCTTTCATTTCCTAATACTATCATATGGTATCTTACATAATTTTCAAAGCAACTCTGTACACTATTCATCTTACATAAATGATGCTGAGTGCTATGGTATTGCCCAAGGTCCATAGGAGTTAGGCTACATTTAACAAGCATTTGTGTATCTTATGTGGCAGGCCCTGATTTAGATGCTAGAGACCCTTGGGGGAACAAAGCTGATAAACGTGCCGGGCCCCTCGCGGGGCCAACATTAGAATGCTTAAATTCCCAGCCCTTGTGGGATGGGTTTGAGGGAGGTCTTCCATAACCTTACTTACTCACCTCAGATGTCCTCTCCTGTACTCTTTCCTAATCCTCCTGGAAGGAGACAGCAGTGGGGTAGAAAGAATAGCTCTATCTTCTATGTTCTCATTAGTTCCTTTTTGTGTTTACGTGTGTACAGCTTTATTCTAGAAAGTATCTGTAATACTATTATTTATATTTGGGGCCTTTGCTAAATTGAACTGCTATGGGCAAGACTTGTTTTTTTCCTGGTATCCAGGATGCTTGGCACACAGTGTATAATATTCTCAATGATTCTCTGAACTCCTTAATAGAGATTTACATTTACCCGTGATTGTCGTTTACTAATAGCAGGTAACAGTATTCTTCCTTACTCATTCCTGCCTCCGTGTAAAGGTACAAACCAGTTTCAGAAGCTCCACTGTATATTCTTGGGTGGGTATACTCTGAAAGAGGTCATCTACAGGTAAGTTTTTAGTGCAGTTTAATAATTAAACTGTTTTGTTTGTGGGTGTTTCGGGTGGTCTCTAGTCTGGAGAATCAGACTTCACTCTCGTCTCTCTCCAGTAGTCCCCATCTGGTAGGACCTGAGTTATTTGTCAAAGAAGTGTGCTAATACAGTATGTTAGAATTTACCAGCCTTTTTTCAAGTACAAGAAGATAAATTATTTCAGGAGATCTAGAATATTTACTTTCAAACATTTTGCAGACAGGTACATTGTAATTTTCCTTCATATTTGTTTGCATACAAAATGTTGAGCTTATCCACAGCTGTTTCACAAACCAGGCCAAAGCTGGTGGCTTATCATTTCTTCGCTCACAATCTTCCAGTCTGGGCAGGACTTCTTCCTCCATTCCACGTGGCAGCTGGGGGACCGGAGAGTCTGAGGTGACTTAGTCCTTCACACGTACGGTGTCTGGTGCGCCTTCCTCTGCGCACGGTTTCCCCAACATGCGCTTTCTCACCGCGTGCTCTTGGGGGTAGTCGGACTTGGTGGATTTCGGAGGTGGCGACTGGATTCTAGAGGGGCTGACAGCAGAGCTGCTGGCCCCCTGAGGCCTTAGGCCCGGCCCCGGCTCAGTGGCCTCTTCGGCAGCTTCTTCAGGCCCGGAGTGAGTCTCGGGCCCGTCCGCATTCAAGCGGAGGAGACTGCAAGGTGTGGACACTGGCAGGTGTGGCTTATTGGGGCCATCGAGGAACACTCCACCACGCGAACAAGTATCTTCTGAAGGGAAAAAGGGAAAAAAGAGGACTTTTCTGTTCTTTTTGTTTTGTCTAATCTTGCTGATTTATTCATTTTACAATGCAGAGTTGGCCAGAGCTCCGTTCAGAGAGCTGTCTAGTAGTAATACAGTTTGTCGAATTCCGTTGGACCGTGTGTTGGTAGGGTTCCTACATCGGCATTTGGGGACGGGGAACAGAAGATCACGAGTACTTTATGGGATGCTCGGCTCCAATTTACATCTAAGTGAAAGTGCCAAAGTAGTAGACAGAAACCCCGAATATGGACTTTGTGAGATAGGTGACATAAATCCTCTTTTGGGTCACATGGTACAGTCCATAAAACATCTCCGGCTTTTCTCCAGTAATCCTGGGCCTGTCCTCTGTACAGGAGAACGAAGACATAGACCGTCTCAGATCTTCCGTACGAAATCCAAACAGATCTCTTTTTCCTTAATGTACTGGATGTGACAGTGTTTTATTTCATTTCAATGGCTCTCATCTTGATTCCATTTTGAGGTCATGCTGCTACTAGGCATCGGGTGTGACAGTGGAAATTAGTCAGAAACATTGTGGCTCCTAGACCATATAATCAGAATTCTTTGCAAAGTTTAAGGTGAGGTGCAGATTTTGGGGGAGGGGCTGACCCCAGACTTAGCATATCCAAAAGTCTTAGAAGGGATCTGGGTGATGGTAAGTCTGAGGAGTGGTACATTCTCCATGGGGGTACTGTCACCCCCACCAGGGTAAAAATTGTTGTTGGGCATGGGGGAGTGAAAACATTTGGTATTAAAAATGGTTTGGCGCCAACCTGACAAAATATTTCATGTTTCATTTTTCTTATTGAGGAGAAATTTAAATTAAGTTTCCCCCCTCCCCCTGAGGATGGGAATAGTTTTAAAAGGGTTGGAGACGTTTTCCCGTGAGAATTATGCTGACGTCACACCTGCCCCCCAGGACCCGGGCTGCCCCACCGTCCTGGAAAGCTGTAGTGTGTGATTTGGTTAATGCTTTTTAAGACTCAGATTTTACCGACATTAAATGGAATTTCTTTGAAAATATCTAGAGAGGGAAAACATTTTAATTTTATTCTATGGCGTTTCGCATCTGCAGATTGATTTTTATCTTTATGAACAGAGCACTGCGGGGACGGACCCTGTCCGGGGATTTAGAAACCTTTTAGCTTCCTGTTAGCGCCCCTCTTCTTGTTACTCAGCTGGTTAGCATACAGCTCGCGGTGGGGGGGGGGGGCCTGTGCGCACAGGTAAGAGGTGGCCTGTCTCTCCGGGGAGTGAGGTCTCCCGTGTGCTGCAGGCTGCGGGGTAGGGGGCTGCTGGGGCGGAGGCAGGACCTGTTCCTGTTCCCTGGGTTTGCTGGCCTTTCCCTCTGGTTTGGGCCGGGCGCCAATGAAAATGCTTTTTCGTGGGGGCGCCCGACTGGCTCTGTTGCTAGAGCGTGCAACTCTCGATCTTGCGGTTGTGAGTTCGAGCCCCGCGGGGCGGGGGTGGGGGTAGAGATGACTTAGAGTAAAGAAGTCTTCAGAAAAAAACCATCTGGGCTATGAGAGATAGTAGTGGGGGAAGTAGAAGTTTCCAATGTATGACCTTCTGTAAAGAAAACTCCCACATTTTGATTTGGGGATTTCTAGGTTCTTCAAGGTCCTTCAAGGTAGTGTTGATATTATTTGTGCTTGTTTTATTTTCTGTGTAATTTGTGCAGGCTCAGGAGAGCTAAAGGCGTAGTACCACCAGGAAACCGACGGCCTCTGTAATATCCGCATCACCTGCAAACACGTTGCTTGGCAGCCGACAGATGTTGGCTTAAATTATTTGTGGAATCAACGAATGAAATTAATCCAAAGGTTATTTTGAAAAATGTAATTTTTTTCTATGATTTTATTTTTAAATTAAAAATATTTTTTAAATGTTTGTTTATTTTTGAGAGAGAGACAGCGCGCGAGTGGGGAGGGATGGGGAGAGAGGGAGACACAGAATCAGAAGCAGCTCCAGGCTCTGAGCTGTCAGCACAGAGCCCGACGTGGGCTTTGAACTCACAGACTGTGAGATCATGACCGGAGCCGAAGTCGGATGATTAACCGACTGAGCCACCCAGGCGTCCCTCTTTTCTACGATTTTAGAATCCAGTCTGTAGCATAGTGCTGAAGGAAGAATGAATTGGGAAGACAGAGGAGTGTTGGGGGGCCAGTGTTTTTCCTACTGCCATGCTTTTTAATCTCCCTAGACTTCAGGATCCTTGTCTACAAACTTGAGTTATCTTGCAGATGATCTTTTAAGAGCCCCTCAGGGCACAGAATTTTATTACCAAATATCGTGACCACGTTAGAAATATCCTCAGATTGAGGGAGTTGTGAGAGGGAATTCCTTGCAGCTGCCACACCACCAGCAGGGGACAGAGTTAAGCTGCTGTAACCTTAGTGAGCCAGCTGATCAGCTGATGGACGGCGCCAAGAAAAGAGCTGGTTGGTGGGCATGACTGCCTCAGTTGGTCTTCAGAGACCCAGATTTCTTCTATCTTGTTTTTCCATTAGAGCTGGCTCTCAGTTGTGTTGTCCTTGCCCCCACCTTACAGAGAGACACAGAAGTGTTGACTCCGTGTCTTAAAGCCCACAGGTGGCACACCACACTTGTTTTCACTTTCATTGTGTCCGTGAGAACTTTGTCCCGTGGCCATGCTCAGGTAAAAGGGAGGCTGGGAAATGTCACCTCTCTGGGCAGCCATGGGCTTGGCTACACTTAGGAAGAAGGGAGAGGACTGTCTCCGCCACAGATAGTGTAGATGAAGCTATTTAGTTTTCTTAGTACACTTTTGGGGGAAGCTTTTTCACTTAAGGTCTTTATTTAAAAAATATGCAAAAAGGGGCGCCTGGGTGGCTCAGTCGGTTGAGTGCCTGACTTCGGCTTAGGTCATGATCTCACAGTTTATGGGTTCGGGCCCCACGTCGGGCTCTGCGCTGACAGCCTGGAGCCTGCTTCAGACTCTGCGTCTCCCTCTCTCTCTCTGCCCCTCCCCTGCTCATGTTCTGTCTCTCTGTCAAGAATAAATAAACATTAAAAAAGTTAAAAATAAAAAAATGCAAAAAATTATGTAATATAAAGAGAGGAAGTTTTGGCAAGTGATGGGTTAAAATGCTAAGTAGAATATATCAGAAGACAGATTTTAAAATTGATCAGAAACCTAAAACTAACCAGCTCCGACTGATGACACCTTCGTCTCCCCGGAGTACAAGCTAGGTGAGAGTCGTGTAATCTTTGGGGCGCCCTGTGTTCGTAGAAACACTTTGGTACACGTTCAGTCACGAGCCGCGTTTCTGTTTTCTGGAGCAGTAGCCCCCGTTCACCTCAGGAAGCTAGCCCAGCAAAAGGAAGCTCCTGAAACGCCGTTAGGCCTCTTGGGCTCTGAATTCTTACTATCGTTAAGTTCCTAAATTCGGCCCTGTGTCAGACTTGCCCGGGGGTCCCTGTTCGAAATCTGTGTTCTGGCCCTACCCTCCGGAGGTGCTTGGTGGTTCTGCTTCTGAATCTGACTTTTTAACCAGCCCCTCAGGATGGAGCTGTCAGGGGTATGGGGACCGTGGCTTGGGAGAGTCTGTGCCTCAGTTGCCTCACATGCGAAAGTGCAAAGTTATACCTGCGTGGCTTCATAGAGTTCAGAGAGAAAGACATCAGCTGTGTTTGTAATTATTTCACAACCAGAAAGTGCCATCAAGAGTTGAGGGGGTTTAGGGTGGTGGTATAAGTCACGCCTGTGCCAGGTATCAAGCTTATTTGCACAACAGACCTAGAAGGTGAGTGCTGTTCTCTCCGGAAATAGCCGTAAGGTAGAAATCTGGGTTTCCTGATACTGCATAACTGAATAGGGATTCAGAAAAAGTTACCTGCCCAGCGTAACAAGCCAGCCAGATAACCTGAGTACTTTTGTTGCCACCCGATGGAGATACCATGTGTCAGCTTGGTGACTTGAGTTTACGTTCACTTCACGTTCAGTGTCGTTAAGTGTGGGAAACGTGGTGCTTTGCCCTTTGGCGAGGCCAGCCTGAATATGACATGGTCTCTGCCCTTTGGGAAGTTATAGCCTAATAGAGAAGACTTCCTAACAGGATCTGAGTATGATGTTCCGCGTTCAGAGGAAGGGAGAGGTCGTGCGAGGTGAAGAGCACAGCTGGAGACCCGAGTGAGTGACTTCCCTTTTTCTTTCTCCCTTTTCCCGGACCGAGACCAGCCTCCCAGCCTCCGGCAGGTACTCGGAGGACTCCCCTCTCCGCTAGTCGGTCTGCCAGGCCCTTGGAGGCAGATGGGATGATCGACAAGCTGGCGAGGGGTACGGATGTGTCCCCTTCCCCGAAGTAAAGGGAAGCAGAACTGAATTCGATGGTGCAGGCCACGTGCTAGGCCTTGTGTGTGTGGCCTCACTCCGTTCCAGTAGTTCTGGGAGTGACAGGCAGTGTTCGTTAGCGGGAGGAGCACGGGACTTGACACGCGAGAAGCACTTGGTCACGTTGGGGCCCGGCCTGGCTCGGGCATAGGGGATCGCCACAGGGGCTTTTCGTGGGGACCCGGCTTCGCAGCATGTACCAGACCTGTCCTTCCTTTCAGCCTGTTAGATCCGCCTCGGTTTTGAGCAGGGCACGAGTGCTGCGCACCTGTTAGGATACCGCGGCTGCAGATGCGCAGGGCCGTCCTGAAGCTGCAGGGGGAGCAGCCCGGGGAGGAGGGCTGTGGAGAACAGGCGGCAGGGGGTAGCAGGCAATATGTGCGGGAAGTAGGAAGCTTGGTTCAGTTGACAGCGTACCAAATGTTAGGGTTAGGATCGGGAAAAAGGGAAAAATACTTGGTGCCCTCGTGTTATTGACAGCATTTTAACGTTTGCTGTTCGCGTTAGATTATGTGAGAAACTTTCTTGAGCTCTTCCAGATTGGGTGGCTCAGTACTGGGTTTTAATGCGCATGAGTGTGGCGGGGATTTTACACTCTCTGTCTTCCAGTGGTTGTCTTTATTATTTACTTTTTTTAAAGTTTATTTATTTATTTTGAGAGAGAGAGAGAGAGAGAGAGATTGTGTGCGCGCGCAAGTGGGGGAGGGGCAGAGAGAGAGGGAGAGTGAGCATCCCAAGCAGGCTCCACACTCTCCGTGCAGAGTCTGACGTGGGGCTTGAGCCCATGAACTTTCACGTAAGTAACTAATGATCCGATGAACCTTAACTTGCTTAACTGAGCCACCCAGGCGCCCCTGGTTATTGTCTTTTTAAAGCTTGAGGGAACTTAACCAAAACCCAGTAAGATTCATTCCACACGAGAGGTTCACATAAATGAAACACGCTGTTTTACATGATCCAAGAACACAGATTGGAACATTGCTCGTAGGTGACGTTTCTAGAATGTACATATTTTAAGAATGTCTTTCTTGTATTAGTCTGCTGTGGCTGCTGTAACAAATCACCACAAACTTACTGGCTTAAAATAGTAGAAATTAATTGTCTCACAGTTCTGGACACCGGAAGTCTGGAATCCACACCATTGAGCTGAAATGAGAGAGTCTGCAGGGCCGTATGGGGCTGTGCTTCCTCAGGAGTCTCTAGGAGGCCGCTGGCATTCCTCCACGTGTGGCCGCATCACCACTCCAGTCTGCCCGTGTGGTCACGTGTCCCCCGCCCTTCTGTCTCATGGACATTGTGATGGCAGGGAGGGCCCACCTCGGTGTCTCCTCACCTCAAGATCTTTCACTTAATCATCATCACGTTTGCAAAGGCCCTTTTCCAAATACGATAACATCTATAGGTTTCAGAGATAAGGATGTGGATGTTTTTTGGGGGGTGACATTTTTCAACTTACTCTCCTATACGTTATTTGGAAAAGTAGGAAGGTGGCTTTTGAAATAGTAACTTCTGGATATATCACGAGTATGTTTCCCGTTACAGTAAGAATTCATAGTATAGCTTGTAATATTTCAATGTTAGCTTGATGATCCAAATTTGGGATCCAAATTGGGAGTCTTCACCCTCAAATTTCACCGCCCGGCATGTCATTTATAATAACGGTTTTAAGCTACTTGTCTCTAAATAATGGAGGTTATTCTTTTAGCGCTCAAGCTGACAGTGGTAATTTTTATCAAGCATTTATTAAAAATGCATCTAAATTTAGGAAAATGATCTAAATTATTGGCACTTAATTTAGCAATCTAGGAATTGTAATGACTGGGAGGAGGTGCAGATTGCAGGATAGAGGGAAAAATATACTATGATTACACTTTTTGTGAAGTTGCTTGGTTGTATCAAACTTGGAAAGGTGTTATAGTTGGACCGTTTTTTTATTATGCTACTTTCTTTTAGCTAATTTTGGGCAAATGTAGGTAGCTCATTGTGGATAAGATACGAGTACACATAATAAACAGCATTTAAAAAAAAGAAAAGATGTTCACACTTAAGAGTTGGATGGTATCAGTGGAGGAGTGAAGTTGTGAGCTAGTCATGGATGTGTGTGTGTGTGTGTGTGTGAATTTAATTTATTAAAACATTTTTTTGTGTGTGCTTACTTGAGAGAGAGCGCAAGTCGGGTAGGGACAGAGGGAGACGAAGACAGGATCCGAAGCAGGCTCTGCACAAGACAGCTGAGAGCCTGAAGCGGGTCATGAACTCACGAACTGCAAGATCATGACCTGAGCTGACACTTAGCTGACGGAGCCTCACAGGCGCCCTTTATTTTATTTACTTTTAAATATTTCTCTATTTTGAGAGAGAGAGAGAGAGAGAGAGAGAGTGTGTGCATGTGAGCGTGAGCTGGGGAAGGGCAGAGAGAGAGGGGGAGCGAGAGAATCTCAGGCAGGCCCTACACGCTGTGCACATTCCGATGCGGGACTCCAGCTCACGACCATGAGATCGTGACTTGAGCCGAAGAGTTGGACCCTTAACTGACGGAGCCACCCAGGCGCCCCATGTATATTAATTTTAAAGCCTGGTTCTTTCTTGAACCTGCCTAATGTTTTGTCAGCCTTAAAAAAAAATAGTCTTTTATTTCTCTAAATTTCTTAAGTTAAGATCTTCTCAGTTAGTCCTGTTATTTCTATTTCCTTGGGTTATCTCTTGGATTTCTGTCGTGACGGAGGGTGTGTGTGTTGTAAATATTGTGCATGAGGTCGTCACAGGAACTTCTGAAGGTGTTCGGTATTTTCAGGGCTTGCATCTCTGTTTTCAAATGTGAAAATCACTGACACTTTCCACTTCTCATTCCCCATTTCCCAACTGTGATAACCATAAACATCAGTCTGTTTACCTGCCTCCCGCTCAGTACGATTGTTGCCATGGTTTTTCCTGCTACACATGTTACATTATACATTATAAACCCCAGCGTACGGTTTTTACGATTTTTGAGTACACGTTTTAAACCCCAACTTAAAAGTTTTTGTTTTAACCAATCCGTAGTCTTTTAATTAAATTATGAGAAGGAAAATATATTTATGAAAATTTCCTTATTTACATTTCAGGCACTTTTTATTCCTTTGTGTAGATTTGTGTTTCCGTCCACTTTCATTTCCCTTCAGTCTGAAGAAATTCTTTAGCATTTTTCATAGTGTAGGTTTGCTGGCAGAGAATTCTCTCTTGATTTTTCAAAATCTTGCAAATGTCTTTATTTTACCTTTGTGTTTGAAAGTTCTTTCCACTGCACGTGGGATTCCAGGTTGATCGTTTTTGTCACTGAGCACATTAAGGGTGGTGGGCCCCGTGCTCTGGCTTCCATTGTTTCTGATGAGATGCCGTTGATTTTACTGTATTGTTCTTCTGTGTGTGTGTAATGTCGTTCTGTGCTCTGGCTGCTTTCAAGATTTTATCTTTGGTTTTAAGCTGTTTGCCCATGATGTGCCTGGGTGCGGTTATAATTTGAGAGGTATTTAGCCATGATTTCTTCGCATTTTCCTGCCTGCTCCTCGCACTCTTCTTTGATTTCACTTCCACGTGTGAGAACATTTTAGATTCTGTAGGTCTTTGAGGTTCTCTTCTTTTTCTTCAGTCTTTTCCCCGCCCCCCCCATTCTTTAGATTGGATAATTTCTATTGATCTCTCATTTTACTGATTTTTTTTTTTCCTCTGCTGTCTTCAATATGCTGTTAAAATCCATCCAATGAAGTTTTCATTTGGGTACTGTATTTTTCACTCTTAGAATTCCTTTTTTTTCTTTTTTGTAGTTTTTATTTTTCTGCTGCTCAGATATTCTCTCTGTTCACACACTAAAGGGCATTTTTTTCTTTAAAGTTTATGTATTTTCTTCTAGTTCTTTGTGTAAAACAGCTGCTTTAGAGTCTTTGTTTGCTAAATCTAACATCTGGTCCATCCTGGGGTTGGCGTTCTATTGACTCCCTTTTTTCCCCCTTGATTGTGGATCACATGGTTTTTTCCTTTGCTTGTTTACTAATAATTTGACTATTATCTTCTTCTTGTTAAGTGTGTTAATGTTTATTCTAGAAGGCTGGTTGGTAACTTGGAATTTATATTCATTTGGTTTTATACTTTATTATGCAACATCTATGGAAAGCTCAAGGTGAATCCTAGCCCCTCTAATAATGGGATATGACTTCCAAACTGAGTCTTCCTTCATATCTTGCCCTGGGTTTGGTTTTAGACACTACTTGTGTTGGTTCATAGGCTGTATACTAGGAGGTTATGTCCTTAGCCTTGAAGTGAGGAAAGGAAGTTAAGGGTATGTGTTTGTCCTGGTTTTCTAGTGAAACAGACCCAACAGGAGATAGATGATTTTTTATAAGGAGTTGGCCCACATGATTATCAAGACTGAGAAGTCCTAAGATCTGCCGTTGGCAAGTTAGAGACCCAGGAGAGCTGATGGTGTAGTTTTAGTTGGGAGTCCAGAGGCCTGGGAACCATGAGCTGATGGCTTAAGCTCCAGTCTGGAGACCCACAGGCTCTAGCTAGACTCAGAAGAGCCAGTGTTGCAGTTTGAGTCCAAAGGCAGGAAAAAGATTGGTGTCCCAGCTCAGGGCAGTCAGACAGGAGTTCTCTCCTGTTGGAGGGTCAGCCTTTTTTATTTTATTCAGGCCCTCAGCTAACCGAGTAAAGCCCACCCACATTAGGGAGAAGTTTGTTAATTCAGACGTTAATCTCCTCCAGACACACCCTCACGACACACTGAGAAAAATGTTTGCCCAAATGTCTGGTCACCTTCATGGCCCAGTCAAGGTGACGCATTAAATGAACCTTTATAAGATATTAGTGAGATCTCTCCACTGTGCTTGGGCAGGGACTCCCCACATCCCCAGGCCTCTGCTCATTCTCCGTCCTTTCTGTTCTGCTGTCAGCGTCTTAGCAGTCACTCTTTGCTAAGCTTTTGAGTAGTCTCACTCTGCCCATGTGCATTCTGGTCCTCTTGGGTCCTCCCCCACCCCCTCCCTAGACCTCTGGAGACCCCCTTTTGCACAGCTTCCTTCTCTGTGTTGCCCTGTCCCCCAAAGATTCCAGCTGCTTCCGCTATTTAGAACTCTGATCTTTACTGCACATCTCGGCCAGGATCGCCGTGCTTTGCTCAGACTCCACCTCCCTCTGCCTTGTTGAAGTTGTCTTCGGAGAACCAGGGCAAAACATAGGCTCAGCGGAGGAGGCCGTTTTCTTACAAAATAATAGCTATTCCCCTGATTATATTTCAGGGAGCAGGCACATTTTTAAATAATGCAGTGATGTGGGCTTTTGGGCCCAGAGGGTTGGACCCTGGAGTAATTGAACTCCACTTCCTGCTTAGTGTTAGAGTCATGGCTGAGGCAGGTGTTACAGGTCCCAGGCTCTGCAGGAACACGCAGTGACGGGGTGGGGGGATGGGGGGAATTGGGTGGGGGTACCATTCATGCGGCAACTCCCCCATTAGTGGACGTCTTCCTTCTTTTATTCATTCTCCACGTGTTCTCCTGTAACATTCTTCTTATTTCTGATTTTAGTCCTGTGTTCTTGAAACACAGGAAGCTAGTCGATCCATTCCATGATTGTGAGACTTGCTTAAATTTTCGAAGGCATCTCTTCAGTGTTCCTCCAGTCTTTCACTGTCGTGGCTGATCAGCGTCGGTCCTTCCAGATCCCCATCCATCTATTATTTTCTCAGAAGTTTGGGGTTTTCTCGTTGCCTCTCATGATGTGCATGTAGAAGTTAAAAGAATTGTGAGCTTAACCTGTACAGATCCAGAGACAACACATTCACATTTCTCCTGTCACATTCTTGGACAGAGTATTTCTGTACTCCTTTCTCAAATTTAAATTGGTTCCCTTTTGTATATCTTTTGGTAATTCATACTTCATATCTGTTAGCCCCGTTGGTAGTCCTCTATTACTGTGATTTTTGTCTGTTTCCCACGTTGGATCACGAGTTCTCTGAGGGCAGGCATAGTGGCAGCAAATTGTGCCCTTGTGTCTCTAGTACTCGGCACATAATCATTGAAGAAACGGCGAATTTAAAAGTCTACTTATGTCAAGACATCATCTGATTTTTAGGATATTTGTGTGTGATGTTATTTTTCACTTGTTTCCATAAGTGTAAAGGTTGATACTTCTGCAGTGTGTGCAGATGCATGAATCTCTCTCTCTCTAATGCCTCCCGCCTCCCACCCCGTCACCTTCCCAGGCCCATTGTCCTGACTAGAGGTACTGCTCTTAACAGCTGTGCGGTTCATCTTCTTGGACGTTTTCCTGTGTGTTTTATTTATATAGAAGTGTGCTTATGTTGTTACGTACATATGTTACCTTTGTACATACTTCTGTGTAGCTGTGGAGTTTAAATGCTCAGTGATAATGGCAATAAAGTATTTTACTTTGATCTTTGATTTGATCATCAGACCTTTTCAGTGTTTATTTTACTTTCAGATATCCTAAGTAAGGCACATAACTTCTAGACTTCGGTTTCCACGTCGGCTAAGGGATTGATTTGAATTAGGTGAAATTGAAGTCCTCATAGCTCTCCATCTGATAATTAAATTTGATGTTACTATGTAATTCATCTGTGTTAGATAATCATGAAGAATATGCTATCTGTGTAATATAAAACATGTAGGAAGATAAAGAACATGACTCTGGGTAGCAAAAGGAAATTTTGGGGGTATGTTGTTAAAATGTCAAGTTTTTGTCCTGCAGTAGTGGCTAGAGGATGGCAGTTGCTGAAACTAGTAGCGGGGCCATCTGTTTTGGGGACTTTGGCACGAGGGAGTTTGCGCTGTATTGACCTTGCAAAGTTAGGGGATCATGTCCTGACGGGCATTTCTGCCCAGCTCCCCGCATTTTCACAACACAGCTCTACACTTAGTAACACAGCGAATGCTTCCGGGAACATGGTATAGAAACCAGAGCTTACTTACATAGGTAAATCTTTGTTTGTGATTTATTTAAAAATATTTTATGGGAAATAGTTTCCCAGGCTACTTTAACCCCTTTCTCTTTTCTCCAAAGAGAAACAAACGAGAATAGAAAAGCAAAGTTTGCTCAGTTATGGCTTGTTTGTAGAGCTCTCTTGTCATAAAATGATACTGAATCTTTAAATTTCTTTTAGTTTCTTTTGTCAAGTAGCCCGCTTATTTTATGGGTTAAAGAGTGATATTCTAATACTTTTTTTCATGTATCACCACTTTTAGTGTTTATTTTTGAGAGAGAGAGAGAGAGAGAGAGACAGAGTGTGAGCAGGGGAGGGGCAGAGACACAGAATCCAAAGCAGGCTCCAGGCTCTGAGCTCTCGTCATGGAGCCCAACGCCGGGCTCGATCGCTACTTTATTTTTTAAAGGAACTTTTAATTATGGAAAACTTAAGACATACACAGGAAGAGGAACACAATGAACCATCATGTCCCTATCATCCTTGCTTCCACAGTGATCAGGATTTTGCCCACCTGGTTTTTTTAACATTTTCAGTATAAGTAATACTATGTTAAAATTATTTTTTAAATTAAAAACATTTTTTGAGAGAGCACGAGTGGGGGGAGGAGGAGGGGGAGGAAGAGGAGGAGGAGGGGTGAGAGAGAGAGAGAGAGAGAATGAATGAATGAATGAATGAGACTATTCCAGGCAGGCTCCATGCTCAGCGTGGAGCTGGACACGGGGCTCAATCCCACAACAATGAGATCATGACCTGAGCCGAAATCAAGAGTTGGACACTCAACCGACTGAGCCACCCGGGTGCCCCCAAATTATTCTCTTCTAAAAAAGAGTTTTGGTGTTTACCGAGAACGAAGCTGTGCCCAAGCTTTATGTGGAGTTGATAATCACATAAGATATTTCTTAGCGCAGACAACATTCTCTGTAGCAGAACCGCTAGATGTTGTGCCTTTTGCACCGAAGTGAGTTCTGGAACTAAGCCGTGGCAATCTCCGTTGCTCCACCAGTAGGTGGACCTAACTGTTAGGTACGACCTCACTGTACTTCTTGCCGTGTCTTAAATACCGAAGAGGTTTAACTCCCTCGCTTCAACACAACAACCCAAAGCAGATGTTGGAGGAGATGACGCGGCCTGGGGATGCCGGTGTTCTCGTCTCTCTGGAGAGTCTGCTGTAGTTGAGGAAGCCCCCCCCCCCCCCCGGGGCGGGACGAGGCCTGGAACCGGCACGCGGGCACTTAGGCAGCTGCGGTCCCAGGCCAGTGGCTGGCGTGCGGGCTCGCGGAGACACTGGTGTCTGTCGGCAGTGCGGGCAGTGCGGACCGGAGACGTCGGGGGAAGGCGGCCTTGGCCTTGGCGTGGTGCGGACTCGCAGAGAAGGATGAGGAAGGCTCCTGAACAGCCCCAGCACAAACGCGGCATTGGTCCGTTGTGGCTGGAGTGTCGGTTTGGGGAAGGTTGACGGTAGGAGGTAAGACTAGAAGGTGAAGGTAGTGGCAGCACAAGACGCAGGGGGGCAGAGCCGCCCCGTACGGCCACCCGCAGTGCTGTGCGTGCTTTACGTGTGCGGGGGGGGGGGGGGGTCCTCGATCCTGACAGCCAGGACGGGAAGGGACCCGCCTCACTTTGTGGACCAGGACGCTCCGCCCTCGAGGAGTGAGAGTGAGCCCACCCTTCAAGTCCTGCAGCCTGGACTTAAACTGGGGCAGGCTGACCCCAGGCCCTTGGGAGAGCAACATGAAGTTAAGCAGCGCTAAGGTAGTTTTTTGGGTCTTATTGTGGATAAGTAACCTAGCAGTATCTTAACTGATTTTTTAAAAATAAAGACCTTTAGGAGTTTATTATCATGAGCTTTTTTTTTTTTTAACGTATATTGGAGTTTTAAAAATTGGATGTACTTAGGGGTTGTTCTCATAGCCAGAATTTTATTAGCCACGACATTCATTATTAATAATCTTATATATTTTCCCCCAGAGTTTTTTCAGTGTATTTATTTTACTTTCTTGAGATTGTGCTTTGGGGGGAAGGTTTTGAGTTCTTTCTGATACAATGTGTGACTCTTACCCTTACGTCATACAATTATCATATTAAGAACTTAAACACATTATATTTTGTCATGTGAACGTACCATGATCTGTTAACCTTTTCTTTTTAGTGTTGAGAGCTTTTATTGTCTGATTTTTAAACTATTTTTAATGAGACGTTTATATATAAATGTTGTATTTTCTATCATGAAAGGGATTTCTAGATAGGAAATCTAGAAATGGATCCATCTAGAGATGGAACAGGAAGCATAGTGGACCACAGGTGCACCACGAATCCGTGGCACGTGAGGAAAGGCACAGTGTTTCGTGTGGCAAGCCCGTGTTCAAGTATACTGTGTACAGATTGGGGGATCATAAATTGAGGAAGCAGGAGATTGAGCAGGAGGAATGCACTGAGTCCGGCCGTGTCATTTTAAGACGCGTCTAGTGTCTTGCTCAGCTGGAGGAAAGCTGAGGAGCCTTCGTGCATATGAAGGGTGTTTTGTAGGCTGCGTGTGCCTGGTTTCCGGTTCTCCAGCGTGCAGAAGAACCATCGTGAATGTAAGTTGGTATAGAGGGATTTAGCGTGGAATTTCTAATCAAGATGGAATTTATCATGAGGATTTTAATCTTTGAGGTGGGCAGGTTTTCACTGTGTTTAGGATTTTTTTTTTTTTCTGCTTAAGAAGATAGGGGTACTTGAGATGGTGATTTAAAGGTTTTTCCATACCTTGATTCCTGAGATTTATTTAATATTAATTTCAGGTGTCTCACCAGTTCTGTGCCTCCAGGTCTTATGTGGAAGTAAGAGAGCAGTTAACACTGTGTGAAGATTCGTAGTTTGGATTGAAAGGACAAACCAAGAGCACAAACAAACACAACTCCAGCTAGAGAAGTAGCATGTTCATGTATAAAATTGATTTGCAGAGCTGTGAACAGGGTCCCGGAAGTTGAACATCCACCTAGTGAGGCCAGTGGAATTGGAAGTACAAAGGCTGGGAAGTGTGAGCGTTAACAGACAAGTCATAAGTATTAGGATTGTGGCAGTGTGACTGCTGATATCCGTGCCAGTCCTTTTCACAGGATTTCTATTGATTAAAAACATTCTAGGTTAAGATTTTAAGATTCCTTTAAAAAAAAATTTTTTTTTAGTGCTTATTTAATTTTGAGAGAGACAAAGCAGGACTGGGGGAGGGGCAGAGAGAGCGAGGGAGATACAGAATCTGAAGCAGGCTCCAGGCCCTGAGCTGTCAGCACAGAGCCCGATGCCAGGCTCGAACTCACGAACTGCGAGATCATTGACCTGAGCCAAAGTTGGCCGCTTAACCAACTGTGACACTCAGGTGCCCTTTAAGATTTAGAATTCTAGGAAGATTTGGTTTCATTACAAAATGCATATTTAAGGAAATTTGGAAAGTACAAAAAAAGATAAGAATAACAGTTTTCTTCGGTTAACTCTCTCGAGATAACTCCTATTTGCGTTTTATGGATAACTTGTCAGGATTTTTATTTTATATATTATATTATATATTATATTATTTTTTATACACACGACTATTTTTCTCTCCTTTTAAAAAATTTAATCATATGATGTCTGCATCCTGCTTTATACTTTTTCTACGTAGAACAATAGTTTCCATGTTGTTTTTCATGATACTGATGTGTTTATTGAACATCTGTGATAAAAAATCTGAAACTCACCAAGCAGTAGATAATTATCACTGGAATAAGAGTATAACATAAGTAACCAACAAAGCTTAGTGGTGGATCATTAAATGCAAATTCAGAGAGAGGCTGGAATGGATTAAAGCCGGACGAGGGGGAATTGAGGTGGTCTTGAAGGATGGATATAGGATTTAGGTAAAGCGTTAGGTGAAGAAGGCGCAAACTTTAGGTAGGGAAATGATTTGAGCATTGGTGCAGGAGGAGGTAAAATGGCATTTATAGAATGCCATGCCTCGCTCTCTGTTCAGGACAATAAGATTTGATGGAATGTTTTTAAGTCACAGAGGGAAGTTAAATCCAGGTTGAAAGTACTGTGCTTCAGGAAGGTAGGTGTGGCTGCTCTGTGCCAGATGAGTTGAGATGGATAAGCTGCCTTTCAGTTCAGTGGTTTCCAAACTGGGCTATGCTCAAAGATCACCTGGATTAAAAAAGAGAAAAGAATTCTTGGGTTCCTCTGCATGCTTCCCGAATCAGTATCTTTGGGTGTGGGGTCTGCAGTCGAGTTTTGAGAACCTCCCCTTAGTGTTTCTGACGATACCACCAGGCCCAGCAGATGTTTTCCGAGGAGGATCTAGGATACCAAGTATGAAATAAGGGCCTGGACCAAGGTGGTGGCAGTGGGCAAGGAGAAGAATTAAGGCATGAGGCATTTTGAAAATTGGCAGGGTTTAGTGTGACCCCTTCAAGTAGCTAAAGATATCAGTTTCTAGTGATGTCACTGGAAGAGTGGTGGCACTGGGGACAAAGATGGGAAGGTGAGGGTTAGGGAAGGTGGGGGTGCGGCTCAGGTGTGGGGAGTTGAGGTCGTAACATGGCACTGTAGGCGACACCCAGCGGCTCGTCCTAATTCTGAGTGGGAGGTTAGTGCAGAGAAAAGAATTAAGCATTGTTAGTTCAGAGTCGACCTGTGAAGTATTTCTTCTGGTGGGAAAGATGGATCGAGAACGGAGTGGAGGGGCTGGGGCATGGGGCTGCAGGTGACACCTGAGGTTGGGGACACAGATGAAAGAGACACGGGGCAGTGGGACGAGAACTGAGGCTCTGAGACAGAAGACCACACACATTTTAAGAATGTTTGAGTTTCTCAAAAGCGTGGTTGGGAAAAAGAAGTAAAACTAAACTCATTACTCTTAGTAATTGTAATGGGCTTGTTGAAGGAAGATGTAAGCTGCTAATAACAGCGTGTGTTTTTGATTATTTCTGGGCCTGGTTACTTTTCTGTATTTTTGAAATGGAAAGATAATTAAAAGCAGTGGTTTATAAAATGAGATATAATTATATATGTATATAAGTACAGGCAACCAACTAAGTATATGTATGTGTGCACTTAACGTAAATTAATTATACGTAATGGGTGTTTTATAAGTAAAATTATATGTGTGTGTGCATGTAAATACATATGACCACTCTAGAAAAGTCAGTGCTATCAGAAAGGATAGAGCAGAGTGGTTTTCCAGTGCATTTCTTAAAAACTAGTTATGAGAAGGACTTGCAGGCTACTGATTGAACATATACTTTGCCTGAATGTCCTCTGTCTGATAGGAACATACAGATGAGTGAGATCAGCCCAGATGTTCAGGTTGGGGGGAGATGTAACAAGGGGTAACACTAAGCATTAGAGCTCGCTCTGATGTGAATCTCAGAGCACCTAGAAGTCCCTTAATTCCTTTTTAATTTCTTTTATGAGCTGGGATCGATTTGAATAATAGAAGGTTTGAGTACATTATGTATAGGTGATAGGAAATATGTCTTTAAGCAAGCACATCCACAGTAGAGATTGAAAAAGTCTCGGCATATATATTACTTTTTTTTAAATTCCTTAATTAGCAAATGGGTAAACACAGGCTCCAAGGCTCAAGATTTATGCTTGTGAGAAGTTGGAAATAACCCAAATATCCCCCAATAGGTATTTGTTTAAAGTAAACTTCGATCTGTGCAGTGGGGTACTCTCCAACCATAGAGTAAGGTGCTGCAAACATTAATTGTTGATGTAAAGGTGTGAAATAGGGGGGAAAACAAGCAGAGATTCCATGGGGTATTAGAATTTTGTGTGACTTTTGGTTATTCCTATTCAGTTTCTTCTCATTCCCTCTTTAAGAAATAATGAACATGTAATGTTTTATAATTAGAAATTCAGTCTGTTTATTTCAGATAAATGATGGCAGAAAAACTTGAGGTCCTTAATCTTTTTAAAATTTTTAATGTTTGTTTATTTTGAGAGAGAGAGAGAGAGAGAGAGAGTGAGTGAGCAGGTGGAGGGACAGAGAGAGAGGGAGACAGAATCTCAAGTGGGGCCCGAACCCACAAATCGCGGGATCGTGACCCAAGCTGAAATCAAGAGTCCGACACTCAACTGACTGGGCCACCCAGGTGCCCCTTAAGGTCTTTAATTTAAACATTTTTTTAAAAATATTTATTTATTCTTGAGAGAGACAGAGCGCAGCAGGGGAGGGGCAGAGAGAGACAGAGACACAGAATCCGAAGCAGCTCCGGGCTCTGAGCTGTCAGCACAGAGCCCGACGCGGGGCTCGAACTCACAAACCGTGAGATCGTGACCTGAGTCGAAGTTGGACGCCCAACCAATTGAGACACCCAGGCGCCCCTGAGGTCTTTAATTTTAAATGGAGGGAAGACCATCATTGTTCTGTTCCAGCTTCAGAGCAGTCTGTGGGCACGTGATTGTGATCGTGGTTGTGGTCTGGCTGGAATGGTGACAGCATGTTTTGAGGCCTGCGGTTCTGATGAGAGTGGGCTCTATGGGGAGACTGGAGCAAGGAGTGCGGATAGGATGGGAGGGCCTTGACCGAGGCAGGAACCCTAGAGGTGGAGCAATGAGGCCAGTTGGAAAGACCTTCCCGAGGTGAACCCCACCCAAGAATTTGCAGAGTGGACGTGTCCTGAGCACTAGGCAGGAGGTCCTCGGTGATTAAGGCTCTAGTTGGGAGATGGGGATGACGGTGACGCGTGTAACCTGAGACTGGGAATACAGGAAGGAGAAATGGATTTTTTTTTCCAGTCCTGTCTGGTCTTTCCTCCTCTTTTTTTGATCAGGGGAGAAGGGTGAGGAGATCATAAATTCAGTTTAACACGCTCCTGAGAGCGCTGGCTTTGGAGTTCTTTTGGTTGGATTTGCATTTTCTCTTTACTATTAGTCACGTGCGACTTGTGGAGACTTCACTTCTCTGGGCTTTAGTTTCCTCGCCTGTAAAACAGGGGTAATAGTACTACTTACCTTATATAATTATCTATGGGAGTTAAGTGAATTAAAGGAAAATATGTATCCAATAAAGCTGAGACATCTAGTCAGTGATAACCGGGAAACAGTAATATCTGGCACATTCAAGCTCGGTTCCCCGGGTGTGTGGGAATGTGGACCCGGAACTCTGCAGAGAAAGGGCCGGCCCACCTTGTAGAAGCCTGTTTAGTTCCACCTGTTAACTAAAATAGTGGTTAACGTTGACTTTCATCCTACCATCTTGGAAAAGGAGTCTTCTGGAGCTTAGGTTTGCTTATGATCTATTTGTTAGTATCTCTTTTCTTTGGTAGTCACTCTCTAATAGTGGGAATTAGGTTTCTAAAAAGTTTTGTGGTCTTGAGAATTTACGTTTGACGAACTTAAAAGAGAATCCGTATACATATATTGGTAGTTGACATATTTTGAGTTAGTGACGGGGTATCTGTACTTGACACGTACTGATCACAGCTTACTCCTAGGAGCTTTCTAGTTTCTCCCCTCTGGTTTTAACAGCGACACTTGTCAGTGCATTATGTTACAGGTAATATGCATATGATTTCCTGTATTTATTGTTGTATACGTATAGTGCCTAATTTTGTTGCATTTGAGCCCAGATGTAGGTCTGTCCCAGAGAGGCCAAGTAACTTGGTGCTTGAAGTAGCAAAAATTTGGGGCAACATTTATTTAATCCACTAGCTCTTAGTTCTTCAACCTTCTCTTTAATGCTCACTCAGGATTGTGGTAGTTTTTTTCACGTAGTTTCATGAGAAATCACAAGCTTCTCTTTCCTTTAACGTGTGTCTCTTTCCACGCTTCTGCTTCCATTAATTATGCCATTGGAGTCATACAATTGTAATCTTTCATGTTTTTTTATCTTGCCCAAGGCTTTGGTGCTGTAGTTACTTACCTGCTTTTGGTTTGTACCTTCTTTTTAGTTTGCCTCCTTTATTTATTTATTTTTATTCTTTAGTTATTTTTTTTGGTAAAGGGAATCTGTGGATCATCTTTTATATGGTGTGCTCACATTTTCTCTGCTAGACTAGAGGAGAGTTTCTATTCTATTCTCCTAAACTGAAATGCTTTTTATAAATTAATTTACTGCCTATGAATTGTATTTGATGTTCGCGATGGTTGAGGTGGAAGATTGAGTACGGGGTCTTAAAATCAGACATAGACACACCTAGGTTCTTGGATCTTTGTAATTTACTCGTGCCTGTTTCAGTGCTTGTTAACGAGAGGCACTTTGGTGTGAGACTAGAGTCCACAAGCTGTGACCTTAGGCCAGGTAGGCCAATCTCTGAATTTGCCCTCCTCATTGATGAAATGGAGATACCACTGCCCACTTGTAGGGCTGGGAGGGGATGAAGTGTGGCAGCTTCTGTACAGTGTCTCAGTTGAGTGGCTGGTGCGTAGTAAGTGTTAAGCAAATGGTTTTTTCCCTGCAGTTTTACACAACATTTCTTCAGTATTCTCAAGTCCTGTGCTTTTTGCCTTTTTAATTTTTTTAAGACTAGGACTGCTTCTAGGGGTTTTGGCAGAGTTCTAAATCCTCTTGGTTTTAAGGATTTCACTTGAAATCCCAGTTAGCGAAAATGCTTTTTCTCTGTATGTTATTTGGTCATCTTATTGGGAATTAGAGTTTTAATAGATTTCGTTTCCTTGTGTTAGGTATCAAAACCATGTTTAAAAATTTGCTTTTTGCTTTGACTCCTTTGGCTATTATGACTAGAAAACCTGTTTCTAAAATTGTAGTATGGAAAAAGAAGACATTTCTTCTGTCTCTTTCTTAATGTTAGTGTACATGAGCAGAAATTTATAAGGAAAGCCAGTCACAGTATAGTTTTTAGATAATCATGCTGTCATTTTAATGCATGGAATCAAATTTTAGATCTGCCAGCTTAGTTTTCCCCGATTTCATTTTTGTAGTTTATTCTTTTTTGGGAGTGGGTAGCTTATTCTTAAATTGGCATCTTCTGAATGATCTGAATTGTCCTTTTATTTTTTTTAAAAATTGTTAATGTTTATTTATTTTTGAGAGAGAGAGAGAGAGAGAGAGCGCGAGTAGGGGAAGAGCAGAAAGATAGGGAGACACAGAATCTGAAGCAGGCTCCAGGCTCCCACCTGTCAGCACAGAGCCTGATGCGGGGCTCAAACCCACAAGTGTGAGATCATAACCTGAGCCGAAGTCGGACGCTCAACCGACTGAGCCACCCAGGCGCCCCTAAAAAAATTTTTTTTAATGTTTATTTTTGAGAGAGAGAGAGAGAGAGAGAGAGACTGAGCATGAGTAGGGGAGGGGCAGAGAGAAAGGGAGAGAGAATCCCAAGCAGGCTCTGCGCTGTCCGTGCAGAGCCCAGTGCAGCACTCAATCTCATGAACTGTGAGATGACCTGGACCCAAATCAAGAGTCGGACGGACCCTCAACCGACTGAGTCATCCAGGTGTTGCTGGATTAGATTTGTTAATTGTGACATATACATGTGAGAATATGCATACCATGTAAAATTAAAAGATAATAAAAAAACAGCTGGGTGCGTCCACGCAGCTTAAGAAATAAAACAGTCCCTACCAGTACTTCTGAAGCTGGTGTCCTGCTGATTCTTTTCACCTGCTGCCTGTGATACCTACTAATTTGTTTTGAAACTACATGTACTTTTTAGTTGTATGTCATTACAAAACATGTGACATTAGAGAGAAGACGTCATATCTTCCATTTAGTTCATTAACTCCTGAGTTAATGTGGATTTGCCATATCAAGCTAATGCATTCGTTTCAGACACAGTTTTGCCGATCTTGATCTTTGAGGATTAGCATGAATTTTCTAAATCTCAATCCGTCACTGCTTTTAATTAGGTGTCTCAGTGTTCTCCCCCTCTCTCTTTCATCTTATCCCTCCCTCCTTCTGTAGAGAGAGACAAGTACTAACAGATCGAGTCTGACACCTACCTGGCCATTCCGTGCATTTAAACTCAGCCTGTTGACATCTGTCCCTGCAGATGTGCTCTACGTTACTTTCATGCACTGATGTTCAGACAACTAAACAAATGGTTTGTAGGTTTAGCTTCAGAAATCAGCTAAGCTCAGTTTCTGGATTGTTCATACACTGTTATATTGCCTTTGGCAAAATGTGAGCCAAATCATACTGTACAAGATTTTGAGGATTATAGGAGGTTCCTTAGGTAAGGAGAGGAGAGGCTTTTCATTAGCATCTAATTTAGCTCCATAATTTGTGAATGACTCCATTTGTAGGGGGAAAGGTGAAAAATTCAGTGTGGGTTTTTCTCGGAAGAATTTAAAATATGACTGGATTTTCAGGCTCTAGAACCAAAATTGTATTTATAGTTTGCAAAGTACATTTGGTGTTTGCTGTTACCTACTTATTGTCATAAAACCCTGACCTGATATGAACAGATTTTTTTTTTTTTGAAAAGTGACCTGCCTGAAGGATATATGGAATTATCACTAGAATCTTAATTTAAAGTAGTCCAAGTGCAAGACTTAAGAAGGAGTTTATCATTACTCAGTAGGTGATGGTTTGGTTGCTGCATGTGTCCTCAGCGAGTTTTGTAACGTGACTTTTGCTAAAGGCTGCTTTTCAAATGAGTGGTGATTAATGGATAACTCTTTTAAAAGATGTCAGTTTTAGGGTCAGATGCTTCTGCTGCTCCTCAGCCAAATGCACTGTCTATCCGTCGTGCCACTGGCCTGCCCATATTTCTTACCTTTAGGTAATAACCTGCCAATTTCTAACTGCCTCTAATAGAATAAAAAGAATGCTCATGCCCTTAGCCTGATTTTGCTTTTTTTCTTATGAAGTATGAAGTATTTTTCTTTCGTATCAGTAGTATCTATCCTGGCGAAACCGTTGAAGTTGGCAAAGCGTTGGTAGCATTGTAAGTTAACATTTTATAGGTGAAGAATGTGATGTTAAGAACCCAAGAGATTTGATAATACATAATTCATAGCTAGGGATTTAATTCACATTTCTTTGTCTCCATGGTCCATGCTGGAATTTGTAAAGACTGATCATTTAGGAGTGAAAAATTTTTCGGAAAGTATTTCTTTGAAGTAAAAATCCTTAGTCTTGATGTTTCGAGAATTATTTTTTAAATAAAACTGTTTTGAGATAGTAAGGTACTATTAAAGTAATGTTTGTCCCTCTACCTGTCCATACACCTCCTCCCCCCTCCCTCCCGGCAAATGGGTAGTTGGTTCCATGTCTAAGGCTTTACCATAGGATCTAAACTGGAAAAGAGGTGCATTTCTAAAAATGGAATCTGGAATATAGGTAGTGATTTTAGACAGAGGCGGTTCCTAAGTTACAGATAATTCATACATTTAAATCCCTAGCCCTGAGCTGCTCTTTCCAGTTGCTGCTATTTGGAGGACTAATGTTGAGCTTTCAAAGAACTTGGGAGTTCAAAAATAGAAGCAGAGATGAATGAAAAGGGGGCATATTTCGGGCAATAAATATACATTCAAATCTATGACCATCTGCCTACAAATATTTTTCTTCAAACTACTCAGTAGCCTTTACCTTTATTTTGTAACATGATTAGAATTCTCCCAGTTAGGGGTTCATTTGGACTAACTAGCATCCTTGTTGAAAATTGCAAAGATTAAAGTGAATTATTTCAGTCCATTTGGTTTCTTTCTGTCATACCTGAAATGAAGCACACTGAGGCAGTAGGAGTTTTGGATAATAATTTAGAAACACAGAACTTTGGAGAAAGGATTAGGAAGCAGGATGGTTGGGATTCCCTAATGTAAAATTTAGGGAATTACAGGTATCAGGACTGGAGAGAGTGCTAACAAAGAAAAACAACCTATGTTAGACTTCGTTCAGCTAGAGAGAGGATCTGGAATTGGTTACCTTTCTGTTTTCTAAGGGGTCCTCGGTGCCCATGACCAATAATATCTTTTCGGTGTCAGTTGAGTTTCTTTTGGCTGGCTCGGGGACTTGGCCGACGTGAGCAACATTACTTCATTAGTAATATTGAATTCCACAGTATCAGTTTAAAAAGTAAATTTTTAGACTGAACTCATTTATAAGTTAGGTGGTAGCCTGTCCCTGTCCTTGTGTCTCATCTGTTATCCCCTGCTCTCAGCTGGTAACATTGAGGTTGCCGTTGCTTTCCCACCGGTCATTATACGATTTGCTGCTCGTTTGTGAAATACTGGTGGAAGCAGTAAATAGGAAGTACAGCGCAAGCCTTACAGTAAAGTAAGAGAAGCCACTTGGCAAGCAGAAGAGGGCTTGTGGCCTTAAGGGGGCCAGTTGAGCAGTGTCTCAGAACTTCGTTTACAAATAACATTGACAAGGTAGACATGTTCATCTTCCCTGTAAAGCAAATGGAACTACCTCTGATCGTAAGCCACGATGAAAAGTGAATTCACATATTCATACTGATTTGTGAATTGATGGATGTTACAAAATGTACATTTTTCTCCAGATGGATTATATAGAGTAGTGAAATAATTGACTTTATCTCATACCTGGAAATGCCTGAAGTTTTCATTGGTAGATTTTTGAAACTTTTTCTCCCTGGCAATCGAATACATTACATTTTATGTATATAACTGATTTTCATTAATGAAAATTATTTTCAAGTAAGCTTAAATAAATGTTCGTAAACAATTTTACAGTAATTGTGTCTCTGTTTTGGGGATTGTAGTTACTTTAGATGTTCCTCAATTAGGGGTAATTGTCTTGCATCCTTATCTCTTATCATAATCTGTTTTTCTTCACACAGTGTTATAGTTTTGCTGCTGGACTCTTCCCTCCCTCCCCCCACCCCATCAGGATGATATGAGACTTGAAAGAAGACGATGCATACAGGTGACTCAAGTTTTGAAATACAGTAAAGCTATGGCTGGCTGAGCGAATGTGGGAACGAACTGGTGCTATATTTTGAATGGGGGAGCTTTCTGATAAACATCATAGTGGGGGGAATTATATTTAGATCAATAAATACACAGATAGTTGGGATATTTAATAAATTTTGGGAATCTGATAATTAGTGACTCAGTGGTGTGGTATTAATGCAAGTACAGCAAAGTAATTGCTAGTACTTGACTTTTTCAAAAGTGGTTGGTTGGCTAATACTTTGGTAAAAATTGAAGCGTTTCTGTTAAAAATAGATAAAATATTCACCTTTACGGTTGGATGCATGTTTCCTTCAGGTCCCCATTAGAATCAAGCAAATCTTCTAAGGGCATACAGAGTAGGTGTTAGTGTATCTAAATTAAGACTCTTGACAATTAAGTTAAGGATATTATACCCATATGTATGATTCCTTGGAAAAATATGGTCTGGGATTTTGTTTTTTTCTTCCCTTGTTCCCTCCTTCATCCTTTTCCTTCATCCCTCTCTCTTTCTCTTTTTTTCTTCCCTTCCTTCTTTCCTTTCATCCTTCTGTTATTTGTATTTATATGGGAGAAGCGGTATAATGGCATTTTTGAAAGAATATTTTTGATTGCGTTATTAATTGAGGGGATCTTATTAATGGAAAATGAAAAAATGGAGGCTAGCCCATGTATGGCTGTGTTCACACTCTTGAAAATACAGGGTAGCTGATGGATAAAGTGTTAACTTTTAAACTTGTATGTTTTTTAAATCATGCTGATTGTGAGGTGTTTTGTTGAACCAAGTGCCTTATATTATTTATAGACTTTGTCACGATAGTCTCATTGGATTATATTTATAAACGGTTTGAAAATGTGGTCTTTAACTGGGAAAGAAGTAATGACATAAACCTTGTATAGATATTTAATTACATTACTGGTGTAGCTCGTAGAGTTTTTGTGACTGGTTTTAGTTTTTGGTGATCTTTGTTTTCTAAGGGAAAAAAAATTACCTTTTTGACTTCAGAGTGGGATTCAAAAAAACGTCTATTTTGAATGAAGAAATGTGTTTTGAATGTATTTTCAAATTATAGATCAAATAATATTCGACGTTAATGAGGGATTCACAGAATCTTCTGGTACTTCTTTTTTAAGTAAAAGGTGATTGAGTGATCATCTCTGATCTGCCTCTCAGACGTGCCTGTGTAGAGCTGCCCGCACCCGCCGGAGGTGCTCCTGGTACACAGTCTGGCTGAGGGGCTTCATGAAGCCAACATGATGCTGAGGCTGCATGTCTTTGTCCTAGAGGAATAAATAGGAATATTTGCAGAGAAAACGCTTAGAATTTGAGAAAATTCTGTTGTCAGACTTTATGTTTGACCTTTTGGTGCAGGAACAGTTTCTCAGCCCTGTCCGCTCCCGGGTTGCACTGGGCCCTAGACTGTCCCTTGGCTTTGCCAAGTAGATGCTCCCTTTCTTTCACCCGCGGTCAGTAGAGGCGCCAGGTATTTTCGGGGGTATCTCATAGATTTCTCTATGAATAGCAATGGTTTTGGAGGTTTTCCCTAATGAAATTTTGAGGTGGTGGCAAAGTCGCTATTTTATTTCTCCTTTGATCTTTACGAGAGACGAAGGGTTCCCAAATAGCCCTTTTTCTTGAAAGGCTTATGGATGACGCGAAGTGTCGAAGGAGTAAAGGCAGGTTATTATAAAGGTTACCTGCTTAATTTTATGAATGCCAGAACACAGAAAAATTCTGCGAAGATTTGATTTATGAGCTAATCCAGTCTCTCTCATTGGGCCTCGTGTTCTTTAAAAATTATCAACACTTGGTGGCTTATGAGGGGAAGAACTGAAGAAGGCTTTCTCTAATATATGTATTAGCTGTGGGTGTATTTCCCTTTTTAACGATTTGAAAGTAGTTGCTTTTGAACATAAAATTAGCAGCTGTCCTAATCATCGTGAATTACCGCAGCAGCTCGCCCTTGTATTCATGCGCACGCGTTTTCTTGTACTTGACCTGATAGAACTTGAACTCATGAACGCTCACGAGGAGTTTTGCAGTGAAAGTTACTTCTAGAATGCTGCTGCATACTCGAAAGGTGGATGTTCTATTTTCCCTAGACTTTCATAGTACTGACTTTATGTTGGTTGGATTTCAGTGATTAAGTGCAGGCCAAGGGATGCTAGAAAGGGTGTTGAACTAGGTGTTGACTGATGATTGGTTTTTTTTTTTATAAGCAAAGCCTTTAATAATAGTTTTTTATTGAACACCAAAGCCAAAGTCAAACTTTGATGCACCTCTAGTACTTGCGCATATAGGTATTATTATGCCCTTTAATTCGGGGGTCTTTTTTTGCATCTTTAAAAATAAGAATATAAAGGAAGTAAAATTGAATCCTTTTTAAATTTTGGGACAAGAAGTTATTTGTGACCAAACATTTATTTGGCTCACGTTTGCCTTGTTCCAGGTACTGTTAATGTACTGGAATAGGTGGCCTGCTCACAAGGATCCCTGTGCCTAGAATCTAAGGGCACAGTTCAGCTGGGGGAGGGGGATGATGTGTAAACAAACGCTGCATTGGTGATTTGTGATCTGTTATTAAAACTTCTGTATTGAATTCAAGGCATCTAGAGTAAAAACAGAAAGCACCCTCTGGTTACTAGCATTCACAATACTTTGCCCTCACCTGACCCCTGTGTGCCCATGTTATGCGAATCTACGTTTGTGTCCCACTCCTTTCTTCTGAGCTCCAGACTCCTGTGGCTGCCTCCCCACGGTCTCTTCTGTGCACATCCCTTCCCTCCCATTCATTCCCGTTGGAGAAGAGTGACCTTCCACCCAAGCTCACCGTCCTCCTGGGAGCCTAGGAGCATTCTTTACCCTTTTGAATCAAGAGGTGACTACATTTCACGTACTTAAAGATGCAGAGGAGCACCTGGGTGGCTCCGTCGGTGGAGCGTCTCTTGATCTTGGCTCAAGTTGTGCGTTCGGGCCCTGCATGGGGCTCCACGCTGGGCATGAGCCTACTTAAAAAAAATAAATAGAGATGTAGAATCACTTACTTCTGGGATTGCATTTGGAAAATGCACTGCCTCAGAGATTATGGTGTACGTTAATATAAAAGACCTTGCATTTTTTTTCATTTTATTGGATAAAAGGACCTCACCACTCTTTTATTTTTTATTTATGCTCACGAGCATCCAGTGGAACATAATTTGTGGAAAGCTGTTAGGTAGAGCAGTTGATACCATCTTTTATGTTGGCATGCCCTTTAACAGTTAACAACATTGTTGGACAGTAGTTACAGGCTAGTCACTTTCAAACTTGAAAGAGTTCTGGAACATACAGAACTGCAACTCTTTTAGGAGGAATGCCTTGGAAATTTATTTCAAATTAATGCTGATTTGTTCACAGGGTCTGTAGTATTTCTTAAGCCTATGATTTAAGTGTTTAAAACTAACATGGCAGAATTTGAAATTTTAGATTATCTAATTTATTTTATTTTTATTTATTTTTTAAATTTTTTACTGTTTATTTGTTTTTGAGAGAGGGAGACAGTGCGAGCAGGGGAGGGTCAGAGAGGGGGAGTCACAGAATCCGAAGCAGGCTCCAGGCTCTGAGCTGTCAGCACAGAGCCCAACGTGGGGCTCAAACCCACGAACCGCGAGATCATGACCTGAGCCAGAGTCGGATGCTTAACTGACTGAGCCACCCACACACCCCTCTAATTAATTCATTTTAAAATGTGAGTTTTCTAGGGCAGGGTTTGTATATTTTGTAGTCATAGGAGTATGGCATATTATTAGGGGAATAGTTAGAAGTCAGATCTGTAAATTGAAAAAAAAAACTTTTAAATCTCATTCAGATGCAGGGTGCATTGGGTTTGCACATTTTCCTATTTTGGCACATTTTGCCAGTTTGCCTCCTTTTGGGCTTGTTCTCCACGCAGTCCTGTGCACCTGGTCTTTATGTGTTTTCCCTTCTGTAGCTTCCACTCATTTCTTAACCCTGGGCAATCAGATGCTGCTCCTAATAATTCAGCAAGTTTATTGTTTTCAGTGAATGATAAATCCAGTGTATTTATGTTTTGCTCTCAGTCTACTTTTTCTCCCTGTTTATTAAGTAATACACAGTCACTGAAGAAATTTGGAAATTTGTAAGAATAGAAAGAAGTAAGGAAATAAACCCAAAGTTCTGTCCAATTCACACTGGCATGTTTCCTTTCAGTTTTTTGTTTTCTGTGCCATTTTTGACATTCAGGATGGTGTGCTTGGGTTAGAATGTATCTTATTTATATGTTCTCTTATTTTGGCTTAGCATTATATCATAAATATTCCCGTATGTCATCAACAACTTAACTAACTGTAGTGGTCTGCTGTCATTTTAAACTTGAAGCAAATCTAGAGCATTTGGAACTTTAGCTGTCTTTTGGGGGTGAAGTACTTTTAGAAATTCATTTTAAAGTGTGCGGATATGAGGATATTTCATTATATGATTATTTCCTGGTTAAGTTAGATATTTCTTATTCAACATTATTTTTTAATTTTTCCTTTCAATTTTTTTTAAAGTACTAACATCTATGCACAAATGTTTGGTAATATGTTAAATTACTTTCTTAGAATTGATTCCTAGGAGTGTGAATATTGGGTTATAGAGTTTGAAAATTTTTAAGGCCCTTGATATAACTTTTCAGAAAGCTCTTTGGGAGTATGTGCCAATTTATACCCACTAGCATTACATGAATGTGTGTCTTTTGATGTATCTTTATGAGGATTGAGGATTATAGTTAAAAATAACTCTCTAATTCAGCTGGCAAATAAGAAAATCTCCTATTTTAGGAAATACAAAAGTAATAGTGTGTACTTAATAGAGGAAAAAGTTCTAAGTGCTTCAGAAATGTCAGAAGTTAAGGGGTGCTTGGCTGGTCAGAAGAGCATGTGACTCTTGATCCCTCGGGGTCATGAGTTCAAGCCCCACATCAGGTGTAGAGATGATTTAAGTAAATAAAACCTAAAAAAAAAAAAAAAAGAAGAAGAAGAAATGCATAAATTAGACAATAAACTTCATAATTTGGTAGATACTCTCCTCCCAGGATTATTTCTTTCTAGCAAGACATTTTATTTGATGCTTTATGGCATTTGTACTTGTTCACTGTTTTTTGTCCCACCAAGGTCAGATGGCGATGGCATGTCCTCAGGGTTCCTGGGACATAAAAATGGCTCAATGAATCTTTGCAAAAATAGTAACTTTTGCCATCCTTATCCCTAAAAATATCTTAATGTGAATGTCTGCTCTAATAAATTTCTAAAAATGGTTATAAGATTTCCACATTATTTTCCCTCTCCTTTTCCTTTAATATTTTGTATTTTTATTATTTCAACTTCTAATTGCTAAGTGGAAGCAATTAATGCTGACATGACTACATATCACAGGAGAGAACAAAGGATATTTATGGGAATGATGGGAAACCTAAGGGTAGCCACATTGCAGAGTTGAATTTCTTAGTCCTTAGTGCCTTTATTCTAAGACCCAGGTGAGAGCAGATAAACTTACCGTTTGTTAATTTTAGATTTTAGGGGTACTTCCTACATGTATCTCCAAAGAAAGTTTGAGTTCTGGGAAGATGACAACAGGGCCTAGTTTTTTGAATCTCCACAGTTTTCTCTAAAAACAGCAAAACGGACGTCTCGTGGACTCCCCCCTACGAGACGAACGGTCTCCCCGCAAACCCTAATACAGGCGGGTGAGGGCCAGTCTTCAGTAACTACAAGACATGCATGGCATCAGCGTTTGTACAGAAGGATGCAGAAGGAAGCGGCAGGCCATCTGAAGGGCCCGAGAACAGGAGAACTGCAAGATCGCCAACAAAAACTCCCTGGAAAGTGTGGCCAGCAAATTTGAGAACAGCAGCGGAGACGAAGATGTTTTCACGTTCCCAGGATCTATGGGGTGCATGGCGAGTTCTTTGGGATCGGAGCTGTCTGGGCCCTGTGAACTTTCAAAGACAGTTAAAGCTCCCTTCCTGGCCAAAGCCCCGGACTTAAGGAGACACTGCTGGGAACGGAAGCCAAACTAAGCAGGCTGGTGACGGGGGAGGCAAGGGGAAGAAGGTCAGATGAAGTGAGGGAAGGTGAACGAACGCATGGGAGAGCTCATTTATGAGGCTGTAGTTTAGTACCCTTCATGGAAACACAAAAGGACTGTTACTAAAGCTAGAAAAGTTCTTCAGTTTTCTAAAAGTTTTTTTTTTTTTTTTTTTTTAATTTTAGGTGTGCCTGGGTGGCTCAGTCAATTAAGCATCCAGCTCTTGATTTTGGTTCAGGTCAGGATCTCATCGTTTTTGGGTTTGAGCCCTGCATTGGGCTCTGCACTGATAGCGCGGAGCCTGCTTGGGATTCTCTCTCTCTGCCCTTCCTGTGCTCATGCTCTCTCCCCCTGCCCCTTCCTGTGTTCATACTCTCTTTCACAAAATAAACATAAAAAAAAAAAACCCATAAAAATAAATGTTTTCTATTTTACATGAAAATGAGCACCAGACAAGGATCGTAATCATATTTCCCACAGAGCTATTAGAAGAAGAATGGAATAAGGAGCAGAGTAATATTTGTGCAGACAGTGAAGGTGTGCCAGAGAGAATGCCCATAAAGCTAATGAAAATGATAACAGTGTTTTAGAACAAACCTAAACAAATTTAGAAAGCAATATAAATATGAAAGAGCAACATAAACCCGGGTAGGAAAATCCTAGAAATGTGATAACTGAAGAAAGAGGAGGGAAAAAAGGCATTAATAAAAATCTAGAAGCCTAATCTAGAAGGAACACAAGACTGAACAAACACAATGAAGAATTTCTTCGGAGAACTGGAGATAAATAGGAAAAAAAAATTTAAACAAAAAAGAACTAAAGAAAAATAAAGAACCACCTAGGAAAAGGTGACAGTTATTAAAGACCGGCAGTAAGGTTTCAACATACAGTAATAAGAAATCCTGAAGAAGAACCAAAGTACTGAAACTTTTAATACATACTAATAATTATAAAGTAAATTTCCTGAAATTAAAAAAAAAAAATGTGCCACCACATTTGGAAAAGGCATGTTGTATACTTGTGTATCCAGGTCCAGAAATGACCCAACATGCAGACATATTTGTTAAAAATTACTGGATTTTAAAGAAAAGATTCTTGGGGGTATCTAGGCAAAGACCTAAGTCATTATTAAAGGGAAAGAATAGGGGTGTCTGGGTGGCTCAGTCAGTTGAGCATCTGACTTTGGCTCAGGTCATGATCTCATGGTTTGGAAGTTGGAGCCCCACATTGGGCTCTGTGCTGACAGCTCAGAGTCTGGAGCCTGTTTCGGATTCTGTGTGTCCGGCCCCCCCCCCCCCAGCCCCGTGCCTACCCCACTTGTATTCTCTGTCTCTCTCTGTCTCTCTCTCTGTCTCTCTGTCTCTCTCTCTGTCTCTCTCTCTCAAAAAGATAAACATACATTAAAATAAAAATTTTCTAATCCTTAAAAAATAAAGGGAAAGAATAATTAGATTACTTGATTTTGGTAGCAACACTATGCCAGAAGCAGTGGGGGTAACGTTTAGTATTCTCAAGGAAAACAAAAGAAAGCCCAGAATTTTATATCCAGCTAAATGGACTAAACCATAAAAACAAAGTGTTAGGAACACAAGTATGAATTTGGGGAACTTTTGTTTCTCTTTGAGCACTTCTTGAGGACTCTACTGGAGAATACATGTGGGCAGCCCAGAAAGACCGCAGGGACATGGATAGAAGGGGAGCGTTAAACAGATGCTTGTAGAACTGAAAGCGAATGATGGTGATGTGTGAGTGTACTCTCTGCAGTGAAGGTGCAGTACGAATAATTGGAAAAATGAAAGTAGAAGAAAGTTGCTGATTGCCTCATAGTTATTCATGGGGAGATGCTTGGAGGAGAGGAAAGTTTGGGGGAGAAAGTTACTAACTAAATTTCTGTGAGGATTTTAAGTAGGGGAATCAGCGGGGCCTACTTCTTCACCTCGAGACACGTAACGAAAAGGGAGGAAAACAGAAGGGATTTGGGGCTATGCCAGAAATACATTAATACAGAACTGACCGTCAGAACAGAGTACAAAGCTCTAAACCTCAAGTTTCTTCCTCTGGAGAACTAGAAGCATAATGAGGGTAAGAATGCCTTATAATACACGGAGTACAGGGTTTGTACAAAGCACTTGTTCCAGGGGACGTGCTCTCATTTTTATGATTAGTGTTCTCTCCCCATCCAATCATTACCATACTATTTGTGGGTATTTGGGGCTTGCATTTTCTTAAATTTCTCCTGTATTTGAGAAATTGGGCTGTCTTTTCAAATTACACGTTAATGTCTCAAATTCTATGATATGCTTGTATTACCAGATTTACAGTCCATTCGAATTTGTAGCTCCTTTACTTAATTTAAAATTTGTGTCGAAGGGCTGTTTTATTTATTAGTCTTTGGGATTATGCTACTTTGTGGCCTGTGATTTGGACTCTGGAGTTAGGTAGAAAGCATTTACAGGAGCAGGGTAGGCGGAAGGGGAAAAACTGTGATGGGTAAAGGGTTTTATTCTGGGAACCAAGAAAAATAGCTGAAAAATAACGTTTTGCTTTTTGATACGTATGACATGATGAATGTATAACATCCATTTTTATATGAATATCTTGTTGCAGTTACATCATTGAAAGATACCTGAAATACTTAAGCTCTCCTTAAGTATTGAATCCCTATTGAATAAGACACATGTTTGTAATTTTTTTCTTTCTTTGAGAGCAGGGACTTTTTCCTATCCCCTCACCTTTTTCATAAGTTGTGTTTGGGGGGGGGGTGCACGTACGTGTGTGCGTAACTATTCCATGAAACATAATTTATGTGCCATAAAAATTTATGCATTTCATGAGTAAATTTGAGTTTTTATTGAACTCGCACAGTTGTGCAGATGTCACTACCACAGTCCAGGTTACGTATTGTTACTTAAAAATAATTCAAGTTCAGAAAGAACTTCTTTAAAGAAGAAAGTGAAAGTCACCAGTAATCCCAACATTCAGATTACTTTGTGTGCATGTGGCTCCTTTAGACCATATTTAAGAAACAAAATCGGGGTCATATTTTACTTCTTACAGTCTTTTAAAATTTAAACATTTCTCCATCATTAATATTCTTTTATAGCATCGTTTTTAATGGCTAATTAGTATTCTTCAAATCAGTTACTATTTAACCTATTCCCCATTATTGCTAATTAGTTCATAAATAATGTTTAAGTGAACATTATTGTGTAGTCTTTTTGTTCCTCTTTGAAATACCGCCTTAGGTCCAATTGCTTGAAATTGTAGTTGTTGAATTAAAGGATATGTACATTTTTAAAAACTTGATAACATATTTTCAAACATGTTTTAAAGTACAATTTACACTTCTACCAGCTACACCTGAGAACTTTCCCATACTCGAGAATCCTGGCGATTTAAAAATGTTTGCCAATTTGATAGACACAGCCATTTAATATTTTCCTTTGCACATGTTTGAATATTAGCGAGGCCAAATATGTTTTATGTTATTCATATGTGAGTTTCCTTTTAGTATTCTTTGCTGGTTTTCTTTGAGGGTTTTTTTTTTTTTTTTTTTAATTTGTAAGAGTTCCTCATTGAAGCCTTACTATGCCAAGAAGTATTCTAAGCAATTTACATGTTTTAATGCATTTACCCTTCATGAAAACTCTGAGATAGGCGTGATGGTAAGCCCAGCAGGGGTTAGGGGCCTGCCCCAGGTTGATCCTGTGCATGGAACTAGGGTGCAAACCTGGGAGCGAGCGTGACTCCAGACTCTTAACCAGGATGTTTCCGCTTACTTACTGCCAATCAGACATTTTACAGTTTGCGTTTGTCTTTTAATTTTTGTTCACAGTATCATTTTATACAGGATTTTAAAGTTTCTGTACGGAGAAACTAGGTCGTATTTATTAGTGTAACACCTGGACACAATAGATTTCAAGTATTTGTTGAACAAATGAGAATAAACCCATTAATAATCTGTTGATGGGGGTGACCTTTTATTTTCTGTGTTATATTTCCTCTTTTAAAGGGATTCCCAAAAGCTTCATAAATAATTTACTCTTTGGTTTTGATAAAATATAATAAGCTTATCTGTATTAGCTTTTCTGGAAAGTCTGTGGAAGTAACTGCCGCTTTAAAAAGGAACATGTGTTAAGCAAGTATGAGTTGTGAAGAATGTGTATTATCGACAGTGATTTAAATTGTAGATTCAAGTGAAACAAAATATGTGTTTTGGTTCTAGGAATAATTTGATGGAGTTTGGTTTCTGTCGTTTTAGAAAAGGGTAGATTTGGCCACTGTTTTAAAAATATTTTTGAATACATTTTGGTTTACTTTAAGAAGTAACATACTTTAAAAGGAAAGCCCAAACTAAGAAAGCTGAAGTAAAAAGTTACTATGGTTCAGGGTTTGGATTTTGTAGATTACTTCCTGCAAAGGTTAGTTTAAGATTGTACCTCTTCTAAAAGGCTTTGTCTTCCTTTTCATTTGATGTTTGACATCAGGCTACTTTGTAGTATTTCTTTACTTTCATCAAGACCTGTATATCCTTCATGCTAGATCTTTTTAGAAAGTGTAGTGATCTGTGTCATTAAATGGATCTCTGTATTAGAGATCAGAGTAGAGAGAAACACAAATTTATCTCCATTTTTACACACCATCCCCGAAATAACACTCCATGGAATCAAGTACTCAAAAAGCAGACACTTGAAATGTAAATATTTATCTTCTTAATATAAACCTAGATCTCCTTTCTGTAAAGTTATAGAAGTTAAAAACAGTGTGTTGGATATTTGCTGTTTCTCTAACCTGCTCGTTACAACCAGTGTTCTTTACTCCTATTAGAAGTAGTATTTTCCAGGCTCTGTTCAGCTGACGTGTTGAAAATTCATATTTGTACTTTTCCTCTATATTAAGCATTAATTACTCCGTTTACATGCATATGTTAGTACTTTATTATGAAAGTAAAAAATAATCAGTTTTCCTTTTCTTTATTCTCCTTAGTGGTAAAATTGCTTTTAATCTTTAATTTTTATTTTTGTTTATTTTATTTTTTTATCAAAAAATTTTCTTTAATTTTTTTTATTTTGAGAGAGAGCAGCTTGAGTTGGAGGAGGGGCAGAGAGAGAGGCACACACACAATTTGAAGCAGGCCCCAGGCTCTCGAACCCACGAACCGCGCGGATCATGATCTGAGCCAAAGTTGGACGCTTAACTGGCAGACCCACCCAGGCGCCCCTGATCTCAAAGTTTTAAATTCTTCCTTTGGTTACTTCTGTCACTTTAAATATAGTAATGTGTTTATAGCTCTAGTATTTAAAAAACTAATGACTGTCCTCCCAGAAAGACGAAATCAAATAGCTCTCAATGCTGCTTTTCGTCCTGCCAGTTTCTATTCCTCTTTAAAAAAATTTTTTTTCTGGGAGCGCCTGGGTGACTCAGTCGGTTAAGCGTCTGACTTCAGCTTGGGTCACAATCTCATGGTCTGTGAGTTTCGATCCCCACGTTGGGCTCTGTGCTGACAGCTTGGAGCCTGGAGCCTGCTTCTGATTCTCTGTCTCCCTCTCTGTGCTCCTCCCCGGTTCCTACTCTTGTGTCTCTCTCAAAAGTAAATAAACATTAAAAAAAAAAAAACAAACATCTAAAGTCTTTTTTTCTGTTGATGATGATTAAAATTTTATAAAACTCATTTAAACCTCTCTTTTTTGACCCATCACTTTTTGACAGTTTCTCTTGATTTCTCAAGATGCTCAGCGAGGGTTTTAGGACCTTTCATATTTCTTGCGACCTCAGACTTTCCCCACCAGACAGTTAACATTTACATTGTAGGTACATAAGTAGATACACTTTTACGCACCTTTCCTTAACTAGAATTGAATTCCATGTTTTGTTTTTGAGATTCTTTTGAAAATTGAAAACAAAAAACTGTCCTGGAAAAACGTAGAGAGGGAGATGTAAATACGATGTCACTAAGTTTGTTCCACTCGTAGGAGAGATGTTAACCCTGGGGGCTGAGGTGTAGTGTTGCGGTCTGATGGTTTTGTCAAAGGATTTAATTGTCTGATATCCTAGGAGTTGATACACATTGACCTTTCACCAGAACTTCTTTGGACGCCTCAGATGCAGAGTGATTGTTTTATGACACTTGTCACCTTTGGTCTATACGTGACCCCTCCCCCCTTTTTTATACTATTCTGATCATAAGTACCGGTGACTCCCTGTTGCCCAGCTCAAGAGCTGCGCTCCCTCTGCCTTATCAGCGTCAGACAGCATGTTCGTGCTGAGCCATTGGACCGTCAGGCTTCAGTTCGGCGAGTGTGAGTTGGGGTCCTGGCAAGAAGGGCTCGTTGGCCCATTGCCAGGTTGAGGAGGCCCCAGTGAGCAGTACCGACTGCTGCTGTGGCCCTGCTGGCCCTTCCTAGGCATGGGGCTTAGCATCCTCGCAGGGCCTTTGTTTGTCCTCAGCCTGTGAGCGACTGTGTTTCCGTGGTTGGGACCCTGTGTGTTGACTGGTGGGTACTTAGAGCCACCCGGAGGGGAGTGACCACGTGCCAGACAGTGGTCTGGTAAATCAAGCCAACTTCTGCCCTCCTTCTACTCCAGTTTTCCTTTCACACCCAGGATGGCCCCTGCCACTTCTGCTGTGGGTTCTGGGCCAGCTTTCGGCTGGAGGGCTGACATTCCTTTGGTCGCTGAACGTTTGGTCATTGGAATAATCAATTGATTGTATTTTTGTGACTCTCTACTGCTATTTTGGTGGATATTATGGACGATATGAACAAGTATGCTCAGTCTAGCTGGTGCTCTAGATTTTCTTTTTTAGAAGCACCCTCTTCTCCCCACCAGGAAACTGAACTTATAGGTGTGATGTTGATTCCTTTTTTGCTGGTAGTCTAAGAGGATTTTTTTAAGTACTGTTCCAATTATGGCTGTCCTTGGTTCTCTGTTTACTAGTGAGTCCTGGTAATACAGTTGACCCTTCAATGATGCAGTTGAAAATCCTAGTATAACTTTTGACTCCTCAAGAACTTAATTAACTTCCACTGTTAACTACTCCTGTTAACTAACTACTTAACTACTACTGTTGACTGGAATCATTACAGGTAATGTAAACAATCGATTATCCTGTTTCATATGTTGTGTTGTATACTATGTTCTTAAAGTCAGTTAGAGAAAAGTCAATGTTATTAAGAAAATCATAAGAGAAAATACAGTTACAGTACTCGTTATAAAAAAAAACCACAGAGTGTATATAAGTGGACTTGTGCAGTCAAAGCCTTATTGTTCAGAGGTCAACTGTATATATTAAGAAGTAGGTGGGTTTTTTGGTCTCAGTGAAACGTTCCTGCTTTAAGTGGTATGTATGCTCTAAGTGTAGCGCTTACAGGTGCCCATGCGAGAAGCAGCTGTGTTGAAAGTCAATGCCTGTACTTCATTTTCTGCCTTCGTGGCTTTTGGCTTGGGCTCTGTTTGGAAGCACTTTTTTCTCTGTCTCTGACCTGCCCACATGTTTTACCTCCCCGTGGACGGATACATGGCCCCTCTCTATTACCTTGAGTTTTGGAGGATGGCTGCTTCTCGCTTTCAGGTGCTTCCCACCCACGCCTCTTGAAAGTGAATTTTTCAGGGGTGCGTGGCTGGCTCGCAAGAGCATGCAACACTTTTTGTTTTTAAATGTTTATTTACTTTTGAGAGAGAAAGAGAGCGGGGAACAGAGGATTTGAAACAGGTTTCACACTGACAGCAGAGAGCCCCATGTGGGGCTCAAACCCGCAAACTGTGAGATCATGACCTGAGCTGAAATCGACTGCTCAATTGACCAGGCTATCCAGGTGCCCCAAGTATGCAACTCTTGATGTTGAGGTCATGCATTTGAGCCCCACGTTGGGTGTAGAGATAACTTAAAAACAAAACAAAACAAAAAAAAACTTAAAGTGAATTTTTCATATTCATTAAAAATTTTTTTTTCTTTAAATGTTTTTATTCATTTTTGAGGGGGAGAGAGACAGAGCATGAGCGGATGAGGGGCAGAGAGAGACGGAGACACAGAATCCGAAGCAGATTCCAGGCTCCGAGCTGTCAGCACAGAGCCCGATGCAGGGCTTGAACTCGTGCACCATGAGATCATGACCTGAGCCGAAGTCGGACGCTTAATGGACTGAGCCACCCAGGCGTCCCTTTACTGTTCATTTTTAAAATAAGACTAAATACAAATCTGCCCTCTTGTTTTCACATGACATGGAAATTGACAAGTAAATATTTAATGTAGTTTAAGGTGAAGACTCTTAACAAAGATGAAACTGTTTTATCATCTTGATAACCACAAGACAAAAACGAGTTTTTAACCCTCAACTTAATTTGTGAGAATCTTTTTTTGTTATAGCAGTATGCATTAATGAAGATAACAGTTAAATAAAGGCTTGATCAGTCAACTTTTGTATTTCCACAATACCTGGATGAGAGAGCAAAAATACATTTAATATAAAACAGCACGTATTGGTAATGTTTTAGGAGTCTTTTTTGTTTCGTCAGGGGAAGGAGGAAGAAGTTGAAACCATACCCTACATTGAATGAGTTCATCCACAAGAGTAAAGACTAGTCCAAGATTTAAAAATTTATGTCCTTGATACAGATTTAAATAACAGTTTGCCTTCTGTTTTTATAGGCAGACTTACGGGAAGGAGGGGGTAAAAGCATCAAGATTGCTCTTAAGTTGGAGAGTACAGATACTTACGGGGCTTAATCTTTTGTAAAAGATGGTTGGCAAAACAAAACGGTGGCCGTCTCATTTTATGGAATGAGGTTTTACAGACTTGATCAAAGTGGTTGCCCCAAAATTGTTGAATATTTTCCGAGATTAGATGGCTTCATATTAAAAAATGAAAACATTTCTCTCTACTTGGCATTTTTCAAAATTATAAAGCTACATTGTATATCTCTCTAAAATACAAAATCGGTATGGTATGATTTGTCATTTCAGATAATCGTGGATGACTTGTTACTTGGCATAATAATGGCCTGTTCAGACATTGAGAGGTTAGAGGCTGTTTATATTATATTGAGCATCGTTAACTATCGATGAGAAGTTATCAGTTATTTAAATATATTTCTTTTTATATTATAGGGGAGAATGTAATTGGGATACTGTATTTAAAAAATTAATGATTCTTAGAAAACTTATTTTCTTTAGTAGGAATTCTAAAATATTTTAGTAATGAAGGTTTATTTAACGAGTTAACTATTTTTAAACATATTAAGTGTTAAATTTTGGAATCTGATAGTACTACTCATTGACACTTTCAGGATGCTTTATCCTGGAGCACCTGTAACCAGGCAGAGGCTGTCTCTCCTTGTGTCTCTAGGCCCCTGAAGAAAATAAAAGTGCCAAGGTTTTAATTTTTCCCCATTCAAGGACAGGAGAATTTTTTGATATGAAGAATGTTTAAGAGGTGGACTAGGAAACAGTCCTATTTACATGGAAAATGCCTTGTTTATTGCTGTTGATTGGAAGATAGTTTTAGGATTGCTTTATCAATGTGGAACGAATAAGAGAAGCTTGAACCTGGGAGAACTAGCTAGAATATTAAAAGACTCATGGTTAAAAGTGAGAAATAAATTGATTTAAAAATCCTTCCTTTTTATTTCTCTTCTTACCTTTATCCTTACTATTAAAGGAGGTTTGTAAGCATCCCAAGTTGTTAAACACACCAAATGAGATCTAAAGTTTGAAGTAAAGTGGAATTGAGTCTTGCAGGGAATGGATTAAATGCTTTGGGTTTGAGGGTGATTTTCAAACCTTTCTTAAGCCTTGATTAGTAGATGCTGTAGGTGATGGCATGGGCAATGATTCCGAGCTGCTCTTTTTTGAAAGCTTATATTTAAATACAATTTTCACATGTACAGTAAACCAAGCAGCTTATTGATACCTGACTGATCTATTGATTATTCATAGATACTGTTTGAAGACGATGTGAGAGGGTTTTGATTTTCATCTATAGATAAAATCTTACGCACTATTTTTCTAAAAAGTACAGTTTTCTGTTTTAATAGAGCTGAGAGGTTAGTATTAGATAATCTTTAAGCTTTCTTCCACCTTTAAAGTTCAGTGATTGATCGTTCTCCTACCTCTAAGAAGCTGACTCTGGTTTGGTTTTATTGGACTTTAAGTGGTTTTCATCCAGAATCTCTAAGTGGAGAGAACATGGGAAGAAATTAGGAGACATTTGTGGGTGGTGGGTGCTTGAAGGTGGTGAAGTGGCTTCAGTTTTCTTAAAGATGCAGCGATATCGGACCAGCATGCTATTTTCTTTTCAGTCTCATGCTCAAAATCTGCTTTGTCTTAATTCAATATATTTTACAAATGCTGAAAGTCTTCCTGGAGACATTTACAGACATTGTATGGAAAAACATATTTTAAAATCACTGACTTCCTTCGTGTGGGAAGAATCTGTACTCCATTTAGAAGGAGATAATTGCTAGGATAGGTGGGACAAGTTGATCTATTTTTAAAATAAAATTGTATCTTTTATGAAGATAGAATTATAAGGCACAAATGGGAACTGTGTCTCCTTGACATGTTTCAAAGCATTTCTCTGAATATGTGAGATTGAAGAAATTCTCTCAACCACTAAGAATTGTCTGAACACTGATGTTCTTTAAAATCATCTTTGTAGTTGTTAGTGTGTACTGACAGAGGTTTTCTTTAATGTTTTATTCATTGTTAGAAAACTTACATGTGAATATAATGTGTTTATATTGTGCTATATCAGAGTTGAACTTGGTTCCAAAAAGTCTTATTTAGTTGGACCCAGTTTGCATATTCTAAGCCCTGTAGGTTAATACTTAATTTGGGTTTTATTATTTTCAAGTTATTTTTGAAATTATATGGTAACGTATGTCATCATCAGAAGCAAAATATTATTTCTCTTCCATCTGATAAAACTTAAGACTTCTAGCAAGCCATGTGTTCTGTTATACCCACCTTTTATTTAGCCTTTCCATAATAGGATAAATATGCCTTGTAGGATCCCTCAAAAATGTAATGTTTGAGAATCTATTTGAATGTATGGAAAGACATTTACATAATGCTTGCTTTTGAGTAGGTGGGGAAAAGTTGAAATGTTGATTGCAGCTTCTGTTAGAAACAAAAAAACTTGTCTATATAGTGAAAAGTTAAAATTATAACAAATACACTACTTTGTATTCTGTGTATATTACCACTGGATTGCTTTTGGAGTAGAAGGTAAAATATGATTCTGATCCTTTACAGTTGCCGTTAATTTTGCTCTAAACCTGAAAGTGTTAACAGCAACTTGAAAATGTGACAAAGCTCAATTTCATTTCTTGTTTATTGCTTGTTTTCCTATTGGACAATTGGAAGTAGCTCTGCCCTGGCAACTAAAATAGGCTATTTGCATAACCTAGTTTGATTGGCTAGCATTCCGACTAACAGTTCCAATCATCTGGTGGCGGTTTAGTGGTAGGCTATGCTAATTAGCCGCTGTTGCTGGGGTTCTGGATGGTTTCTGTGTGCTGTTCTGCTGCATTGTGTTGCCTGGTGAGAGACATTGATAAATGAGTGTTTAATGATCTGCAGCAGTTCCCACTCACTGCGGGCAGGCGGATTTTAGAACAGAAGTGGAAATAAGGATTTAATTGCTCTGTTAAATACCTGTAACCAAAATATGTGTATTATACCGCAGACGTTAAGTTGTATAAAATCTTCATCTAATTAAATACTTTAGAACATGAAAGGGAAATATTTAGCTTTGTCTCAAAATATAACTCAGGTAGCAGCACTATGCACAGGTTTTCTGAAACCCTGTTAAGAAAAATTGATCATTTTTTTTTTCCAGATTAGAAATAGTACCATTGCAGTAAGTGACATACTTGATTTTTCTCATGATGTTGACCTTTTATAAAGGTACATGTTTGTTTTTAATAAATTGGTGCAAGCTTTTGGGCAGAACTTACCCTGTACTGTCCATGTAATGTAGCAAATAGGAGCATAAACTCAAACTCCTGGTTCATGTTCTTCTGTTCAGTTGGAAGATCAGGTGTTAGTCACCACCTCCTGCTATTACTACCTTTCTAATTTAAGTCAGATGTTTTAACTACTGCTTGTTCCATGTTTTTTTTTTTTTTTGTTTTTGTTTTTTTTTTGGTTTACATTAAGTTTTTATCAGGTGCTGTTAGGTTGCAGATTCTGTAGGAAATACAGAACTCAGTGCTTTGTTGAAGGAACATAAGAGGTAAAGAATAAATACTTGATAAATACTTGCAAAGTTAGATAAAATTTAAAACCTTCATACAGAAAGTGCCATAAGAATTTATCTAGAAGAGTACAGGGGGAAAATCAGGCATTTTAAGAATAGGGACATGGGAAATGGGTTGAGCGGTTGGGGAAGGCGTAAAGAGGAAACCCATAGAACTTGTGTTAAGTTTTCAATTTTTTAAAATGTTTTATTTATTTTTGAGAGAGAGAAAGAGGGAGCGCAAATAGGGGAGGGGCAGAGAGAGAGAAGGAGACACAGATTCCGAAGCAGGCTCCAGGCTCCGACCTGCCAGTACAGAGCCCGACGCGGGCTCGAACTCAGGAACCGGGAGATCATGACCTGAGCCAAAATCGACTGAGCCACCCAGGTGCCCCAGTGTTAAGGTTTTAAATATGGCTTAGGATTCAAATAGCTGGTGAGTAATAGGAAAGAAAAACAGTTTAGTGTGAAGAATAGATAGCAGTTGAACAAAAGTAGTCTTTCTGGTATTTTTCATTTGTCCAGTATAGATGGTCATACTGATTGATCAAGGCCACCAGTGTCTCCGATAGTTCAGTGCCTGGGCTTCCGGGCAGGCTGGTTGTCCTTCTCTTAAAATAAGAGCTGCTGTTGTAGTGTTCTAGCTCTCATTTTCTTTGGCTTTTCTTCCCTTTGTTTTGTGGCAACAAGTGCTTTTCCCTTTTGTGTCTGTTGGTTAAAGCATAGGACTTTTTAACTTTCTTTCATCCTTCCCTTTTGGCCCTAAAGCAGTGAAACACAAAATGGCACCAAAAATAATTCATGTGAATTTAGATGTCTGTGTCAAGTCTATGAACTTTACCCCTTTAATCATTCTGTCTTTAAGAGCCTAGTTAAATTAAATGGATAAGCTAATTGGACAGTCTTACAGCCTTGCAAAGAGTAAAAACAAACATTAACCTTTGATTTTTAAAATAGTTTTCTAGGCGTATATACTTTATTCACGTACATAGTCAAAGGACTCAGGGAATTTATAATCTAATGGAGGTGGTCAAGGCATCTTTACACAACTTTATCACATGGCGGAGGATACACACTATAGGAGAAGTGGACATTCAGAAGTGGAAGTACTCCTTTTTGGATCAGGACTGGGAAAAGATTTGCGCTGGAAGTGGTATTTCGCGTGGTATTGGGTAATGGATAGGATTTTAGCAAGTGCCACTGTATGTCGATAGGGTGTGGATGATACCATCTAGTTGAAGGTGGAGGCCTGTTCAGAACATTTTGTTGACCAAGGTTGATGGTAGAGACTGTTGTTGAGGGCCATGAAGGATGGACAGCATTGACTTTCAAGTTTCTCTTGTAAAAAAAAAAAAGTGGATTTTTAAATTCTTTCTAGCAGTATTTCAGTTTTATGAAAACATGTCTTCTACGAATGTTTACAAATTTCAAAATAGACATTTCTTTGATTTTAAAATACTAAACCACAGCATTGAATAATTTCAGGGTGTTTGATCTACCTGACTGGAACGTTTGAGTTGCTGTCACATGAGCATGGGATCTGCCAATAAAGAAGCCGATTTGAGGGGGGCATTCCTGTAAAAAGTCATGTTTTGGATGGGCTCCAACTTTTTTTTTTAACAACTTTATTGTATTATAATTGTCATACAATAAACTTTCTCCTATTTAAGTACATGATTTGATGGATTTAAGTCCACATGTATCACCCATGAAACTTTTACCACAATCCCTAGGTGACTACTAGTCTGTTTTCTGTCAGTATACATTACTGTTTGTAGAATTCTGTATAAATGGAGTCATTTTGTCTGGTTGTTCTTTTTTGTCTGGTTTTCACTCAGCACAATCATTTTGAGGTTCATCCATGAGGTAGTGCATACCGGTAGTTCATTTCTTTTATCACTGTGTTGGCGTTGTGTAGATACATCACAAAAATTTATCCATTCACTTGTTGAAAGGACATTGGGTTTGTTTTACAGTTTTTTTTTTTTTGTTAGAAATAAAGTTGCTACAAATATTACTGTACAAGTCTTTGCATGGTCATGTTTTTATTTGTTTTGGGTAACAACACCTGTTGGTGGAACGACCGGATCACGTGGCAGGTGTATGCTTCATTTTTTAAGAGACTGGTAAACTGTTTTCCAAAGTGGTTGTGCCATTTTGCGTTCCTACCAGCATTGTAGAGGGGCTTCGGTTCCTCCACATCCTGCATTTTTGGTGTGGTCATTCTTTTTAATTTTAGTCATTCTAATAAGTGTGTAGTGATTTCTCGCTCATTGTGTTTCCCAGCGATTAATGATGTTGAACATCTTTGCGCGTGCTTATTTGCTCTCTGTATGTCGTCTTTGGTGAAGTGTTTGTACAAAGCTTTGACTTTCCTTCCTGCTATGGAGGTTTGAGAATTCTTGATCTAATTTGGATACAGGTCCTTTATCAGTTATGTGATTTACAAAGATTTTCTCATAGTCCATGGCTTACCTTTTCATTTTCTTAAAAAAGTGTCTTGAAAAACATTTAAAATTTTTATGAAGTATAATTTCTTTTTTTCATTTTTAATGTTTATTTTTGAGAGAGAGAGAGACAGAGACAGAGACAGAGCATGAACAGTGGAGGGGCAGAAAGAGAGACAGAACTGGAAGTGGGCTCCAGGCTCCGGGCTGTCAGCACAGAGCCCGACCCGTGGCTCCAACTTGAAGTATGAGATCATGACTTGAGCCGAAGTTGGAGGCTTAACCAACCGAGCCACCCAAGCACCCCTGAAGTATAATTTATTGATTTGATCTTTTATGGGTCATGCTTTGGAAAACATTTGCCTAATTGTCCCAAGATCTGAAAGTTTTCTGTTTTTTTCCCCTTACCTACAGATTTTATAATTTTGGGTTTTCCATTTAAGTCTGAGATCCATTTGGAGTTAATATTTGTATGTGGTTCTGCACGGGGTAGCTAACACTTTTTTTTTTTTTTTTTGCAAATGCATATTTAGTTATTCTAGAACCATGTGGCAAAAGGACTGTTCTCTCCACAGAATTACCTTGGTATCTTTGTTGAAAGTCAGTAGTGGGTCTGCTTCTACTGTGTTCCTTCCATTAATCTGTTGGTGTATCTTGATGCCAATACTGTATTGATTGTATTACTATCGCCTTATAATATGTATTGACATCAGTGTTAGTCCTACAGTTTTCTTCTTTTTTAAAATTGTGACTACTCTGTGTTCTTTGCATTTTGTCAAAATCATTTTGTAAATTTCTAAAAAAAAACTACTAGGGTTGTTGATTGGGATTGTGTTGAATTATAGATAATTTTGGGAATAATTGACATCCTAACAGTATGGATTCTTCAGACTCATGCACATGGTAAAACTCTCCCTCTACTTAGAGTTTTCTTTATTTTCTCTAATTTGTCTAGTTTTTAGTGCGCAGGTCTTTCAGTGACATTTTTGTCATATTTATACCTAAGTATTTCATATTTTTGATACTATTATCAGTGGTTTTTAATTTTTTAGTTTCTGATTGTAGTTGCTAATACATAGGAATACAACTGATTTTTGTATATGGATCTTGTTTTCTGTGACCTTGCTAAATCACTTAGAAAAAGTTTTTTTTTTAATGTTTATTCTTGAGAGAGAGAGCACGCGCGAGCAGGGCAGGCCAGAGAGAGAGGGAGACACAGAATCTAAAGTAGGCTCCAGGGTCTGAGCTGTCCACACAGAGCCCAGCTCAGGGCTCGAACTCACGAACAGTGAGATCATGACCTGAGCAGAAGTCGAATGCTTAATGGAGGAAGCCACCCACTCGGCCCCGCCTTGCTGAATTACTTAACAACTTTATAAAGCTGTTCGGTGTATTCCATCAGATTTTCTACATGATTCTGTTGTCTGTGATGAGAGATGGCTTTGCTTCTCGCTTTCCAGTTTGATTACCTTGTATTTCTTTTTCTTACCTCTCTGCACTGGCTGGAACCTCCATGGAATGCAGAATACATAAAGAATATAGAATACAGTGTTGAGTTGAAGTGATGAAAGGACTTGTTTTTTTCCATATTTTAATAGAAGAGAAACATTCAGTCACCACCACTGAGTATGACGCTAGTCTTTGTTGTGGTCCTTTATCAGGTTGAGGAAGATGCCTTCAAGCCCTAGTTTGCTAAAAGTCGTTTTTGTTTTTGTTTTTTTTAATCAAGAATGGATGTTGGATTTTGTCCAATTTTTCCAGCATCTATTGAGACTCACCAATGCGGGTTTTTTTTAAGTGAATTTGGCGAGTATCATTGATTTCTGAATGCTAAACTGTTTCTGAAATAATGGCCACTTGGTAATGATATATTGTCCCTTTTTAAATGTATTTTTTTGAGAGAGAGCAGGTGTCCTCATGAAGGTGCGAGCAGGGGATGGGCAGAGGGGGAGAGAGAGAGAATTTTTTTTTTTAAACGCTTATTTATTTTTGAGAGAGCATGGGTGAGGTAGGGGCGGGGGATGCGGAACAGAAGATTCTAAGTGGGCTTTGCACTGAGATCAGTGAGCTGGATTGCAGGGCTCGAACTCGCGAAGCCTGAGATATGACCTGAGCTGATGTTGGACACTTAATGGACTGAGCCACCCAAACGCCCAGGAGAGAGACAATCTTAAGCAGGGGATTGATCTCATGAGAGATCATGACCTGAGCTGAAATTAGGAATCGGATGCTCAACTGACTGAGCCATCCAGGTGCCCCGTATTGTCCCCTGTTTTCGGATTGTAGGATTCAGTTTACTGTAATTTTGTTTACTATTTTTGCGTCATATGTTCATGGACGTTACTGGGGTTTCATTGACTTTTCTGTGTTGTTTTTTGTTTTCTGTTTCATTCATTTCTACCCTGGATGTTCATTATTTTTTTTTATTCTTTCACTTTGGATTTCATTTGCATTTTTTCTGTTGAGGTAGAAAACAAGTCATCGATGTGGTATGTTTTGGTTTAAATGACACTGCTGTTTATTTGCTGTTTGTCCCGTCTGTTCTTTAGTCCCCACTTCTTTCTGCCTTCTTTGGATTAATTGAAATTTTTTTATGTTTTGGTTTTTTAATAATCTGATGTTGGCTTAACTCTTTGTTTTTTAATTTAGTGATTGCCTTTTATCTTATCACAGTCTACTTTCACATAATACTACGTCACTTCACATGTAATACATTGACTCTACCATTGTGTGCCTTCGTTTCTCTTTTACTAGTCACTTACCTGTTTTTAACTAGATTTTATTTGTACATATGGTATAAACCCCCCACTACATTATTTTTAATTTTGTTGAAATAGTTCTCTTTTAACGAGCCTTAACTAATTAGAAAATTTGTTACACATTTACCCATATACATACCTTTCCCTCCATTCTTCATTCTTTTGTTTAGCTACTCTCTATATCTGAACTCCTTTTTCTTTGTCATAAGTGTTTCCTGTAACATATTTTGTAGTGCAGTTCTAGTAGGGACACATTCTTTCACCTTTTGTATATCCGAAGATGTTTTTATTTCACTTTTGTTTTTGACAGATGTTTTCAGTGAGTATAAACATTCTAGGTGATAACTTTTTTTCTCTAAGGAATTTAAAGGTGTTGCTCTGTTTGCTTGCATTGTTTCTTATAAGAATTCTTTCATCCTTATTTTTGTTCATATATATACATATATATATACACATATATATATGTGTACATACACACACACACACACACATATATATATATATGTATATGTCCTTTTTTTTCCCTGCTGCTTTTAAGATTTTCTTATCATAAGTTTTCAGCAGGGCAATTTGGTTATGATGTACCTTGATGTAGCTTTGTTTCTGGATCTTGGGGTTTGTTGAATTTCTGGATCTGTAGATTTGTAATTTGTTTTCAAAATTGGAATATTTTGGCTGTGGTTCATTTAACATTTTTTCTGCTTACCTTCTTTTATGAGGAAATTGAGTTACATACTTGTTGGGTTATTTGAGGTTGTCCCAGAACTTGAGGAATGTCTCAAGTTTATTTTAGTCCTTTTTTCTGTTTTGACAGCTGTTTTAGGTGTTGAGTAGTCAGTTGAATTCCTGCAGTACTTTTTATTGCTATGTCTTCAAGTTCACTAATCTTTTCTTCAGCAGTGTCTAATATATTCATCTCATCCAGTGTTTTTAATTTAACGCATTTTAGTTTTCATTTGTACAGTTCAGTTTGTGTCTGTTAAAAAGTATTTTCTGTGATTCCCGTTTATCTATTTGAATATGTGGAATATGGTTATAATACTTGTTTTAATGTCTTTACCTACTAATTGTAAGAGCTGTGTTGATTCCAGATGAATTTTTTTCTCTCAGTATGGGTTGCATTTTCCTCTTTTTTTTTTTTTTTTGGCCTGTCTGGTAATTTTGATTGTGTGCCAAACATTTGTGAATTTTTACTTCGTTGAGTGCTGAATATTTTTATATTCTTAAAGATTTTCATGACCCTTTTTTCTAGGATAGGTTATTTGAAATTAATTCGATCTTTGGAGTCACACTTCTGAGATTCTGTAGGTGAGACCAGCAGGTATTTAATCTCATTATCCCTCACTCCTGTGAAGATACTACCCTGTGTAATTTATCTTGATGCTTCCTAGTGTGGTGGTTGTGTTTGTTGCCCAGCTTCTCAGAGTTTGCCGGCAATCTTTGGCATTCCTTGGCTTCTGTTATCCGGATCTCTGCCTTCGTCATTATGTGACGTACTGCCGTGTGCGTGCCTGTCCATGTTTCTCCTCTTGTAAGGGCACCGGTCGTACAAGATGAAGGCCTGCCCTAAAGACCTTGTCTTAACCCGGTTATATCTGCAGTGACCCTGTTTCCAAGTAAGGTCGCATTCTGAAGTACTTGGGGTTAGCACTTCAACACGTATTTTGAGGGGACGCAATTAAACCTGTATGCCCTCCCCTGAACATACCACTTTTATGTTCTCAGAGTCTTTTGTTTTTCACTCTTCTTGGGCTGCCCACTTTCCTTTCCTCTGCTTATCTTACTTCAAAAGACCCTACTAATTTTAATTAATCATATTTAGAAGATTTTTATTGTGCCTTTTGTTACAAGTATTTACATGGCTGTTTCTTGCACAGACTTGTAATATTTTTGAACAGCTGGAGAGGACTCATTTTTGGAATTGGATCCCAGTTCTTTGCTCGCACCCCAGTACCACCTGTAGTATTTTAGAACTAGCGGTTACTTGAGCTGAATATATTAAGAAGTGTGTCTAAGCAGACACATTGTGGGGATGAAGCATTTTAAGAAACATTTAGGAAGGACTGGAGGCTCAGGTATCTGGAGTTAGGGAACCACTTAGGAGGTGATCACAGTAAGCCAGGCTTGCATGAATTTATTATACAAGTACCCATTGAGCTTACTCAGTACAGAATCCTTTAGTAGGTGTTAGGTAGACCTGTTGAAAATATCAGAATCTGCCTCCTATCCTTAAGGAATTTACTGTCTGTGGAGAGTTATGAGATAGGAGAACAGAGAAGATGATGCGTACAAAGCAGTTTCCTAAGGAACCCTAGACAGAACTTGAAGAATGATTAGTCCTTCAGAGTGGGGCATGATAGGAAGCCTGGCCGAGTGGGAGAATATTGTTGGTAGAAATGGGAAGTGTCAGGTAAAGGCATTCTCCTTCCGGGTGGGATGGTGGTGAAGGTAGATAAGATAGGGGCAACTCCTTAAGTTCACAGCGCGGAAGATTCAGAGACGGATAGTGAATTGATTAAGTGTTTTTGTTGCTTTACCATGAAAGGGAGAGAGCACAGCGGTGGTTAATTGGGCCGAGGGGCGGATGATAGAGTCAAGAGCAGGGCTTCCTGGGTGGGTGATACCCTGACAGTGTTCGAAGCAGGAATGAAAGGGCTAGAGAACCGGCAGGTGACACTGGGAGGATCATTTCTGTTTCACTGATGAGGAAACCGGGGCACAGAAAACTAAGAAAGGTACCCACGCACGTCGGTAGTAAGTGGTGGAGCTATCAAATGTGGGCAATAATCTGTGTGCTTTGAGGCAGTAATCTATGCTTGCCTCTGGTATTTTTCTTTCAATCTGCTCATTTACTTAATATGTTAAGTTTCTTTCATAAAGAAACTGTAATACTATTAGACAATTAGAATACCAGCCTCGCTTGTCACTTACAGAAGACGGGAATAAAAGTAAGAAAACCAAAGCAATTCTATTGAATTTATACAACATACAGAATGGACACCTGAAAATAATGAAACTATTTTTGATCAACTAGTAACTAGGGAATGTTCTGGTAGATGTCAGGTGGTTTAAAATAAATGAAATGGTGTGTGATAGGAGCAACAAATATTTGTTGAGTATTTATTGTGCCAGGCATTCCTCTTGGTTCCGCCTATATACTAGGAGACAAGACCCAGTCCTTGCTTTCGGGGAACTTACATTCTAATGGATAGAGATACCCAGGAAACCGCTAAACAGGTAGACAGTTGGGGGAGGTGCAGTGTTTTGCGAGGAAGGTCTGGGGTGTTCTCTCCAAGGGAGTGCTTGGCTTCCGGTTCATTTGACTTGTGTCAGAGGAATACATTTATCTGTGGGTTATTCCATTTTATAGTGACAATCACAGTCCTGCATAAGATGTTGAAAATCTATTTTTGTATCCTGAACCACTTACACATTTTTTCCATTTGTTGTAGAGGAATGACAGTTGTCCACATGAAAGCCCAGGAAGCTCCTAGATAAGAAACCTAGTGATTTGTAATTGCTGTCCACTTCGTCATAAAGCCAAGGAAGAGGAGGGAATTTAGTGTCAGTATTGGCAGTCCCCCCCCCCCCCCGCTTTTTTTTTAGTGTTTATTTTTGAGAGAGAGAGACAGAGACAGAGTATGAGCGGGGGAGGGGCAGAGAGCAGGAGACACAGGCTCCGAGCTGCCAGAACAGATCCTGACGTGGGGCCCGAACTCGGAAACAGCGAGATCATGACCTGAGCCAAAGTCGAGCACTCAATGGACTGAGCCACCCAGGCGCCCCTCAGTATTGGCAGTCTTAACGTTATCTTTCACTTGGGGGGTAAGGGCTTCTCTGCTTTTAAAACAGTGAGTAGATTTTGCCATCAGAAATGTCGTAGGCATTAAGAAAGTAATGTGAAATTATGCAGGACAATTTCGTTGCTAAAAATGCCTGCTAGTGACCCATACGTACTATCCATATTTCTCAACAGTTCGTGTGGAAGAACATTTTAGGACTGAAAGTTGAAAACAGTTTTCCCAAACACTTGTCCTCTCAGTTTACTCATTTTGAATAAAATAGATTACACTGCAGTGCCTCATTTTATCTATCTCAAGTATTGTAAGATCGCTGAAAACAAAGGCATATTAACTTTTTTCTAAAACATACTGAACTATGTGCGTAACTGAAAAAAATGTTTTTTTTTTAATGTGTATTTTTGAGAGTGACAGAGAGCATGAGCAGGGCAGGGGCAGACAGAGAGGGAGACACAGAATCCGAAGCAGGCTCCAGGCTCCTGGGCGGTCAGCACAGAGCCCAATGCGAGACTCAAACTCACGAACTGTGAGATCATGACCTGAGCCAAAGTCAGTCGCTTCACCGACTAGCCCCCCAGGCTCCCCGTTTATGCTTCTTAATACAGTATTGCTCCGTGCATGTTGTATGCTGTAGGCACTGTGGCCATTAAAACTGGCCGGTCCTGGTTGGCGCCCCTACTTCCTGCTCTTGAAGCACAGTATCCAGGACAGGTGGGAGGGGTTGCTGGGTGTTCCGTCTGTAATTCTGGGGCATGCGGTTTTTGATGAGATTCACTGCTCCAGCAATAGGTACTAGTCTTGGTGACCATTCCTCATTGGTAGTGCGTGTCCTCCTCGTCCGTGCAGCGATGGCTTGGGAGGGGAGGAGAGGGCACAGCTTTATGTGTGTAATAATCTCTCTACTCTTCTCATAGGCGAAATTAGTTCTTCTGTATCCCCCTCCTCAATCCGTGTTGGAGTCTCATGAGTTGAGGCAGGCACCAATGGTTTTTGAGTGTTCTATGCTCGCTCACCAAAGATTTGTCCGTGAATGATGCAGCAGTTCCATCCTTACGGACTTTGTATTCTAGACGGGGTGAACGGCACAGTAACACAAGCACATGTTATGTCTATCTGTCTATCTAGACAATATTTCCTGTTATGGGACTATGTGTAATATATAAATATATATGCATTTGTGTGTATGAATGATAATTTCAGGGTGCCTCATACTAGCCTTGCTGCTTCTGATGCCTCAAGACCCCAAATCCAGCCTGCTGCCTCTTCTTGATAAATATACAGCCACACCTGATTCTGCTTTAGGTATTGTCTGTGGCGACCTTTGTGCTGCAAGGGCAGAGGTGATTAATTGCATCAGAGACTTTATGCTTCACAAAGTCTAAAATACTCAGCACTTTGACTTTAAGAAAAAATTGGCTGACCCCCACTCAAGACCTTGACAGCCGTTGTTCTTGAAGGTATGGTTTGGCTTCAAAGCTAGAAAATGAAGATTGATCGGAGTAGCCAGCTGTGATGACCAGATGGTTGGAACTTTGGGGTGAAGGTGTGGTTCCCATCCACTGGGCTTGGGATGGATCGTTGTGGTAAATTGGCAAGTGGAGGTGACTAATTATGCTTTGAGGTGGGGAGTCTCTTATGCTTTCTGAGAGCATTTGTTGTTGGAGTTTTCTAGGAAGTATGAGTTGTGTGTGATTTAGAAGCTGTGCATTGAAATGATACAGTAACAAAAGAGTGTAAAATGTGGGTCATGAAAGTTGCTCTTGTGTCCCTAGGGCCCCACTTCTCAGAAGTATTAGTTATTAAGAGCTGTTAAGAGATGGATTTTTCTGTCTCAATACTACCTTCTTCCAAGTAATTCAAACATATCTGTATTTCTGATCTTCACATTGTGACTTCTTCGCTGACTTGCTTCCTCAGAATGCAAAGAATAATGGTTGTACAGCTGCATATTTGTTACTTGTTAATGTAAAATATTTCAGGAAGGATTTTAATAGAAACTTCTCTGTCTCTTGATGAGTAGACACTGTCGGTTTGTAAAATTATCCCTTGTATCAAATATCAATCATCACTATTTTATTATTATTATTTTTTTTATGTTTTAGAGAGAGCATGCGAGCAGGGGAGAGAGGGAGAATTTTAAGGAGGCTGCACACGCAGCATGGAGCCTGATGCGGGGCTCAATCTCATGACCCTGGGATCATAACTGAGCCAAAATCAGGAGTCGGACACTCAACCATCTGAGCCACCCAGGTGTCCCATAATCATCACTATTTTAAATCTTACAAATTAGATTCAGAATTCTTGTTTTAATGGAGGGGCCCTGTAACCAGATCACCTGGGAAGTATTTGAAAACTAGTGATGTCTGGTCCCCTTTCAGACCTAAGAAAGTCCAAATCTTTAGAGGTTGGGATGTCTTCTGTATTTTGAAAACTCCCCAAGTAAGCGATTGAGTAGGTAGCACTTTTTGTACTATAACTGTGTTTTCATTATGAAAATGTATAGGAAAATAAGAACATGCATCTAGTATAGATTGTATAGAGTTTTTTTGAACTCAGATACTGAACAGAGGATACACACACACACATAATCTCAATAACAAGAGTTATTTAATTTGGTTTGAGGGTTCATGTCAATCTTTCCCTCTCACCTTCTGCTTCTGTACCTGTTCTCTAAGAAAAAAATCTACCTTCAAAGTCAAAAACAAATTTCTTAACTTTTGGGAGCTAACTTTGGATTAGTGCAGACCCTTACTAATGGTAGGTGGCATACATGTGATTGCTGTTTTCAAACTTGGAAATAATATTTAAGTATTTACTGACCTTTCTAAGGTAGATATTAATATCTGTATTCATTTCGGTAGGCCATCCGATGTAATAAACATTCCCAACATATCAGTGGTTTAAATCCGTACGTTTATTTCTTGCTCATGTAACAGCCCACACGAAAATCGTCCTGCTCTCTACAGTCATTCAGGGGGGTGGGTCTTTTCCCCGAGTACGTCTACATACAGTGTCCAGAGGTCATCACCCTGGGTTTTAGCTTCCAGTCATTGGGTTGGGAAGGAGCACATGTACATGGGACAGTTTTATGGGTTAGGCCTGGTCGCCCCACACGTCACTTACCTTGGTCTTCCGTTGGCCGGCCCTTAGTCACAGGGCCACGTTAGCTGCGGGGGAGGCTGGCTGGGGGCGGGGGGGGGGAGCTGGGTGAGGCGCGGTGCATCAGTCAGGAAAAAGAAACGCCTTAGGTGATTGATGAGCAGTCTAGTCCGTATGGCAAATGACTAAACATAGTTAGACACTGATTTATGCTGTGTAGTTACTACTTTCATTGTTCCTTTGCTCATTCTCCCATGTTTCTGCTAAATAACATCGCCCCCCCGCCCCGCCCCACGCCATGATCTTTTTCAGGGGGTGGGGGTGACGGTCCCTCATTGTTCCTGTATACGTGATAGGGTTCCTGGGTGCAGACAGCAGACATTCATCCTCGGTCAAACTTGGGTAGAAGGATGTGAATTTAATGGAGGGCTCGAAGTTTGCCACAGAATTGGCGAGAAGGCTGGGGCCAATGCTAGAAAAAGACGCGGGAACCCGAGAGCCAGGCAGCAGGGTCACAGCCGGGGCCAAGCCGGGGGCCCGCCGGGTGTGGGGGGGGGCGCGCCGGGGGGGGGGGCGCCGGCGCTTCGCAGTGAGCGTCTGCGGGTTATGCGCTCACTGTCCCTGCGTCTGGCAGGAGGGACCCCTCAAGTGTCTCAGCTCTGACGGAGCGGGAACACCTGGCTGTTCACTCTAGTTACCAGCAAGCCCTGGTCGCCACGGAGTAAGGAGGGGTGAATTTGTGTTGCTCTTGGCCGTTTATAGTCGAAGGTGTGGGTTTTGTTTCTTTTCTCTTTTCTTGATACCCACAGACTGTGGTGAGAGCCCAGGGAGTGACGGACACTCCAGGGCCTTTTCGTCAGGAGAGAAGGTCCCGTGTTCTGGTGGAAGATACGAGACTGTGTTCCAGTCTTGGTTTTGCCACTGACCTTTTTGGGGAAGTCATTAAACCTCCCCGGGTAGCAAGCGCCCCTTCTGCATGCACGTTGAGGTGGGGACGTTGATCTCTACTATCTCTCTGTCCACTCGTCAAAGAAACCTTTATTGAGCGCCTCTATGTGCGGTGTAGGAGAGGTGGGTAAGGTATCCCAGCCTTCCCATAGTTCAGTGGGCGAGCAGAGAAATCGCTGGAACGGACCTGGGGTGAAGTGTCAGGAGACCAGCCCGGGCTGGGGTGGCGGGCAGCCGTGAGGGCTGCCTCTTGCACGCAGGGCGGCGAGTGCGAGGTCGGCGTTGGCTTCACGCACCCGTTCGTTTGCCATGTGCGTGCGGGAAGCCTCGGCGTGGTCGTCGTCAGGAGAACACCCACCCAGTTAAGGCCAGTCCTTGGCTCGTGGGTGCTGACTGAGGCGCCACTGCTCCTCAGCACCGCTGTGTAAACGGCAGAGGCCTGGGGGAGGATGGAGCAGGGGAGCACTTCTCTCTGAGATTCCAGGAAGGTTCCTCAGGGAAGATGACATTTGGTCGGGGGGCCTTGCCGTTTGAGGAGAACAGGGACGTCATTCTTGACGGGGGGCAGTTCTGTGCGGGCACCGCCGATGCAGCTGAGAGAAGGTGGGAGAAAGGCGGTCGTGAGGCAGGAAGGGTCAGCACTTGGCCCTGGAAGGTCTGGCGCTCTGAAGCGCTGCTGAGACTGAAACCTTCCGAGGAAGCGGGTGGCACTGGGGACAGTTAAGGCGTGGAGCCCAGAGAAGGAGCAGTTACTGCAGAGACCCCGCTCGTCACTTCATTCCGAGAACTAGGACCTTGACAGGACATGGAAGTGAGCGCGTAGATTTGTGAGACATTTCTGAGTCCGGAGTCACAGAATGTAGTTGGAGAGAGAGAGGGAGGGAGGGAGGGAGAGAGAGAGAGAGAAAGAGAGAGAGAGAGGGAGAGAGAGAGAGAGAGAGAATATGTGTGTGTGTGTGTGTGTGTGTGGAGGGAGGTGGAAGTGAGAGAGCGAACAAGACTGAGGTTGCTAGCTCGTGTGGACGGATGGGAGATGCCCTTGTAGAAGTGGGTCGTACTTGGCACCCGTGCCCGCCCTCCAGGCGTGGTGGACGAGACCGGCGTAGCAGCGGGCCTTCCGGCTGAGCCTCGCTGAGCCTTGGAGCCTGTGCCCGTCTGCCGGCCTTGGACTTGACAGACAGGAAGCCCGGCTGCCTTCTCTGCCGTAGGGGAGGGAGGGGGAGAGGCCTGCGCTGCTGTGTGGTCCCCTCCCCCCTCCACTTTCTCTTTCTCTGTTCTACCGTCTTCAGAACACCAGTGGTCTTCGGAAATTCTCACACTCCCTTGTTCATTGTCTGAGGTTCCCCCATCACTGGCAATAAAATAGCAGCCCTAGGAGGCTAGAGGCTTTGCTCCTCGTCTTCCTGTGTGTGCCCTTACTGTACAAACTTTGTCTGGAACTGTACTGTCCAGCAGAAATACATAAACCACTTACGTAGTTTAAAAGCGTCTGGGTGGCTCAGTCGGTTGGGCGGCCAGCTCCTGATTTCAGCTCAGGTCACGATCTCCTGGTTTGTGGGATCGGGCCCTGCATTGGGCTCTGTGCTGACGTGCAGAGCCTGCCTGGGAATCTCTCTCTCTCCTCTCTCTCTCTCTCTCTCACTCTCTCTCGCTCTATCTGTCTCTCTCTCTCTCTCTCTCCGCCCCTCCTCTACACGCATGCACTCTCTCTGTCTGTCTCTCTCTCTGAAATAAGTATTAAAAAATAGTTTCTAGGAGTCACAGTGTAAAAAAACAGTAAGTACAAACAGTAACATTAACCTTTGGTATTTCACCTAATATATTTATGGTATTTCAAAATTAAAAATTATTAATAAGATATTTCACATTCTCTGGTGTTTCTTTTTTCTTTTTGTACCAAGTCCTTGAAATCCTGTGTGTGTTTTATATTTGCAGCACATCTCAATTCCTGCTAGCCTCATTTCAAGTGCTCCATTAGCCATCTGTGAACAGTGGCTACCGTATTGGACAGCTCGGGTCTTAGAACATAGCAGGGGCTCAGTAAATACTTGGTGAGTGAATGAGTGAGTAAAGGAATTAGAAGAAGATAGACTGGTTGTTAGAGGAGCATGTAGAATCCAGGGAGGGTTTTATTTTTACACTGAGGACATAGGGCATGTTTCCGTATTTGACAGGACTGGAGGGAGAGGTGGGAGGTAACAGGAGCCAGAGGGGTTAGGAGGCGGCCTCTGAGGAGGTTGGGGTGCCTGCTGTAGCCCGGGTTGTGGATGAGAGTCGTCTTGCTGTCTCATCTTCTTTGAAGAGGTATGTTCTTGGATTACATTTCAAGAGCCCCGAATCCAGTTTGTTTAGCACAAAGTTTATTTTGAGAAAGAGAAAGCAAGAGAGGGTGCACAAGTGGGGGAGGGGAAGAGAGGAGAGAGCATCTCAAGCAAGTCCCATGCTGTCAGTGTGGAGCCCAGTGGGCTCGGTCCCACGAACCGAACCGTGAGGTCATGACCTGAGTCGAAATCAAGAGGCAGACAGTTAGCCAGGTGGGCTGCCCAGGTGCCCCTAGCGTACACTTCTAGTTGGATCGTGTTAAAACTATTCTTTTCCCTCCTTTTAGGTATTAGAAGGTTGAGGGTTATTTTTAAAAGTCTCAAAAGTCTCTAGCAACTTAAAAGAAGAAAAGATCAAATCATTATATTGTGTACCCGAAACTGATATCTGTCATTTATACCTCAGAGAAGACTGCTAAAAAGAAAGGAAAACATCTTTTTAGGCGGGAGGTGGGAAGAAGCGTTATTGGCACATATCAACATTTCTACCTTGGTGGCATTCAGCTAAGAAAAGGAGTGTTTTCTGTGTTAGAAATTAACCAAATCTGATTTTCAGCATTTTGGTGACACTGGCCTTATAAAATTATGTACTGTACGTGTCTGAATATAGAGCGGTTCTTATTTCCCCCAGCTTATCCCTCAGCCCTTACGTATGTTGAGTTCTTAAACAGTCTTTTACAGAGTGTCTCGTGTTGCGGGGCGTACTGTCCACGTGAGGTGAAGTTCTGTCTGAGGAGGAGACGTAGGCACGGTGGCTCCTCTGTAGTGGTTTCAGATGTGTGTGGCGGTCACTGCATGTAAGGAATCTGAACAAAGTGAGGCAGAGAAATGTAACACCAGTTTTCGAGGTTGTGACTTCACGGTTTCCGATGTTGATGTTGTAAATAAAACTTTTAAAGATCATTTTTAAAAGTATTGTAATAAATAGAAATTTCATATTCATTGTGTCCATGGGATTAATAGAAAGCATCAACTGTTCTAATTGTTAAAATGTTTAAATCATTGGTACAATGTCCCCGTATGGTATCGTACAGGGAGTCAAAAAGTGTGGTGTCCTAGACAACTGAGGAGGTAAGATTAGACAACTTTGTTTTTATTATTACTTTTTTAGTTTATTTTTATTTATTTTGAGAGAGAGAGAGAGAGAGAGAGAAAATGAGCAGGGGAGGGGCAGAGAGGGGGGCGGTGAGAGCGAGAATCCCAAGCAGGCTCTACACTGTCAGCGTGGAGCCCTATGCGGGGCTCGAACTCACGAACCGCGAGACCATGACCTGAGCTGAAATCAAGTCGGACGCCCAGCTGACTGAGCCACCCAGGTGCCCCAGACCTAGAGGACTTTAATGGAAATCCAGTGACCACAGTCCCAGGTACTGAAGATGGGGGTAGGCTCCTGACTGCACAGAGATGGGCGCCTCTCACACGCGCGTGGGTGGGTGCGTAGCGCTCATCTCGTTGGGGAGTGTGAGATCTCTGTACGCTGCCGACGGTGGGCTGCTCAGGTGTTGCCTGATGTCAGAGCTGGAGCGACTGTGGACGTGGTCCTGCCGGGGCGTCCACCTCTGCGAGCGCCTAGGGCAGGTCTGTGTCAGAGCCAGAGGCTCCCCGGGGACAACGCTTTGGAGGCGGGAGAGCAGGTGGCGTGTGTACTGGGAGCCGCCTCAGATGGAGAGCAGGGACATTCCCTCGGGGAGGGGCGACGAGGGGCTGTGTGGACGTGGCCCATGTTTTCCCCACGGTCATGCAGTTAAATCTGGGTTAGAACCCTGGGCCTCTCCCAGGACCAGATTTCTTTTTCTCGGCCTCCCCTTTTCCTTTCTCCTTTAATGCTTTTGTCCTTTTTCTCCTTTCACTTTACTGTTTTTTTTTTTTTTAAGATTATTTTGAGAGAGAGAAAGTACAAACGAGGGAGGGGCACAGAGAGAGAGAGAGAGAGAGAGAGGGAGAGAGAGAATCTCAGGCAGGCCCCGCGTGCTGTCAGCACAGAGCCCGATGGCGGGGCTCAAACTCATGAGCCATGAGACCATGAGCTGAGCCGAAATCAGATGCGTAACCCGACTGAGCCACCCAGGCGCCCCCTCTCTCCTTTTCTTTTTTCAACAACGTTTTTTAACTGTCACATGCCTGATAAAGTGAGAGATACTAGGAGTCAGTCTTTAAAGTTCAGATCATAATACATTTAAGGAACTGTCATCATTCAGCTGAGTACCCTTGCCTGCCTTTCTAAGCTTCAGCACCGTTTTCCAAGTCACCTAGGCTCAAAACCTCTGAGTCATTTTTGCATCTGGCTTGTCTCCCCTCTTCCATATTTAGACAAGCGTTCAGGTCCTGTCACCTCTACCCCCCAGTGTCTGTTCATATGTTTCCTTCCTTTTCTAACATAACCCTTCCTCCTAAAGGCCCCCACCGTCCTGTGCTTGACTGTTGAAATAGGTCCCTGATTGATCTCTGCTTGTGATCTCTCCCTGTTCCAGTCTGTATTACACCCCAATTCTGTTATGATAAGCTTAAATAATAGAACATTTATTGAGTACTTAACCATGTGCCAGATCCCACTTTAAACATTTAACTTTTTAATTTTCATAATAATCTTGAGGTGCAAGTACTATTATTAACCATTCTGCGGCTAAAAAGGGATGCACACATTTTATTAACTTATCCAAAGTCACATAGTAGCTAGGCAGTAAGTGGCAAAATTGAATCTCAGTACTCTAGAGTGTGAATTGCTAGAGCTAAAACCACAGCTGGAGTTGTGTTTTTCCTGGCACACCTTCCCTGGCACTCTCTTAACCTGTTTCACACAGTCCAAATTCCTCACCTTGGCACTAAGACTCTTGGGCCTCCTGTCCTTAACCTACTCCTCCCTCTGTCTCTACTCCTCAAGCCAAAGTTGAGGTGGCATTTCAACTCCTTGCAAGACAAGTGAGAGTGGATGGGGCAGAGGGATGGAGGCAGTAAAGTTGGAAGCAGAGCAGGGGGTGTGCTTGAGAGTGTGGCGGGGCGGGGGGGGGCACCTCCGAGGGCCTGAAGCCTCCGAGAGAGGGAGCGTGTCACAAGATGAGGCTGCGAATGGAGGTCGGCCCCCACTCCCTAGTCTTGTCTTCTCCCACAGGACATTTGCATGAGCTCTTTACAAAACTAGAGATGCTAGAGGACTGGCTTTTTCTGTTGGTAAAACTTGATGTGAAGTTTACTCGTTTTCTCCAGACTCCTTTATAAATTCCTCTCTCTTCTGCCACGGCCCCCACTCGTCCGTTTTTACTTGAATTCCAGCAGGGTGTATTTGGGAAGGGGCACGCAGGCGAGGTGCCGTTTCCTAGCCCCTCTTCTCACCGCTTCAGCGTATCTTCGCCCCTCTGTGGGCTTTCAGCAGGCTCCCCTTTTAGGAGGGGTCTCTCATGTCTCCTCTCCCACTCCGCGGCCCAGCTCAGTGCGGCGGCGACAGTGTTCTCTGGAGACACGGCGGTCGGTCTGGCTTTCCTAACGTGAACTTGGGGCCCCTCTCCAGCTGCTTGACTTGCGCTTCTCCCTTGTAAAATGGAACGAGTACCGTGATAATGCCACCTCGTTTATAGAGCTGCCGGGGGTACCAGGGCGTCCTGGAACGATATTTGGCACAGACTGAAAGTTCACTAAGTATTACTCATTTTACTTTCCTTACTTTTTCTTTAACTCTGAGTAGTCGGAGTATTACAGTAAAGGGTCATAGACACCTGCTGTATCCGTACAGTTATTATTGAGGGTACTCTGAACAAAGGTGGCTTGTTCGAGAGGGAAAAATGAAATCTCATTGTTACTTGTTTATTGACTTACTTTTTGACTCCTGGTTAGTTTTCTCACATACTTCCTGGTTTGTGAGCATTGCATCTTTTGCCGGTTTTTTTCCTGAAGGGAGGGGCATATCTTGGTGCTTTTAATTGTATAATTAGAGGCTGTATTAAGGATACCGTAGAATACTTTGGACAGTAACGGGTTTTGTACTGTTTGGTCATAGAACTCAGGTATAGGTTTTAAGCATTTTGGCACAGTAGACCTGGAAGAAGAAAAACTAATGATGTATTTATTTGCTACATATACTTTTAATGAAGGGTTACTTTTTTTATATTATTAAATTTTATAACCTCTGTTGAACAGTTAACAGTTTGCTCAGTGCTTAACTTTTAAAGTGCCTTTGGTCAGACGAATATCTTGCTTTTAGCCATTCTGTAATGGAAAATCCCATAAATATACAGTGTTTTAATTGGAATCACAAAGCCAAATGATTGCCTCATCGGGTAATTTTAAGTATTATGCTGCAATTCAATATAGGTACCCGAGTACTTAACTAGATTTAAAAATACCTTGTATGTTAACAGCTGTTTAGCCAGAACTAAAAAAGAGTGAGGAGTATGTGTATGGTTCTCTTCTCTGCTTGGGATAGGAGAAGGGGAAAGGTGGTGGTGTTTTTTTTAATGGGTTGGGTTTTTTGGTTTTTTTTTTTTTTGTTTGGTTTGGGGACACCTCCCCCACCCCCCTCCCGCCTCCAGCTGCTGTAGCTGCGCCTGCCTTGGGAGAGCGCGGTGGGGAAGACCAGGGGAGGTTTGAGGCAGCTTTCCTTCCAAAGAAACCTTCCCCGTGCCTGAAACTTAGTAGCAGCTTCAGACATTTCTTAAAATGCCATGGCTGTGACATAGTCAAAGGTGATTGGTGGCCTGTGGTGGGTGACAGTCCTGCCTGTGCTGTATTCCTAGCTGCCTCTCCGTGTTTGTATTCTTCTCCCCTCGAGGACAAGGCAGCTAAACAGGCCGTGTCTAGCTTTTTCACGGCTTCATGCTGTTTCAGCTTTTAGATGTGTTGTAACATACGGTTTCTCTTCTCTGTGTACTTGAAGAGAGCAGCTGTAGTGTGCTTATATAGGCCTTGACAAGGTTATGGTCAGGGGATCTGAAGACACCTAGAACGGGGTGGGAGAGGGTAATCCAAGGTTTGTTTGTTTTTTTTTTAATTTTTTTTTAACATTTATTTTTGAGAGAGAGACACAGAGCGTGAGTGGGAGATGGTCAGAGAGAGAGAGGGAGACACAGAATCTGAAGCAGGCTGCAGGCTCTGAGCTGTCAGCACAGAGCCCGATGCAGGGCTCGAACCCACGAACTGTGAGATCATGCCCTGAGCCGAAGTCGGCCGCTTAACCGACTGAACCATCCAGGTGCCCCGTGGGAAATTCAAGTTTTATATGTATGTGTGTACACAAGTGTGTATACAGTCATAATGTTTTAACCTTTTGTTTAAACAAATAGTATTTTACTATGTTTTTGTATAGATATTTTTTAAAAAAGGAACCAAGTTAGATTTCAACCACTGTTCTTTAAAATACATCTTTTTTTAAAAAATTTTTTAAGATTTATTTTTGAGAGAGACACAGTGTGAGGAGGGGAGGGGCCGAGAGAGAGTGACACACACACACACACACACACACACAGAATCTGAAGCAGGCTCCAGGCTCTGAGCTGTCAGCACAGGGTCCCACGTGAGCCTCGAACTCACAAACAGAACTCACGAATGGTGAGATCATGACCTGAGCTGAAGTCAGCTGCCACCCAGGTGCCCCTTTAACATGTATCTTTTAAACTCTAAGCAGACTATGGAAAAGTCTTTTCTTTCTTTGGCAACAGTCTATGTAACATTTCACACCCATGGCATTTTACAAGGGAAGGCCCCTGTGCTTTGGATTAAACGATTGGACAAGAGGACGAATCCTACTTCCAAGTGTGAGGAAACGGACTTGTTTGTCACCATGGTGCGCTTAAAGCTTGTGCTAGGGTGAGCGAGCAGAGGGGCTTAAATCCTAGTCCAGTATATGTCTGGATCTCAAGCTGAATGTTCCAGATGGATTCTGTGTTTTTTCCTGTGTTCCAAATGAGATATGCTCTTTGCACGTTACAGAGGAGTCTGTAGGGATGTAGAAAGCAGGGCCCAGGACCAGGAGGTTTGACAAAAGTGACGAATGAACAGCTTGGAACCTGCACTTACCCTGGATTGTCTGGATTGTTCTCGTGTTCCCCCTTAATGGTCCCACAGATGACTGACCTGGGAGCACGTGCGGGAAAATCCCATCTTCTCACTTCAAGTAGGGAGTGGCCTTCATCGAACGCGCTTGTCACAGTATTGCCAGTCAGGCTGCCATTTTGCTGTTTGGCGTGCTGGTGACTCCGCTGTAACCTGGCGCAGGTGACGTGATTCACCACACCACAAATAAGGGTCCCTGAGCTGCTGGGGCCTGTATGAGAGACCGCTCTGAGACCGAGACGGATCACGCCGAGTTGGGGGGGGGGGTCCCTGGTGTCATTCCTCTTGCTGGAGGACAGGCTGGAATCTCAGGGACAGCCATACCATGAGGTCAGAAGATAAACTGTTTTTTATTGCATTTGCCTCAAAAGCATGTCTGTGAACACATTACTTCAGTTGTTGCGTTAAATACATTGCTTTCTTTCAAATACATTTTTTCTGGTAAAGTATTTGTTTTCAGTTTTTCAAAAGTTTTGTCACAGCTATTTAAAATCGGTTATCAGGTAGTCATGCCTAAAATGCCGCAGCTTCTATGTGTAATGTATTGCAGCGTGTTAATAGCCTTCCATTTCGTGTTGGCATCTCTGACTCTTCTAAGGGCAGAGTCACTTCACAGATGGCGGGTGCACATTTATAGGCTGATGAATGTCTGTGCTCTTCATATGCCGCTCATTTAGTCCCTTGGGCAGCACTTACCTCTGGAGTCTCTGCCGTGTGCCGAGCACTGTTGGCGTCCTGGGGATTCAGTAGTGAACAGAGCAGGACGGAGGGGGAGGTCCCGGTGGGGTGTACGATCCGGCCCCATCACTGCACTAGGATAGGAGGTAAACCTTGGGCTTCGAACCCGCCCCCAGCCACTACCCAGCCACCAGGCCCAGTTACCCATCTTCGTTTTCTCCAAGAGGTTGGACTTGGTTTCGTAAGAGGTGTGATCTCACCTCTTAAATATCTCCAGAGACCCTGTATATCTTTGTATGCCTGGTTTTTGTGTGAAGACCCCCCCACCTCATTTCTAGAGATTAAAGGATCAAAGGTTACTTACACCTTGTTTCTTACGAAATGGGGAGCAATTTTATTTAAATAGATTGATTACAGATGAAGGATTTTTTACATTCTGGGCACTGTAAGAAAAAAAAAATAGTTCTTTCTCTACCTGGAATTTTCATGATGACTGATAACCCATAAAATACCAGGGGGTATTATCTGCATATTTATTTTTGCCATTTAAAGGTATTTTATGATTTTAGACTATTAGGGGCCATATAAATGTAAACATACTACATGTTATACCTTGTACGGTATAATAATTTATGGAATCCAGCAGCTATGTTTTGGGTGTCTATTTTAATCTTTCTTGTGTGTGTTCTGGATGCTGTCACTGAAAAGTTCTTGACCTCTCATTTCAGCTGTAAGAGTGCAGTTTACCTTTTGTAATCGAAAGGGTTAAGAGCCCGTTTAGTGTAGAGTTAAGGAAGATTTTTCTGTGTTCCAGTTGTCTGTCTGTCTGGTCTGTGTTAGAGGGTGCTTGCGGGCTTACCGCGTGCCCCTTTCTTACATGGTGTTTGCTTGGTTTCATCTGTCCTGTCCCTGGTGCTGTGGTTGTCGTCTGCTTGACTTGTGTAAATGATGTACACTCTACAGTGCGTTGGTATTTTTGCTGTGAACAGCGAGTTCTCTTAAAACGACTGACAAGAAATGTCTTTACTGTTTATCTACATATCTGCCGTTTCTGTTGGTCTTTATTCCTTTATGCGGATCCGTCTCTGTCTGGAATCATTTTCCTCCTGTGAACTGTGGACATTTTTGGAGTGCCAAGCCTGCTGTTGAAAACTTTTTTTACTTTTGTTTGTGTGTGAAAGAGTTTTGCCTGCATTTTGAAGGTTAGTTTCGGTGGATATGGAATTGTAGGTTAAAGGTCTTTTTCTTTTATCATTTTAAATTAAATATTTTTTTAACGTTTATTGATTTTGTGTGTGTGTGTGTGTGTGAGAGAGAAAGAGAGAGCGCGCATCAGTGGGGAAGGGGCGGAGAGACAGGGTGACAGAATCCAAAGCAGCTCCAGGCTCTGAGCTGTCAGCATAGAGCCAGCCGTGAGGCTTGAACTTAAGAACTGCGAGATCATGACCTGAGCCACCCAGAAGCCCTTTCTTTTATCATTTTAAGATGTTGCTTTTTTTTTTTTTTCTGGTGTGCATGGTTTCTGATGGGAAGTCAGTGGTTCTCCTGTATGTAAATGTGTATTTTCCCTGCACCCTGGCTGCATTTATGGTTTTTTTCTTCATCATTGCTTTTAACAATTGAGTTAAAAGTGTGTGTGGGTACACGTGTGTGCTTTTTTTTTTTTTTTTAAGAGGGTGCTGGTGCATGTGAGCAGGCGAGAGGGGCAGAGAGAGAGACTGAGACTCTCAAGCAGGCTCCGTGCTCAGTGTAGAACCTGACCCAGGGCTTGATGGATCCCATGACTCTGGGATCGTGACTTGAGCCAAAATCAAGAGTCAGACACTCAACCGACTGAGCCTCTCAGACGCCCCTGTGTGTGTATTTTTATACTGCTTGGGGTTGATCAATTTTGGATCTGTGGGTTGATACTTTTCATTGAACTTGGAAACCTTTTGACTGTTATTCTTACATTTTCCTTCCCCAATTTCTCTCTCCTTTCCTTTTAATACCTCCTCTTAGATAGGAATGTTTGCTCAATTTTGTTCTGAAGGTTTTGGATGCTCGCTTTATTATTTTTTTCCATTACATTTTATACGTTTTTCAGTTAGGTTAATTTATATTGCATTGTTTTTACATTCACTGATCTTTTCTTCTGCAGTGTTTAATCTGCTGTCTGATCCATTCAGTGAATTTTCCATTACAGTTATTTTTTCATTCTTTTTCTTCAAGTAATCTCTACCCCCACCATGGGGCTTTAATTCACGACACTGAAGTCAAAAGTCACGTTCTACCAACTGAGCCAGCCAGGCATCCCTGTTTCAGTTATTATTCATTTCTAGAATTACCATTTGGTTCCTTTTTATAGTTTCTGGTTATTAAGATTTGCTGTTTTGGGGGCACTTGGCTGCCTCAGAGGAGCCCTGTCTTGGGTGTAAAGATTATTTAAATAAGTGAACTTAAAAGATTTGCTGTTTTTTTTTTTTCTTACTTTGTCTACATTTTCCTTCTATTTTGAAATCTTTGTACGTCTGTTTTTTTCTCTGCTAATTTCATTATCTCTATCATTTCTGGATCTATAGGTGGATTTGTTTTCCTCCTGAACACAGGCCACATTTTCCTGCTTCTTTATGTGGCTAGTGAGTTTTTTTTTTTTTTTTTTTTTTTAAGTAGGCTCCATGCCCAACATGGGGTTTGAACTCATGAGTCTAAGAGTCGCACGCTCTACCGACTGACCGAGCCAGGCACCTTGTGTCTAGTGATTTTTGATTGGATCCAGCCATGAGGAATGCTAGGTAGTTGAGCTTCTGGGTTTTGTTGTCCTTTGAAAGGTGTTGAATTTTGCCCTGGCAGGCTGCACACTCTCTTGATCCTTGAAGGTGTGTTTCAGTGTTTGTTTGGACAGACCGAAGGCAGCCGGGATGGCTCTACTCCTGAAGCGTGGATTTGGGGGGTGGGGGTCTGCTTTGAGTGTCCATGGGGGTTTTGGGGTTTCTCCTCCCTAGCTGATTGGAACACTTCCGTCTCCCGGTGCTGTGCGAGTTCTGGCAGCTGCTCAGCTCCAGCTCCTGGCACGTGCTTTTTGCCTCACCTCACGTGGGACCTGCACCCAGCACTTGGGCAGCTTAGTATTTGGCCAAAGAGTCGAGGAGATTCCTAGGTGTAGAGTAACGGAGCTCCTGTGCGAAGCTCCCTCCTTCCTGCCTCACCAATCCCAACCACCTCCGCAGCCTGGATCTCCCATCTCTGTCCCCCCACTCAGCAAGACCACTCTGCTGTGTTTGGCTCCCCCCCTCCCCCACTGGACTGTGGGGATTGTCTCCAGGTAGAAAGCCAGGGTGATTGTGGGGCCCACCCGGGTTCGTTTCCTTTTTCTCAGAGATCACACGTTTGTATCGCCTGTTGTCTGGGGTCTGAAAACAGCGCTTTGACGCCTCTGCCAGTTTGGTAGCTGCTCGTGGTGCTGAGGCAGTTCGGTTACGAGGCACTCAGAAGCGGTCAGAAGTGGAAGCCTGATGTTTTTAAAACATCTGAGGCTTTTAAAAGTACGTGTTTTTATCCCTATCCCACTGTTACTCTTCACCATTTAATTAATTAAAGTTTCAGACTGAAAAACCTCCACATTTATTTGGATCTTACATGAGCAAATTTGTCGTGTTTGTAAACAACTGAATATGCCATTTTGGCTTGTAGGTTAAAGCAGGTGTGTGTGTGTGTGTGTGTGTACATGTATGTACGTTATGTGCATACACGCATTCTGTCATGACATACACTGTCCACTAACTAGAGGCAATAGGAAATCTATTTGTCCGTATCATTAGATAATTTACGGAGCCCTAATGTAGTTATTTTCATAGTTTTACTTTAATATGTATTTATTTAACACCTACTGTGAAACCACGCAGTGTGCTATGTGCTCGGGAGGTAAAAGTAAGAGAAATTGACTGTCGAGCAACAGCTCTAGCCTGTGCTGATTAGACCATTCTTTATTTTTGACTCATGAGCCCCTCATTTTAAAAATACTTCTTCCATCCTTACCCCCTTCAGCTCTCTCCCTTCCTCAACCATTTCTTCATATTCTAAATATTCCTGATGGATTCAGTTCATTGTTTCACTGAACAAATATTTGTTGAATGCAGGCCACGTGGCGGGCACTGTTCTTGGTACTGATGGGGTCTTGAGGAATAAACTTCTTTCGTGGACTCCTGTTCAGTTACCCTCTTCATCACGTATCTGTGTTTGCAGCTGTCCCTGAAGTGCAATCTCTTCCTTTAACACCCTTCTCTCCTTTGTTGTGGGCAAGTCTGGTTGCAAGTGACCTTGCACATTTTGTCTACATAATCTGGGTTGCCCTCCCTTCCTTTCTTCGGGGAGTCTGTCTCAGAGCTTGGCCTCCTGAGAGTTTGCACATTTTGTGAATGTTACAGTTTTAATTAGCTTGAATTACTTTCATTGATTTTGGGTCTTTAATATTGTTCTCTTTAAAATCAAATGCAGATTAAATGTCACAAGGATGGTCCCCGATCAACATACGAACCACACAAGAAATTCGAGTCAGCTGCAGGTGGAGCGACTTGTGGGTCTCACATTCGAGATAAAGAAATGGCTTCCCCGAGGGTCTTCTCCCACCCAGGCTTTTCTCTTCAGTGGTCGCTCTGTGCGTACGGCTGCCTGTTTGAGTCTTCGCCCTCTCCCAGCCCCATGTCTGTTCATGGACTGCTGCTCTGAACAGTCACCGCTGATCTCTGTAGTGTTGTGGTCCCTGGTTTAGGTTCTTGCTGAGCCGTCGTTAGCTGGAGCGGAATGAGACAGTACCACTACTTCTTCCTTTTCTCCCTCCCCTCCCCTTCCCTCCTGTTATTTACCAACAGAATTTTTATGAAAATTTAAAAGCATGCTCATGGTAAAAAAGCTCCATATACTTCAGAAGGGTATAAAAAATGCACATAGGAGCCCACTTGCATACTTTTTTTCCAACTTGCCTTTTACACTATTTGGCAGCAATTTAAGATACTTTTTTGGAACTGAACTCCTAATAATGATTATGAAGATAATTTTGAATTAAATATTATAAGACTTGATACTGCAGCATGTATTTTGACACACTCTTGGGCTAAAATATTAGAGCTAATTTTTAGTTTAGTTGAACAAGGATTATATATAGTATGGTATAGATGTTAGGTTAAACCATATGAAATTGCTGCTTTGTAGGCCACAGGAGGTCTAATGTTAGCAGTTTCCTACAGCTCATCCTAATACTTTATTAACATCATAGGATGAACTGAGTCCTTGTTCTTATTAACATTTGGATTGAAAGGGAAGATGGAGGGTGCCTGGGGGGCTCAGTTGGTTGACTGTCTGACTGACTCTAGCTCAGGTCGTGATCTCAGGTTGTGAGTTCAACCCCTGCGTCGGGCTCTGTGCTGACAGCTCCGAGCCTGGAGCCTGCTTCAGATTCTGTGTCTCCCTCTCTCTCTGCCCCTCCTCCACTTGTGTTCTGTCTCTCTCTTCTTCAAAAATAAACATTAAAAAAATTTAAAGACAGGGAAGATGGAAACTTTGGAAAGACCATGGCGATGGGCCTAATTATAAAATCAGGTAGAGAAGGAATTCTCATATTAGGTTGCCTTTTTGGATGGAGTCTTATCACAGGAGAGGAATGCATGAATGGATAACTTAAATACTTGTGGGAAGAAATTAAACTTGAGTGTCTTTCTGCATTTCACATACAGCAGTTGAGCTAAGAAAGGAGACAGTGAGCATGCGACAAACACACCTATATACAGACTGTGGTTACTAGGCCCCATCGGTGGTACTGTTGATAAGAAGTTGTGATAGATGGTATAGTAAATAGCTTAAAAAAATCCACAAATGAAAAACAAAAGTTATTTCTTGTTAGTCCGTGTTTAGATTACCTACAGCAAAATTTAAAAGGAACATTGGATTTTTTGTCACCTAGCAGCACACCACCCTTATGTACAGGAATGTGTATTAGTGTTTTAATAATAATCAAAAGCCCCACATACCTGACCAGGAAGGCAAATCTGTTGGGGGAAAAACAGCTCTATGGTGTACCGGGTAGTCACAGTTATAGCTTAGGTTTGGATTATGTGCTACTCGGATTAGTTGGAAATAGCTTTCTTTCATTAAGTTAAGCAATTAAATGGTTTTTTAGATGCTATTCAAAGCCACTTTGGTATCATCTGGCAGCCTGTTTGAAATGTAGACTCTCAAGCCCTACCTTAGATGTACTGAATCAGGACCTGCATTTTTAACAAGATTCAGAGGCGATTTGTAAGCACATTGATGTTCGTGAAGTGCTGTTACAGATCATGGGTGTCACTGTTCCCCCAGACAGTGTCACAGTAACCTCTCTATGCTTGTTGGATTTAATACACACAGTTAATCCATTAATTGACGGCATCTAGATTGAGAAAATGAAACATATTTTGGGAGGATAGTTACAATAATAATCAAGCAGCAGCTATCCATTTATTTGTATTTCTTTCATGGCTCTCTGGATATCACAAAATTATCTGTTCCTCCCTCAAAATATATCCTTGAGTCTGATTCTGCTCTGCCTGATTTGTTGATATTTTGTGATTGTGAATATGTGTGCGTAGGTGTGTGTGTATGTACCCGAGGCAACAATAGTATACAAATTAAAGGAGTAATTAGATTTTGTTGAGTCAAAGATAGTAATGTATATTGTAATGTATAAAATAACTGAAAAGTGGGGGCGCCTGGGTGGCTCAGTCCATTAGGTATCTGGCTTCGGCTCAGGCCATGATCTTGAAGTTCATGGTGGGCTGTCTGCTGTCAGCACAGAGCCTGCTTTGGATCTTCTGTCCCCCTCTTTCTCAGCCCCACACACGTGCGCATTCTCTCTCAAAAATAAACATTAAAAAAAGATAACTAAAAAGTAATAAAATAATTTGCGTGTCTGGGAGGTATAAAAATTTCAGTCCAGCAGAAGGTAAGAAAGGAACATAAAATAGTTGGAGTAAATAGAAGGGTTGTTAGTGTACATGCGTAAATGAAACCCAACTACATACTGTTTACAAGTGACAAACTTAAAACATAAGGGAACGGAAGGTTGACAGCAAAGGGTGGACAAAAGGCAAACCACGCAAAGAATGAGAAAGCGCAATGTGGCCGTATTAAAAAAAGGGAAGCATTACTGGAAATAAAGAAGGGCTGTTTATGATGATAAAAGGTTTTTATTCATCAGGAAGGTAGAACAGCTCGAAGTTTACGTAATGCAATAACATGGCTTAAATGGGGTATTTTTAAAAGTTTATTTAGAGAGAGAGAGCACAAGCAGGGAAAGGGCAGAGAGAGAGGGGGGGAGAGAGAATCCCAAGCCGGTTCCGTGTACTGTAAGTGTAGGGCCCCACATGGGGCTGGAACCCATGAACCGTGAGATCATGACCTGAGCCGAAATCTAGAGTCGGATGCTTCCTGACTGAGCCACCCAAGTGCCCCAGGATATTTTTAATACACCTCTCTTGCTAACTGATAGAACAAGATGAGAGCAGAAGTAGAAAACCCACGTAAGAGAGGATACTTAATAAAATTAGTAAACCTTTGATTAGACTGATCAAAAGATAGGAGAAGGCCTCATTAACCAGTCCTCAGTTGAAGGGGATAGCACTAGAATTTACACCTACATTGATAGAAAAGCTTAGAGGGTATAATGGAGAACTTGATGCCAGTGCATATAAAATGTAGATGACAGAGCCATACTGTTAGAAGAATACAACTTACAGAAACAGACACACCAGGAAATACAAAATTTGAATAGTCCTATTAAAGAAATAGAACTTTTAAGTAATTATTAGCTTTTAACTACCCACAAAGGAAATTCCAAGTCGAGATGGTTTCATCAGTGAACCTATCACAAAAGGATGATTATGACCAAATTGTGTTCCAGGAAATGCATAGTTGGTTTAACATTCAAAAATCAATTCGTGTATTTCACCACATTAACAAATCAGAAAACTGATGTCATTTCAGTAAATGCAGGAAAAGCATTTAATAAAATTTAGCGTCCATTTGTGAGGGAATGGTTTTAGCAGACTACGACTAGAAAGGAACGTGAGGCATCTGATGATGTTTATCAATGAAAAAAAAAAAAAAAACCCTACACCAACCACAGTACCCGAGATCCATTGAAAGCTTACTTTCCGAGAGTTGGGGGTAAGACGGGAAAGTAAGTTCTTGGATCTCCTCTCTGAGCACCGCTGGGTTAGAGGGACAATGGCAAGTAGAATAAGGTGGGGAATAAGGAATGGGAAAGAAAAAATACCGTTCAAACGTCCAGTAGTGCTGGTGGCTACCTGGGAGACAATGCTGCTAAATTCATCACGGCAAAAAATTCTGTTGAGCAGCACTATTCAAGGAGGACAATGTACAGTTTCAACCACAATGCCGACGCAGGTTTATTTGTTTCGTGATTTTGATGAGCTCATTCTAAACCATATATGGACATGCAAAGCACTTAGAATAACCCAGACCATTGTTGAGGAAGTACAAAATTCTCTACTGGATAGTAAAACTTGTAAAGCTGGTTCTTACACAAGGTTGTAGGAAATCTAGGTAGGTCTGTATCCAGTAGAATAGCCAAGAGAATCCAAAACCAGATCCAGGCGCGTATGGGCATGTGATTTATGATACAGATGGCATTACAGAGCAGCAGGGAAAGTCTTGTCTTTGTAATAATTGGTCCTGGGTCAATTGTCCATTTTGGGAGGGAAATGCAACTTAATTCCTGTGATACACGTGCACAGAAATCAAATCCAAGAGCACTGCCCATCTAGGTGTGAGTGGTGAAAACTCACCTTCCAGAAGATAACAGCATTTTTCGATGACTTAGATATAAGGGAAGTTTCTTAAACGGACACCAAAATTACAGATTCTAAAGCAAAAGGTGATAAAAATTAGTAGATTATACTCATCAAAAAAACACCATTAAGAGAGTGACAATGCAAAGCACTTAAAACGAACAAAGGGCTCATACCCAACATACGTTAAAAATAGGATGTTTTAAATTTTAGAAATGTATAAGGAATAGACTTTTTTGATAGGAAAATGGAAAAGCAACCTAAATGGATATTTAAGTGGCCTTAAACAGGTGAAAAGATGCTCATAGTCACCAGGAAAGTACATGTTCATGAGTTAGTGGACTACACACCTCCAGTAACGGCTGAGATGAGGAAGACTGAGGGCACCAGGTGTTGGTGAAGGAGCAGAGCAGAAGGGACTCTCATACACTTCCAGGGGGAGAACGGAACAGGTAAAAAAAAAAAACTGCAGAAATTAGAAATTAGAAACCTCACCAATTAGAAAAACAACAGAACATCATCTCTGTATATGCCAAAAGACACTTAACAGGACTCGTCCTAGTGACATTATTCCTAATAGCTCTGAACTGGAAATAATCCAGATGTTGATCCGAAGTAGAATAGATGGCTCACCATAAAGTAATAGTCAGAAACAAGCCACAGCTTACAGGCATAACATGAAGTGAACAAACCCAGTTATATAAAGTTATATATATCTGAATCTGGTTTGGGAGGTCAGGATAATAACTTTGGGGTAGAGAGAATTGGGTTTTAATTGAGAGAAGTCAAGAGAGTGATGTGGGGGGTTTCTGGGATGATGGCCATGTCCCCCCCCCCCGCCCCCCATCCCCAAGTTCAGTTGGTAATTATTTAAGCTCTATACTAATGATTTTTATACTTTTTTCTATATATTACAATGCGTGAGTTTAAACATAGTATATAATGACACTTGTGATAGAAACAGAAGCTAATATATTTTAAAGTACCAAGATCCATTATTCATGCTTTCCTGTGTCTTACTTTTTGAAAACGTGATATTAAACCTAAGGGAATAGGGTTAGTGTAATAGTGTCTCTGCCTCATAGATAGGGAAACTAAGACCTGGAGTGGTTAAGTGACTTGCCATTCGGTGCCTTAGTGTTTGTACTGTTCATTTATAAGAGCTATTTATATATCACAGCATTCAATCTTTTTTATATGTATTTAAATATATTTATAAATATAAATTTTTTTTTTTGTATTTTTGACATGTAGATGTAAAGCCTCCCTTTCCCTTCACTATTTGACATTTAGGTTTCTGTTTTGTTTTTTCTTTTCTTTTTTTTTTTAGTTGCAGACAATACCAGGATAAACATTCTTCCGTGTCTTTGTGTTCGTCATCGATTATATCCTTAGGCTAAATTCCCAGTTTTGTTTTGTTTTGTTTTGTTTTTTTTTAGCTGAACAGAGTTGTTCCATGTAGCTGAACGGACTGTATTTTTTTAGTATGAGTAATGAAATGTTTAGAAAATTACCCCATCTATCATGATGGTAACATTGTCCTTTTACTTATTCAGCACCTATTTATTGATCATGCACTGTGGGCCAGTTAAGGACCTTAGGCCGAAACGGAGGGGACAGAAGCTAAGGTCTCCGAGCAGCGCCAAGAGAGGTTGTATTCAAGTTTCAGTAATGGGGGAGGATTCGAGGTTTGCTGTCTAGAAAAGTCACCCTGGCATTCTCCTGAAGAAATCCAGAGTTGCAGATGGGCCGAGTACAGACAAAAAGAGCTCGGAGGGATCTGTTTTAGTCCTGGAAGGAGACGTGGCTCGTGGAGTTGAAGAGAAGAGGCTGGATTGGAATGTTCTAGGGGAGGGGGAGGCGGCGAGATAGGGCTGCTGTTTGCCTGGGGCTGGTCTCTGGGGGAAGAGAACTCTCACTTGACTGCGGGAGCCCGGGTGACGTCATGTAAGGTGTGCGGCGGTGGGGCAGAGAAGTGCCACCTGTGTTTAGCGGGCACTGAGCTCTGCTCTCCCTAGGCGGCCTTCAAGGAGAGGCCGTTTGCTGGGCAAACCTGGACCGCACGGCACAGGACAGCAGTTGCGGCCGACCTGGGGCTGTTGGTGAACTGCCAGAGCTGTTCTGAGCCCTTTACACACTGTCCCCGCAGCCTTCGCACGTTTTCGGAAACGAGGTGTGCGAGGCCGAGCGGCTGACGGGTGTGGAGCTCAGATTCCAAGCTGCGGCAGCCTGGCCGAGCGTCCGGGCTCCCTACCGTCGGGCCAGCGCTGCCGGAGGTCTCAGAGATAGCCCTTGAGGAAAAGAACCCTGGTGCTGAACAGCACGGCCTGCTGTGTGCGGGGGTGGCTGGGCTTGTCAGGAAGGCAGGCACCAGAAGTCTGGCCCTCAGTTTGTTGACCAGGCTTTGGCGCTTCACCTTTTGGCTTTAGTGTGAGACTACAAGTGTGGTTACACTGAAGAAGAAAGGTCTTCTTGTCAAGGAAGAATTAACTTTCATTCGCTAACTACCAACTACTTGAATGGTCCAGGTGTTAATTTTCCATTTCTATTGTGATGAAAACCATGACCGTGGTCCCAGCCCACCCGTGGGATAATGGCGGCCGTTTGTACTTGTGGGGAGCTTGCCAGGTCTGGATCCTCTCAGGACTGTGTCAGAGAGTTCGGAGGAACCCAGCATCCTGTGAATTTGTGTCGTGTGTGTGTATGCTCAGCTTTGAATGACATGTGTCGGCGGTGAGCACCATTAGGACACATCTCTCACTTGGTGTGAGGGGTGCTGGGATATTGATCGCATACGCCCGGGGGGTGCGAAGCAGCATCTCCGTAGCGTTCCTTGAATTGGTTTCTAAGGAGCTGATCCACTGGAGAGGCCCTTCTCAAAAAATCACCGATTACTTACGTAACTTAAAGTTCTTGACGGAAACCTGCTATGTGAAAATAAGTATTAAGGGTTGTTATGCCTATTGCTTTACGAAAAGACTTAAGATTTTCTCTTACCACAGATTTGTAGACACTCGCCTTAATGTCTGTATTTTATACCATTGAACATAGAACTGTTGTGTTGAGTATACTTTTTTGTGTGCAGGGTGTAGTTTTAAAAACTTTTAATATTACTGAACACCCCAAATCCTAAGGTCCTTATGGAAAGAACTGTCAGTGAAGTCAAAGGATGGGGACCCTGGGATATAAATACATCCTTTCAACCCCGCTTACTGTCTTCTCGTAGGAGGAGAGACTTCAGCATGCAAACCCTCATCTGTTCGGCTCGCACCGTCATTTTCATTCCATGCTGCTGGCCTTCAGATGGCTGGACAGATGCCCCACTCACATCAGTACAGTGACCGTCGCCAGCCAAACATAAGTGACCAACAGGTTTCTGCCTTACCTTACTCTGACCAGATTCAGCAACCTCTCACTAACCAGGTAAGTGCACAGCGTATCAGAAGTGATTTGTTGGGAGTGCTGGTTTGTTCCTTAAAATGGTGGAACAGTCAGTAGGCAAAAATGGTTTGATAGTTTTCCCTTTCTCGTGCCACACATGAGAGTCTGGATTGACGAGAAAGGATGTCAAGAAGTTTGTATTAAAAAGTTTGTCGGCTTTGTCTTTTTTCTGCCCGTTCCACGTAACTAAAAAACACTTATAAACCATAGCCACATTCTTTCCTTCTGTAATAGGGAGGGAAAAAGTTGTTTTTAAAGAAAGTCCGTTAAAGAAATTGAGAGCTTATTTTTATAGAAAGGTGGTTAAGTAGAAGAATGTAAGTTCTAGGAAAACAGGTCAAGATTCCAGACTTAAGCAGAGCGGATTTTATGCCGTTATAAACAACTTCAGCACACAAGGGTCACAATAAATATGAAACTCCTTAAAATGGAGAAGAAGAACGTAATGCGAATTAACCTTGCTGGTCATTTTTGATAATTCAGACTAGAGATTTCAGCTGTTTATACAATGGACAGGGTAGCAATAAATGCAGAAATCTCTTGGTGTACACACATATATGTGTGTGTGTGTATGTGTGTATTTTGCATATTTCCTGAAAAAACTGCATTCACTACATTGGTTTTTGGTTTGGGGAGAATTTGTGTACTGAACTATAGTTGTGGTAAAATTTCTTTCTCCACTTAGATGAAGGGTGTGAAGACCACTGAAAAAGGCACTTAAGGAATTCGGTTGCCCCTGTTTTTTTAGGCCTTTTACTATATCAAGGGATGATCAAAAGTTGGAAAATTTTAATATATTTCTTACACTGGATTAAAGGAAATGCGTTTTATTTCTAACACAACAGTATGTGGTTTTAATGAGCACCTGGCAGCAGTTAAGTAACCTCGTGCTGAGGGGGCACCCTGGTACGTGTGCTAATAAGAATTTTGTCAGTAGTTGAGCTGGCTTTACATTCATAAACTATATATAGCATGTGAATAGCATTCCTGGTTAAGATGAATTATGGCAAGACTTAAGAATTTGTTTTATGCAGTGAGTTGAGGAGTTGCGTATTTGAGAATTGGAGCAGTTGGTCCGAATGTTCAGACTCGGAAAGTGTGTGCCAGGAGACAGCTCTGTGGCGCATCCGGAAAACCGGCAGAGCACAGTGTGATTCGTTCGCACTGTACAGCTGACCTTTGGACAGCACGGGTTTGAGAGGCCCAGACCCACTTAGATGCGGATTTAGTGGGAATGTATTTTCTCTTCCTTACGATTTTGTTACTAGTGGTTTCCATTCTCTAGCTTACTTTATTGTAAGTGCCTGTAGTGTTCAAAATACGTGTTAACTGTTTAGTGGCAGAGCTTCTGGCCAACAGTAGGCCAGTCGGTAACTACATTTTCAACTGCACGGGGCCCGTGGTGAGTGTTCCTGACCTCGCGTTGTTCAGGGAGCCACCTGTCCTTTTACGAAACCGTATGTTTGGATTCATTTTCTCACTGGTTCAGAGGCAGCCTAGCAGGCAGGGGGCCTGTTTGCGATGTTTCCCCGCCGGAGGGACCGAGCTCCGGTCTGTGACTTCTCCAGGCGTTGAAGCCGTAGACTTGGGGGTCCAGCCCGAGTTCTTTCTCCTTAGACACAGTGTCCCTTCTGTTGTACAACACCTGGCATCTGTGGAGGCCTAGAACAGATCCCAATCCTTTAAGGTTATTTTTATGGTCCTATTATTATAGTAGGTAATTCGGTTAGCACAGTACCTGTTTTTAGATACAACTGACATCTAGTTTGTGGGTTATTTTAAAATAAATAATTCACTTAATACTTCTATTTTTTAGTTATAAAATATTTTAAAGGAGTCATGTGGCATAAAAAGACTTTCTTTTTTCTTTTTCTTTTTTTAAAAAATTTATTCTGAAACAGAGAGCAGGGGGGCAGAGAGAGAATCCCAAGCGGGCTCTGCACGGTCAGTGTCACTGGCACTGCGGAGCCCACTGCGGGGCTCGAACTCAGGAACAGTGAGATCATGACCTGAGCCGAAACCAAGAGTCGGATGCTAAAGACTGAGCCATCCAGACACCGCAAAAAGACTGTCTTTTAAGTAGCAGTATTCAGCCAGATATTTGTACCAAACCCCGGGAGTTTCTGCACCTAATCAGGCAGATTAGAAGAGATTTTCTTATAACTGAAGTGTAAAACACTAGAACTGTGGGCTGGTGTGGCGTGGTCTGCAAGTCGTAAGGCATTGGCCCAGTTGCAGGATTTGAGTTCCAGTCACATGGCCCTTCTGTCTGCTCCTTGACGTACGATTGGGACCTCAGACTAAAGTTCTCTAAACTGAAGTCTGGCTGTGAACTTCTATAATTTTATTATTTGAGTCCTGTTCTTTCTTATTAATCATTCTAGTGGTTTTTTTTTTTTTAAAGGCACGTTATATAAGTAAATTGAAAAGAACTAACTTTAACATTTTATTTCTGGTTATGTGAGTGGTGTGTTTTATACAAGTTTTTAAACAGTTTTGTCCAATAGATAAATTTAGGAAGCAAGAGAAATGGAGTAGAAGTAATCGTAGAAAATTATGCTTGGTGTTGGGAATGCTGAGTCTTTTGGGCTGTTAGAATGTGCGCATACCTTCCGCAGTCCTTAGACTAGATAAGGCATGCCCTACCTGTGCTTTTCAGTTGTCTCAGTAGCTCTCAACATAGCAAGAAAGGCAGAATGTAGTGTTTCTAATTCGTTATTGTATATGAAAATATGATGTAAATATCAATAAAATGGATGGAATAGGTATTATTAAGCTAGAAAGCAATTTTTAAATAAAGCCCCGGAGCTTACACTGTGTGATCTTTTCAAGAAAAAAAATAAATAGTTTGAGCTCTCAGAACTGATTTAAGCAGGAGATGCAAACTACACTTCTCTGCGCTTCGTGATCTGTGTCTTCACCCAGAGCCGTCCAAGTGCTGTGAGCCACGGGGGCGTGGGTTTCTCTGGCTCCAGAGCCGGGTAGTTGGGGCAGCAGGAGAGTGGCTCATCCCCTTGCCGTCTAGTTCTGAGGAATCATGGGGCAACTTGTCGGACCAGAGCAGGGAAGGGGACCGGCCACCTGCAACCTGACGAGCTCCTTCCCAGCTCCTCTGAACACCAGGGGCTTTCTTGTGGCTATTGAAGGGAACAAGGGGGCTTGCTCTGGTCCTCTCCGTGCTCCTGGCTTGTCGGCAGAAAAGGGAGATGGCACGTTCAGGAATCACCTGGAGGCTAGCGTAGATGCGTAACTGAATGTTTGGAAAAGTCCTTTCCTAACTTTGGATTTGTGCGTACAGCAAGCAGCACAGTGTCAAAGCACAGAAGGTTTGGCTACCGAGCCTGAAATCGCCATGAAAGTTAGTGGAGGGAGTGTTACTTAGTTCTTTCCATATAGTTTGAGCACCTGCTCTGTACAAGGTGCCATTTGAAGCAACGAAATACAGCCTAAAGGCTGATTGTTTGTGGGCAGAACACATCTGGTTTACGTATACAGATGCTCCCAAAGTAGTAACTTCTTTTGCAACAAGTATATAAGAAAAGTAACGTATTTAGAATTAGCTAAGCAGTTTGGCCTCATAGACAGAGTTGGCCAACTGTGGAAGGGGTTGGTGATGTGGTATAAAATGTCAGGCACATAGCACACACTCCTGTTGCGTGCGGGAACACCATCGCTACTCAGTCCAGATTCCGTTCTGGTCCAATTTCTTGTGCGCCCTGTACATTCGAGATTGTTGTCTTGATTGTGTGATTTGGGTGTTTTGAGTGAGCATAATCGCTCCTGGAAAGATGTGGTCACTGGTTCTGTTGTTCAGACGTTTGAAATACCAGTGGAATTGTAAATGGGCAAGTTAAAAATTGAAAGAAACCCACTCACAGTTTTGTATAGAAGTAATTTTAACAAATTCATAGGCTTATGTTACTGATGTGTACTAAGCATAACTCTGGGATGGTGCCCCACAAGTAGCCTGAAAGTGACTCAGCCAAGAGGGCAGATTTGAGGCCTCCCCTGACCTGGAGCTCCTGGCCCGGTGTGTGGTTCAGAGTCCGGGACCGTGCGTGGTCTCTGTTCCCCTCTCACTGGTGCCCTTTACGAGCCGCGGAACTCAGGCCAGGCATTTCACGTCACGGACTCCGGTCTCCCGCCTGTAAGCTGGTGACAAGAACGCGGCTCATCCTCAGGAGGTCGTGGAGAGGATGCCCGGAGAGACGCACAAGTCTGCGTGGGCTCGCGACACGACACCTGGCAAGCCCTTGCTTCTCGTATTTTATTATCAACTACTTAGGTCATTCATTTGTTTCTCACCACAGTTACACCTTCTCTCAAACTTTTCTTAGAGTGGTTGAGGTTCTGGAAGACCTCGTGGTGGGGTGTAGCCGCATTCCAGTGCTCAAAGGACGGTCTTGCTGAGTAAATTCCCTGCATGAGAAGACATTGCCAGGGTCTTAAAAAATAAAGAAGGAAATATGTTAAGGCAAACCTTTTTCATGATCTTAAATGCTTATAGCATCCATTCACATAAAAATAATTGACATGCCTATTACCAGTATTGTCTCTTCATTAAATCGCGTCTCCATGGATCAATATAAGAATAAAATGTCCTGTGCATCTCACTGTACCGACTATTGATATTTAGCAAAATAAAACAACATATATTTGAAAAACTAAGTAATTCAGATTTTCTTATTAATTGCTGCTCTCTTTGCAGACAAATAGTTCTAACCACCGAAGGGTTTTACCCCCTTAAACTTTATTTGGAACTTTAAGGAGGAAAAGATCACAAGGGCAGATAATGAATTAATAGTCTACTACAGTAATTCAGTGAAATTGCCTTCTGGGTAATAGCTTTTAGAGTTTGAGTATAGAGGCAGAGGAAACCGATGTTGCCGTTCGTTTTAGAGACCGTGTACCTGGGAAACTTGCCACGAGCACTCCCATCCTCTCACACCAAGCGGATGGTGACTCTCCTGTCCACGGTCACCCTATAGGCCAACTCTCTTCTTTTGTTGGTGTGGGTTGACGTGGTTAATTATCCCAAGACTCCAGACATTTCCGTGAGGCCTTGATATGATGCATTTGCTGTCTCTCAGCCCCCTACCTTGACCTGAGTGTCTTTGGAGGGGGGCTGTGCCAGCGGCTTCTGGCTCAAGCAGTAGACTTCAGTGGCATCAGTGTCTGTAAGAGCTAGACAGGAACCCCGGATGTCTGGAGGTAGTGACTGTCGGTACCTTGATGCACAGCATTGGTTTTGAGGATCTGTTGGTTGCAAGATGCGCTGGTGGGACAGCGGTCCAGGATCACGGGCACGCTGGTCGAGGCATTCCTGGTTTGTGTACGGAGGATGTCCCTGCTCCATCCCCCCATCTGGCAAGAAGCCCACAGCTGAACTCTGACTACCTGTTAGATGGTGAAAGGGATGCTGTTTAGGATGGGGCGGGGGGTGGGGATTGTTAATGGAATGTGGTTGAAGTTAGTTTCTAAAAGTGTTTCATGAGCTTTAAGGTGTTCTCTGGAACTTATTTGTGGTCTGCTCCTGGTGTAATTGTAAGTAGAGATTTTGGTGGTATGGATTCACTGGTTGACTCACAGGTATTTCTGAAACATCTCATATGTGCCCACCACTGTTTTACGCGAAGAGAACATAACATTGAACAAAGGGATCCCTGACCTTATGGAGTTTTTCTTGTAGTGGGAGGAGAAGGGGGAAAAACTAAAACCAGTAAATGAGTAAATATAGTATGTCAGGTGGCGCTAAGTGCTAAGGCGGGGGGTGGGGGGCGGAATGTGGAGGGTCAGCTCGGGCGTGTTACCGTGGAGAGCATGTTTTGTTAAAGAAACAAGTGCAGGTCTCACCCTTGCTTACAGGGCGGATGTTCCTCAGAAGGCAGGGTCTGGGGGGTGGGGGACCGCATGTCTGTAGCGCCGGGCTCCAGTCTTGCCCCAGGGCTCCAGTCTTGCCCCATGGCCGCCTTGCTTCGTGGTGCCGGCGAGTCCTGATGCCGTGTCCTAGGAAGCTGAAAGTTGGGTTTGTCTTTGTCTTTGCCTTTTGTTACCCAAGTCGGGCTTTAGGAATAATTCAGAAGAACTTTCTCCTTGTATGATGGAGGAGCCTTCTTGGACAGTATCATGTACGTCTGCCTGACCCAGGGGTGGGTCTCTGATCCCACTGTTTAATTTGGGGAACAGGATCAAAAGCCACAGCTGGCACATTCTCTTCTAATTTCACTTATTTGTTCCAGTGGTCGTCTTCATTGGAATCCAGTCGACAGAGCTGACTGAGAGAGAATGTCTAATCTTCTAATGTAGATGTCTTTTTTTTTTTTTAATATATATACACAGGTTACAGAAGAGAGAGGATTTATACCGGTGCACTATAGTTAAAGTGCTAGTCTTTTCTGTCTATTTAAGGTGATGCCTGATATTGTCATGTTACAGAGGCGGATGCCCCAAACTTTCCGTGATCCAGCAACTGCTCCCCTGAGAAAACTTTCTGTTGACTTGATCAAAACATATAAGCATATTAATGAGGTAAGAAGATTGATTTCTTTTGGTAGCATGTCTTGCAATAGAGCAGGGAAGAAAAGTTATTTTGTGGCCTTTTTAAATGTACTAAACATTATTCCCAGTGATTAATTATAATATTGATGATTATTGTGTAGACTGGTAAGTTAATGATTTATAGATAATATAATCATGTAAAAGAAAAAAGCTGTATTAACAAGGATTGCAAAACATTAGATGATTGTAGGATAACTTCCCTTTTTTCCAAATTGTATTTAATATATGCTGAGATATTATTTCTGTAATAATTCTTTTCTAAAGCAAGAAAGGAGAAAGGGAGGGAATAATGACACTGTAAAATTATGCATATGTTAGAATTTTGCATAAATTATTATACATCTGTTTCTGTTTTTGCCATGGATGTCAGGAAACTCAAGATATCTAATATCCAGTTAACAGGCGTTTGGCCTAGTTTATTTGCTATATCTCTATTTCTGTGGCTTTGAATTGTCTTTTAAATTTTTCTGTGTGTGGTTTTATTGTAAGATATGTGAAAGCCTTTTTGGTGGATGTAAATAGAGTAAAAAACATAGCACTTTGAATTACTCATTTTAACTTGGCTCTTTGCCTCCAAAAATTATTTTTTTGGTGTCTTAGACCTTTGGCTTGATGGCCATCTGCTTCTAGCCACAGCTCTAGTTCCATAATTAATTAGGCAGTGAGCTTTTCTGGAGAAGAGTGGATGGGAGCCCCGTATCCTTTCATACTAAATCCAGCTCTGGAGCCATTTAACCTGAAGGACGTTCTTACACACGGGTACAGTTTATATCAATTTGATGCCAGTTAGTGCGGCATGGTTATATTGGCAGTGTGGCAGGATAAGATTGGAATGCACTCAGTGACCAGCATTTCTCAGTTGGATAGTGTACACAGTCGTGTTAGAAAAGGTGTGCCAAACTAGCTTTCGATTATCTTAAAAACCTGATATAGTATTAACAGCTTAGTAATGTCAGTTTGTTAATATCTGGGAAATTGTTAACAAAGCCGCTGTTAACCTGTGGTGAAACCGAAGTTTCCCGGTAGCGTTGAAGCTGGTTTCTAACCATTTTGGCACCTTGTAAACTAGACTTTTTCTGGTGTTATTCTGTGCGGTGTAATTTATAATTTCCTCCGCTAGTTACCAGTGACTTGAACTATTGCCTAGTCTACCTGTTATTTTTTATTGGCTTTAGAAACAATTTTGTAAGAAAAACACATAGGAGGAAAAGATCTCAACTGTGATAAGCGGCAGGATTTGTGGCCCTTAGTATGGGGAAGGGGATGGAGTGGCTGGTTTTCATTAATTGTTACGATACTGTAGGCTTAAAAACCAGGAATGTCTCAGAGGGCCTTTTATATTAATAAAATTTTAGTTCATATACAAAAACCTCTTGCCTTAAGGTCAAATATAAAATTGGGACGGCCTGGCGTGGCATACAGGAAGTTGGTAGGAGGATGAAGAAGCTCTTTATTTGGTTTGGCATTTGTTGATTACATCAGCATCTGTGCCCCCACCCCCACCCCAAATCCCTCATATTACAGTCGTACGAGCTATGCCGTCTCATTGTATACAAATTATATCCTAGTTTAAGAAATCAATATACATCAGACTCTGTTAGTCTTCTTGAATGGGCTCCTTGGACTAGTCACTGAACATCTATTGATAAGATGTATAACCAATATAATTTAAAGGTGAATTTCACTGTAGACCTTTCTCAGTGGTTATATATCAGTGTCATTTCGTAATTCAAATAGCAACTATACAAAATTCTTTATTTCATTTTTTTTGTATTTTTATAAGGAATAAAAATTCATCAGTTTCTTTCCGAGGGCAGATATGTCTCCTGTATACTCTTGATCTCTCTCTCTCTCTCCCTCCCTCCCTCCCTCCCTCCCTTTCTCTCTCTCTCCCCCTCTCTCTCTCTCCCCCCCCCTCTCTCTCTCTCTCTCTCTCTCTCTCTCTCTCTCTCTCGCGCGCGCGCGCACACACACACACCTCCTGCTAACCCCTAAAGATTTAAATTATACAGTTAACACTGGTACATTCTCATTTCAGGTTTACTATGCAAAAAAGAAGCGAAGACACCAACAGGGCCAGGGAGACGATTCTAGTCATAAGAAGGAGCGGAAGGTTTACAATGATGGTTATGATGATGATAACTATGATTATATTGTAAAAAACGGCGAGAAGTGGATGGATCGTTACGAAATTGACTCCTTGATAGGCAAAGGTTCCTTTGGACAGGTAATTTAATGGAAAATGCTGTATTTCCTAAATTAGAGCTTCCTAGTGAATGATGTTGTTATGCCTTTTCCTCAGTAGTGCACTTTCAGTGTCTATAAGGAGATGTAAACAGCAGGTACGTAAGTATTGGGGTTATCGTGGTTCTTCATAGTTAGTAAAACTGTATCAGCTCTAAAAACTCCCATTAGACTTTGGTTCCCTGTTTACTTTCCAGAGCTAGCAAGCACTTACCTTACTAATACATGAGTTGATCGGAATCACTAATAGGCAGTATTGCCCCTTTCATACGGACTCTCTATGGTCTCCGGATGATATCTCTGCGAGAGATAATTACCTTCCTGTTACTCCTCTTCGAAAAGAAGAAGAGTTCATTTGGCACAGCAGGTGCCCCGTCACTTTTCTCAAGGCTTGGAGAGCCAGGGGCTGTGCCCTGGGTTTTTCTCTCAACTTCTCTTCTGTTATCGGGCCTTGAAACGGGCCGATGTCTTCAGGGTTTCCTCTTCCTGTTCTCGCAGCACCAGCAGGGCTGGTACTGTGATTGGGGTGGTGGTGATGGAAAGGATCCTTCAGCAGCTTCTAGCAGGAAGAGCGAGGAAGGAGCTCCCCAGCAGAACTCGGGGTTTCTCTTTATTCCTGGCCTCTCCTCCACCCACAGCCCTCCTGTCCTCCCCTGCCCACCCAGCCTCAGTATGGAGCACAAAACCCGAAATATGGCAGTCTCTTGCATCGGTTGTGCTCAGACCGAGAGCCACCACACCTTCGTCCTTGCACTGTTAAGAAACTCTTCCTCCGGCTGTGGACTGGCCCGGCTGCTCCCACCTGTCAGTCCTCTCTCAGCGAGTCCCCAGGCTCTGTTTGGTTTGAGGTGTGATTTACTGTTGACCCCAGTCTCCTTTGCCGTGCACCCTTTGTGTGGTGAGTCCGTTGTTAACCTGCAGTCCAAACACTTCTTTGGACTTCTCAGTGATGAGGATAGAATGGGGTTCAAAATGATTTTCCTGAACTACCTTTAAAGAAAGAGTGTTTTGTTTAGTTTTGTTTTTTTTGTTTTTTTTTTAAACTATGGAACCTGCATGCTCCTATTTCCCTATTCCTGCTCTGAGAAAGCAGAAGAATGCCTTTTTTCAACCAGTGAGGAAAGATGCATCATGTGTCAGTCTGATCATGCTTAGGACCAAAAATAAACTGTGGGCCGTTAGCAGCCACAGGTACAGACACAGAAAAATCTCCACTATTAAACCTGTAAGGAAATACGTATGTACAAGGTTGCTAGAAGACCTCTCTAATCCATTGTGGCTCTTCAAGGCCCTGATGTCACCTGCATAAATTATTTGCCCCTTCCCACTTTCAAACTTTCAAGTAGTTTCGGTAATTGTACAGAACTCAGGGACCTTTTCCTTGGTTTGTACCTCTTTTTCTCTGAGTTCGGGGTTTCTCAGTGTCTCAGGAGAGTCCCTCTTTATGAAGTATTACTTTTCTGTCAGAGGCAGCTTCTTCTCCATCAGCGTCTCATAAGAAAAGGCATGTCTAAGGCCCAGCTGTTAGTAAGGCCCATGCACCCTGCATCTAGGGATTGCTAGATCAGTCTCCGCCTTGAAAATCATACCACCTGTTCGGGCAGTTGCCTTCCATAGGACAGTTTTCTGACTTCTGTGTTGTCCACCGTGGAAATCGTGGCCATATAGCCGACTCTCTAAACTTAGTTTTCCATTTTTGTTTTTTTGCTTTTTAGTTTTCCCTAAATATGTAGTCTTTGAGTTCAGAGTGTTGTTTTTCTCCTCCCCTTCACTTTAATTTTCTCACACTTTAATTCCTAAGAGCAAGTGAGCACAGTTAAACCTTTGTAAACTGAGACCTGTTGACCTCAGACCCCGTTTCATGAGGTTAGACTGACGCTTTCCGTAGGGAGAGGTGTGTCCAGGTTCAGGACCTGTCACTCACCAGGTAATGTCTTCCATACTGACTGGATCAGACTTTCTGTAAACTCCACCGGATCCTAATCAAATAAGGTGCTTCTTCATTTTTTAGCCAATGGTTAGGAGTCCTGATTGCCTAGTGAAATCTCCCAGGGAGCTTTGGGGGGTGTGTGTTGGGGGACAAGGACTGACGCCTGGGCTCTAAACCAGTTAAACCAGAATCTCTGTGGCTAGATTCTGCGCATTTGTATTTTTTCAAGCTGCCTGTTCAATGTGTAATTCAGGGTCGGAAACCATTGCTTTAGCATTTAGCCGGTTAACTATTTGCTAAGTCAGTAAATAGTTGGGCCCCTGTTAGTGGCCTTTGTCCCGGAGACCATTAGCATCTGCGCATAGAACTGCAACTCTTGGTGTGGTCAATATAGTCAGTGAAACAGAAAAATATCAAAACCGCTTGGTCAGATGTTTACAGGGCTAGTCTCTGATTTTAAAGACAATAGATGGTATTTCTTAGAATTGGGTGAAACCAGAAATAATTGCATTTTTCATTCCAAGTTTGATTTTTTTAAAAAGAATTTTAAAAGTTTATTTATTTTTTGAGAGAGACAGAGATAGTGCAAGTGGAGGAGGGGCAGAGAGAGAATCCCAAGCAGGCTCTGTGCTGCCAGTGTGGAGCCTGATGCAAGGCTTGAACTCTGGAAACCGTGAGATCATGACCTGAGCCGAAACCAAGAGTCAGACGCTTAACCAACTGACCCACCCAGGTGCCCCTCCAAGTTTGATTTTAATTGGACCATTTATAATCTATCATTGACAATGTATTTAACCTTGACTGATGTAAATCTTGGAACATGCATTCCATTCTCTTCCTCTCCTTTAGTGGTACCCAGCCTCCATATTGGAATCACCTGGAGTTTTACACATCTCCAGGCTTTCTGAATGTGCTAGAAAATGTATAAAACTCTTAACCTGTTCAGATTATACATATTATAAATACATATCAACACTTAATCAGAGTGCTCTTTCTGATATGGGGATAGTTTTATTAGTGTATTGATTTCCTGATTTTTTTTACTGTTTTGTGTGTGTGTGTGTGTGTGTGTGTGTGTGTGTGTATGTGTGTGAGAGAGAGAGAGAGAGAGAGAGAGAGAGAGAGAGAGAGATGGAGCGTGAATGGGGGAAGGGCAAGGATAGAGGGAAAGAGAAAAATCCCAAGCAGTTTCAACGCTGTTGGCCCAGTCCGTCTTGGGGCTTGATCTCACAAATCGTGAGATCATGACCTGAGCCAAAATAAAGAGTTGGATGCTTTTGACTAAGCCACCCAGGTGCCCCTGATTTTCTACTTTTTATGTAAATCTCTTTGTTAATAATATCAAACTCCTTTTAAATGAGTAAAATTAAGATGAGAGGTGTACATGGTGATTTGCTCGTGAACACTCCACTTCTGTTAGCATTGGTTCTTACTTTAAAACTATCAAGATCCACTAATTGTGGCTTTTAACTTATGTCATGGAACTTTCTTGGTAATTGGTATTAGATTTGTTTTTTTAATATAAACTTAAACTTTCATAAACATGGGTATATAACAAAAGAATAATTTAAGGTTAGGAAGTTTTCTACATTTTTCAAATGACTCAGAACCTTATTTTAAATGCTTTACATGAGGGGTGCCTGGGTGGCTCAGTCAGTTGAGTGTCCCAACGTCGGCCCAGGTCATGATCTCACAGTTTGTGGGTTTGAGCCCCACGTCGGGCTTTGTGCTGACAGTATGGAGCCTGCTTCGGATTCTCTGTCTTATTCTCTGTCTACTGTCCTCCACTCGTGTGTACTCTCTCTCAAAAATAAAGAAACGTTAAATCTTTAAAAAATAATTTACACATACACTTGAGATTGAAACCTGGTTTTTCCTCCCATTAGAAGGTTGGAAGAATTGTTTTATAGTGTTATTTAGTAAAAAAAAAAAAAAAGTAAAAAAGAGGTAAAAAAAACCAAAAACAAAGCACTTGTCAAGATGTAGACTTTGCTTGTGGAGAAGGGAGTTAATCTAGCTTTTGTTAAGAAGGTGATATTGTGGATATTTAGAAATAGTGTATGGATACAGAAGAAATTTAACTGAAAAGATTAACTTAAAGTTGACTGTAAAGTAATAAATGGATGATACTGAATGGAAATGAACAGGACCTCTTCTTACAGGGATCAGAAGAATGAGAATTAGGTAAATATACAGTTAAAGTTAAGTGTAGAATGTTGTGAAATTGTTGCCATTAATAGAGAATTATTCATCTTCTTTCTCTTTTAGGTTGTAAAAGCATATGATCGTGTGGAGCAAGAATGGGTTGCCATTAAAATAATAAAGAACAAGAAGGCTTTCCTGAATCAAGCCCAGATAGAAGTGCGACTTCTTGAGCTCATGAACAAACATGACACTGAAATGAAATACTACATAGGTAAACAAACAGGCAAACAAAGCCATGTGCCCTCACATGGACCAGAAGTTTGAGTTCATGGTTATTTTTGAATGAAAATATGTTGATTGTTAAAGTGATAAGTTAAAAATTCAACTGTTTATTTCTGTTGGAGGGCATAGATTTATGTAAGTTACTCGATCTGGCAGTAATAATCTAAATCTTGGGGAATGTGCATTCCTCGTGGTGTATAATTTAGAAACACAAGAATAGTATCATGTTTTGCACCTTACCAGTGCCGTTTGTTTTTCTCTAAAGATGTACTTTATCTAGGGGTCATCTTTTTGGTTAACTTTAAGGTTAACTTTCTCCTACAGCTCAGAAATTAGAAGTAAGCTAAATATAATATAATAATAGAACTGGTTTTGGAATGTCTGAGCCAAGTTCTCAGATTCCTCCTCAGGCTGTTTGTCAGTTTGACAGCATTAGAAGCTGTTAAGACTTATTACAACAGGAAAGAGGTAATAGCCACCGTTTCTTGAACTCCTGTCCTATTCGTTGTGCTTTTCTTCCATCATCTGTAGTAGAGAAATCCTGGAAGGAAAGTGGTTGGAATCTGTATATTATAGACCGTTTTTACAAAGAGTAACATCCCCAGGATCCCAAGGACTCTGCAGCTAGCGTCTGAGTCCACCTCTACCTCAGTCTAGACCTTGTGTTTGTTTCCTTGTCTTAGAGTGTTTTTCCTGAAAACAAAAAAGAAAAATTATGGAAATAGTGAAGTCTAGGGTCAGTTGATATATTGGCACAAAATCTAAATATACCTTCTTTACTACTATTCTCAGTCACATCTAAGATGCCAAGGGTTGTAAGATCCCATTATTTTATGTGCCAAGAAACAAATTACTACCAAGTATAAATATAGAATACCATCAAGTTTTAAGATTGAGACCTTAGGATCAGCTAACTATAGAAGTTTCTGTAGGTATGTATACATAGCAACTCATTTTCAGAAATGCTGGCTTGACTTGATAAACATGAGGTTAAATTCTTTTTTCCAAAAACCTTTTTACGAGTAAGTGGGCATTACGATTCTTTAGTCTGCCCAGAATGGTGGGAACAAAAAATGGATGTTTAAAGGTGTAAGGTTCAGATACCAAGATGAGATTTCCTTTATGAAACAGCCTTCATTCCCTAGTGTTACGGTAAAATGACCTTAATATTACTAATTTTTCTTAATTTCCTCTCAGTAGAGAAAACCCGATATAATCCAAAGTAATGACAGTTGTATTTAAAACCTTTTCTCTTTTTTTTAATGTTTATTTTTTATTTTTGAGAGAGAGAGAAAACACAAACCAGGGAGGGGCAGAAACAGAGGGAGACACACAATCCGAAGCAGGCTCAAGGCTCTGAGCTGCTAGCACAGAGCCCAACGCGGGGCTCAAACCCACGAACCGTGAGATCATAACCTGAGCTGAAGTTGGACGCTTAACCGACTGAGCCACCCACGCTCCCCTAAAACCTTTCATACTCACTGAACATTTACTGTTCAGTGTCAGTTATAACTTGTGTAAATTTGAGCCTGTTTTCATTCAAGGGGCTTAGAATCTCAAGAAGGACATTCGAAGGATACTTGACTTACAATCTCTGAACATCTTCCTCCTCACTCTTATGTGTTGTGTTTTGAATGTTTGCTTAAGTAGTAGAGAAAGTGTTGATAGCATTACTATAACATTTAATTCTGCCTTATTGAAAGAAAACATGGCAGATTTATAGTAAGTATTTATAAGTGTTAGTTACTCAGTTGTATATAATAATGGCTGTCAATTTTGTTTTTAATAAATTGACTTTAATTAATGGCATTAATCACTATAGATGCTTTTTGGATGCATTACTTTTTAGGTTTTTATTTAGGAAGGTGGTGAATCCACAGTGTCTCAAGAAACTGAGGCTCTATATTGGAAAACAAGCAAAAACTTTAGATATAGACATAGGCCTGCCAGGAGAATAGATACTTAAATTTAAGATGTCTGAAAGTCATATTGTTCTTTTATGATGTCAGTAACTCATTTTTGTTTTGAAATGATTGATAAGTATAATTTATTCTAATAGGTTTGTAGTCCTAAGTCTTTGAGACTTAAAAAAAAAAAAATCTTTACCATGTAGCATAATTGCTCACCGGGGTTATTTAGTGTCTGTCTGTCATGGTCTAGTTAAAATTCAGTTGAAGTTTAGAACAAAGTCTTGCTGACCCTCCACAAAGTTCAGGTATTAAAAAGATAACATAATGATATCCCCAAAGTTCAGTAAAAAAGATACATAAATATACTTGTGTTTGAGCTTTCTTTGACAATGTCTTTAGTGCTCAGCCCATTGTAGGTACTCAGTAAATGAATAATGATTTGGAAAGTCATGTGAAACCAAGTGGATTGGTCTTCCATTCGAAGAACTTTCTGATCACAGAGCTTCTTAAAGGATTTTTTGCAATTACACTGGAATTTTGACATCAGTTACTGTTTACATTCTTTTTGCGGCTACTGCTTCATCAAATTAAAACTCTTGACCGTGTCTCTGGGGTGTCTTTATTGCCCGTGGAGCTGTTTATAGTATTAAACCTTATGAACTTCACTGATTAAGAGCAGCTATTATACATTCTTAGGTAACCGTTACGGATTCTTTTTATTTGCAGAGTGTGGAGTTGTACTGCAGGCTCCTATAGACCAGTGTAGGATTTGTATTAGTTATCCCAGCTTTGGATTGTATGTATCAAGAATGATGTGAAACCGGGGTGCCTGGGTGGCTCAGTCGGTTAAGCGTCTGACTTCAGCTCAGGTCATGATCTCATGGTTTGTGGGTTCGAGTCCCGCGTCAGGCTGTGTGCTGGCAGCTCAGAGCCTGGAGCTGCTTCAGATTCTGTGTCTTCCTCTCTCTCTGCCCCTCCCCCACTCATGCTCCGTTTCTCTCTGTCTCAGTAAGAAATAAACATTAAAAAAAAAAAAAAAAAAAGAATGATGTGAAACCAATGTTGATGGGCCCTGCTCCTGGGGAGGCCATTCAGGACTGCTACCAGGACCACACAGTGTGTCCTCCATTTTCAGGAACCAGAAGTTGAATTCTGTCATAGTTACTCCAGATAGGTCTGTAGAGAAACCTCTGTTTTTATGAAACCAAGAGACCGTAATGAAGGTAACCTTGTCAGATGGTGGTTTTATGTCACTCCAGTTGAGTTACAAGTGTTCAGGTTAGTATATGTAAGAATTTTATAGTGAAGGGCAGCACTTTACTTATTGAATGACCTCATCTGATGTGCAGTCTGTGTTAGTACTAAAAGCACAATCTTTGAAGCAATTTAGTGTGTATTAAGCCTTTTTAGAGGGTCAACAGTGATCGCATGTAATGGCTTCTATACTCTTTTTTTCTCATTCGTAAGCCTGCTTACAATTTCTTCTTGTGATTGGGCTTTATTTTCAAGTTTTCCCAAACCTTCGGTTATGCACAAGATATCCCATATACTAGCTTGATGAACATTATCAAATGCCTTGATTATGAACTCTAATACTTGTAAAGCATGCTTTTCAAATACTTGCTGTATTTGCCTAAAAAAAGATCGATGCTGTCCTTTGACAGTTGTTACAGGAAATTACTAGTGAGATGTAAGGCTCAGCAGAGCGGAATGTGGATATAAATCAGAGCCTGAAAGCCTTCCCAGAGAGATCGGCCTACCGCAGCATGGCCACAACCCGGAGATCCCAGTGGGTGGGGCTTAGATGAAGTTGTGAGGTTGGGGTCTCGGAGTAAAAAATGCCCTCTCCTAGAAGTGAGCAGAAGGTTCCTGAAGTATTCTCAGTATTGTCGGTTTGCTACGCGTGTTTTCAGACCTGATTTTTTTTTTTTAAACTAAGCATTTTGAGGATACCTCCCACATTATATTGCTTATTGGGAGGCACCACACCTGTTTAAGTCAGCAGATGAACAATTTAGAAATTCCTGACTGGTTATAGAATGTGCTGTTAGTGCAGAATGCCAATCTCCAAATTTGAACTTGGTTTTCATTCTACATTTGACGTGGAAACGTTGTAGATTGTTCGAGAGTTCATGCGTACATTATTCTCATGTTATTGGGATATATAATTTAAAATGAAACTTTTTTCTCTTTCAGTGCATTTGAAACGCCACTTTATGTTTCGAAACCATCTCTGTTTAGTTTTTGAAATGCTGTCCTACAACCTCTACGACTTGTTGAGGAACACCAATTTTCGAGGTGTCTCTTTGAACCTAACACGAAAGTTTGCACAACAGATGTGCACTGCACTGCTTTTCCTCGCGACTCCAGAACTTAGTATCATTCACTGTGACCTAAAACCTGAGAATATCCTTCTTTGTAACCCCAAACGCAGTGCAATCAAGATTGTTGACTTCGGCAGTTCTTGTCAATTGGGGCAGAGGGTAAGTATATTTCAGGACTTGTGAATTAAAGCAGAATTAGGTAAAAACAGTATAGGTAGATACTTGAGATGTTATTAATGTGTATACAATTCGGAGGTAATCACAGGGTGGTTATCTTTAAAATGTGCTGCTGGAATCACATTGTGTTGAAACCTATTTTGGGAAAGTATCTCCTAAAATGCAAATAGTAAGGTTTTGAATTAGAAGGTATTGGTTTTTTAAAAATGGGGTTTAAAAAATTATATCTGTGCCTAAAAGAGAGAATAGAAGATGAGTGAATTAAGTATTATGTGAGCTGTATATTTTCCAGGGAGAGGTTTTAGTATAAATTTGGGGGATATTCCAATACTAGAGCGTTGAATCCTTGCTGTGAAATATTTCTGTAAAGATCAAGATAAATGTTTTTCTTCAAACACTGATAAGTTCAAAAAAAAAATCCAGGTAATTTTGCATTACACATGGTGATCTAGTATAGAAGTTACACAGTTGGTTAGTATACTTGTGTTGATAAATAAGTTTAAATCTTTTTTTCTCTGTATAAATTCTGACACATGTCCAAATTGGTTTTCTTCAGACTGCTAAAAACAGACCTGTCTATAGCAATAAATAGATTTAGATTTAGCTGATTTAAGAAAGCAGATTTTTCCTGCTGTTCTTTCTCGCGTTCTGAAAGCTACCCTTAACAGCGGGTTTTGCATATAAAATAGAAGTGATAGGTTGCTCTCTTCTTGAAAGGAATTCAAATCATCATTTGATAATATTTTACTCATTTCAGACACCATTCCTATTTACTTGAAAGTATTGAAACTGCACTTCTTAGCGGGGGGGAGGGCCACAACTAACATTCAGATACTGTTTCATGTTGGCTTTCTGCTTCTGGTTTTTCCCAGTTAGATTTCTTATCCTGTGTAACTTTTTTCCATGTTTTAAGCATGGCTGGTCAATTTAATCATCAGAGCTCATAGCCAGGTAACAGGACTATCTGGCTTTTTGTCACTTTCTACATCTTGTCTTACGGTAGCAGTGGGAAGCAAAGTTTGCAGTTTCAGATGGCTCTGAAAATCAAGAGATGTGTATAGTTGTTGATTGGGATATAGTGTATTGTGAATGGGAGATACACGCCCATCTTGAAAGTCATTTGAATAGATTCAGATTTGGAAAATCCCCCCCACCCCCAACATTAAACCTAAATCGTATGTTGTGGTCTAATATCAAACACTACTATGCCTCTCCAGCCAAACTGAGACACCTATCCCTTTAGCTTCGTGAGGTTTCAGCTCTGTGAGCCCGTCAGATTGGAGCGAGAGATCCTTTCTAAGATGCACACGCAGTGGCCCTACCCTGCACCTGCTGGTTCAGTCTCAGAAGGTGGCAGGGCAGGGCGTGTTTCAGGGGATTTCGGGGCACAACCTTGTAGGTGGCCCAGCCACTGCTTTGACCAAACCGAAAGGTGAGTGACAGACGAAAGCTGCAAAATAAGACCCTTTCAGAAGTAGGGAGTCTTCGGGGCTTACCGATGCTGTTGGCCTCATACAAACTTGGAAACGTAATACTTCTTCCCTGTCCCTTTGAATTTCACTTTCTTCTTCCTGCCAAGGCCTTAGGTTTGGGGTTGATCTGCTTTTGGGAGCATCAGATTATTCTTGGAGATGCAGCTGGAGTTTTAGGTGGGAGCCACAAAACACTCATGAGAGAGCACCATGCTGCTGGCCACCTAATTTGAGTGTCAAGGTTTAGTTGGGATTTTGTTTGTTTCTCTTTTTGAATAAAACTTTCTTTGCTTCACGATATTTCTAGATATAAATTTATAGTGGCTGAAAATGAATTGGCCTCTCAAGACATTCACAGATTACTTCATTGAAAATTATCCATATCAAGATTTTTTCCCCTAAGAATTCTCAAATTGAGGTGGAGGGGGACAGGGCAGAGAAGAAGTGGTTGATCAGAAATGACTCTCGGTTGAATTTTATATGGGGGTGTTTCTCAGAGTTATCTGTGAAACTAGTACAGTAATAGACGTCTGAATTTTCACATACATTGTACTGAGTTTATTACTTAATGCTGAAATACATTCTTTCTTTAGGTTAGTTAAAATACAGTTTAGTCCTTATATTAATGGTAAACCAAGTGCTGTCCATGACAGGAAAGATTAGTAGGGAGACACTAAATAATGTCTTTTTTCTAGTAAAGCTTAATTGTTTTAAGGTGTATCTTGATTGCCAGTTCAGTTTGGACTAGATGGAAGGGCTTGAATTATATGTTTTACATTTCACAGTCAGATTAACCACTCTTTTGAAATGTTTAATTGTTTAAATGATATTTGTAGCATAAAGTTGAAATTGGTAAATGGAACCCAAACTTAGGAGTTAGCCATTTATTTTTTTCCATTGATACTAGAGAAGTGTTCTTAACTCAGTGTTGAGCACAATTAAGCAAAACTTATGTTGGAATTAATACGATATTGCAATATATTTCAGATATACCAGTATATTCAGAGTCGCTTTTATCGGTCTCCAGAGGTGCTACTGGGAATGCCTTACGACCTTGCTATCGACATGTGGTCCCTTGGGTGTATTTTGGTTGAAATGCACACTGGAGAACCTCTGTTCAGTGGAGCCAATGAGGTATGTGATGGTTGCTGTCTAAATTCGGTTTCTGTTTCCATAAGTTCCTTTTGTTCTTCATCTGTGACCGTGTGATCCTAAAATTTTTTTAGGAAGAGATGGCTGCTTGTAATCAAGTTAAATGTTCAAATGTTGGGTCAGTTTTGAATTTATATTATCCATTTAAAAATGCTTTCAATTATTATAATGGTGAGTTTAGGATTTTGAGGTGGGAAGTGAGATCTTTTCATCTGCTGAAGAGGAGAACAGTAAGTTAGGTTAGAAAATGTTAAGCATTTTGGTTTAACTTTTACAGATTTTAAGTATAACATAACAGAAAAAGATACAAAGGCACAAGGGCCCCTCTGAAGACAGTGTCAAGGTCGCTATAAATTTTGAGAGTATGATTTAGAAGTTAAGAAGTGGTGACCAGTAACCTTGGTGGATATTTGATCTGAATAATTTAGGGTGAATTATGATTATAGACTTTTAGAGCTACAGACTGTGTGTAATTCTTCTGATTCTTGGGTTTTCAGTCTGTTCTCAGGTGTTTGAAAGTCAGAGGCGGTGCCTAGGCGGGCGTGGGAGAGGCCCTGCTCTCTTGTGGTCAGAGGAGTTGGACTTTGGCTGGCTTTAAAACCTTGTGGGTTTTTTGTTTTTTGAAGAAAAGTTAACCATTGCAAATCTCGATCAGTCCGTGCATTTATGAATAAGAAAAGAAGGACCATGACTTACACGGGGTTGTACAGCTGTTAACATGGTGTCAGAAACTCATGCCTTCCATCCTTTTAGTTCACTTGAACTGCAGGAGTAGTGAGCTCCTCCTGGGCAGTGACTGGCGTATTGTGTGTTTGGAATTGTATTGTTATCCTTAATACTACCCTGTAAATCAGTATCTTTTTCATGAGCTTAGACAGTATTAAATTCTGTTGTATTAATTACATTATAACTGAAATATAACAAAATATAATTAAGTATATTATATTAGATCATGTGAAACTTCAGTGGCTTCCATCTCACTCGTAAAAGCCAAGTGCTCTGAGTGGTTGAAAATCCCCTACTCCCCCTGACTCCCGCGTTCTCTCTGCAGCCTTGCCTCCCCGCACTCTCTCTGGACCAGCACGCGGCCTTACTCGGTGGTCCCTTGGCAACAGTAGCCACGGGCCCATACTGCTAAGGCCTTTGCATTAGTTCTTCCCTGTGCCGGAAATGCCCTTTGCCCAGGTAGCGCGTGGCTCCTTCCTTGCCTGCCCGAGGTCTTTGCTGTCATATCTTCTTCTTGGTGACACCCTGTTTTCAGTTGCAGTGCCCCTTCTCACCCTCCATCCTTGAATGTCCCCCATAGTTCTTCGTTGTCATCTGACATCATGTATTTCATTATGCATTTGTTCATTAGTGATCTCTTCCCCCGTCATTCAAACTTTTTGGCAGGGATTTTTATCTGTTTGGTCTACTGCTATGTTCTACCGAGCGTGGTTTCTAGCATACAGGAGACACTTGGTATTTGAGTGAATGAATCTGCACTTTAAAAAAAAAAAAAAAAAAAAAACTTTATTTGGGCCACACTTTATTAAGCCTCTGGGATTTTTTGGGGATGGTTATTTGATTTTATGTGTTTATTTGTTTAATTGTCTGCCCTGCCCTGTGTGGAATGTTGGGCTCCAGGAGGGCAGGGACTTTATCTCTTTTGTTCATTATTGCGTGCTTGGCACCTAACAGGAGTGCCTGACATGCAAGAGGTACTCTGTGTAGAATGTATGGGTGAATGAATGAGCTGATGAGGAGAAGTAGGATGTACTACAGTAGAAGTTACAGGCTCTTTTATTTTTATTTTTAATACAGGTAGATCAGATGAATAAAATAGTGGAAGTTCTGAGTATTCCACCTGCTCATATTCTTGACCAAGCACCAAAAGCAAGAAAGTTCTTTGAGAAGTTGCCAGATGGCACTTGGAACTTAAAGAAGACCAAAGATGGAAAACGGGTAAAATAAGGAAACTTTACTTACTTACTTACTTACTTACTTACTTATTTATGAGTCTGTGTTATTGTTTCACTGCAGCTTTTTATAGCTCATTTTTTATTTACTTGAAATCAGTGTCTCGGTTAACCATTTCATTAAAAACTTAGGCATGTATTTTCTTCAAATGTTGGGTAGAGTTTGCCCTGAACTGTCTGTATGGACCAGTGTGTGTTGAATGGTCAGAGTGAAGGCTTCATGTTGAAAACTGGGTGTCTGCCGTGTGACACAGCTGGTCAAATCCCCGTGCCTCCTTTTCAGCAGTAGAATCCGTGAGTTCCACACAGTTGTGTGTATGTCACGGAGTCAGAGTAAACGGTACCGCAGCTGTGAGCAGTAGAGGTCAGAATTGCGCCAGCCGGCTTTTTAAAAAAGATTTAGTTCAAATGGGAGAAAAGAATGTTTGACTCGGGCAATTTGTGGCAAGAATATGAATTGACTAAAGCAGTCCTTCGATAGACTTCAGTTCTGGTTCTTAGCTCAGTGGCGCGGACGGCCGGGATGTCCCGTGTCCAGAATCCTTAAAACAAGGTTTTCAAAATGTTAGGTTGTTCTAGTAATTTTCTTTTAGTGGCAGATCCCTGAACGATGTCAGTGTAACAGAGTAAATGGTGGCAGTTTTGCATCCTGATCTACTTTTTGTTTTATGTAAATGTGAAAATAACCATATATTTTGTAACGTATTTTGTCTCTGGTATAAAATGAACGTAATGTATAAATACCTTATGGTATGTGATCTGTATACCTGCCACCTTGTGACTGTCACTGCGCACTGTTAACACTTAGGACATTTTATTTCTGCTCCACTTTGTATTTTGCCCCTTGCATTTTAGCGATGCTGCCACCAGGTGTCCTTTCCAGTGAACTGAAGATGATGGTTATTTGCTTTAATTCACCTTCACGTAGCCTTTTGATATCAAATGGTTTTCTTTAGAGTATTTAAAAATACATCTGTAATTGTATCTTTCGTGCCTGATTTGTGACTTACTACGTTCTGCCTTATTCTCTCAGTTCCAGGCAGTGCGCTATCTGGCAGCCACCTTAGGCCTGCTCCCCATAAGGAAGGGATGGAAAATACCACACAGGCATCCTGAATCCTTTTGCCTTTATCCACACAGCGAGCTTATCAGTCATGGCCCCTTTCCCCGTGAACAAAACACAGCCTGGGAATCCTTAGCTTCACCAGCGTTCAAGGTGGCTCCAGCCTGTCGATTTGAACTAGAGTGGAGGCTATGAAACCTCCTTCGTGTTTATCTCTCTGCAGTACAGGCGGCTACTGTTTTCTCCATTCGGAAGTTGTTTTTTTCTTTTTCTTCCAGTTTTTTCTTTTTTCTAAATAAAACACTCATCCCATCCCATTCATATCTCTGCCTTATAAAACCACAGTTAAGCCACTATGCGCTGTAACCTATCATTTTTCCCCAACTGAGCGTAATTATTATTTTTAAAAATTATGGGGGGGCATTTCAGAAAAGAGTAGATAAATCTTTTCCCTTCTAAAAATTGTAAGTATCTTAACCTGCATTTAGTACATATTACTTAACTATAGGTTTTCTGAGATTTCCCTTAGCTGCAATTAACAATTTCACTAAGAAACTTAAAGTATAAAAAAACTGTTTGTCTTTGAACATAGGTAAATTTTGCACCAACCAAAAAAAATAAATCCAGAACCAAATGATTACGTTATGAAGGGGGCACTAGGGAATTCAGCCCTAAGCATAAATTCAGTACATGTGCTATCATTGGGTATCTTTGTGCTGATTATTTTCACAGTGCTTTTATTTTTACTTTTAATTTCTCACCTATGTGTCAAGAGCCCATTTTAGCTGCCTAATAATGAAATCTCTGTTTACTATATGTGTATTTTTTTGGTGGGGAAAGTGGATGAAGAATTAAGATGCTGTTTTGCTGAAGTATAATTTAGGTACAATAACTTGCATACTTGAAGTGTTCATTTTGTTTTAACCTCGGATACAACAGTGTAACCACTGCCTAGAATAAGATGCAGAATATTGTGGCGACCTTTTGTCGTCCCACCCTCACGTTCTGACTTCTCTCCTTCTGTGTTAGTTTTGCCTATTCATAGGCAAAATTCATATAAATGTAATCCTATAGTGTTTACTATTTTGTTTCCTTCACTTTAACAAACACTGGTTTTGGAAATTCATCCATATTGTTGTCGGTCGCAAAAGTTACTTAATTTTACTATTTCGTAGTATTCTGTTGAATGAAGATACCCTAGTTTATCTGTATGTACCTGTCCGTGGATGTTTGGGTTGTTTCCATTTGGAACTATTGTGAATAAGGGTACTGGGAACATTCTTGCACAAGTCTTTTGTACGCATGTGTTTTCGTTTCTCTGGGGTCATTCCCTAGAAGAATTGCCAGGTCATAGGGTATATGTGTGTTTACCTTCATGAGAAAGTACAGTTCTCCAAAATTTTTCATCATTTTACATTCCTACAGTGTATGAAGGTTCTAGTTGCACAACATCCTCACCATTTGATGTGGTTAGCTTTTCTGAAATTAGTCATTCTGACGGGTGTACATAGTGGTTTCATTTGCATTTCCCCGTGACTAATGGTATGTGCTTTTGAAGCATTCGTAGATCTTTTTTTGTGACCATCTTTCCAGTCTTCTACTCATTTATTGTGGAGGTGAGTTGTAGTTGTTTTTTTTTTTTTTTTAACATATAATGAATATAAATAAGCGCTTTGTCATATGTGTGTCAGGTTTTTTTTTTCCCAGACTGTGGTTTACATATTTCTTTTTTTAATGGTGTCTTTTGATGAGTGGAAAATTGTACTATTTTCAAATGAAATCAAATTTGTCTACTTTTTTTTTTTAATGAATAGTAGTAGGTTTTGTATCTTAAGAAATCTTTGCTTTCCTCAAGTTTGTAAGGGTATTCTGTGCTTTATTTTAAAAGTGTTTCTGATCCTAGCTTTTATGGTCAGAGTTCTGGGGTCCATCTCGAATTAAGTTGTGAGGATGGAATGAGGTGTAGGAGTTGATGTTCACGTCCCCAGATGCTTACCTTAGAGATACAGCATCATTTGTTGGGCACTTGCCTTTCTCTACCCATCTGGGCACTTTTGTCCAGATACTGATCTTTTTTGTGCAGGTCTGTATTTGCACCCTGTCCTGTTACATTGCTTTATCCTTCAACCAGTACCACAGTGCCGGTTCCCAGACCTGTGTGGGACGTCTCCAATTCAAGTAGCCTAAACCCACCAGCATCTTTTCTTCTGTTTCAAAATTTTTTTCCCTGTTCCTGGGATCCTTGTTATTTACATATAGATTTTAGAATCAGCTTATATATTTAAAAAAAAGAAAAGAAAATCTTGCTGGAATTTCTGTTTGGATTGCATTAAGGGTCCATCCAGGAGAATGGACATCTTATCGGTATTGAGTCTTCCAGTCTGTGGTTGTGGTTTATCCATTTATTTAGTCTTTCATTTTTCTCAGCAGCATTTTGTAGTGTTTAGTGCAGAAGTCTCACACATATTTCATTTAGTTTATTTTATTTACTTAATTTCTGATTTTTTGATGCAATTTTAAATGTCATTTTAAAGTATCATTTTCTACTTTCTCGTTGAAAATATGGGGAAATAGAATGGAGTTTTGTATATTGACTCAAACTCTAAGACCTTACTAAATTTACCTATTCTGTTTTTTTTGTTTGTTTTTAGGTTGTGTAGGGCTTTCTACTTAATCATATTCTCCACAAATGAACAGTTTTAGTCTTTCAATCTGTATGCCTTTATTTATTTTTCTTGTTTTATTATACTGACTGAGACCTCCGTATATTGAGTAGTTTTGATGAGAACAGACATCGCCCGTGTTCTCCATCTTGTGGGAAAAGCATACCAATTTAAGTGTGGTGCTGATTGTATGTTTCTTGCAGCTCTGTTGGGTTGAAGGAGTGGTCTCCTGTGTTTTGAGAGAAGTGTCTTGCTTGTTTGTTTTTCTAGATCGTGAGAGGGCTTTGAATGTTGTCATACGCTTTCTGCACCTGTATAGATCATCATAACGTTTTTTTTCCTGTTATGTGGTAAAATACATCAATGATTTTTGGAATATTAAGCTCAACCTGTGATAAACCACACTACTTACATATTACTGGGTTCAGTTTGCTAGTCTACATTGGTAGGACTATTTGCCTAAAATTTTATATAAGGCCTTCCTTAGGTTTTGATGTCAGGTTTATGCTGGTCTCATAAAACTATTGGGGAAGTATTCTTTCTTGATTCTTCTGAAAGAATTTGTATAAGATTGGCATTTTTTCTTTTGTAAATGTTTAATAGAGTTCATCGATGAAGCTATCAGGACTGGAGATGTTCTTTGTTAGAAGGTTAATTGTAGCTCAAATTTTTTGGTAAATATATGGCTATTTGGATTTTCTTTTTGAGTCCATTTTGGTAGGTATGTATTTCAAGAAACTTGTCCTCATCTAAGTTGTTAGCTTCATCAGTATAAAATTACCCATAATATTTCATTAGTATCTTTGTAATTTCTAGAGGATCTGTAGTGATAAGTCTCTCTTTTATTCCTGATATCGGTCATTTCTGTTTTCTCCTTTTTCCCGTTACTCTTTCTAGGGGTTTGTCAAATTTACCAATCTTTTCAAACAACCAGTCTTTTATTTTGTTTCTACTGTTGCTTCGTCTTGTTTCTATTTCATTGGTTCTTTTCTCTGTTATTTCTTTTTCTTCTCCTTACTTTAGGCCAAATTTGCTTTTTCTAGTTTCTAAAGGTGGAACCTTAGATCATTTATTTAAAACTTTCTTCTCTTACAGCATTTAATGGTATAAATTTCCCTCTGACGATTGCTTTAGCTGCATGCAGCAACTTTTGGTATATTTTAAGTTTCATTGATTTTGAAACATTTCTATTTTCCCTTGTGATTTCTTTTTACTCATTGCTATTTAGAATGTTGTTACAATTTCAAAATATTTGAGGGTTTTCTAGATGTCTCATTGTTAACTGATTTCTAATTTAGTAGCATCATGGTCAGAAAACATGATTTCACTCCTTTAAACAAAATTCATCGAGATTTGTTTTATGATGTAGCAGGTAATCTGGCCTTGTGAATGTCCTGTGTGCACTTGGAAAGAATTGTATTTTGTATAGTTATATAGTTGTTTGGTGTAGTGGTCTACAAATGTCAGTATAGGTCAGGTTGTTTGATTTTTTTTTTAAATATCTTTTACATTCTTATTTTATATGTATGTGTATGTGTGTCTGTCTGCCTGTGGATATTTGTTTTATCAATGACAGAGGGGAATGTTAATCTTCAGTGATAATTTTGGATTTGTGTTAATCTCCCTTTAGTTGCTTTATGTGTTTTGAAGCTCTCTTAGTAGGTGTGTACCCATTTAGTGTTGTTGTGACTGTGATAAATTCACTTTTTCATTATGATGAAATGTCCCTTTTTATTTCTAGTAATATTTTTATTGTTAAGTCGGATTTGTCTGATACTACAGTATCTGTACCAACTCTTATTCTTAACATTTTCATAGTCTATATTTTTTCTGCCCTTTAACTTCAAATCTGTCCATATTTTTATATATGAAATGCGGCTTTTGTATGCAATGTTTAGTTGTCAAGCCTTTTAATCCAGTCATATAGTCTTTTTTCACGATCAATTTTTAAGCCATTTGTTTATTCGTAAGTTTAGGTTTTAACTGTTGTCATTTTTGTTCTCTGTCTTACGTCTTTTCCCCGCATTCCTTCTTTTCCTGCCTTCTTTTGGGTCAGTGGAGGACTTTCTGATGTTACGGTATTTTATTTCATCTCCTCTGTTAACCTTTTAGTTCTTACCCTGTGTGTAATTTTTAGTGTTATATGTACCCGTTAATGCATCAGTTGACGTTCATCTAACACCACTTGATAAACCATGTAATTAGCCGTGGGCTTTTGTCCAACCCTCCAGCTCGTGCACTCGGCATCGAACCTCAATGCTGCATATGTTACAGCCCTCACAGCAAACACGCCTACTGCTTAAATAAACAGTGACTTTAAAAGAAATTGTGAAACACACACAAAATACAGATACTAAAAAGATCTTTTCTGTTTACCGATGTATAGTTCTTGATTCCTCTCCGTACTTCTTGGCTTCCGGCTTAAAGAACTTCTCTAACTTTTTTATTTTGTAGGGAATAACTTTTGCTGGTGATGTCTCTCAGCACTTGTTTATCTGAAAATATCTTTATATACCTTCTTAAGGAAGGTAATGGAAATTTCCATGGATATGGAATTCTAGGTTGACATTTCAGCAAAAGAGAAAGGAAGTTACGACGTTGTGTTCTGTATTACGTTGTTAGAAGCCAGTGGCTTTTCTGAGTATCCTTCCCTGTATGTAATGTTTCTCCCTTTCCCCCCTTCCCTCCAGCCGATTTTGATGTTTTCTCTTTATGTTCAGTTCTTCAATAACTTAACTCTTATGTCTCCAGGAGGTATAGTTTTATTTGCATTTATTTTCCTTGGAGTTGCTAACTTCTTGGGTCTGTGGGTTGATTTCTGTCATCAGGTTTTGAATATCCTCAGACTTTCTCTTTTCAAATATCTGTTGCTTCAATCTTTCTTCTTCTAATTCTCTACTGAAATGTGTGTGACAGTGGTCAGCATGATCGCAGAGGTCTCCAGTTTGCTGATGTGGTTTTCTTTTTTTGTTTTAGTTTGGATAATTTCTTTGCTCTGTCTTCTGATTCACTGACTTTTTTCTTCTGCCGAGTCCAGTCTGCTGTTAAAGCCATTAAATGAATTCTTTATTTCTGATACTGAATATTTTAGTTCTAACATTCCCACATTTCCACTTACCTTTCAAAGAAAGGTTTCATTTGGTCTTCTGAAATCCTCCATTTATTCACACACACTGTCCACCTTTCGAACTAAATTTTTTAACCTATTTATCATAGTTGTTTGTAATGCCTGTCTGCCAATTTCAACATCTGGGTGGTTTATTTATGGGGTCTTCTCACTAATTTTTTCACTTTGATTATGGACCCATCTTTTTAAAATTTCTTGTATCTGATCTGTAGTTTTTTAAATGTATGCTGGACTTGTATTTAAGAACGGTTGTGATGGAAGTAAATCTTTGCTCCAGAAAGAGACATACCTCTCACTCTGTCAGGCAGTAGTGTGGGACTGTGTCCGTCTCCTTTGTAGCTGAGCTGAATCTGGGTTTTGCTTTGTTTGTTTGCTCGACCTAGATTCTCTTCTCCACTGGCTTCCTAGGCGTTAAGCAGTGTGCGTGGAGACCTGAGCATGCTCTCTACAGCCCCGCTGCTGTTGGTGCCTCAGGCAGTCTGTCCATCCTGCTGCTCTGTCTGAGCCGGCAGTGCCCGGGGGGCTCGTGTCTGGGCTATCCGCCTGCCCTCAGCCTTTGGCCCGTCCACACCTACCACGAGTCGGCTCAGAGTTGGGCTGGATTCTTCTTACCCACATCTCTGGCATTTGCTCCTTCCCTCACCTAGGTCTCTTCTCTCCTAGGAAGGGCTTTTCATTTTCTGGAATTTAGTTAACTTTGATTTGTTTAGTTCTTGGCACTCTGATGGATTGTTTTCCTTTTTTTCTTAATTTATATCCAAGTTGGTTAGCGTATAGTGCAACAATGATTGCAGGAGTAGATTCCTTCATGCCCCTCACCCACTTAGCCCATCCCCCCGCCACACCCCCTCCAGCAACCCTCTGTTCTCCATGTTTAGGAGCCTTTTATGTTTTGTCCCCCTCCCTGTTTTTGTATTATTTTTGCTTCCCTTTCCTTATGTTCATCTGTTTTGTATCTTAAAGTCCTCTATATGAGTGAAGTTGTATGATATTTGTCTTTCTCTGACTGACCAGTTTTGCTTAGCATAATCCCTCTAGTTTCATCCTCGTAGTCGCGTATGGCAAGATTTCATTCTTTTTGATCACCAAGTAATACTCTGTGTGTGTGTGTGTGTGTACACCACATCTGGTGGGGTTTTTTAAGTGGCATAATTTTGTGGCCTACCTGCTGGCTTGTTTTTGCTTTCAGAGTAAGAGCAGTGGTCTCTTGGGAAATTTCTACATTGTCACCAGAAGCAAAAATCAGTTAAGGCATTTTGAATAAATTCGATATTCATAGGGATTGTAAGGGTTATATCACCATTTATTAAAAACAATTAGTTTTCAGAAAAATCTCAATATATGTTAAGGTAATTTATTATTCAGCATATTCTAAAGGGAGGGATAAATAATTTGCTTTTAATTTCTTTATCTGAATATGAAAGTGGTGGGGGAACGCCTGGCTGGCCCAGTCAGAAGGCTGTGCAACTCTTGATCTTGGGGTCATGAGTTCGAGCCCCACACTGGGTATAGAGATTACTTAGAAAAATAAATGAAATGAAAGCAGTAAATACCAGCGGGTAGGGTTAAACCAGTGACTCTTAACTTGGAGGGATTACCACAGCTTTGGAGAGCCACTGTTAGGAAAGGAAGTGCACTCGAGGTCACGTGCATCAGGCAGAAACGCAGTTCAGAACCACTGGGCCGGAGCAGCGGTCGCACACGTCCTTTCTAATGAACCAGACAGTAAAAGCTTAAGGCTCTGTGGGCTTCTGTTGCTTATCAAGTGGTTGTGTTTATTTGTATTTACAACCCTTAGGTGAAGCCATGGAAAAACAGCCGCAGGCCAGGTCATTGTTTGCTGACCCCTAGGCTACATGATCTTTATAGGCATTTTTGGTCTTGAAGTTATTTTGAATTTCTCTAACAAGTGCATTTGGAATAGTAATGTGTGAAAATCCAGAGAATCTGAGTATAAAGCATTCTTCATAATACCTCAACATACAGTATATGTAAGCATATTTGAAGTTATGCAGGCTTTTCCATACTCCGTCAAATTTAGAGAAAGCCTTTTTTTATCTTTCTTCTCTTTAGGAGTATAAACCACCAGGAACCCGTAAACTTCATAATATTCTCGGAGTAGAGACAGGAGGACCTGGCGGGCGTCGTGCTGGGGAATCGGGTCATACTGTGGCTGACTACTTGAAGTTCAAAGACCTCATTTTAAGGATGCTTGATTATGACCCCAAAACTCGAATTCAACCTTACTATGCCCTGCAGCACAGTTTTTTCAAGAAAACAGCTGACGAAGGTACAAATACAAGTAACAGCGTGTCCACGAGTCCCGCGATGGAGCAGTCCCAGTCGTCCGGCACCACCTCCAGCACGTCCTCCAGCTCAGGTTGGTCCTTCTGATACTCGCAGATGCCTGCGAGTCTTTCTTGTTTTCGTTCCAACGTGCGGGTTATTGGAAAGTATTAAAAAAAAAAAAAAGTCGTTGGCATAGGGAGGAATTGGTTTACCGAAATCTATTCTCTGTAGTTCGTAGAACTTTCCCGTCCCAAAGCTCCCATACTTAATTACGCCTAATAAATTCTGCTTGGCAGTTGGAAACGAAACCCTCTCTTAACAAGAAGTTTCCCTTGTTTTCTTAAATAGATCTGCTTTGTTCACGTGCTTGAACTTTCCCCTCACGTAACCCAAGCCAGACTTCGGTGTGTTAGTTCAGGGTCGGTGTGAAAGAACTTAGCTGGGTGCCTTCCCGGTCCGCTCTGAGGCCCGTACGGCCTTGTGTGTGTGCCGTGCCGCCAGTGTCAGTTAATGCTCGCGCTGGCCTACGTACCTGAGCAGAGTTAGCTGCAGGCTTAACAGGTCGTACTGTGTTGTGACACCGAAGGTGGATCGTCGGGGACGAGCAACAGCGGGAGAGCCAGGTCAGACCCGACGCATCAGCACCGGCACAGCGGCGGACACTTCACGGCTGCCGTCCAGGCCATGGACTGTGAGACTCACAGCCCCCAGGTGAGCTCCCCGCCGTGGAGGCCCGGCCCCGCGCCATTTACCCCAACGGGCCTTACTAGCGTCCTCGTTTATAAGGAATTCCGACCTACGGTTCATAACTGAGGAAGCACGTCTTTGCGGTTTTCTCCCTCGTTATTTAGAAATCGCTCACGTTTCTTGGGTGCACACTGGCCTCTGTTCCAGTTGTTTTCCCCTGTGTTTATCTCATTTACTTCAGCAGCGTTTTGAGCCTTACACTGTTCGAGTTCTCATTTTACTTTGGGAACTGACCCTTGCTGACATTCCCTGGCTCGTGGTCATCATTACCGTGCTCCGATGGCTTCCCGTGATCTCTCATCACTGGTGGTCCTGGATTCCGAATCGGTTTGTGATTTGAGTCTAACCTCCATGTTGTTTGGGGGTGTTTTTGTTTTTGTTTTTTGAAGGTTTTTTGTTCGTTTTTTTTTTAATGTTTATTTACTTTAGAGAGAGAGAGAGAGATAGAGCATGAGTGGGGGAGGGGCAGAGAGAGAGGGAGACACAGAATCTGAAGCAGCTCCAGGTAAAAATATTTATTAAATACTCTTTGTAAAATACTAATTCATACCGGGCGCTGCGTCCTGGTGCTGTATGATGAGAGGCCAGTGTATTATTGGATGAGTGCAGTAAAAATGGGGTGCTGACCACACGCCCCGTTCTTGTGTCTGGGGCTGTTGGGCGCTGCAGGAGAAAACCACAAGCAGGCGTGGTCCGTCCCACTGCCAGTTCCTTTTCCCCAGCCTCACTGGGGGTGTCCTCCTCCCCCCTCCCCCCCCCCCCAGTCTCGGACTTTGCCCTTTGCTCAGCCTCTGGCCCCTGGGTCTGCCACCTCCCCTTCTGCTTGATTCTCTTGCTATCAGCATCTGATCCGCCCCCCAGGCCTCTCCCAGCTGGAGCCAAACCTCTTCCTGGCCCGCGTCCATCTGGCCCTGCATTGTGCTAGCCTGTGGTGGCTGTTTTACCCCTGAACAGTTCCTCAGTCTGCTCTGGTCCGGTCTCCATGCCCAGGACACCATTCCTGCAGGTGTCACCTGTGGTCGGGACCAAGGAGGCCAGTGGGCATTCGGAGGCTTGTCTTTTTTTGTTCCTCACTCACACGGATGGTTTTGGCTCCTCCCTGCCCTTTGGAGCACGTTCCCTCTTTTCCCCTCGACAAGATGCCCCCTGAGGGTCCTCCACTTGTCTGGTCTTTCCTTCCTTGTCATTTTCTGGATTCTCCTCTGCCCGCCCCGTAGATTCGGGTGTTCTCAAAGGCATGCCCACTTGCTGGTTGACCTCACCCTCCCTACCGAGTGCCTCAGTACCGTCCTGATGCAGGTTACTCCTCCGGGTTCCTTTCTGACCTGGACCTCACTCCTGAGCCCCGGGCCTCGCTTTCTGTTTGGTCCTCGTACGGATGGCCCTAGAGTCATCCATTGGTTCAAGCTGTACACCTGGGGGTTAGGTCAGGGAGTTACTCCTTGACTGGCTTTCCCCTCATTGTGCAGTTGAATCAAATAGTAAATTGTGTGAATTCTAAAGATCCTCAATATCCCGAATCCTAAATATCCTAGCTTTTAGTTTCTTCACTTTATCCCATTGCAACAACCGTCTCCAGCCTGTCTCACTATAAGGAATGTTCTAACTGGTCTCCCAGCCCCTAAGTCCATTCAGCAGTCAGCACCATTCTCGTCCCTGCAGGCACGTGGACAGTCTGACGCGGCCTTACCCAGCTTGAAACCAGCGTGTGGCTTTCCTTTGTACTTAAAAGGAAATGTAGACTTCCTGGGAAGGTCTCGGTGATTGCTACGGTCCGGCCCCCTTCCAGGACATTCTTTCTCCTGTTTATTTGCTCTGGTCTTACTGGATTTTTGTCATTTTTTGGAATACACCACATTCTCCCATGTCTCTCGCATGTTCTGTTCTCAGCCTGGAACACTTTTCCTCTCTCTCGGCTGTGGTCACTACCTTTTATACTTCAGACCTTCGCTTAAATGTCGCTATTGGTTTTTGTATCCTTTTTGAGATATTTTATGCATTTCTGCATACAGACATAGATTCTTAATCTTTGTGCACAAACAGCATGCCATGCACATGTTCATGTCTCCAGTGTTTTGGTTTTTTGTTTTGTTTTGTTTTGTTGGGGGGGTGGAGCGTTACATGTTTTACGTGTATTTTTAATATATATTTGGAGCTCTTGCTACATCAGTACCTGGAGAACTTTTTCTTCCTTCTTCTTCTTCACATGATACTCCACTGTTTAGATATTCCATAGTCATTTCCCCAGGCCCCTGATAATTTCCAGCCTTCTTTATCATTACAAATGATGCTAGAATACCACAGACCTATCACTCATATACCCGCAGTGAGCCTGCGCTAGAAACCCCTAGATGTGAGACCGCAGGTCAGAGTGATGTGATCTGTCAGTTTTAGAGTTGCTCTCAGTTGCTCTGTGTTTGGGTTTGCCAGTTGAGCCTTCTATCAACAAGACTTTGGAGAAACAGTGTGATCATCTTTGATCAGTCTGAAACGAAAAATGGTATTGGGCAGAAGATGTTTTTATTTTGCGTATTTCTTTTTCTTTTTTCTTTAAAAAATTGTTTTTAAGTTTATTTTTTATGAGAGAGAGAGAGAGAGAATCCCAAGCAGGCTCCACACTGTCCATGCAGAGCCCGATGCGGGGCTCGAACCCTCAAACCGTGAGATCATGACCTGAGCTGAAATCAAGGTTCCAATGCCAAACCAGCTGAGCCACCCAGGCACCCCAGCTTATTTCTGTTTATACATGATTTTGAGAAGCGTTACAGTTTAAGAACCATCAGTATTTTCTGAGAACTTTCTGCCTATTTTTCTACTGGATTGTTTTCAATGGTGTTTCTTGAAATTTGGTTCTTAGGACCACTTCTGTTGAGTAAATAATGCTTTATGCTAGCTCCTGGTAAGAGACCTAGGCTTTGCCTTCTTCCAGCTTAAAGTGACAGAGTGAATAAACAAAATGAGTCAAATTAATAGAAATTGCAAGTACCACCTATAAAAGGTATCAGGATGTGATACGGGATGGCTGTTTGTTGGGTGGGATGTAATATGGTTTGAGTAAGCCAAACTGATAATAGACCCTCAAAATGTGGTAGCTTAAGGGAGTATGAAGTCTCTCTTTTATGTAGCAGTCCGGGGGGGGGGGGGAGGCGGGTTTCAGGTTAGTGGCATGGCTCCCTCCCATGTCCTGGGCGAACAGCTCCATCCCTTAGGGCCTGATTGTCTGCTCTGTCCACCAGGCTGGATGCGGGAGGTATTTGTGGGCCAGGTACGGCCATAACGTAAAAGCATAAAAACTTTCATTCGTGTTCCACTGACTAAAATTAGTCACGTGGCTATACCTACCTGAGCACAGGGAAGGCTAGGAGGTGTAGTGCGGCCTGCGTGGGCCACTGGTGGCCTCTGCCACAGGAGTTGGGACAGTGTTAGCCAGAGTGGTCAGAGAAGACTCGAACTGAAATGAGAAAGAAGCATCCGAGCAGAAATTAGAGAAGTCAGAGCATTCTGAGCAGGAAGGAGCGGGAGGCACAGATGCCCTGAGACCTTTGAAAGATACGACTGCCAGGCAGAGGAACAGAAGGAAGACCTGGTGTTAGAACCCAGGTAGCAAGAGGCAGGATGGCCTGAGGAGGAGGTTGGGGACATGAATGGTGGCCACGTGAGGCAGGCCACGGTGTGGATTTGGGATTATTTTGTTTTCCTAGTTAGTAAGTGCGTGGGGAAATCATTAGAGGATCTTAAATAGGGAAGTGATTGGATTTGTGTTTTAAAAAGATTATTCTTCTGTTCTGGAGAATGGATGGGGAAAAGGCACGAGGCTGGAAGTGGGGAGCTGATTTAGGAGGCTGTGGTGCAGCGCGGGGGAGCGGTGGACAGTGGGAGCCTGGGAGAGAGAACGGTGGCCGTGGAGGCAGAGGGAAGAGACCAGGCTGGAGCTGTTTCGAAGGCGTGCTCCGGGGCACTTGCTGATGGCTTGGATGGAGGGATTGCTACAGCTGACCGAAAGAGTGCTCTTACCAAAACACGAAAGATGGAAAGAAGAGGGGCTTCCCGGGAAAGTAAAGAATTCATTTTGAACCTGTCAAGAATAATTACTATCTGACCCTTTCCAGAAAAAGTTTGCTGATCCCTGGCATAAACAATGCTCCCCAGGAAGGAAAGTGGCTGGTGAAATAGATGAGCCTATCCATGGATATAGATTGCTAAGAATTGCAGCTTTTATAGTAAAATACTGTTTCACTCAAACATACTTGGAATTTTACGTTCTAATTTTTTTAACATTTATTCATTTTTGAGAGCAAGTGAGAGCGAGAGAGAGCAAGACAGAGCACGTGCGCGCGCGAGGGTAGGGGAGGGACAGAGAGAGGGAGACACAGATCCAAAGCAGGCTTCAGGCTCTGAGTTGTCAGCGCAGAGCCTGACGCAGGGCTCGAACTCACAGACCATGAGGTCACGACCTTAGCCAAAGTCGGACACTCAACCAACTGAGCCACTCAGGCACCCCGGAATTTTGCGTTGTCGAACTAGCACATTAAAAGTTTCAAAATCCCCTCTAATTAATGTAAATGCTGGTGTCCTAGTTTTCGATTGAAGATTAAGTAAAGCTTGGAAATAGTTCTCTGAATAAATGCTTCAAAAATCTTCTTCCAGGTGCGTCAACAATTTCCTGCTCCCCTTGGTTGGTCAGGCACTGAAGCTCCTACGCAGGTCCCTGTTGAAACTCATCCTGTTCAAGAAACAACCTTTCATGTAGCCCCTCCACAGAATGCATTGCATCATCACCATGGAAACAGTTCCCATCACCACCACCACCACCACCACCATCACCACCACCACGGACAACAAGCCTTGGGCAACCGGACCAGGCCAAGGGTCTACAATTCTCCAACGAATAGCTCCTCTACCCAGGATTCTATGGAGGTTGGCCATAGTCACCACTCCATGACATCCCTGTCTTCCTCAACTACTTCTTCCTCTACATCTTCCTCCTCTACTGGTAATCAAGGCAATCAGGCCTACCAGAATCGCCCAGTGGCTGCTAACACCTTGGACTTTGGACAGAATGGAGCTATGGACGTTAATTTAACCGTCTTCTCCAATCCCCGCCAAGAGACTGGCCTAGCTGGACATCCAACGTACCAATTTTCTGCTACAGGTCCTACACATTACATGACTGAGGGACGTCTGACGATGAGGCAAGGGGCCGACAGAGAAGAGTCCCCCATGACAGGAGTTTGTGTGCAACAGAGTTCTGTAGCCAGCTCGTGACTAGATTGAAACTTGAGTTTGTTTCTTGTGTGTTTTTATAGAAGTGGTGTTTTTTTCCAAAAAACAAAGTGCAGAGCTGCTTGCGTCAGAAGGAGGTTAACACACTGAACCGCTGCCAGAGGGCAAAGCTGGCTTTTTTTTTTTTTTTTTTTTAACTTGAAAAGATTGCAAAGGGACAATGAAGTTTTTCAAAGAGCCATGTCCAAACCTGTCGTCACGGAGCGCGCAGAGGTGTCCTCTTTTCACCTCCCCCCGTTTTAACTTGCCACACCCCAGCCGTAGTGGGTTTTTTTGGTCTTTTCTGTTCCACAAAAGTTAATGTTCAGATGTTGGTCTTGGTCATTTGCCAACTAATTTTAAAATAAAAAGGCACTGCACATAATTTGCATACAGGGCCCCACGAGGGTGTTTTTTTTCCTTTTGGTTTTTCCTTTTTTCCCCTCCCCCTCTCCCCCCCCCCCCGTTTGTTTTGTTTTGGGTGGGGGGTGGGAAGTTTGGGTTTTTAAGTCCTCTAAGCACCCTTGGGCACGGCCCCGCAGTACTGTAAGGAAGAGGCCTCCAGCTTACACAAGCCTCACCTGCAGCCGTGCGGAAGGGACGGTTGTATTGGAGTGTGTCAGGCACAGTGAGCATGCGAAGTGGCGGGATCAGAACTCTCCCGTCTGAACCTACTGACGAGCAAAGCAGCAATTACACGGGATCCCGTGGGTCTCCTGTCGGAGAGGCCACGGTAGATAGTAACGGAACGTGACTGGTCTCCTAACCGAGGTGCACTGAGAAGCAATCAACGGGTCAGTCGTGGCCAGTCCTGGGGAGGTCTGAGTGGTGGTCTTTGGGATAACCTTTGGCCTTATGGATTTGGACTCGAAATTAGAAGAGCCTACCATTTCAGATGCAATCACTTTTGGACATGCTTTTGCAGACAGTCCTTAATGCTGAAAACACAGAGAATGGGTAATTCAAGAGGCCTTTCTTTTAAAATAGACTTTTGTGACCCACTAATTGTAAGGTATTGCAAGGTCACTTTGCGTGTGTCATAAAGTTGACTTCCTTATTGGTTGAAGGTCACAGAAGTAGTGGTTTGCTTTGATGGAAATAGCTACAGCTGTGTCCCTTCCTGCTTTTTACTTTTTTTTTTTTTTTTTTGCTTTTTTTTCTCGGCACGTGGTATCTCCACCATTTCTTCTGCACAAAGATGTCTTCTGTTCATCCTGAACATTTTTAAAAAATGCAGAATTTTATGTGACTGCTTTTTTGCCTCACAATTATGCTGTGAATTTTACAAAAATTTATTTTCTTTTTTGATAATTTATTGTACCAAAGCTGTTTTTATAGCACATAGATGTCTGTAACCGATAATGTAGCAGTCCTGCACTTTGACACAAGGTGTAACTAGACCATTTTTAAATGTCAGTTGAAAATTATGGCTGTACTATTGCTTAAACAAAACTGGAACTGTTGTTGAATCCATAGCCAATACACCTACAGCAATCTGTGTTCTGAACATACTAGATTGACATCTAATTCAAGATGACAGCATCTGTTACATTCTAAATGCGTTCAGGCTTCTGAAGGTAAAGGGACACTGGATCCAGAAGCTATGGAACCAGCCGTTGATTCTTGTATTCCTGATTAACCTACTTGTAAACTTGAAAGCAAGACCTCGATTGCACCAACAGGTCCAAAATCCGAGCACGAGTAAAGCAAAACTCTCATGCGTGACCTGAAGTGAACAGGCTGGTGTTTTACAGGTGCCTAGTTTTGAGATTATGCTGCCTTAATGTAACACAGTCTGGCAGTTGCTAAATTTGTGTTCCCATTTTAAATTGACCAATTTTAGGGTGTTATACTTTTGAGCGGTTGAATTGGGAGAATGAAGATAAGTCATTTATCTGTCCAGGATCAAAAGAAGCCTAGGAAAGAAGCAGTAATCTACCTCTGCCGATAACGCTGTTGAAAACAACTCAGCGGAACACCACATTACTTTTTATTGGTCAATTCCATGTGGCTGACTAGGTCAAGTTTTTTTTCTGAACAAAAGCAGGTTTTTATATGTAAACAGTGACAAAAGAGAGGCTTAAAACTATGTGAATGTGAATGGAAACTTGGAAATAATCCGTTTTTATAATCCACAAAATTTTTTTTGTTGTTAATCAGGAAATCCATATTTATTTTGTAATTAAATGTCAAGCCTGTGGATGATTTTTGAACTTGGTAAGTTCATAAAGGTTTACAGCGAATAAAAGGATATCATCTTGAGTCTAGCAATATCACAAGGAATCAGTAGTTACTGCTGTTTAGGAATGTAAGGGGAAGATATTATATGGGTCAGGTCATTTTTTTTCTGTGCTGGTTGCCACATCTTCGCAAGCACCAAAAACGCAAGCAGTTTTTAAACCGCTATTTACATAAAGGAAATCATAAAATCCAATGCTTCTGCATACTGTGTTATGTTACAGTCCAGTTTTGTGTGCTTTACTACACGGTTTGGTTACAGGACTTCTGTGCATTGTAAAACATAAACAGCATGGAAAAGGTTAAATACCTGTGTGCAGATTGTAAGATCTGGTCCGGACTTGCTGTGTATATTGTAACGTTAAATGAAAAAGATCCCCCCTTTGTATCATAGTCATGCGGTCTTATGTATGATAAACAGTTGAATAATTTGTCCTCAGACTCTTTACTATGCTTTTTTAAAATTAAGAAAGATGTAAACATAGTAAAAATCTTCCTATGCAATTAACCTGGTCCAGGTAATGGTCTGGTAGGTAATATGGAGTATGAGCTTGGTCACACGTGTAAGAAGGAAAATGGTAGTGACATTGCCATAAGGCTTCCCAAATCTCGGAAAGTAAAAATTGGAGGTTTTGATTTTGATCATTTTGATTTTCAAAATCCTTTCTTTTTATGAGTGATTACTAGATTCAGTTTCTCTCCCGTCCAAAGTGCTAACCGCTTGTAGTTTTTAGAATGGACGTGAGGGTTCAGTGCTTTTTCTCTGATAGGGTTGGACCTGCTGGGAGGCAAGAGGAGATACACGTAGTCTCGTTCCTCCTCCCCCAGATCCGCGTACAGGGGCAAGTCAGGGACCGTGTCGTAGAGAGTCTGGAACTCCTGCCACAGTGAAGTAACGTGTAACCTAAAGTCTTTTTCTTCTATAAATGAGTATGTGAGTATAGATGAGGGTGGCTTTCACGAAGGCAAAATCCGTACTTAGAAAGTTAAGTGTGATCCCGTAAAATGCAGGTTGCCTACTAAACTTCATCAGAAAGAAACACTTGCTTGAATTTTTTCTTAGGGTCTGAGCGTTTTGTTTAACTTTGGTAAGTGGCACGTTTTATACGGTTTCGGACTCCAAAAATCCTAGACCTGTTTTTATTTGATGAATATTAGAATGACCTATAAAAAATCATTAAGGCTGCAGTAATTCTAGAAGGCCCACAAAATGCCTGTTGCGTTTGTCCCTTACCCTCCTTCCCAGCTCCTGTGTTGTGAAACTGACAGTTGCAGTAAGTCCCGTGATAAAGAATACATAAACAAAATACGAAGACAGGGTAGCAAATGCCCAGTTTTTTCCAGGTCAGTTCTCCAGTTTCCTTTCGGCCTTCACTTTGCTCTCAGAACACAAGCTCAGTACTCATTTTTATATCCAGTGTTGTAGTGGTGACCAGAACTAATACAGATCAGATGGTTTGTTCCAGATACAGAGTTGGTCTGTGAAGACGGTTTGAAAGGTTAAGAGCAAGGCTTGGGCGGGGGGTGTATTTTGGTATCCTGAGATGCTCTTCAGATTTCTTAGAACTGTCCCTGGGCCAGCGGGCCAGCGTGAGAAGCCTTTGGTGTCACAGTGGAGCAGACGTTCTCATTTTCTTAATCTGGGGTCTCCTCCGCTAGCCTTCGTTTCCTAGGGTGAAAACGTACCAGTAAGTAATTTTTAGGACAAAGGCCAAGAAAGGAGACCCTAAGAAAATAGCTTATTTTATTCTTTGTTGTCCCTCGTAATGCGTAGCAGTGCCGTGTGTGCGTGCGTCCGCTGACAGCCGTCCCATGGGGGTCACCTGGCCTTCCACGCGGCACTGGTAGTTTTTACACATCCCTGTGTTTCAAGCACCAGATACTGTTTTGTGCAGACTCCTTGCGTGAGGTAAGTGGGCCATCGGTTTGTGTGTTTGTCTTTCTCTCTGGTGTGTGCGCAGCCAGTGTCCCGGGGTTTGGTTGCTTGAAGTGAGCAGTGCGTACCAGGGGGTTCTTGCACAACTTTCGGTGAGCACAGGGTATTTGTCGTCATGAATTTGTTCCCAATTTCTCACCGTAAATCTTGTTCAAAGGCAAAAAGAAAGCTGTGTCACCAAGTAAAACATTGAGATCTCAGCACACGCACGATAACCAGGGGCCAGCGTCTCTCGCTTTCCAGAAGCTTGCCTTGGGCCACTCGTATTTACAAGAGACCCGCATGACCTCGGTAACGGCCTTTTTTATGAGAGCGAAACTGCTCTCGAAAGATTTCCCGGGTCAGCGAAAACCAGGACTGGGGGGCGGGGGGGGGGGGGCGGGCGTCTTCGGCTCTTTCGACTTTGGGTGGAAACCCGTGTCTACGCACCACCGCGGTCCCCTTACCCGAAGACGGTTTGTTTTTTCCTGGCTTCCCACCTTGAGATTGTGTCCTCTTGCTTCCAAGTCGGAGGGGTGGAGATTCGGGGCTGTGAATTTCGGTGCGGGCACGTCCCGAGTTCCCCCACCTTCCAGGGGAGAACTGGGGAGCACGGGGCATGGACAGGCCTGAACCTCACTTCCATCCGGTGTCCGGTCTCACCTGCCTTCTCGGGGAGCGGAGAACCACAGCAGGGATCGTCTTGGCTAATGTGCATTTTTTTAAGTGGGGAGGAAAAATCCTGGCAGAGGTGCTGCCGGAGGATGGAGGAGGTGGGGGGGTGGCGCTGGGACGTGTGTTTTTTAGGAAGCTTTTCGGGTGATCTGCAGCCGGGCGAGGAGGTGCGTGCGGCTCATGTGAGCGAAGCCCTCCGTGAAGCTTATTGAACACTTATTGAAGTGTTTATCCATAGAGATGCTAAAATATATATAAACGAGCAACTAAAACTCCTCACTTAACGCTGCATTATAAAATGTTACAAACAAGCCGCCACGAGAGGCAGAGGTTATCAGGTGTAAGTGCATAGGACTTTGACAACTTGTGTCTTTCTGTCGTCTTCCCTTTTGGAACTGGGTTGATGTGACCTCTCCGCAGCCCTCGGAGGTCCCATGAGAATGACACGTGCTAAGTGTCCAGCAGCGGGCCAGGGACGTGGAGCTTCACACCGCAGCCTCACGTGGTCTCTGTAAGACAGCGGAGTTCTCCAGGGCACTGGCCGCCTGGTCCGAGCCAGCGAACGTTTGGGAAGCCTGTGGTTGTCCGCTCAGAACTGGGGTCCAGTCCTCGCTCTTCTCTCGGGCAAGTCGCTTTCCTTCTCCGAGCCTCACATTCCTCTTCTGTAGAATGGGAGGAACTGTGGTATCCACTACGTGGGCCTCTCCGTAGGCTTCGGTGAGCTAATAATGAACAGAAGGATCTTAGCACAGTATGGGAAGCACTCAGTAAACCTAATTTGCACCTAAATCTAGAGCTTGACTCTGGAGCATGAATCAGTCTTACTTTTTCTGTATGAATGTGGCAAATACCATGGGAACTCAGGTGAGTAGTGTTCTCTGTGGATGATTAAACAGGATTCTTTTCCAGTTTACTTTTATTCCTGGAGTCCGTCACTGGGTTTTAGCTTTTCCTTCATTACTTCGTTTTGCTGCTACTTACATCTGTTTTTGAATTCTGAGGTTCTGTGTTTTGTAGTTTGCTTTGAGATAATGTAGGATATTTAAATGTTCCATAAAGGATGGTTTTCAAGTAGAATTTTTCTCTACAACTTCAAGGAGGCTGCAGGAGTAGCTGTGGAAAGGCACTGTGGTTAGACCTGGTCGTTGCGTCCAGCGGCCCCTCTCCACTCGCCCCTCTCGCCTCCCCAAGGCAGACGTGGTGCGTGGTTAGCCTTCAGAGTTAGGGAGAAAGCAGGATAAGTAGACAATCGGTTCCCAGGCTCATAAACTGAGAATATTGGGGAAGCTTCTGGAACTTAATTGGTTATAACCCACATTTTGAAAGCATTAAGGGGCTAGCTGCTGCTGGGTTTTTTGTTTTTATTTTTAATTTACTTTGTTGATATGTAGGGGACTACGTCCACCATCCTGGGGTCCCTCAACGCGATCCCTTTCTCATTCCTTTAGAACAAGCCTAAGGACAAAACCTTCTTAGGACAAAAAGCCCAGTCGATAGCATTAGGATACCTACGACTGGCGTTTACATCTCAGGGACGTGCGCATGACGCGGGCCTGTGGCTTTGGGTACAGATGAAAATAACAGATCTGATCATGGGATCTTGGTGTTCACCCGGGGTAGATAAAATTCTTGTGGGAGGAGCAGTCACCCCCCACCCCCTACACACCCACACCTCCAATTCAAGCAACGGACGACCGTCTACTTGTAACCCAAACCTCTTGACAGCGCTCGGTCTTTGGCCTGCCCCGTTTGCTGCAAGGGGTCCAGCACCCACCTCACACCTCTGGGGCAGCGTGGGCAGGGGTGGTCTCCCCCTGGAACCCCAGACTTGCTCAGCGCTTTGCTGTTTGTGCAGAGTGCTTACCCAGCATTCCTCTGCCTCCCACTGCCCTCTGACCCAAATCCGACTCTTTCCTAGGTCTTCCTCCACGGGTGGGGTAGGGGCACTGACACGGGTCCCTTCCTTCCCAGAGCTGAGCGTTTCCGAAGGCGTCTCCCGCCCACCGGATGGTGGCCAAGAAGATTCAAGTTTGGGGCCGTCCCGTGTGGATGCTTACCAACTGGCCTTTCTGCCCAGCTCAGCCCTGCCCCTGCGAGCTCTGCCTCGTTTGTCCTAGCAGAGGACAGCTGGGAGCCACCGGGTACCAGGAGCCAGGCTGCACGCCGAGGGATGACACCAACCAGCATGTCACTGTTGGGTCTGGGGAGTGGGAACAAATGGCGAATAACCCCCAGTAAGCCAAGTGCATTCTGGTCCAGGTGCCGAGGGGAGTTCACGCAAGTGGTGGTGGCAATGTTCTAGAGTCTAGGACAAGGCAACAGGATGTTCAGAAACCCCCAGTAAGCCAAGTGCGTTCTGGTCCAGGTGCCGAGGGGGATTCACGCAAGTGGTGGTGGGAATGTTCTAGAATCTAGGACAAGGTAACAGCATGTTCAAAGCCTGGTGTAATGAGCAATCAAGAGGCCTTGCGAGCGTCTGTTGATACATGGGTAGGGTCTGCTTGTTGAGGAAGGAGAGTTGATCCATCTCCGGGATTGGTTGGACGGAGAGAGGTGGCGAGGGAGAGAAGCCGGGCGTCTTCCAGCTTCCTGGCTCGGCGGCTTTGCTGATGGCCTGGAGCCCTTGAGGTAGAGCCGGCGGGCCAGATGCTCGTGTGTTCCGTCACAGGACTCGGAGGGGTGAGGGCTCACAGGGCATCTAAGGGGAGAAGTCCAGGGGGGGCGCGTTCGTACCAGAGAATGGATTGAGGGTGGGAAAGTCAGGCCTGGGCTTGGAGGTGTGGGTCCTCGTCAGGCAGGTGACGGTGAATGAGCTGATGGAAAGGGGCTTGAGAGCAGAGCCTGGGCCCTTCAACACGAGAAGCCCGTCTGCTCCAAAAACTAGCCCCATCATGCCTTCCTCGCCCCTCAGGGTGCTGAAGGTGGTCTCTACGTTTGAGACAACCTAAGAGTTTAAGCAACTTGGTCAAGGTCGCCCAACCGGCCAGCGACTGGCCTCTAGTGCAGCCTGCTGGACGTTCTCCGTGTTGACTTTGACTCTGAGATCACCCAGCACAACTGAGCGCTGGCCGCCCCCTCCAGTTGTCGGACCACCAGAAGCAGAGTTCTGGGTGAGACTAATTTAATCTCGATTAATACAGAGTCTCAGCTTAGGGGCTAAAAGAAGCTGAGTTATTTCAGACTGACTGCATTGTCCTGATGAATCACTGCGGTGCTTGAAAGTTTTTCTTCTGACAGGCTTCTCGTGAACTTGGAAATGAACAGATGTATCTGGACTTTTTTCATCCAACTGGGCAACTAAAATAGCTTGCAGGAGGCTCTGAAGAATCCAGACGGAGAATGTGCTGCTTCCTCTCCCCTCCCCCTTCTCCCTGGGTCATTTTCCCCTCTTCTGGTTTCCGGGGTCCAACAGTCCCTGTCCCTGCAGCAGCTCCGGGGTGTCGTGATGTAAGAGCCGGGTAGCCCTTCACAGCAGCTGGTTGTCCCCATCCGTGCCCACAACTCCAGGCGCCGTTATGTTATCCTCAATCCAGACCTTCCCAGGTGAGAGAGGGGCCCTGGGCCGTAGCTCTGGACCAAGAGGTGGGGAGGCTCTAGCATTCTCTGAACAAAGGTAAAAATAGGCTCGGGATGGAAGAGAAAATTGCTGCGTCACGTTCCAGTGGTCGCGAGGGAGGCCTCGCTTTCTTTTTGTCTCCCCGACACACTTCCTTCCATGGCGGTGGGGCCTTCAGGAACAGGAGAGTTCTAGAAACTGCCGTTGGCCGTAGATTAAGTATCAGCATATCACAGCCAGCCTGTGCTCCTCTGGCCCCGTCCAGGTAAGAATGGTTTCATTCTAACCGGTTGGAAAACGTCAAACGAATACTTCATGATGTGAAAATTGCGTGGAATTTAAATTTCAGAATCCATGAATCGGGTGTATTGGAATACCATCAGATTTTCTTTTTTTTTCATTTGCGTTTTTTTCCGTGGTTGCTTGCGTGCTACGGTGGCGGAGTTGAGGAATTGCCACGGAGAATGTGTGGCACATGTGGGGGATTACAAACAGCTGGGACACAGTTATAACCCAGTGGGGTTCCGAGGGCCGCGCGTATGGCCACGCCTCAGCGTTTAGTCTTTTCTCACCAGTGTTCCCCATCGTGTCAAAACCAGAAGGGAGGAAAGGAAACTTCGGATATCTCCCTGCCTCTCAGGCGTGGTGGAGTGTGGATTATTTCGTTACTGAGGTAGGCAGTAGAGTGCCATGATGTAGTAGTGTCCTAAAGGATGCCGTAGAGGTTGGCATGACCCGTCTAAGCATGCCCTGAAATATTTCTAACCCACAAGCAAGCAGTGGCCAGAAAAACGAGAAAATGAATTGCATATCAAATCACAGAACTTCTTCTCACACGCGCACACACACACACACAAATGACAATGATGCAACAATCAAAGTAAGTTTGATTGGCTTGTTCGTTAGCCAAGCAGGGGAAGCCGCGGACCAATTAAATCATGTGTTGATGCAGCAGCTGAAGAAACGTGCGTAGGACTCAGCCTGTCTCTGACAGCGGCCTCTCCAAGGGTTGAGGGGATTATGGGCGTCAACGATCCACCAATTGTGAGTGGTTTTCCCCGACGCTTGTTACAGGAGGTGACGTGTGGCACCAACGCAGCTCGGTGGTTTGATGAGCCTGTGCCGAGCGAGGGGTTACTGAAGAGTTCGGCTCTGTCGGCAATCTGGGTGGAACATCTACGGGCCACAACGTTCTCGAACTCCGTTCGCCTGAAGTCGAATCTGCTGAGATGCGTTACAATTGATGGCGGAAAAAATACGTGGAATAGAAAAGGCCGCTTCCAAAGCTTGTGATGATACTCAGGTTTCAGAGCCTGCGGCTGTTTACTGTGTCATTGAAACCAGCAGGTGTTTTGTGGAGAATATGTGAATCCCGTGTTCCCGAACCAGTATTGTCAACAGTTCTCTTTTGTGGACTGAGCCGTCCACGGGTCCGTGGATTTGTATCAGCAGGAGGGGCTGGGTATCCTGACGCGGGCTGTCACATGACTGGTGGGTGGTGTATTGGTGGTAAAGTTCTGTTTCAGTCTTCGAGCTAAGGACCAAGGTTGCACTTTCTCTGAACGAGAAGAACCGCCCTCAACCACCGTCACCCAACCCCGAAGAGCTTTGGAAATCAGCTTTGGCTCCAGACGTGATCTCGTCGGGAATTCTGTCTAAAACCACAAAGCAAAACAACGTTTTCTACGCGGAATTCAGACGACCGTAGAGTCCTCTCACCGGGAACTGATGTTAGAATGACGTCACGCTGCTTCATTACACTTCCCGTGTCGTCAGAAGTTAACACCGAAAGCGAAGGCTCCATTCGCGCGCGCGTTTGCAGCAGGTGCCTGAGCTCCCGCTGCAGTTCGCGCAGCGTTCTGTAGACCTGACGGCAGACCCAAGAGAAATTTCCACATTGCGAAATCCACCCAACTTCCGGTGAGGAACTTCTGCCTGACCTTCAGTTGAAGCGATTAATCTGCTCAAAGGTAAACCTCCAGAGAAAAATCTAACAATTCCATAGATGCCTTTCAGGTGATCAGTATGCTTGGTTACAGGTCCTGTGCTTACAGCCTGGTAACGATAGCGTGAGGTGCCAGTCCACGTGAAGACTGTTGGCGACGATGACATCCGCGGAATCTTACTGCAGATCAGCACGGACGGATACGCGTGGGCAGTGGATTTTGACGAGAGGCAACTCTAGCTTTGAACCTCAATTCAGTGAAATGTTATCCCCTCACTAGTGGACCTCAGGAAATGTACTCGATAATTATTATATTTGAATTTCACCAATTAAAAATTTTTTTCTTTTATGATATAAATCCACAAAATCCTAGATTGTTGGCTCTTGAGCCCGAAAACCTAAAGTATTTTACATCTGGCCTCTTAAAGAAAAACTCTCTCTCTCCCTTCGGTAGATGGAGCGAGAGAGGAGCAGGTGGGTTCAGCTTCCCACGTCGGTGCCGCGAAAAGTCAAGTTTGGGGAAGGGATCTGCCCTTTGGGGACCCTCTGGCCCCGCTCCTGGGGACTGTCTCTGCTGCTCAGAGAGTCTCTGGGCCGGGAGGAGGATGGCACCTTTGTGCCTCGGTCTGTTGGTGCAGGAGCCAAGCTCTGACGCAGAGAAGCAATTGGACAGCCACGTGTCGGGCAGCGGGGAAGGGCAGCCGGAGACCAGTTGGTGGCTCCCAGTGTGCGTGCGGGAGCCGGCTGCCCTCGGCTCGCCCACCTCTCCCCGTCGGTTGGCACGCTCACAGGTGGCGGAGAGGTCCGTTGTCTCCTCCCGATACCAACCGAGTGTCCGATCCTCTGCAAACACCGACAGGCTGTCCGACAATTCGGTTCTGACGCCGCCTGGAGTTGGCGTGGGATCCCAGCGGGCAGGGGGCTCCGTCCCCCCGGACAGCCCCCACCGCACACGCCGTCGCGGGGCCCGAGCCAGCTTCTGGCCGACCAGCTCGGGAGCAGGTCCCGTGGTCTCCTCTGGCTCCGTGATCTGCTAGGACGGTTCACGGCACTCAGGAGGCGCCTCATGTATGTTCCTTGGCTACGATCCGGGACACGAATGAACAGCCGGGTGAAGAGGCTCACAGCGTGAGAGCCAGAAGGGCCGCGAGTGCGGGGGCTTCTGTCCCGGGGAGCTGGGGGACACCAGCCTCCTGGCACACGGATGTTCGCCGGCTCAGGCTCTAAATCCTCTCGTTCAGGGGGGTTTGTGGCGGATTCATCACGTGGGCATAGTCCATTACTAACTCAGTTTGCAGCCTTTCTCCCGTCCCCGGAGGTGAGGAGGGGAGCCGAAGGTTCCAGGCTTCTGGTCAAAGCGCGGTCCTCCTGGTACCCAGCCCCCATCCGGAAGCTGTCCACGTCCCCCAGCGGGTCATCACCTTAGAACCAGGGCGCTCCTGTCACTCAGGGAGGCACAAGGGATTTAGGGTCTCTGTGTGGGACACCGGGGACAGAGACCAAGCCTCTTCCTGTGATACCACAACAGTCCCTATTTAGAAACGACAGCAGCTCTGGGCACATTGCGTTTAATGCACCAACGGCCCAGTGAGGGGGATGGGTCCTGCCCCGCCCTTCATCTCCCAGGTGGAGGGAATCGAAGCCCCAAGGAAAAGAGTGTCGTTAGTG
>CM053573.1:7309836-7427875 GCA_028646485.1 Cryptoprocta ferox | reverse complement strand
TCACCGGGCGGGGTCGCGTCACCGCCCTTAGAAATCTGTGGAAGCCTCTTTCTGCGGGCCGGAAATGGTCATCAGGACCCTTTGCCACTGGCGTCCGACACGGCCCAGGGACCGGCCTCCTCTCCGTGGCCTGGCACCGCCCCGGGGGTCCCGCTGCTCCGTGTCCGGTCCGCGCCGGTCTGAGCTGGACGCCGCACGCCTTCTGGGGGGGTCTCAGGGATGAACCGAGCTGGGGCTCTTAGAACAGCAGGTGGCGTGGGACAGGGCCGGGCACCCGCCGGCTCTCAGCCCCAGCCGCCTGGGAGGTGTGGGCTGGCACCGAGGCGTGGCACCTGCCCCAAGGACGCGGAGCTGTTGGCTTGGGAGTCAGGAAACCTCAGAGGGTTCAAACCTCGGTTTGCAGACTGAAGCGCGTTTACTGCCTTTACCCTAACCCGCCTCCTCCAGCTGTCTCCCTCTTCCCTCCCCTCCCCTCCGCTCCCCTTCCCGTCCCATCCCTCCCCTCCCCTTCCCGTCCCCGTTCTCACACACTAACATTGGCCTCTTCCATTTAAACCCACCAGGATGTCATTTAAGGTTCTGGAAAATTCATCCAAGACCTGACCCCCACCCACAGCCTCCTGCGTTCCAGACTCCTGAGCCTCTCAAATGTGCCTGCTTCAGCCTCCCCCTGTGATGTGCTTCCAGTCCTTGCCAGTGTCCCCTCCCTCCAGGACCCGTGGGTGGCACCTGCGTGTGCCCCCCGCCCCCCCCCCCCCCGTCACCACCCCAGCCCCCGTGTCAGAGTTAACAGTGTCCGTCTGTCCCTCCTCCTCCCCGGAGCAGCTTCTCTCTCTGCTCTCTGCCAAGCTTGGTGTAACGTAGGTGTGAGCTGCCACGCAGGTCGAATCCACGAAGACGTGGACGCAGACCTGGACATGGACGCTCCTCTTAGAATCTGGCCAGACCAGCAGGGTCTCTCCAGAAGTTTCTGAAGGTGCTTTTTGCTAATCCAGCTGGAAGCGAATCCCTCCAGCAGGGACTCTGCTAAGGGGTCAGGGTGAGACACTCTCACTTGGTATCTGGCAGAACCTTCTCAGGCTGGAGAGAGGCACCAGCTAGCCGGCCAGTCCCCGGGGCCACCCAGGCCGGGAGGGCCAGAGGAGGCGAGGTGCCAGCCGCCATGGGACCAGCGTGGGGGGGGGGGCAAAGGACTGGCCCGAAGGGGCCCCCCAGCCCACGACTGGGAAAGTGGGTGAAGGGTAACTGGGAAATGGAGGAGTGGGGGGGATCGCACCAAGGGATTGTGGTGTTTTGAACCTAAAGCCAATTTTTAAAAAATGGCCAAGCGCCAACGTGTCACAGCAGCAGCTCAGGGGTTTGTGAAGAGGAAAACCAACGCTCTTCCAGATTAAATATATAAACCTGAGTTGGGGAGGTGACAGCGAGGGCCAGCATATTATCAAAGGACACGTCAGGGGCTTCAAACTACCTCTAGGACCTTGACTGGCTCAGTCTTTCTAGAAGGACTGCAGGGGACCAGCCGGCTGCCCGTCTGTGTCATCTCTCCTGTCTCCCCTTGGACCATCTACGCTGAGAAAGGATTTGTTCTTGGATGGCCAAGTTCTCCCAAACCACACCAGCCTGGAATACAGCACGATTTTGGTGACAAAACAGAATTTCTCCAGTCCCCCACCCACCCACCAGTTCTCCCCAAGACTCTCAGTCTTTGCTGCTGCTGCAAGGGCCCCGTCTCAGGGCCTCCCAGCTGGTCTGTCCCTTCCCCGGCCTGGGCCTCAACCCTGCAGAGGCAAGAAAGTAGAGCAGCCCGGGACTCTTGACGCTGTCTTCCCAGGCTGCTCTGGGAAAGTTCTGGGCACACACCCCGTGCAGGACTCCTCCTGGAAGATTCCACCCGTTTGCTGTCCTCACACCTGGCTTCCGGGCCTCGCTTTTTCCTCGGGAGGGATGATTTCCTCCTTCCCTTTCACACACAACGCCTGGCAGGTGCCCTGGCCGGCTAACGGGACAGTGGCAGTCCTGGGGCAGTGAGCTGGCCATGTGAAGGACGGCGGGGTGTGCGTGTCCATGTCAGCATTTGATTCGTGCTGTTTTTAGCATTTTCTAGAATGTCTTCTCTGACAAAATTCAGACTAAAAGCAGTTCCCAATCATGATGAGGACAAAGAGGCAATGAACTTCCCAAACTAGAAGTATTCAGAGACGTTATGAGTCCCTGCAATAATAACGCCGACATCACTTCGACTTAATTTTTTTCACTGAAAATATGACAGTTCACCCCACATCGCTTCAGTAAGCATCTTTTTTTTTTAAATAGCAGTTTCTTCCTTAAACATAATCATCACACCAAACAAAATGAATAATTCCTGCCAACAGATAACAGGTCCATAATCAAATTTCCCCACTGTCCCCATTATACATTTTAGTGCCAGTTTGTTCAAAAGGAGGGTCCCATTAGAGTCCAGGCGTTGCGTTTCATTCCGTTACTTAAGTCCCCTTAAATCTAGAACCGTTTCTACTCTGTATTTTGGGCAATAGAAAAGGTCTCCCCTCTCTAATATTTTTTAATGGTTTCATTTTTTTACATTTAAATCTTTGATCCATTTGGAGTTTATCCTATTGTATGTGGTGAGGTACGGATTCGATTGTATATTTTCCCAAGTGGCTACCTGGGTGTCCCAACACCACTCGTTGAAAGCCCATCTTCCCCCATTCGTTAAAGATCCCTCATTTATCATCTGTCATATGGTAACACAGTTCCTAGGGTCTTCCAGACGCTGATGTGTAAGTCTCTCCCCCTGCCACAACCACACTGTCTTAATACAGAGGCTGGTGGCGCCCGTGACATCTGGCAGCCTCACCCTCTTCCCTTCACGTTGTCCCAGACATCCGTCCTTGTTCATTCTTCGCCCTGTGAGTTTTTGAATAACTAATTTCAGAAGAAAATTCTGTAAACTGTGAGTTGAGTTGGGGGGAATGGGCTGCTTTCGACGTTAACTTAGCCTTGTATCCAGGAACATGGTGTGTCTTTTCACTTGTGAAACTCACTTTCTGTGTCTTTCAGCAGTCAAAGTTCTAGAAGCCTAAAAGCTTTCCACGTTGCATGTTATTTTTACACCGAGATAGATTTCTTTTTTTTTGTTTCTGCTCTCGGTGGGGTTTTTCTCTTCCATATATCTTCTACATGGTTGTTTTATGAACGTATGAAGGCGATTGGCTTTTTTAAAAATATTAATTTAGATCAATCGATTGATAGAAAGCACGAGCAGGGGAGGGGTAGAGACAGAGGGAGACAGAATCCTAAGCAGGCTCCATGCCGTCAGTGCAGAGCCTGACATGGGGTTCGATCTCACCAACCGTGAGATCATGACCTGAGCCGAAACCAAGAGTCAGTCAACCAACTGAGCCACCGTGGCGTCCCAAGTCCGTTGGCTTTTACGTTCATTTTAGACCCTGCTATCTTAGAGAATTCTGTCATTGTTTTCAGTGGTTTTGTCCATGTCATCTTTGTATTTTTCCAGAATGCAGTGCTACCACCTGCAGATGGGGGTATCTTATAGGTTGCTTCCAGTGCTTACCTTTCTGTTCTGCCGTGTCGAACGATACTGGCTAATAACCCGTATACGGTTATGGAGGTGGCAGAGACGTGGTGGGTATCTTCTTCCTATTCCTCACTTAAGAGGGACTGTATCCAGGGTTCCCCCAAGAAGAAAATGTCCCGTCTTTGTCTAGTAACCCATTTTGCCTTAAACTTTACTTTGCAGTTAGTAGAGCCACACTCGTCATCTTTTGATGAGTATTTGCACAATGTAACCTTTGCCAGCTTTTTACTTTTAGCCTTTTTATATCTTTCTTTCTTTTCTTTTTTTTTTTTTTTTTTTTTGGTGTGTCTTTGCAAAACAGTGTACCGTATATATTATATATCATGGATGTATTCTTATCCAGTCTGAAAGTCTTTTTGTTGTTAACGGGACCTTCTGTCCACTTAGATTTACTATAAGTACTGATATATTTGGAATTATCTATTATTTGGGATTGCGCTGTACATTCTTTAACCCCTCTCCCCGTTATTTCTATCCCTGTGCATTTTCTTCTTCTGGATTGATTGTATATTTTTCAATTTTATTTTTACATTTCAGTTTTTCAGTTCCCCCATTAGTCTGTAAGTTCTACAATGTTCTACTCTATTTTTAGTCGTTTCTATAGAGAGTTAAAAGTGTGACATTTGTTTATCAAAGACTAATGTTATTTAAGCATGTTTACCCTTTTCCTAGACAATGCAAGGACTTCAGAATATTTTAAACTGTAAACACTCCTCAATTTACATGCTGTTATCATATTTTAATTCTGGATAATTTTAGCCCACAGTAGACTTATGCTTGCTTTTTATACAGTCAGCACTCAGTAGGATTTACCCAAATTCAGATTTACCCTCTTTGTTACTCCTTATTTCTTCCTGCATCCCTGAGCTTCTAATTAGGATTATTTTCATTCTGCTTAAAGAAGAACTTTTAGTTTCTTCTTTATTGCAGTAGTAAATTACTTTGCTTTTTGATATTTGAAAACAAGTCTTACCTTCATTCTTGAAAGATATTAGTTTTAACATCTAATAATGTCAGGATTTTTAAGAAGTTACGAACATAGATAGGACAGGAAGTTCCCAGATACTTTCATCCAGTGTCTTCAACATTGAACATACTATATAGTCATTAATACGGTCATGAAACCGGGAAACTAGCTGACGCTATTATTAACTCATCTACAGACCTCTTCCAACTTCGTCTGGTTTCTGGACCAGGTCCCATCCAGGGCCACACACTGCCTTGATTTGTCACATATCTCTAGTCTCCTCCTGAGACATTTCCTTGGTGTTTTTTCTCCCCCCTGACCTTGGCATCTTTGAAGAGCTCTGGCTAGTTATTTTGTAGAATTCTCCTCAGTTTGGACTTGGGAGATACTTTCTGTGATTGAATTAGGACTGCACGTTTTGGGCATGAACACCAGGAGATGATCGTGTGCAGTTCTCAGTACTTCATGTCAGGAGGCGTATGCTTTTCTGGTGTCTCGGTACTGGTGATGCTAACTTCGATCGCTTTGGGAAAGTGGTATTTTTCCATTTTGTCCATTGTAAAGTTACTAATTTTCCTTTTGTAAGGAGCAGGCATTTTGTGGGAGACACTCTGAGACCATGCGTATTTGTTATTTCACGCTACGCAGCATATGTAACAAATTACCACCACCACCACTCCCAAATTAGTGGCTTTAAGAAACAAATAATTTCTTATTCTTCCTTTCCTTGGGCCAGGAGTTTGGGAGCAGCTCCACTGGATGACTTCAGGGTGGGGTCACTCAAGTGGAGGCGACAGTCATCTGAAGGTTTCACTGGGCCCGGAGGGTCCCTGCCAAGGCAACTCCCTTATAGGCTCTTGTCTGGAGGCCTCAACCATTCACTGAGTTTGGGCAGAAGACTCAGTTCCTCCCCACGCGGACCTCCCTGAGGGCTCCTGCAGTAGCCTCACGACATAGCACCTCCCTTCAGCCACAGGAGCAGCACAAGGTAGAAGCCACAAAGCTCTATGGCTCGTCCTGACAATCTGCCACGTCCACAACGTCTTCCTGGCCCACCGGTCAGCCCTTTTCAGTGTGGAAGGGGACTGCAACGCAGCATGAGGACCAGCACTCGGGGGTCCTTGGTGGCCATGTCCACAGCTGTTGGTTCCTCTGGCCTCCTGGCACCGCTTTCTCCATCATCCTTCCTTTTCCATGGAAGACCACTGACGTTTACTGCAGAATTGTTCTCCCAGCCGTGCATCAGTCATGGTCCCATCAGAACACAGAAACCAGGGACACCTGGGCGGCTCAGTCGGTTGCGCGTCCGACTTTGGCTCAGGTCATGATATTGCGGTTCGTGAGTTCAAGCCCCGCATCGGGCTCTGTGCTGACAGCTCGGAGCATGGAGCTTGCTTTGGATTCGGTGTCTCCCTCTCTCTCTGCCCTTCCCCTGCTGCGTTCTGTCTCTCAGTAAATAAATAAATAAACATTGAAAGAAAAAAAGATGACAGAAACTACACAGCGATTTATACAGGGAAACTTTTAAGTGTAAAGAATTATTAACCGGAGTAATGGGCGATTGGCTAGTGAGAGAACTCTAAGAAATATAAGTGTATAGGATATAGGCAGCGGTCTCTGCAGCTGGGACTGAGAGAGCACCCCCCCCCCAGAACTAACTTCCAGCCCTGCTGGAGGGGGTGCAGTCACAGACACGTCTGCCGAGGTGCTTTACCAGAAGGACTTGTGTGAGCTCCATCCCTGCGGTGGGAAGCTGGTCAACGGGGGGGGGGGGGGGCACTGCCTCTCAGAGCCCTCCAGTTCTGTGGTGGGGGGCTGGCTGGCAGCTCTCTTCTCTGACCCTGCCTGGGGGAAGGCGGCTGACAGGCACCCCATTGCTGGCACTCCGCTGTGAGGCACCCAGGGCAGGGGGGTGCCATGGAAGCCATTTGAAGGGCACTCCCCGTGAGCCACTGGGCATACCTGAGAAGTCATCCTGGGAGAGGTGTTTAGCCAACAGCACTGGCTAGTACCAAACAAGCCAAATTACATTTTTATGTGTATATTTGAGAGAGAGAGAGAGAGAGAGAGAGACAGTGTGAGCAGGGAGGGGCAGAGACGGAGACAGAATCCGAAGCAGGCTCCAGGCTCTGAGCTGTCAGCACAGAGTGCGACGCGGGGCTCGAACCCACAAACTACAAGATCATGACCTGAGCTGAAGTCAGCCGCTCAACCAACTGAGTCACCCAGGAGCTCCCAAAGGAGCTAAATGATCAATATGGGATCAAGTATTTAGTTTCATAAAGAAGGAAAAGAAAAATTCTTAGTTTTAGTCTAACCACCTGCCTATTTGCTAAATTCCCAAAGTGGTAGCTGCACTGAGCATAGACTCTGATTGATGGACGTATTGCAAGTGTATGATTTGATCAGTGTTGGTGCGCGGCCACACCTGCATAGCCATCACCACCAGGATAGAGGAGGGAGTGCCTGAGGGAACAGCCATGAAATGCAGGAGGAAAGTGAGCGATGGGGCACAGGGGGAGTGGCGGTGGGAACTTGAATTGCCAGGTGTCAGAACGTTCTATGAAGCCACTGCCATAAAATCAGAGTGGTGGGGGTCTCGGAACAAATGAGATCCAAGGAAGAACAGACCAGCTGGAGATACAGCCCCCCAGCCATGAGGGGGAAGCTGATCTAGCAGCACTATCGTTCCGTCGAGTGAGCAAGGGTCCTGACATGGTGGACACTGAGCGGTCTCAATCCAATGGGGCTGGTGTGCATACATAGTCGTCATAACACAGTGTCGGCACGATTCAAAGTTTTCAGGTTCGGAAGAGGAATAGAGTGGGTAACAGAGGGTGTAATACTTGGGAAGGATCTTGAACAATAAACGAGTTTGAGGAATATGAATGGGCATCAGGGAGATGGCATTCTCAGCAGAAGGAACAGCGTAGGGAAAGGCAGAGAGATGTGAATGCCATGGTGTTTTGACGGAGGTAGAATAATGTCCTCCCACCAAAGATGTCTGTGTTCTACTCTCCAGACCTTTGATGTGTTAGGTTACATGGCAACGAAGAATTAGGGTAACATATGAAATTTAAGGTTAATCAGATGACCTTGAGATGTGGAGTTTTTCAGGTTATCTGGATGGGCTCAACATAATTATCAAAGTTCTTGTAAGTGGAGGAGGAGGCAGAAGACAGAGAGCCAGAGCAATGGCAGCATGAGAAGCTCTTGGCCCATGTTGCTGGCTTTCAAGATGGCGGAAGGGCCACAGACCAAAGAGTACATGTGGCCTCTAGAGGCTGGAAAAGGCAAATCAGTGGATTTTCTTTTAGAGCCTCCCGAAAGGAACACAGGCCAGCCAACACAACATGTCCTTGTGCATGAAGGGCACTTGTTCTTTACTTCACCTGCCCTTCGTATCCTTTTTTTTTTAAGCTTATTTTTGAGAGAGCACGCGCCCATGAGTGGGGGAGGGGCAGAGAGCGAGGGAGAGAGTGAGAATCCCAAGCAGGCTCGGCGCTGTCAGCACAGAGCCCGATGAGGGGCTCGAACTCACAAACCATGAGACCCATGACCTGAGCCGAAGGCAGACACTTAACAGACTGAGCCGCCCAAGTGCCCCTTCTTACCCTTTCTATCTCAGGGTTTCAACCAAGTTTTACTTGACCCCCACCCCACTGTCACAGTCTGGCTTGATTCAGGTGTCACAGGCAGAAGAGCCCCAGGCGAGAGGGGGCCCAAGTGAGTAAGAGCCACCAGGAGGAGACAGTTGGGTGGGAGGTGGCCGGGGAGCAGTCAAGGCCTTGCAGGGAGGGACTGAGGGGGTGTCTTGTGACTGAAAGAAACAAGAGCATTCAGATTAGTATCGCTTAGTACAGTTGCGCACCCTTACTGCCATTTCTGCTTTCCTTGGTTTTGGCCACCTGCGGTCAAAGCAGTCGGGAGGCAGGTGATGCTCCCGACAGGGTCAGAAGGTCAATAGTAGCCTAACACTGTGTCACTCACCTCATCTCCCCACGGAGGCATTTTATCAGCTCCTGTCATCACAAGAAGAAGGGCAAGGGCAGCCCACGAAGACATGTTGACAGAGACAGAGAGAGATCATATTCACATAACTTTTATTACAGAATATTGTTTTACTTGTTCTATTTTATTATTAGTTATTGTTCACCTCCTGCTGTGCCTAATTTATGAATTAGGATCAATCATAGGTATATATGTGTAAGAAAAAACATGGTGGGGCGCCTGGGTGGCTCAGCCGGTTAAGTGTCCGACTTCAGCTCAGGTCATGATCTCGAGATCCATGAGTTGGAGCCCCGCATCGGGCTCTGTGCTGATGGCTCAGAGCCTGGAGCCTGCTTCGGGTTCTGTGCCTCCCCCTCTCTCTCTGCCCCTCTCCCACTCGCTCTCTGTCTGTCTCTCCCTCTCTCAAAAATAAATATTTTAAAAAAAGAAAAAAAGCAGTATATTTAGGGTTCAGTGCTATCCAAGTTTCGGGCATCCCTGGAGTTTCTTGGAATGTGCTCTCCGTGGATAAGGGGGTGGGGTACGGCTTTATTATTCTAACCATTTTATGTGAGTCTGACCCATGTTTCATTAAGTTTCATAAAGTTCATCTGACCCAGTTTAATTAATTCTAGGGCTCGGGCAGGTCCACCCATAATTATTTTGTGTTTGCTCCAAAGGATTTTTGTTGCAGACAGCGAACAACGTATTTGTTACTTGGTGGCAAACAGAGCTCAGTTAAGAGCCCGTCAGCCCCAGGAGCCCTGGTGTACACAGCCTGGTTCTCTCTAAGCGCAGTGGGTCTCGGACTCACTTGTAAGAGGCGCACTCCCTAGTAAGAGCTGCCATTTTTAAGCTGGTCGGGATTGCCCTGGCCTTTTGGGTTCCTACGGGGGCTTCGTTACAAAGGCACGATTGATTAAATCATTGGTCATCGGTGACTGAGCTCAGATCTTTAGCCCCCTCCCCTCCTCCGTAGAGCTGGGGGCGGGGCTTGAAGTTCCAACCCTGTAATCGCTGGTTGGTTACCCTGGCAACCAGTCCCCATCCTCAGGGGCTCTCCAAAAATCACTCCATTAACATAAACCCAGATGCGGTGGAAAGGGGTTTGTTATAAATAACAAAAGACGCGCATTTCACCTTGTTTCAGCGACTGGGAACAAAACTAAATATTGTAACAAAAGATGCCTCTGTGGTTCTTCTATAGGAAATTCCAAGTTTTGGAACTACGTGCCAGGAACAGTGGACAAAGGCCAAAAATATATTTCTTATTGTAAATCACTCTGTCACATTTGGTTAGTGGTATGAGCATCTATTTACTTGTTTCTCAGTTTTCTATGGAGCTGCTCCTCTATTGTATTGTTTTGTTTTCATTATCCTAAATTTACTATAAAATGATAAAAACAAAAAGGTATAAATTCTGCAGATCAATTTATTGGCTCAGAAGACACTTAAAAATAACATTACTAATGCAGTTGAAGTCTGCATCTCTTAATGATTTCTTAAAAAGATTTTATTTTTAAGTAATCTCTGCACCCAGTGTGGGACTCGAACTCACCGCCCTGAGATCGAGTTGTACGCTCCACTGACTAAGCCATCCAGGCTCACCTGCATCTCTTAATGAATTTTAAAAAGCTTTTAATATATATACAATAACTATCCTGTAGCTGTTTTATATATTGCAAATGTTTGCCCTTCATCCTTGTGATTTTTTTTTTTTTGAAATATGGGGATTATATGTTTTCATGTCATTAGATGTCAATCATTTCCTTTATAGTTTTGGACTTTTCTGCCATGCTAAGAAAGCCCTCTTCACCTCAGGATAATATAAGCACTCTCCAAAATTTTCTTGTATGATATTGTTTGCATTTAAATATTCCATCTATTTGGAATAGATGGCGTGCGTTTATGTGTGTCGAGGTAAAACTACAACTGTATTACCAAGATAAATGGATTCTTACTGTTAATCATCAAATTGGTGATGTGAAAATAGACTGTCCTAATTTATTTACATTTCTGATATTCCAAGTGAGGTTAACCTTTCCCCCCATGCTTTTTATTATTTTAAGAAAAATTTATGTTTAAGGAATATCTACACTCAACGTGGGGCTTGAACTCACCACCCCAAGATCAAGAGTCACATGCTCCACCAACTGAGCCCACCAGGTGTCCCCCTACCCTATGCTTTTTAATTTTTTTTTAATGTTTTATTTATTTTTGAGACAGAGACAGAGCGTGAGAGGGGGAGGGGCATAGATAGAGGGAGACCTAGAATCCGAAGCAGGCTCCAGGCTCTGAGCTGTCAGCACAGAGCCCGACGCGGGGCTCAAACCCACGAACATGAGATCATGACCTGAGCCGAAGTCGGACGCTTAACCGACTGAGCTACCCAGGCGCCCCATACCCTATGCTTTTTAAAGCTGTCTCTCTCTTTTTGAAAGCATTTTATTATACAAAAATAGCATAGTGTAATGAACTTACTACCTGTGCCCCTTACTCAGTTTCAACCACTGTTGAAACTTATCAACAACTTACTGATTCATCTCTGTCTCCACCATATAGCACTTGAGACTGTGTGTCAGCAGACAGACAGGCCGGTCATGGGCATGGAATATAGACTATAGAAGTAGATCCACACTTACATGGTCCACTGATTTTCCACCGAGGTGACAAGATAATTCAATGGGGGGAAAACACTCTTTCCAATAAATGGCAACAGGATTTGCATGTGGAAAAAATGAGCCTCAACCCCTATCTCACATCATGCAAAAAAAAGTTAACTTGAAGTGGATCCTTGACCTGAATATAAGTGCTAACACTGTAACATTTGTAGAGGAAAGCATAGAAGAAAAACTTTAGGAAAATAACTTTTACAACTCAATAATGAGAAGACAGATGACGCCACCCAATTAAAAGGGGGCAAGATACTTGCACAGAGGGGCCCCCGGGTGGCTCAGTTGGATAAGGGTCCGACTCGAATTTGGCTCAGGTCCTGGTCTCTCGGTTCATGAGTTGGAGCCCCCCACCCCACCCCCCGTCGGGCTCTGCGCTGACAGCTTGGAGTCTGCTTGGGATTCTCTGTCTCCCTCTGTATCTCTGCCCTTCTTCCACTTGTGTTCTGTCTCTCTCTTTCTTTCTGTCTCTGTCTCTCCCCGTCTCAAAAATAAACATTAAAAAAGTACTTGCACGTAGACTTCACAAAGGAAACAATATGAATAACCAATAAGCTCATAAAAAGATGTTCAATATTCATCAGTAATATGCAAATTAAAACCATAAAGAGCTTCTCTCTCCTACCCTCCAGGAGGATGGCTAACATTAAAGACCAACAGCGCTCAGTGTTGTGGTGGATGTGGTCACCACAGCTGTCCTATCTCGTCATGGGCACCATGCTTTGGGGAAATGGCTGTTTCACTTCACGTTAACCACTCACCTTCGCCATGACCAAGCGATGCCACCTCCAGACAATTTACCCGTGAGAAGTAAAAACATACATCCACTAAAACATTTGTACAAGGCCCTTCATAGCAGCTTCGTTACTATCAGCTAAAAACCGGAAACCACCCAAATTTCCATCCGTAGGAGAGTGGATGAAGAAACGGTGAGGTATTCATACAGTGGAATACTACTCAGCGACGGAAAGGCGCAAACTCCTGGCATATGAAACCGTGTGCTTCTTAAAAGCATTATGTTGAGTGAAGCAAACCAGACACGAGAGTGCACACTATTTGCGTCTATGAATGAAGTCCATTTGTGCTGATGGAGGCCTCGGGAGCGTCTGTCTCTGGGGCTGGGGAAAGGCAGGAGGGGTCATAGGAACGGTATGAGCAAACTTTCCTTGGTGATGGAGATGCTCTGTATTCCGTTAAGGGCATGAGGCACGCAGCCTTATCCATTTGTCAAAACTCCTTGAATGGTATACCTAAGATCCGTGCTTCCCACTTTATGTAAGTTTTGACTTAAAAAACAAAAGGTAAAGAAAAGACCTAACACATTAAAAAAAAGGAGAAAGCTGAGGGGTTAAATCTCAGATGTGTAATCCTTGGCGAGGCCATATTGGAGATACGAGAGGCACCAAAAAATGTTTTTCAAAACATTATGCTTTCCCCCCACCTTTCTCTTATCGTTCGGTGTTGGCATAATAATGACTTGATTTTAAAAAGCGATGCCTCTGAATTATACAATAATGAGGGGAGGAAGCAGGAAATAATGAGGGGAGGAAGAGATAATAGGGCCAGGAGTACGTTCTGAGAAAGATTTGGGGAGGCCATAGGTCTACAGCAAACCACATTACGTTTGCTTTGCTGACTTCAGACGCGTAATAAGGTGGAAGGAAACTTTTTACTTCATTTACGTTTTGTTATAGAATCCTGTAACACAACAAATGCAAGACTAATCTATCTAAACTAAATATATGTATTTTTAGTACACACGCTTTTCTTTGAGGTAGGGTTAGGAATCCACATTATCTTAACTTCCAGACGGGTGCGTGAAAATTAGGAATCCTCATTTAGAATGGAGTCAGGAGGCCGGCAGGGGGAGCACTCACGCCCCGATCCTACAGGAAGAGAGGTACACTGTGGGGTGATAACTACCTTACTGCCCCAGAGGGAGGGAGGGAGGTTTTCTCCTCCCCTGGCAACAGCCCGGCCAATGAGAGACGGTCACCACTCAGCCAATCAGAGGCCACATAGTTGAACTCCCGTTTATCCCAATGGGCTTTGGGTTGCTAACAGCTTCTTTCCTCTGTGAAAGGCCGGTCCTCTCCTTTGTTCATTGAACTTGCCTCTGGTTTTGCTGTGTCTTGTCCCCGAATCCAATTCTCTGCTACTCCCAAGTAAATCATTTTTTGCTGGTCAAATAACTGGCAGTTTTGTTTTTAAGGTTAATAGGTGTTGGGGATGTGCTCTCTCCAGGATGGCGTGTGTCAGACTCTCTGCTGAGAGAGAGAAAGAGAGAGAGAGATCCAGGGCTTCTGGCCAAAGACTAGGCCTACAGATGTGGCAAGAGCAAGGGACCGCAGCGTTCCTGCCTCAGGGCAAGGGTTTGGGAGCTCGGAAAGCACAGAGCTCTTGTACTCAGTCAAGTTTAATCTGCTGGTTTTACAGTCAGTGCTCATTACGGCTCCGCCCACCCATCTAGTTATACGTTTAAGTACATGCCAATTACGCACCCCTAAGGGCTCATTCTGAGAGAGGTGACAGCTTTCCTTGGAAGTAGGCAGCCCTTCTGGGGTGGTACCCATCGGATGCTGTGGCCAGAACTAAACTTTAGTCTGGCGGCAGGGGGGCGGTATCTGGGTGGCTCAGTCGGTTAAGCATCCTAGTCTTGATTTCTGCTCAGGTCATGATCTCACCATTCATGGGATTGAGCCCCGTCTTGGGCTCTGCGCTGGCAGTGTGGAACCTGCTCGGGATTCTCTCTCTCCTTCTCTCTCTGCCCCTACTCACTCCCCCCCCCCACGCAAAATAAATAAAAATAAAAGTAAAATAAAATTTAGTCTCAATTCATACTATGCACTACACACCTGAGTTGAAACCTTAGTATTATTTCACAGCTGAACTGAGCAAAGGTACTTCAGCCATTGAAGACTCACCCTGAGAGGTGCCCCTTCACGAAAAACGGTGGCCTTGGGCTGTGAGGGTGGCTGGTGCCCCTGGAAACCAGGACCAGCCTTTCGAGCTGGGGTTTGCAAATTTCATGGGCCTCTGGGTGGCCTGTTGTGCACTTTAGGGAGACAGGAAGAGACAGGATTGGTTGGGGTCTCAGCAGATTATAGGCCCACCATTTCTTCTGCCATTATTATACGGGGGCTCCCCCTTTGAGCAGGCCCCAGGCCCAGTGGGGGGCTCTAACTCACGACCCAGACATCATCCTTTACCCAGTGAGCCTGCCAGGCACCCTCGAGCAGACAGAGGTGGAGGTTGGAGCAAGGCAGGGAGGGAGGGCCCTTCTCCAGCGGAGCAAGAGCAAAGGCCAAGGAGGCCTTGGGGGAGGGCTGTGCTGTGTCCCTGGATAGACTGTTGTCATTACCGGATCTTTTAACTGTCACCTTCTGGTTCATACACTTTATTTCATTAACCTTCAAAGCAATCCAGAAGGAGAAATAGGAGTATTCCCATTTTGCAGATGTGGAGCCCAGCGTGGGCAGGTGGCTTGTCCGGACCACACAGCCACCGTGCAGGGCCAGGTGTGTGCCCTGGGTGGCCCCGCCCATCCCCCTCCCCAGAGCGCAGCTGGGGTGCCGACCTGACAAGGCCATCGATGTTGTGGGAGCTCCCCAGACTGCTCCGGCGTGAACGTCTTCCAGGCGGATTCTCCACAGGGCAACGAGGCAGGAAATTTATGGCTGGCCTGATTCATGGGCCAGGCAGTTAAGAGGTCTTTGCCAAGCTAGCAGCATAATTTAAAGGAACCAAGGAGGGAGGAAAGGCCCCATAACTCACATCCTTAAAGGGTTCTTAGAACAAGAGACACGTTGGATCATTCAAAACATCTCCCTTCCTCGTGCCAAAAAAAAAAAAAAAAAAAAGGACCGGTGTGTTGCTGGGTGTTTCTGTCACAGAACAAGGGGTCTGGATGAAGATCCAACAGAAAAAAAGTAGGGAAAACCTTCGCAGGTCGTAAATTTGGGGCCGAGGTTTTCTTTGTTGTTTTCTGACGGGTTGGTATTTATTTAACCTCGTTCTTGTAAACGCCTTCGGCTTAGGGCTGTCCTTTGTCACTGGATGCGGGTCATAGAAACAGCATCATCGAGAACAGAGGAAAGAGGCCCAGAATGGGGGGTAGAAGCCGGCGTTTGAGTCCTGGTCCCTGTATTGCAGGCTGTGTGGTTTTAGGAATGTCACCAAGGGGAGCACAGGGATCCCTCTTTGGCACAGGGATTGTTTCAGGCTGGTTGTTTTTTGAGAAACTCAAAAACCCAAGTGGGAGTTACCCTTTTTTACAAGCAGCATTTGCGTGTCTGAGGGAAATCTCCACGGGTGAGGTGTCCCCTTCCTGGTTCCAGGAGGAGGGGGGTCTAAATCTAGAGCAGGCGGGAACTTACATCTGCAAAACATCCTTTTCACTCTGCTTTTCCTGGTCACCTCCCATAACCGACCCCCTTTCCCCCCAGCTGCCCACATCTTTTGTCTTTAGCTTAAAGTGACGGTTTGGCCATTTCTGAGAGTTACTCAGTTTTCTGGGGTCTCTCCCACGTAGCCGGGAGGTATACATTTTATTAAACTTTTGTTTGTTTGTTTGTTTTTCCTGTTACTCTGTCTTCTATCAACCTAATCATCGGAGCAGCCAAAGCACCTAGAAGGGAAGGAGGAAATCTTTTCCGCCCCTACGGTCCTGGTGGCCCAGATGGGATTTTCACCAGATGGGCACTGTTCGCGCGGGGGCCACCCCAGCCGGGAGATCCTGGGACCTCTGACAAAAAGCCGGCAGAAGTAAAGATTCTTACCTTGTCAGGCTCCCGGACCTCTGCCTGCCAGGTGCAGTGGAAGGGAACATTCTTCTCGATTGAGATTAGCAGGAGAAAATCTTTGTGGAACTCGCTCCTTGGGTACAACAACTCTGGTTAAAAAAAAAAAAAAAAAAGTCTTGTGTGTCGATCATATTCCTCACACAAGTGCTACTGTTTTTGTCCCTGAGTGTCATGTCCTTTGTCATTAAGGAGGGAAAGCAAAGGGCAGAACGCAGGCCCAGGCCCTACCTCGGCCTGCTGGAGCTGGCCTCCCAGATGGAAGGGTTCACGGTCCTCATCAGACCCGTGTCTGTTTGGATAAACTGCCTGGGTTGACGTGCACCCGAGGGAGAGGCTGCTGCCAAGGGCTATCTTAGAAGCCAGGCCACAAAGGTGGCAGGCACGGGTCAAGCACTTAGGAGCCGTTGGGGTATCACCTACCTCTAAAGCTCTCGGGTTAGGGTAAGTTGCTCAGGGGTTAGATTGACACTAGGTCACCCAGGATCTCAAGAAAATTTCTGAGAGGTGCAGAGAGGTGCTCACCCCAGCGCACATCCCTCTTGGGTTTTAGTGTGGCTCCGAGGCACCCCAGGCTTTCGCTAATGCTGTTAGTGCGCGTAAACGAAAAGCCAGATGAGGTTTCCCCTTTTGTTTTATTCTGTCCCCGGAGCCTGGCTTTGTGACCAGTGAGAATATCGTCTCTGGTCTCTCCCAGCCGGAGGATGCATTTGGGGGGCAGTTGAGTCACCTGGGTCTGGAAAGAGGGGGGTCCCATGCCAGCCCCCGATTTTAGCCAGCCAGTCGGAGTACAGGCCACACCTGGACTTGTGGCTGGCGTCCGTTCTCTCGGTACCAGCTCTCAGGGGAGTTCACCATGAGGGCTCCTGTCCATAAAGGGTCGCTGTCTCAACGTCCCCTGAGTGCTGGAAAAGTTCCCCTCCGGTAGGGTCCCCCCAACCCACTCCCCCGTGCCACAGATTAGTGGCTTCATGACTGGAGGCTTCTCACATTCTCTCTCTTTTTTTTTTTTTTTAAAGAGAGAGAGAGAGAGAGAAAGGCAGAGAGAGAGAGAGAGAGAGAGAGAGAGAATCTCAGGCAGGCTCCACGCTGCCAGCATGGAGTTCAACTTGGAGCTCGATCTCACGACCCTGAGATCATGACCTGAGCCGAAATCAAGACTCAGACCCTTAACCAACTGAGCCACCCAGGCGCCCCCCTCTCACACTCTCATGGGGGGACTGGAGACACCATTTTTTGAGACACCATTCTTACCGTCTGTGACATCTTTGCTTTCTGGACTCACTCTGGGACCTACGAACTGTCTGGATCTTGTGAGGACTGCATCTGTTGCTCTCCCCTTTGGGCCACCTCCTGCATCCATGGTTAAGTGCTTCAGACGCTTATTGGTTTCAGTTGCTGTTGAGATTAAAAGATGATCCTAACTGCCTACTTGTCAAAGGCCGGAAGATGAATCTTTTTATTGGACAAACTGGTATATTTGAACATTTTTTTTAGAGAGCTCTGATCCTAAACAATGGTCTGATTGGTATTTATGGAAAGACCACAGCAGCTAGCCTTAGCGACTCTGTTAAAAAGAAGGAAGAACAGAAATGAGACTTAGACCAAAACTTGGAGTCCACATCTAATGTAAACCCCCTTCTCCTCCCTCCTATACACCTCTTTATGCCCAAATCCCTGTCCTTGACCCTCCAGAAGAACTTCTGAATCTCTGAGGCCCTGGTCTAAACCCCCTTCAAATCAAGTCCCACCACCTCAGCAAATTCCCTTACATCCCAAGACTCCTGTAACTTCCCCAGATAATCCCAGAAACATCCAGCTGCCTGCTTCAACCTCCCTTTCTCTGTAAGATTTAGAGAGAGCAGGGCCTGCTCTCCAGGCTTGAGGTACAGGAAATGCCAGGAAGTGACTTCAGCAGAAGCTTTCGGGACAGGAGGTAGGGCTCACTTTGCTGTCCCTTACAATCCCTCCTACTGTCCAGGGCTCTGTAATCAGGCCCTGCCAGCTTCAGGCCTTCCCATACAATGTCCCTGATGGATGTATCTTGGACCCCCCACAGCAAAGACTTCACGTCACCTGGACAGCAACAGATCTAAATCCTAAAGCCTTTTACCTCCTCTTTCAGAAGACCCTACCAAGTGCAGAGAGGAGATGGAAAGATGAGCGGCCGTTCATAACCCCCACATGCTTGGACCTGGATTGGTGGATAATGGTTGTCCTTTCCTCCCACGATTACACTGTGGTTATCAGACAAGCCAGCTGCCCCCCTGGGGACAACCCCTCTCGCAGAGGGGACAGATGGCCAGAACCTCTCAGGTCCTCCTACAAATGACCAAGAAATGGCTCAGCTGGAGGCTGATAGTCAAGGCTTGACAGGAGCCATATTAGAGGCTTTCCCCCTAAAATAAATTGGTCTAATGTTGAATTTTGCACCAGAAAGAAGGAGAGCATCTGCAGACCCTTGTTAAACACTTCATACAGGCCTTTTAAAGATACAGTGTATTAAACCCTGAATTTCTAGAACACTAAAAAAAAATCTTTTGAAGATTTTTTTGAAGAAGCAAATGAAAGGAAATGTAGTTGGATGAGCATGTCACACTTTTGATATCACTCAAGTATGGGGGGAGTTGGAAACAATTGCTTTGTCTTGCCAATCTCTACAAAACCTGAAATGTGGCTCCGGAAACAATTCCATCTGGCTCATCTTTACCAGTCCCCAGACCTTGCCTATTCATCTCAGAATGCTGGCAGGCATCGACGCATGGGGGGACAGGATTGTCTTGCCCTCAAGAAAAAGAAGGAAAACTTTAAATTATCCTAGACCTCTGATTATAGGCAAATATGCCCCCCACACTCCAGGTTGGGGAAAACTTGCCTTTGTGATGTAGACTTTCTATCCCCTCTTGTCTAGGACCTAAGAGCCACTCTTTGAAATTCAAACTTTAGGGAGAGGTTTCTCCCAGAAGAGAGAGGAAAAAAAGAAAGTATTTGGAAATTGGGCTAATGAAAATCTTGAACGTCTTCTCCACAAATGCTAGTAGAGAAAGCATTAGCCATCTAAACCCTAATTTATTCCATCTGCCAGAGATACAGTTTGGAGCCTACTGCTCTTTCATAAATGAGAGGGTTTTGCTTTATTATACTCATTTCATGGATAAAATGTTAAAACAAAAGCTATAATATTTGTATCTGTATCTTCATGTGTGTCTATATATGTATGTTACAGATGTGTGATATTTTTCTACCTCTGAACGGTATTGCCAACACTCATTTATAAAGAGTTCTATTCAGTTGGCTTAAAAACAAACAAGGACTTACAGAAATTAAGGATTAGGTATTCTATTTATTTATTTTTTTTTAATTTTTATTTTTTCATGTTTTTATTTTTGAGAGAGACAGAGAGACATGAGTAGGGCAGGGGCAGAAAGAGAGGGAGACACAGAATCCGAAGCAGGCTCCAGGCTCTGAGCTGTCAGCACAGAGCCCAATGCGGGGCTCGAACCCACAAACCGTGAGATCATGACCTGAGCCGAAGTCGGACATTTAACCGACTGAGCCACCCAGGCACTCCAAGGATTGGGTATTCTAAAACTCTCAGAAATATAGAAACCAAGCCAAATATTTTTCAAATTCATGAATTTCATGATGAGGGATAATCTTTGGTAAATGAAAGCTAGTTGAAGTTTGTTAGTCTAATTAAGATAGGCATGTCTTCATGAAGACATCAAATGTAATTCAGATAAACAACTACTTGTATGGATTAATCAAATTCACGTTATCTCTTACAAAACTTATCAGCAAGAAAAATAACTTGGGATGATGGCTGACTGTGTCTAATATCTTGTGAAGTTTTTGTGAGTAATCTAAGCATCATCGTTGGGAGCAAACGAGTTAGTGGAAAAGAGTTTTTAGGTAAACCTTTTAGCAATTTACATTTTATGGTATGTGTACTTAAAAATAATTTCAGTTCTCTAACTTGAAACTTTAAAGTTTTACTGAGTTATATTAGATGATGAAAAAGTCATTGAATACCTAGATCAATTACTAAACATAATTTTTTGGCTTCTTACTACAGAAGAACTAAAGATATTTGGATCTGTGAGTAAACATGTCTTGTGCCACACTGAAAGATGGTACTATTTTTTAAAAAGGCATATGTTTCTAGAAATTATGAAATGTATTCATAAATTTGCCAATCTAAAGAATGTGGGTGTAACAGGCTGTTCACAACTGCTTACTTCTTAGTTTTGCTAGAAATTAAGGTTTCTAAGGGTTAAGAATTCTAACATATGTGATTAGAACTACTAGAAGTAATAAGGAAAACAAGTCTGTATGCAAGGAAAATAAAATGTGTTTTTGGATAAGAAAACGTATAAGACATGAAGATGTATTTTTGTTAAGAGAAAAGAGGGTAAAAATTGTCCTAAAGTAAAACTAGTATAGAACGTTGGGAAGAGAAAGAGAATTTTACTTTGTGTGGTCAAGGTGGCTAAAATGTACTGAGTTTATTATAAGGATTATAAGATTAAGCTTAAAATCAGTAGCATATTTATGTAAAGCTAAAACTTGATTTTCTTGCAGCAACTAAAAGGATAAACTTTTCTTAGACTATTGATCCGTTCCTCATAAGAGATGGTTTTTCTTTACCTTTTAAGTAATCAGCCTAAAAAGCAAAGACTTTATGTTTTATCAAAATGATTTCCTGGGGTGCCTGGGTGGTTCAGTCAGTGAAGTGTCTGACTCTTGATTTCATCTAAGGTCATGATCTCATTCGACATGATTCATGCGACTGAGCCCCAAATCTGCCTCTGTGCTGACAGCAAAGAACCTGCTTGGGGTTCTCTCCCTCCCTGTCTCTCTCTACCCCTCCCCGGCTTGTGCTCACTCTCATGTGCTCTCTCTCTCCCAAAATAAAAAAAACATTAAAAGGTCACAGCTATGTAACCTTTGAAATCTTTTATTATCACTTTGGTGAAAGAGATAATTAAGTATTGTTTCATAATAATTTGTGAAGTTTGTATGGACATACGTTATTAACATAGGTGTTCTGGAAATTTTATGAAATTCCTAGAATTCTGATATGTCTTAGTACTATGTTATCACTTTGTACTTTGTAATTTGATTATTATCTGGAAATGTGTGTTACAGAAATAAGCAACTTTCTTTGTCAATTGTATTATAATGAATTCTCATCAGATCTTTAACCATGGCCATTTAAAAATCTTTTGCCATTTACAGTTATTGTTTTACTGTGATGCTTGTGCAAGCATCTTTTTGTTTTTTATTTTTTGTTTTTGGGGTTTTTTTTTTTTTTTGGTTTCATCTTTAGTGAGACTCGTGGAAAAGAACCGTTGAATGCAGGTATCTGCTAATTTTAAGATCAGATCATTGATCTAGCTGCCTATATCTCAGAGTAACTTGGTAAAATATACCTTTGTGAACAAAGATGAAACATTTATCTTTTTCTCCCTCCCTGATCTCTCCAGAATTCAGAACGCTAGCTGAGTATTCTTATTTTTATGGCAAGATAATTATTTGCATAAGTTTAATAAGAACCTGTTCTCCTGGTCTCTAACAATTGGAAATTCGTTATATAACCAAGGCTTTGACTAGAATGTCATATTTAAGAGAGATGTACATAGACTCAGATATGACCAGATAGCTTTAAGGAACTAAAGTTGACTTTATGGAGCCGATAAAGTCCCTTGGAAAAACAGCCTAGTACCTTGCTTAAGGACTTCCCAGAAGTCATGCCAGGTGTTTAAGAAAGGATATCCTGAGGAACTTCAGGATATTTTGGGATCCCTAAGAGAGGAATTCACCCAAATCTATAGGTATTGCAGGGCAGTCTGGCAAGTCCTTGGTTTGGCTTCCCGGCCTTGAGAAGCTTTTAAAAGTCCCATTTGAGGTTCCTTATGAAAAGTTCCAGTGAAACAGATTAAGAGTCTAATTGGTTAACTGCTATTCTTGCTGTACTTATATAAATAATCAGGTCAAGTTTATTGAGACTAGGCTTATTTTTCAAACAAATTAATTTTACTGTAATTATCTTTGGTAGACATGGGGTTGTTTTGGAGTGAAAAATTATGTTTCAATAAGAACTATTAATACAACTGGTAGATATTAAATTCCAATTCTGTTCATTGACTTTGAGGTTTCATTTACCTGTAAACTGGACTGGATCCTGAATTCTTCTAGCTTCCTCAAATATCTGGCCACAAATCTCCAAACTAACATTTCCAGGTTTCTCCCACCTTTTGACTTGGAGTCACTATGAACAAAAACTACCCTTTTGCTCGAAGTCCCACAAACTGAATAGGAACAGCTCCATATAAACTTCAGCGAAATCAAAGCAAAAGCTCGTGTTTACATAATCTTCATGCCTGTGGAGAATCAGAAGGATCACCAGAGGCATTCAAACTGCAAATCCAAGATCTGTCAGATTGCCGGCACGTGCCCTCACTTTCTGAAGATGCTTCCAGCCTGACAGCTAGACGTGATGACCCCTGGGCTCAGAAACTGTTTATAAGTTGTTCCAACCACTAACCTCTGTTTTTCTTTTGTTTCCATAGAAATGCCTTATTAGATACCTGATTTCTGCTAACTTGGGGAGTCCACCTTTAAGATGGCCTCCTGGGATGAGACGCACCTGTTTAACTGAACAAACCTGTTCTCAGGACTGAGTGACTGGTTCTTGGCGCCATAGGGAGCAATCCATCGATTCAGCTTCTGGACTGTGAAAATTCTTTGACATTTCAAAAGTGGGACTAAGGGAGAAAAAAATATACCCCCACCCACCCAAATGTGCCTCTTTGGCACAGGGATTGTTTTAGGCTGGTTGTTTTTGAGAAACTCTGAAAACCAAGTAGAAGTTACCCTTTTATAAGAGATATTCGCGTATATGAAGGAAATCTCCACCTGTAAGGTGTCTTGCTGGGGGTACCAGGAAGTGGGGTGGTGGCTAACCCTCCAGAGACTGTTACCACTGGAGTAGGCGGGGACTTAAATCTATAAAACAACCTTACCCTGCTCACTGTGCTTTTCTGGGCCACCTCCCATGACTGATTCCCCACCAGCTGCCCAGCATCTTTTGACTTTGGCTGAAGGTGGAATTTAAGGTGTTTCTGAGAGTTACTCAGTTTCCCTGGGTCTCGTGTAACCAGGAGCTATACATGTTATTAAACTTTTGTTTGATTTTCTCCTGTTAATATCTCCTGTCTTATGTCAATTTAATTCTTAGAGCAGCCAAAGAGCCTAGAAGGAAAGGAGAGACAAGTTCTCTACCCCTGCATTACTTCCTTCATCTCCTGGGTCTCAGTTTCCTGTTCTGGAAAATAAAGAGTTCAAACTGATTATCTGCTGGTCTGAAAGTTCCATGAGTTTCTTATAATCGTGTCAACCAGATATTATCATTATGCAGCATCTGGAAGTAATGCTCCCTCTGCTAAAGGCCCCAGAGCATTTTATTTATGTGTTAAAAATTGGCATTTATCACTTTCTGTCTTAAGTTCCAGTTATTTATGGACATTTCTTTCTTTTTCCCCCTCCCCAATGGGACTAAGTGCTCTTGGCAGGATGTCTTTTCCATCCTGGTGTCCCCCACAGCCCCAGCAGAGCACTTGGCACACAGCTTTCATCCAATAACACTCAAGTGTGGATGAAAAATGAATGAGTGACGATGGCCACTATTCACTTTTTGTCCTCAGGCAGGATGACTTGATTTAGAGTTTTTCTTATAAAACGTACATTCTTTCTATTCGATATAATTTAATATATGTGTTCCAAAATGCAGAGTTAGAGATAAATCTCAGTTTTCAAGATACTAGTGTTTTAGAAGAATCTTACTGAACAGTTCTCCTACAGGGTCTCGGCCATACCAGCCTCTAAATCAAAGCAACATGTTGTTCAAGTTTTCTGGAAGATGTTGCCCTCCCAATTTTATCTTGCCTGCTCTCTCTGCCCCAAGTTGATGGATTCTCGTTCAGCAACAATCCCCTCTCACTGCGGACATAGCACACCCATTGATGTTGGGTGAAACCAGGTTGGCTGGCTTCGCCCAAAGGGAAGTTAGCAAATGTGATGCAAGCAGAGGTCTTTGATGTGCCTGTGTGGTTTTCCTTGCCTCTTGTGCTCCTGCTATTTATCATGCAAAGAACATGGGGAAGAGACCACGACCCAAACTGCAGCCCAAACTGCAGCCTGGATCAGCCAAAGCACAGCCAACCTCCAACACCATGGTTAAAGAACCAATGAAAAGATACTGGCTGTTGGGATTGTTTGTTTTGCAGCATTACTGTAGCAGTAGCTGACCATTACTTCCAATTTCTAATTTTATCCTTGTATATGTCTACTTTCCCCCCAAATTCATCATGTTTATCTTTGTGCTTTGGGGACAGGGATAGATGTCCTGCTTGGACACCCATTTGTTGTTTTTGTTGTTGCGACAGGATGGTCAAGCAGGTGACTTCTAGAGACACAGGCCTGCATTTCGCAAACTGAGTTGAGTATCTATGATTCTCTATGGTTGTGTCCATACATAATTTGTTCTTTATGCTTTTTAAAACATTTTAATTATTTAATGTTTATTTTTATTTTTGAGAGAGAGAGAGGGAGGGAGAGAGAGAGAGAAAGAAGGAGCAGGGAGGGGCAGAGAGAGAGTGGAAGACAAAAGACCTGAAGTAGGCTTTGTACCATCGGTATGGAGCCTCATGTGAGGCTTGAACTCATGAACTGTGAGATTGTGACCTCAGTCAAAGTCAGATGCCCAACTGACTGAGCCCCCCAGGAAGCCCTGTTGCTCTTTATGTTTTAAAATAATTTGGTGGGGCACCTGGGTGGCTCAGTCAGTGTCCGACTTCAGCTCAGGTCATGATCTCACAGTCCATGAGTCTGAGCCCCGTGTTGGGCTTTAATGACAGCTCAGAGCGGAGAGCCTGCTTCGGATTCTGTGTCTCCCTCTCTCTCTGCCCCTCCCTGACTTATCCTCTGTCTCTCAAAGATAAATTAAAACATCAAAAATTTTTAAAACAATTATTTGGAAGATAGCCTCTGGAAACATTACATGATTCATTACCTATTAACACATACATTGTATATCATATTTTGTGGGCTCCGAAGTTCCAAATCACTCTTCCCTATTTAAACCAGTGGATGAAATACTTTTCATAGGATTGAACGATTAAAAATTAAACTTGGCTTAAATGAAGGGCATTCATATATTTTTTAAATCAGGTGAAATTTATATAACATAGAATCTACAATTTTAAAGAAGGGCATTAGTTTTAATCTCTAGTAAGTGGCTGGCTACTGCTTGCACCTTAAATGTCAGGGTAGCCACAATTTGGGGTACACAGTAGCATCAGAAGGGGAGAGAAGAAGAAAATGCCAAGAGGAGTTCCAGAAGATAGGAGAGAAGACTGGAGAAGAAAGACATTCCCACATGGTTACTCCATGGCTGCCCCTCTGCTCACAGCCCTGGGCTCCACGGACTGCATGGGCCTAACCAGGGCTCCGATGGCCCCAGAGCCACCCAGACGACATCAGCATGCCTGGCAGCCATTACTTAAATCAGTTTCTAATTGCATGTAATCCTGGAACTGGTGGAGGAACAAAATGAACTAACAAACATCGTTTATTTTTTTTCATTAGCCTTTGCTTTTTTTTTTTTTTTTAGAGAGAGAGCGAGAGAGCATGAGTGGTAGAGGGAGAGAGAGAGAGAATCTTAACTAGGTTCCATACCCAGTGCACAGCCTGACGCGGGGCTCAATCTCATGACCCCGAGATCATGACCTGAGCAGAAATCAGGAGTCTGACGCTTACCCAACTGAGCCACCCAGGCGCATCCCCCCCGCCCACCACCTTGCAAGGGCAAGGAAGTACCCTTGCATTTTCAAGTGGGAAGTTGGGATATTGACAATCCCTATCTTTGACTCAGGTCTAAAATTTCTTATCTATTTGCTCAGGTTTGGAGCATTTTCCTAATTTGTGAGGCTGAGTCTGTTTGGCCAGGATGGTTTATAATTCTCCTCCCACATCGCCAGGCGCCCTGCTCCCTTCTCCCTGCAGGTTTCCTGTGGACCCGATTGGTCTCTGCTTCAGCTACTAAACATGAGTCTATGGCAGGGGCCTGGGGACTAGGTTGAACTCCTTTTCCTGATAATACTACCACGTTATAAGCTTTTGCTCACATGAGCGTAATGTGGGGATTTCCAGAGGCTGTGTGATATGTGACATCATCACAACAGTTGAAATGCAGAGGCAGACATGAGACTCCAGCTCCTATTCAGCCAGTCAGTCAAGAGATTTGCAAAAATTTAAAATAATACCATTTTTTGCAATTTTTTCTTTTGGAAAATATAGTTATTTTTCATAAAAATAAGTTATATGTGTTAACATGTAATGGGTTAAAGTTTCTCACTTTAAAATTTTATTTTATATTATTTATTAAAAAAATTTTTTTAACGTTTTTATTTGTTATTGACAGAGAAAGACAGAGCATAAGCATGAGAGGGGTGGAGAGAGGGGGAGACACAGAATTCGAAGCAGGCTCCGGGCTCCGAGCTGTCAGCACAGAGTCCGACGCAGGGCTTGAACTCACAAACCACGAGATTGTGACCTGAGCCGAAGTCGGATGCTTAACTGACTGAGCCACCCAGGCGCCCCTTTAAAATTTTTTTAATGTTTATTCATTTTTAAAAGACAGAGCATGAGTGGGGGAGGGGCAGAGAGAGAGAGGGAGACACAGAATCCGAAGCAGGCTCCAGGCTCTGAGCTGTCAGCCCAGAGCCCGATGTGGGGCTCGAACCCACGAACTGTGAGATCATGACCTGAGCTGAAGTCAGAGGCTTAACTGACTGAGCCACCCAGTCGGCCCCCAAATTTCTCACTTCTAAGGTGGTAAATACTGATGGCTGTCTCCCACGTAAACAAAAGCTCTGTGGAGTCCTGAAAGGGGCGCTAAGACCTGGAAGCCTGAGGACGGCTGGTCCGTGTGCCTACACTTTCACCCCCATAGCTGTGCCCAGCCTGGTGGAAAGAGAGATTATGGAGGGGACCCCTGGGCACTCGGCCTCCGCTCGGGTGAGGGCCTGAGCGGGTCTGCACTGTGGGATTGCGCCGTCGTGGGTCAGCTCTTGGGGGGCACTGAGCCTTTCCGGGGCTGGGCTTTGCAGACCCCCTGCTCCAGACTCTCTCTGCAGGTCCTTCCAGGTCGCAGGCCCCGGCCGCAGCCCGAGGCTGGCAGGAGGTGGCATTTACGTGGAGAGAATTAATATACAAATGGACAATGCAGAGACCGTATATATACAGAAACATAAAACCTCGGGGTGCCTGGGGGGCGCAGTTGGCTGAGCGTCCGACTTCGGCTCAGGTCATGATCTCGCAGTTTGTGGATTCGAGCCCCACATCGGGTTCTGGGCTGACAGCTCAGAGCCTGGAGCTGCTTCGGATTCGGTGTCTCCCTCTCTCTCTGCCCCTCTTCCACTCACACTCTGTCTCTCTCTCTCTGCCTCAAAAATAAACAAACATTAAAAAAATAAATAAAACGTAAAGCCTCCGCAGTAAGCAGCCCCAAACAGCCAGGACTCGGTCAATGACTCCCAGCTACCCTAGATTTTTGCCTCTCCTTCGAAATCAGCCAACCTGAGAAAGCAATCACACAGGATGCCCCCTTCTGGTTAGCTTCTGCGCGCCCACACCCTCCGACCAGGGCCCACATGCAGCCTTCCCTCTGCTCCACTATAAAGCCTTCCCGCTCCCTGCTTTGCTTGCTTTTGAGTCTCTGCCAGAGCAAATGTCACGGGCTGTGTCCCCCAGAAATTCATATGTCGACGTCCTGATCCTCACTATCTCAGAAGAGGACCTTATTCGGAAATAAAATCACTGCGGATGTAATTAGTTACCATGAGGTCACACTGGAGTAGAGGGGCCCCTAATCCAATAGGACTCAGTATCCTTGTAAAAGGGGCACATTTGGGCCCAGATGAGAAGGCCTTGTGGACATGGAGACAGAGGCCTAGGTGAGGCATTTACCAGTCAAGGAACGTCCAAGCCCGTGCGCCACCAGCCGCCAGGAGACGGGCCTGAACAGCTTCTTCCTGGCACCTTCCGAGGGAGCGTGCCTCTTCAGACACCAGTATCTCAGAACCTTCTAGAACCATGCAAGCGTAAATTCCGACTGTCTAAGGCACTGGGTTTGTGCAATCAGGCTCTGTGTCTGAAGCCCAGAGACAGGGAGGCTGCTGGAAGCACTTTCTCAGGCTGTGGGTTCGGGGCTTTGACCTGGCCGTGTGAGGCCCTGATAGGCTCCAGACTGATCTTCAGGTGGGCCTCAGGGCTAGTCTGCTGTCCCTTCTGCGGCTTGTTACCAAAAGGACCTCCCACGAGGCGGTGGGGGCCTGGGCCTGGCTCAGGGAGGGGGTGGGCAGATGCCGAGCCGGCCTCCCCCGACCCCCAGACCCCAGGTGCTCATGAGGTGGCTGTACCTTTTGTCCCTATCGCGTAAAGCGTTGAGGGGTCATTCAAACGTGTCTCAGGTCTTCCGTGTGCTTGTGGACTGAGCGCCGTGGCCTCACGCAGGGGCTGAGTGGAAACAAGTTATTTGGAGATCAGCACAGTCTGTACAGATAACAGTAATAGTATTTTATTGCTGAAGTAGTGTGAGAAATGTTCGGGTGGGGGACAAGAATGTAGATGAGTTTAAAAATAGAAGGCTGTAATTAGCCAAGCGTGGATTTGTTCTCGAAGGCATCAATTACTACGGCAACCACACATCCCGGATTTTCCAGGACAGTCTCCATTCGGTGGGACCCAATTCTTTTCGGGGAAGGCGATCCGTTGAACATCCAAGGGCAATGGCATGTTACGGAATTACACGGCATCCCACGTGAATTCATTCACGGAAACCAAATAAACATTTGATCATGTCACGACTTCTTTTCTTTCTTTTTTTTTTTGCTGTGAAAATCTAGTCGCTGCGTCCGGCCACGGTCTCTTCCTGCAGGCTAAGAGCTGGTTCCGAGGCTAAGAATTCAGGCTGGGTGTGTGTGTTGGAAGTGGGGAACCCTGAGAGGCCGCGAAGGGGAGAGCAGTCTTAAACTTCTTGGCTGGAGACCTTCACATTTTTTTTACTGGCCGTGAATCCAAGGGACCAGTTCTCAAGTCCTTGCTGTATGCCACGAACGCAGCGCCCCATGAAATGCCAGAGCGGTTCTGCAGGGGACACGCATGTGGATGATTGTGGAGGGTCTGTCGTGCTTACCCACGCAGTGACAGGTGTGTGCGTGAAATCATCCCTGCAGTGGCTGGAGCCCAGAGCTTGGGGCCAGAGAGACCAGAGCGCCTCGGGGCACCACGTGTGTGGGAGGGGAGGTGTGCACGTGGGGAAGAAGCCATCTTTCTGTTTCCTGCCTCGGTTCTCAGAGGAGGGAAGGGTGGTGTTGGAGAGAGATGGAGGCCGGCAGGGGTCCAGGAGGCGAGGCCACTGGGGGTGGGGGTGGGGAGGAATGCTCGTGTTAGCACCAGAAGCCTACATTTTGGAAACTTGCATGTTCATTGCTATTTGCATTTTTAATACGGATTCCCCCAGTTTTCCGCAGTGTTTTATTAACATTCTTGTGCAAATATCAGCTAATTTTGGTGATACTCAGGAGATGAGGGGAAAGAGACTTTGATCTAGGATTGGAATTTTGGTGGGCATAATGGAGATCTGAGTTAAAAAACAAACAAACCCATTACTCCAAGGGGAAGGCAGATCTTGGAGGGAGGAGCCTGGGAATGCTGGACATAAGTTGAGAAACACGGCCTTCTCTACCGGCATCTCTCTAGACCTCTTCTCTGCTTAAACTGTGGGCAGGGTGTGCGCTTTGGTTTTAACAGGAAGCTGGTCCGTGTTCTTGACAGCCAACTCTGGCAGCCTTACAGGTGGCATCTCGAAAAACTTGTCCCCAACACTAGGCTTTGGTGGTAAAACAGATTTCGAGGCGTGCTTTGTGGACCACCAGCATCTGGAGCTCCGGGGGGGTCCTGAAAATGGCAGAATTCCAGCTTCCTCTTCAGACTGACTGAATCTGGAGCTCTGGGTCTTGGGACCTAGGGATCTGCATTTTCAACACGTACCTACTTGGTTTTTCAGCACGATGGAATTTAGGAGCCACTGCTGCTAACACTCCGAAAGGCGACTTGAACTCTCAACCCCCTCTTCCCTCCGCGGTCCCTACAAAAGGGGAGGGTCACTTCAGGGCTCCAAAGCCACATGCCTGAATTCCTCTTGCTGAGTGGCGTGGGCATGTGCGTGCCTTTATAAGGCTAACGCTCTGCCAAAAGATAGCCACAGGTGGACGTGCCCTCAGTGAGACTCAAAAGACGTGTACTATTTCCAAAGATAGCAACACCAAACCCGTGCTGATGACTGTTCGTCTCCAGGGTGAGGCTGCACAGCCTTATATAGTGAGCGGGGGCTCCAGGAAGGATCTGTGGGAGAACAGCGTGTTCGGCGAGCTCCTGAACGTGCCATGTTCTCAGGGCGCTGACATGTGAGGTCACCATGTGTCTGCGTCTGTCTTCGGAGGTTGCCCAGCCCAGGGCGGCACACGGCCTGTAAGGGCCTGTGGCGAGCACAGTTGGGCAGGTGATCCGTAACTTTTGCAAATGGGAGCGAACCTCTGGAATGGTTTCTTGTGGCAATGGGGCTGTCGTCAGTGTTACTGACCGATGTGAAGGCACCTCATCTGGTTCTGGAGGATAGTGGCCCGAGGTGCCACGGTAGGTAAGTTGAGGCAGGCCCCAAGCAGCTATCTGCCACGCCCTCTGGCTCGAATGTCGTCTTCTCCGTCATTTCTTGGTTCCACCGTCTGAAATGGCATACCCGCTTCCCCTGCCTGCTTTCACAGCACTCCGCGCCCTCTGGCATGAACGCAGGTGTTCACCGTCAAGTCCCTTCTGGAACGTGAGCCCCAGGGAGGCTCATCACAGGATTCCCAGTGCCTGGAGCGTTAGTCAAGTGAATTCTTGGTAGATGGCATCTCAGAGGAAGAGCCATGGGCTCACGCTGGGACCTGCTCACCGGAGGTTACTGCTCTGAACGGGCCTGAGACACGTCAGCATCCCCGGCACGCCCAGCTGCACACGACAGCCTGTGAACCTGCTGCTTCCTCTATACCTCGTCCCTGGCGGAGTCCCTTCCACATGGAGCCTTCCGCTCGTCTCCAGTGTCCCCAACACATGATTCTCACTTCCTTCTCCCGGCTTTTGTCTTCTTGTACCTACACCCCTCCATCCCCCCTCCCCCCCATCAAAGGCCCTCCAATTCTTCCAGGGCGGCTCGAGCCCTTCCTTCTGATGACCAGCCCATCCCCAACTTTGCTGACTCCCAGCGCTCGCTGGCCTTGGGGTCCACCCCCCAGGGGGTGCTGCCTGGCTCCGGCTCTTCTGAGGCACAAAGGCCCCTGAGTTTCAAGGGGAGGCGGGCGGAGACACCGACCCCCAGAGGGAGTATGGCAGTATCTGGGCAGAACATGAGAGGACAGAAATATTACAGTCGTCAATTTTGGAAAATACTGATCTACTGTACAGCGTAACACGGTTGTGTCCTCAAACAAGACATCTGTTCTCTAACAGACCAGTGCTAGCTGAATAAAAAAGTTAGTTTTTTTACTCCCTGCCACTTGCTTGTCGCTGTGTACCCAGTTACAGCGTGTGCTTCCCACTGGACGTCCCATGGACGACACCGGCACGAGCCTTAGGAGACCTTGTCTCTCTGTTAGTCCCCTTCCTGCCGTCTTTATTTTATACGACCTTCTCTTTTTTCTTTGCTTACTGTTAGAAAAACTGCTTTTAAAATAATCTTTTCCCTCTAAGGATACATCCAGAAGTGGCTGCACTTTCTAAATCTCCGTTAGAAGTTTGCTTTAATCATCTGAGAAAATATAAAGCACTCTTGACAGACTTTTGTTTCACGAGAAGGCTGATAATGGGTCAACAGCCATACAGACTATAACCACTCCCCGTCACTCCTGTGTGGATTGTTTTTGTTTCAAAACCCACTGCTTTGAAAACAAATAATTCTGTGCAACACAACTACGGTACAATGCATAGCATTTGGACCACTTGACCCAAATCAGCATCAAATACGAGCCTCAGATTATTTAGACAAAACGCAAACCTAAAAAATTATGTGGTTTTTTTCACAGTACCTGCAATATTAAGTGTCACGTGATGGCGAGCAGCGGCTGTGTACCAGCCAGGCTGCAGAGCCCTTTGTGATTATGTATTGTGAATGCCCCTGTGGTCACCAAAGGAAACCCTACTTCTTTGAGCCCCTACAGATAGAACTAAGGGCTGCTCAGACGTCTGTGACACCTGTCTTTTATCTCAGCTCCTGATCACAAAGCAAACTGTATTTGGCGCTCAGGAAGCCTCAGCCTCAGCCTGTATGACCCTCTGCCGTGAAGGATATCCAAGTGTGCTCTGCACTCCCGGCCACTCTGTACAGTGGTGCATGTCATGCACTGAGCAACTTCAGGGACACCATTCTCATTGAGGTCATCCTAGTTTTGTTTTGTTTTTCCTGGCAGACAGCAATAGTATCTTGAGGAAGGGATGCCTCTTCCTAATTCACGTAGAGATGCACGCTGCCTGGGAGGGGAAAGAACCTTGCGACTGGAATCACGTTTCCCCAGATTAGTAACAATGTTTGATGCTTATGTCACCTTGGGGTTCTTAATCTCTTCTGTAGTGCCATACACAGTTGATTTATTGACTTGTTTTCCTTTTCCCTTTGACTTACTGGCCCTTTCTCATTATTTTCTGAATATGGCTTTGCTTTGGTTTCTAGAACGCGAAAAAGAAAACGGTTCCGATTTCTACAACTCAGTGGGAAGTATGGGTAGCAGAGAGCCTTGGGATTCGTATCCCCAGAATGTGGCTGCAGGTGGCTGTGAGGATTGAGTAGGCTCATCTGGTCTCAGACCCTCCCCCTCCCAGAGGGCAGAAGAGCACCCTCCTCAGGGTTGGGCAGGACACACCAGTCTTACCACTTTCTGAGGGATTTGCACTAAGTGGAGAGATCCCCCTTAGATTCTCTCTAGAGTCCCTTCTGGGAGGGGAGCCCCTTCCCCCTTGTTTGTGTTGTCTCTTTCCTCTTCCTAGGAACCCAGTGCTTTGATTTACCTCCTCTCCTATCAGAAATTCAGGGGTTTAATACATTTCATTTGTCAATGAATCTAGAGAGGATGATTCTTAATTTCAGAGAACTGCTAATGGTAGAATTTCAGGCATTTCCAGGGAATGGTATTTTTTTTATGATTATTTATTTTTGAGAATGGGGGGTGGGGAGTGGCAGAGAGAGAGGGAGGGAGACCCAGAACTCAAAGCACAGGCTCCAGGCTCTGAGCTGTCAGCACGGAGCCCGACACGGGGCTTGAACTCCCAAACTGTCAGACCATGACCTGCGCCGAAGTCGGTTGCTGGATGCTTAACCGATCGAGTCCCCCCAGGTGCCCTCTGGGGGATGTGTTAAATGGTGGTGGCGGTGGGCTCTCACTCACCTGCAGGTGGCCGAAGTAGTAGATTAGTTTGGCTCCACGGAGGTATCATGTTGGGCCTGAGACAAATGTTCATTTGATATGAATGAATAGAAACGGGACAGTTTTAATATCTCCTTAGGAGTTCCCTCGTTGAAGTGTATCTGAGGAAGCCCATTTTTTTTCACTCCAGGCAGTGCTCTGGTTAAGAAGGGGCCCTGTCATAGCCAGGGCACTGTCACTACAGCTGGGGTCCACGCCAGCTTGGCACTGGGGTGTGAGGACTGGAACCAGGTGCAGCCCGGGAGGCTGGAAACACGCAAGGGCTCGGGCGGGTACTGCTGCCAGGCTGTCTTCTCCTGGACATCTGAGGTTGGGCTCAGCAGCTGGCGCCTCCGGGACAGGGGTCAAGTGTGCAGCCCGTTCCCTGACGAGTGCGTGGGGGCATTTAGCCAAACCTTCCCCCTCCCAGACCTCAGGGTTGTGAGGCTGGTCATTCAGGAGCAGTGGAGGGGGGTCTGGCTGGAATTGCCGAGATGCAAAGCCTGGCTTTGTGCAACCCTGGACCAGTTCCTCAAACCTGTCGACGCCTCGGTTTCCTCCTCTCTAAAATGGGGAGGACAGAGCGCGCCCAGCAGGGTGGTTAAAGGATCGGTGAACCCTTCTGGGGAGAAGCTTGAGCACCGTGCCAGGCGCAAACACGAGCTGCGCTCGTACATCATCTCAGATGAGATCGACCCCGGATTTCCGGCTGGAATGTTCTCCCGTGCCTCAGATTTTCAGTGGGTGGAGTGGCGAGTGGCGACAAGGATTCTGAGAGGCGGGGAAATCACGCGACCCGAGGCGCCTGCTAACCCGGTCGCCGCTTCCGACCCCGGGAAGGGCACATTCAGGGCCTCGGGGTCCCGGGGCCTGGCTGGAGGCGGCAAGAAGCAGCCGAGGCGGCCCCGACGAACCCTGCAGTCCTGGGAGGGCGCCTCCAGCACTTGTCCCCGAGCCAACACACTTCAGGGCTCTCGCTTCAAGGGCGCGGTGCCAGGCGGCGTCGGACCAACAGGAGAAGAGGATGTTTGGTTGCTCTCGCGAGAAGATCCTCGCGGGCGTGGTGCCAGAGGCCTTTCGCCGCGTTGGGCGGGGCTGCGAGGCGGAAGGCGGAAAAGACCAGGCCGACCGGGATCACGTGACCGAGCCTCACGACACGATTGGCCGGTAGCTTCCAGGCCACGCCCCGAGGGCCGGGCCTTCGCTCCCGGGAGGAGGTGGCGCTGCTGGCAGAGAGGCGTGCTCGCGCGCCCTCGGGTCGGGTCGCGCTGGGCATCTCGCGGTTGAGGTTGCAGTCGGCCTCGGAGCGGCTAGGTGTACGGCTGCCTGGCGCCTTAACTGTGCCGAGTTTCGTGTCCTGCGGGACTCTGTTCCTTGGTCCCCAGCAACGTGCACGGTAGCTCCCCCGAGTGGGGCTTTCCAGAGAAGGATCCAGGGCCCCACAGGTGCTCTGGGGACGCAAGCCCGCCATGCGGCGTCACATCCTCGTTGTCCCCGCTGTCGTGGTGCTTGAGGGAGGTTGTCCCCGCCCCGAGGGCACCCTCCCAGGAAAATCCTTGCAGAGGCCATCCTGTCCTCCCCGCGGTCCCCGAGCCCAGCGGGAGTTGCCTTCCACTCTGGTTGCCCCTGGGGAACACGGATCGACCCTCAAGACCCCTCCCCGCTCCCGGCTCCGCCTCCGGGTTCCCCAAGGTGGCTCTGCAGTGAAACCTATACAGTGACTTACGGTTGCAGACGTTATTTCTCTTCTTTCTGGCAGAAGGTGGCAGGCTGCTGCCGGCCTCGTTCCTGCGTCTGCCAAAACACAGATGTAACTTCTGAGTGAATTCACAGCGGAACCTGCTCAGGATCCCCAGGAGCCCGGCTTGAATGGACCACGGGTGTCCCTCCTCCACATCTTCCTCCAGCTCTTTGTAGTTCCAAGCATGATGTGAGCCGCCTACTCAGGGAGACCCGGAGAGCCCAGTGGGGCTCACAGTCTAGCAGGGAAGCGAGAACAGGTCCTTTTAACAATTACAGTGCAGTATGTCACGGCTCCCGTAGCCAAGCAGCCGCGGTTAGGCGTTTATTCGTTAAATACGATGACCTTATGCGTTGCATGTTCTCTCCATTTCACGGAGGACTCTGAGACTCAAGAAGTTGTGAATTATCCAGGATCACACAGCCAGTATGATGGGCAGAGGATTCAAACCCAGATCGCTCTGACCCCAGAGTTCAGGCTCTTCTCAGTCCAGCCTTTCCACTCACCCCCAGTTAGCAAGGTAAGATGCTGGAGGGTGGGGGGGCCCAAGCTGTTGACTTTGCCTGCCCAAGTCCAGGACTTATGGTTTCATTTGAACTGGTCTTTTAGACAAAGTAGACTGGGTGGATGTGGAGGAGAGGGAACGTGTTTCACACGAAAGGAACAGCAAGTGCAAAGCACTCAGTATAAAAGAATAAGGATTCTTCTAGTGGCCTTTGAACCCACATGTGTTGTTCCAGTGTCCTTTCCACATTTCACGTTCGGAGCCACTGCTGGGCATCACCTGGTTGTCCTGTGAGCACCTTGAGCTCAGACTTTCCCAGGCTAAATGCTTCCCCTACTCTGCCACATCTGGCCTGTCTTCTGCGTGGGTCTCTCTGGTTAATGACCTCCCTGCACCCCGACATTCTTGCAGGAACCCAGGCTTCCAAGACCAGGTTGTGTCTCAAGCTCCCTTCTCACATCCACGGGTTTGCCAAACTCTAGTGATTTGCATTTCCACTGCCTTGAGACGGCAGGCTTGGTGCGGTAGCTAGCAAACTGATTTTCCTGTTTATGCACACGGCGTGGCCCCCTTAGGGCCTGGCTGGGTGTATCACTGACGAGTCAAATCCACTCATTTCATCTTGCTGAACCTCTAGCAGTTGCTGGGTGTTTGTACCACGTGCATCCCTGAATGCTAATGTTTGTGTCCTTTTTACTCTGCGCTCTGAGCCTGGCCTTGGCTTGAAAGACCAACCCCAGGAGAACACCTGGATTTCCGCTTCCGACCCCGGGAAGGGCACATTCAGGGGGCCGACCCCGGGAAGGGCTTCCGACCCCGGGAAGGGCACGCTCAGGGCGCAGCTTGAGACCTCTGCCTCTAGCCTCTCTCCTTTTTGATCCATCTTCAACTCACTTAAAAGACAAATTTTCCTCCAGTAAACATATAATTAACATATAAAAATGCATTCTTTCTTTTTCTTTTTATTTTTCTTTTTCACTGTTTTTAATTTTTTTTCAGGAGTCGATTTTAGTGATTCATCACTTGTCTATAACACCCAGTGCTCATCCCAACAAGTGCGGTCCGTAATGCCCATCGCCCTTTTAGCCCATCCCCCCCACCCACCTCCCCTCCGGGAACCCTCAGTTTGTTCTCTGCATTTAAGAGTCTCTTATGGTTTGCCGCCCTCTCTGTTTTTATCTTATTTTTCCTTCCCTTCCCCTATGTTCATCTGTTTTGTTTCTCAAATTCCACATATGAGTGAAATCATATGATACTTACCTTTCTCTGACTGCCTTATTTCGGTCAGCATCATACACTCTAGTCCATCCATGTTGTTGCAAATGGCCAAGATTTCATTCTTTTTGATCGTGGAGTAATATTCCATTGTATGTATATATACCACATCTTCTTGATCCATTCATCAGTTGGTGGACATTTGGGCTCTTTCCATAATTTGGCTATTGTTGACAGTGCCGCCATAAACAGAGGGCTGCATGTGCCCCTGTGCATCAGCGTTTTTGTATCCTTTGCAAAAATGCCTAGTAGTGCAAGTACCGGGTCGCAGGGTAGTTCTATAAAAATGCACTCTTTCCAATGTATAGTTTGATGACTTAAAAAAACTTACTATCCACGTTGTGGTAACCACTACCCACACTGACATACAGCATATTTCCACTCACATCCCAAAAGTCCCTAGTGTCTCTTCCCAACTAATTTTCACCACATCCTGGACCTATGTAATTGATTTGATTTTTATCACTACAGGTTAATTTCCCATAAATATCATACAGTAGTACCGTTGACCTTGAACAACATGAGTTTGATCTGCAGGCATCCACTTATATGTGGATTTTTTACAGTACTGTAAATCTATTTTCTCAATAACATTTTCTTTTCTTTAGCTTACTTTATTATAAGAAGATGGCATATAATACACATAACAGTACAAAATATGTGCTAACCAACTATGTTATGATTATGGTAAGGATTATGATCAACAGTAGGCTATTAGTAGTTAAGTTTTGTGGGAGTCTGAAGTTATACACAGGTTTTGACTGTGTAGGGGGTTTAGTGCCTCTGACCTCCATTGTTTGAGGGCCAACTGTACTTTTCTGTGCCTGACTTCTTCCACTCAGCATGTCTGTGAATTTCCTCCGTGTATCAGAACTAGTTTTTGCTATGTGGTATCACACTGTTTAAATACACTAAAATCTGTTTATCCATTCACCTATTGATGGACATTTGAATTGTTTCCAATTCTTGGCTATTATGAATAAGCCTACTAGGAACATATGAGGATGAATCTTTTTGTGAGCGTATTTTCATTTTGTTTGGGTAAATGCCTAGAAGTGGGACGTCTGGGTCATATAGTAAGTGTAAATGCAAGTTCACAAGAAACTGTCAAACTTTTCCAAGTGGTTGTTCCATTTTACATTAAAATTTTTTTTTTAACATTTATTCATTTTTGAGAGACAGAGACAGAGCGTGAGTGGGGCAGGGGCAGAGGGAGAGGGAGATACAGAATCCAAAGCAGCTCCAGGCTCTGAGCTGTCAGTGCAGAGCCCGATGCGGGGCTTGAACTCACTAACCATGAGATCATGACCTGAGCCGAAGTCGGACGCTTTACCGACTGAGCCACCCAGGCGCCCCCGTTTTGCATGTTTACTAGCAGCGGATGAGAGTTACAGTTTCTGATAATGTCATCAACTCTTGGTATTGTCAGGGTTTTAACTTCTGTTCTCATGGGCGTGTCGTGGTATCTCATCGTGGCTTTAATTTGCTGTGATTTGTGATTGTGAAGGTCACGTGGTTGAGTATCTGGCTTTTGTTGTCTTCCTTTGAATAGTGCAGATCTTTATTCTGGCAAGCGGTTAATCTGCTTGTAGTCTGCCTAGATTTTCTTCAATCCTTGTTTGTAATCTTTGTTGTGGCACATCTAGAGTAGCCTTTACTCTTTACCCAGACTCGCCATTATCCTAAAGCACGGCTTTCATGAGCCAGTGGGTGGATGGCAGGAATCTCAAGGTGGCCACACTGTGTGTACCATAGAGTGTCCTCACGGATGAATGTGCTGGTGCTGTGTAAGCCTCCCTCAGTCCTTACTTGCCTCTGGACTGGGAGTCAGAGCCCTGATAATGTCTAGCCTGGCGGGCTGAACGCACACAGGGTGGGATTTAACTTGTTTTAAGTACAAGAATGGAAAGGATACTCTTGTACTTCTAAATTTGTGGATTTAGAGTTCTCATCACAGAGAGATTTAATTTCCCTTTCTGGTTTTATTAGTCAGGGTCTAAGCAGGAAACAAATCAAAGCAGGTTTTTTTTTTTAAGCAGAATTTAATATAAAGATCTGTCAACAAGGTGTTATTTATTAACTAGGCAATTGAAAGGTAAAACTCCATAGTGTGGAGGAAGCCACTGCTGGAGGCTGTTTCCCTCCTTCCCTTCCATTGGGGGTACAAAGTGAGGAAATTGGAATTAAAATTTAGGAGATGGGCAGAGGGTGCCGCAGAGGTGAACGTCTAAAGTTCTAACGCTCCTCGGAGGAGGTCCTGAAGCCTGGGCTGACGGACGCCTCTCACAGGGTGTGTCATGAGGCTGGTGTTGCCAGTCGAAAGCTCCAGAACCGGGTCCAAAGGGAAGCAACAACGGCCTTTCCCAGGACTCCGAAGGGCTGTTGGGGTGAGGCCGGCGGGAACAGGCAGCAGACAGATATTCCGGTTAGCAGGTATCAGCAACGGTTCGAGGGGGAAAGGAAACGAGGTGATCGAGACAGAGCAAGCAGCCGCGTGGGGACAGCCCAGAATTAACGCGCGGGCAGGTTCTGAACATCAGTGCGCCGCTGGGGAGTCCGCACCGGGCCCTCAGCTGCCAACGCGCCTTCTCTGCTGGGCTTTGTGGTGCCCGGGCCGGAGGTCTGCGAACCACCTTCCTGCTTTACCAGCTGCTCCCGGTGCCGACAAAGGGGGCGAAGGGGGTGCAGGAGGGAGACCGCAGGGCTGCAGGGGGAGGCGGGACGGGCTGTTTCCTGTCTGCTTCCTGTTCCCGCCAGACCAAGAGATTATGACCTGAGCCGAAGTTGGACGCTTCACCCACTGAGCCACCCAGGCGCCCCAGGTGGGGTCTGAATAAAGGTCCGGGGAGTAGGAAAGGAGGCGAGGCTTGTGGTGAAGAGGGACTCAGGGACACCCCCCTGCCGGGGTTAAACTCCGAAGACTGACACGTAGACACCATCCAAATCACTTTGGTTTTGCTGAGAAGAGGCACAAGACATTCACCAACTGTTTTCTTCGGTGAATGTTTTAAAAAACTCACTGTAGTGTTTCGTAATCTTTCCTCTCCGTCGTCTGTCAGTGTAGAGGCAGCAAGCCCAGCAGAAGCTTTGGGGTGCAGAGGGCACGAATGGAGGGCTCTGAGCCACGTTTGGTGTATTTGTTAATACCATGGGCACCAGACTGAAAATCCCAGCACCCACCTCTCCAAGTCATTAAACCTCTCTGTGCCTCAGTTTGCTCATCTGTAAAATGGAATTACAACAGTGCCCACCTGGCCGGACTGTCATGAGGACTAGTGAGTTAACCTTTGTAAAGTGCCCAGAAGCCGCTACACAGTAACTGCTATTATTAGCCTCACTTCACACGGCCTGGCTTCCCTTGTGTGGTTGTTGGTAAGCTCACTTAGATATCCTTACACTGGGAAACGACACCACACCTTCTGGTTCCCGAGTATCATTACAGACCCTTCCTGCAGCCAGGGGCTCCTGTCGTGGGTATCAGGCTGCGTGGTAGACGCTGGTCACCGCTGTGGGGCGCAGGTGATGGGTGGGTGGGTCCTGGGTGTTGGCAGGAAGACTCTGACCTTGGCTCGCACTCACCCCGAGGCAGAGCTTAGAGGTTCAGTGCGTCCCACAGTGAAATCCCGACGCTGGAACAGATCAGTAAGATACGGAAGACTTTGCTCTTGGTTTTTCTGAAATTGCAAACTCTAAAGCAAAACTGCCCCCAAACTGGCTTCTGGTCCTGCTCCGGGTCCTGGTCCCAGACTAGGATCTGCCGCTGCCCTCTACCTGCCTCCCTGCCGAGCAGGTCCCAGTCGCCCCAAATCCCGCGGCCACAAACCTCTGTTCTCTCCAGTTTGATTCTCAGCCAACCAAAGGGCCTCCCAGGGGTGCCGACCACAGGCGCTTCTTGGCCTCGCTCGATCATATGTGTTGTGTGTGAACGTCATGTGGCATGTGGGGCTGAGAGCCTGAGCATTCGAGGTCCTCTGGTCCCCACGGCTGCGTCACATGCGTTGTCTCCAGTACTTTCAAGCCTCTCTGGAAACAGCTCCTTTCCACAGTCCATCACCCCTTACCCACAATCATAAAGTCCAGAAAGTTCTGGATTTTTTTTTTTTGAAAGCTCTGGATTTTAAAGGAAATGTTCCATAACATGGCAGCAGGCTCATCTGGTAGCAAATCCATGACCTGCACTCAGGCCACGTGTATCTCATGTAGTGTGAATATTTACGTTTTGCTATGGGAATGCTAATGTCTTTGATTACAGGGTGCTGGGGTGGACTTTAGTGGACCGCTGTAAATATATGGTCTGCACCACTTACACACACACACACACACACACACACACACACACACAATGGAATACTACTTGGCAATAAAAAAAGAATGAAATCTTGCCATTTGCAACAACATGGATGGAACTAGAGGGTATTATGCTAAGCGAAATTAGTCAGAGAAAGACAAATATATGATTTCACTTATATGTGGAATTTGAGAAACACAACAGATGAACATAGGGAAAGGGAAGGAAAAATAAGATAAAAATAGAGAAGGAGACAAACCGTAAGAGAGTCTTCAATACCGAGAACAAACTGAAGGTGGCTGGAGATGAGATGGGTGGGGAGATGGGCTAAATGGGCAAGGGGCATCAAGGAGGGCACCTGTTGGAATGAGCACTGGGTGTCCTATGTAAGTGATGAGTCACGGGGTTCTTCTCCTGAAGCCGAGACTATACTGTATGTTAACTAACTTGAATTAAACAAAAAAACAAAAAAACAAAAAAACAAAAAAACAAAAAGAAAGATAGGCACCACTGTCTTTTTGAAATCTGAAACATTCTGAATGACAGAGCACCCAAGAGTTTCAGGTAAGAGACCTTGTATGTCTCTAGACTTGCTGAGCACAGAAACTGCTCTTACGGGCTCTGCCAGGCCATGTGGCCTGACACCTGATTGTCCCCATAAAGACGCACTGAGGAACTACATAGATGCTCATAAACTCACATGACTGCTCAGATTTACGCGCGCCCCAATAACCAGCTCACCCCTGAAGACAGAGCCCCTCTAAATGTCTCTTGATTGATTTAGCCCACGCCCTGAGAATTCTGTTGTTATTAAAGTGTTCTCAAATATTTTTGTCTGAAGAGTTTTCCTTGTCAAAGGCTTTTCTCATCTAGGGGAACGCCGTTTTGTTCTTTCTGTTGAGATTACTCTCAACTCCTGTCTGCCAGAGTCGCAAACACGCTCACAACCCCCAAATGATCTGATAAGGGGCCCTTAATAGGGGTGGAGGCGTTTGGCAGGTGGGGGGCCCGGCCCCTTCTTCTCCGTCAGGTTCTGTGTCAGAAACCCCGGTGGGCGTGGGTTTGACAGGATCGGTCTGGAAGAGCAGAATGCCTTTCCTGATATGGGAGAGGAAGTCACAGATATTTTACACATTCGCAGGTATTTTAAAACACTTGAAAGATGCAAACCTTCCACTTATAACATCTTGGGATTCTCCAGTATTTATTGAGAAGAGAGCTCAGTCGTGTTCACACTGAATTTCAGGTGTGATCTGTGACCCTCTGGCCCCCTCACCCACTAACATCTCTCTGGTCTTGAAACTCCACTCCCCCCTCCCCACTCGCCCCCTCCCCAGGACCCCCAGTGCAGATGACAGGTATCTTCTGGGTTTCTTTCTTTGTCAAACACTTTGCTCCCCTGGGGTCTTTCTTCTGCTCAACCAAATCTGCCTCTTCAAGATTCTGTTCAAAACTCTCCCTTCCAAGGGACCTTTCCTAAAAACCCAACTCCATCTGCTGATTTCTTGTAGTTAGCCTTCCCCACGCGGTTGGTAAAACGAGGTCTAACAAACACAGTTTGATGGCTACAAGCATTTGCATTCATGTGACTTTTCTCTTGAATTGCTTGCTTAAATTCCCAGGAGTGAGTTTGCTGGATCAAAGCAGACGTTTTTAGGGCCGACAGAGTTCATTCATCCACAAAATACTTGTTGTGCATCTGTTGGGTGCAGGACTGTGCCAGGGGCTGGCGGCCCCACAGTGAACCGAGCAGTGGACTCGCAGCCTCCCTGGAACTGACCTCAATCCGATGAACAAGTAGATACATAGAATAGCACATGAGTGATGGCCATGGAGACAAACAAGTAGGTTAGGAGGATTTGAGGTGCCTGTGGGCGGTGAGGAGGGGTAGGGAGTTTGCTGTTCATATGAGGAGCCCAGGAAAGGCCTCGGTGTTGAGAGGTGATATCTGAGCAGAGACCTGGCAGACAGAACTGAGGGAGCCATGCTGATGCTGTGTAAAGGAGAACAACTCAGGCAAAGGAGCAGTAGGTGCAAATGCCCTGTGGCATAAGACACCTTCAGAGATTTCCGTTATGTGTGTGTTGGTACACCCGATGGGGTCTGGGGTCCCACAGGTCTCTGAAGCTCTATTCATTAAAAAACGAATTCTCTTTTGTTTCTTCTGTGAACTGAATGTTTGCGTCTCCTCCGTCCCCCTAATCTGCATATTTGAAGCCCTACTCATCAGTGTGATGGTGTTTGGAGACGGGGCCTTTGGGAGGTAATCGGGTTTAGATGAGCCCATGGCAGGGGAGCCCCATGATGAGATTGGTGCCCTTATAAGGGGATAAAGGGACCAGAGCTCTCTCTGCCCCTTGAGGACACGGCAAGAAAACGGCTATTTATAAACTAGGAAGAGAGAGAGCTCTCACCAAAAATCCGACCCCGCGGGCTCCCTAATCGGGGACTTTCGGCCTTCAGAGCTGCGAGAAATCATTGTCTGTTGTTTGACGCACGTGGCCTCCGATCTTCTGTCATAGTGCCTGACTCGACTGAGAACCTTCTCTTCCTCAGCCCGGGTCATCTCAACTGACCTGTCTTCAAACCTGAGCCTCACTAATGCATTCTGTTAAAAGTCTATGTATGTATGTACGTATGTATGTATGTATTTAGAGCACGCTCTGGGGAGGACGGTTAACTGAGCCACCCAGGTGTCCCCCCACTAATCCATTTTTTTCACGGCAGTCACTGTACTTTTCAGTATATGTAACTAATTGATATATATATATATTAATCCCCATTTCTTTTTTTTTTTTTTAAAGTTTTTGAGAGAGGGAGAGAGAAACAGCGTGCGAGCAGGGGAGGGCCAAGAGAGAGAGGGAGACACAGAATCAGAAGGAGGCTCCAGGCTCCGAGCTGTCAGCACAGAGCCCGACACCGGGCTCGAACTCACGAACCGTGAGATCATGACCTGAGCCGAAGTCAGACGCTTAACGGACAGAGCCACCCAGGCGCCCCGACCCATTTCTTTATCAATATTATCTATTTGGTGTGACATGGTGCTCATGAGTCATGAAGGGTTAACAGTAGGCAGGGAGAGATAAGGGGCTGTAACACTCACGCCTTCCTATCTGCTCCAGATCTGTCCTCACCTCCTTCAGCCCTTTGGGTGTATTTATAATGGCTGAGCTAACATCTTTATTTGGGAAGTTCAACATCCGGGCTTCCTCGGGGCCAGTTTCTGACTGTTGTTCCCCCTCCCCACCCCCATGGGCCATATTTCCTGTGTCTTTACGTGTCTAATAACTTTTTTTTTCCCCCTGAAACCTGGACACGCTGAATAATATGCCATGGTGACTGGAAATCACACCGCCCGGCTCTGTTGGCAGCAGCTGCTGTCTGTTTCCTGACATACGTGGTCTCCGTTCTCGGTCACGTGGGCCGCTGGGATTTCTAGGGAACTTCCAGACAGGACGATGTCTGGGAATGGGGCTTTGAGGGGAGCCCCACGCCCCCACGGCCTCCTCTGGGAAGAGGAGGAGGAGTCTAGGGACCAAGTGAAAATGCTATAAGGCTCCCATTTCTTACCGAGGTTCAGTCATTTTTCTGGAATAAATGTCCCGGAATTGTTGCAAGTCTCTGGTTAATTTCCAGAGCTGTGAACAAGTTGCTCTTGACGGTTTTCTGTCACTTGCGCCTGAAACTTACTTTCACATCGCTTACATCCTGATTTGCACAATTCTGCTCACCATTCAGTAGCTTCTGTCCTTAATCCAGCCCAACCACAGGCCGTCAGACCCTCCCTGGCCATGGCCTCTCTGTGCTAGCTTCTGCCTCACTGTGACCCTGACCTTTAGCCCTGAGCCCGTGTCACATGCAGGCACTTCCTTTTCCATGTTCAGCTGAAAACAGGGACTGTTTTCTGATTCTATGATCATCATGCTTTCCATGAATAATGATTGGAGATTTGACTGCGCTTTATATCTAGACTGCCCGGCTCAGTATTCTTGATACACCTTTCAAAAATGGAAGAACAGATATAATGAATTAACACTTTTTTTGGTGGGGGGGAGGGTATATGAGTGAAAATCCCAAAGAAGCAGGGGGGAGGGATAAAGGGATTGAGCAGGGAGGGAAGGCAAGCAGGCAAGATGGTTTGTCTTCTTCACCAGAGAGGCCGGGTGGGTGGGTGGTCCTGTCAACTGCCTCCAGAGAGGCTGTGTGGGCTCAGAACTGTCCTTCAGGAGGGAGGCAGGGCGGATTTGTCCTCTGGGTCCTGTTCCGTCTCCCATGTCAAAGTTCCCTTCACAGAGCGCCAGTCTCCCTCACTTGTGACTCCTGGTGCCCACGCAGGAATTCCCAGGGGCTGGAGCCCCTCCTGGGGCGCAGCCGCCCCTTCTCTGGCCAGCCTGGCTTATTTCTCTTAGGGAACATGTGGCTTTTGTTCTGTCCTTCCACAGGGCCCTTCTGGTGTGGGACAACTGTTACCCTCTGCATTAGAAGTGGTCCCGCTGGTTGAAGTGGTCCCCAGGACGCGTCCCACTCTGGGACACTGTCACGCTCATGGCCTTCATCCCGGGGCTGAAAATGTCGGGGCAGTGGTGGCAGCACCCAGAGAGGTTGGGGTGGTGAGATCAGCCAGGTCTCACCTGATCCGTGCGTACTGGGCTGTCCTGTCCCGCTCACTTCTGCCTCTGGCCAGCCTCTCAGACACCTGCTTGTCCATGGGACGCCCTCGCCGCTTTTCTTGGAGCAGAATGTCCTCATCATGACAAACGTCTGTGCTTCCATGAATTGTGTTTACATCGTCTCTATTTCTCCCTTTGGTGACCTGTTCTACCTCCTACTTCTCTGCCTTCTGCCCCTTCCCTCCTTAGCTCAGCTTTGGAAGAACCCTAGGGATCATTTAGAGCAGAGGTCCTCAAACTTGAAGCATCGGAATTACCCAGAGGTCTTGTTAAAGGCAGAGTACTGGGTCCCATCCCAAACCCCCAAGGTCCTGACCCAGTAGTCTCTGGTGGGACCTGGGAATCTGCATTTCTACCAAGTTCCCAGGTGCTGCTGGCCCAGGGACCACACTCTGAGAAGCCCTGCAAGACCACCTTCTTGAAGACGTATAAGGCACATGCACAGTGGCTGGGAGTGAAGACTTGAGGTCCGGCTTGCCTGGGCTCAAATCCTGGCCATGGGCAAGTTCCTTAACCTCTCTATGCCTCAGTTTCCCCGTCTGCGAAGTTGGATGATGATAGGGTTGTGAGGGGTTGGAGTGGTGCCTGCCTCATTCTTTTTAATTTTATTTTTTATTGTTTTAATGTTTTTTTTAAATTTATTTTTGAGAAAGAGAGAGACAGGGTGTGAGCAGGGGAGGGGCACAGAGAGAAAAAGACACAGAATTCAAAGCAGGCTCCAAGCTCTGAGCGATCAACACAGAGCCCAGCTCGGGGCTCGAACCCACAAACCACGAGATCATGCCCTGAGCTGAAGTCGGACGCTAAACTGGCTGAGCCACCCAGGTGCCCCAATGCCTGCCTCATTCTTTGGTCTGTATACACGTAGCCTGATGTCATTCTTGCTTTGCTCATAGGGAAAGGGAAACTGAGGGAGTGAAATTCAGGTCCAAGCTGGCAAGTGGCACATTCTAGAAGCCTAGACTCCTTGTTTTCTCACTCGGGGGAATTAACTTTTCTGCTTATGACATACCTCCTTTTGGTCATGGAGCTCTTGAGGAAGTCTGTTACTCAGCCTGGAAGAACATGGCACTGTTTTGAAGAGACCCCAGCCTTCACCCAACACTTGGGCTGGAGGAAAGGATGGAATTGGCGGCAGATGGAACATGGTGGGGGATGGTCCAGTCCCAGCTCTTGAACTTCCAGCCTGTACATCTCAGGGTCTGTTTCCTCATGCGTGGGCTGACAGGCATACCTACCTCTGAGGCGTGCGCAGACACTAACTCTGACATCGGCCAAGTGTCTGGCTCAGAGTGAGCACTCCACGGATTTTTGTTACCAGGTCTCCCACAACCAAACAGTGATGTGTCTGAAATGCTGCCAACACAGGTTTTCTCTGTATTAATTGTCTCGTTGGGTTAATCCAGCATCTCCTGATCTCTTCAGGAGACCTTCTGAGGTGTGGGCCCAGCTGTCAAAACAGATGGTTCTGAAAACTGTCCTTCATGGAAACTATTAAAGGTAAATGGTCCCAGGAGTAACCTCATGCTAGAGTGGCCACTCCCCGGTGGCCCCCATGGTGCCCTCTGATTGTCTTACAGAACAACTCACATTTTCTCTATTGTTTTAAACCACATGTTCCCTAAGAGAAATAAGCCAGGCTGGCCAGAGAAGGGGCGGCCGCACCCCAAGAGGGGCTCTAGCCCCTGGGAATTCCTGCGTGGGTGGCATAACTCTTGGAAAATTTCCTGCTGGTTAACAACTCTAGGTCTTGTTCAGATGGCTTTTTCTCCTATAAGACTTAAGAGATGAGGTGCACAAGGCAGAAATATTGTGATATATGTGTCACCGAGTCAGGTGAGTTGTGACAGTGGGCAGGAGTGTTCCTGGAGATCGTTTACGCACTAGACCAGCTAGCGATAACCTAACTTTACATGGAAGTGATTGCAAACCACATGTGTTTATATTATTAAACCCAAACTAATAGTAAACCCACCCCCCTTAGTGAGATACCCCAAATTGCTATAGCTCCTGTAATTCTACCAGTCATGAGGGGAAGTGTGACACAGGACAAGTAGACGTGGACAGAGACGGTGGTCTGGGTCCATGTACTGATGTCATTCAACAGTTTTGGAAACAAATTTCAGCCAATATCTTTCCAAAGACTTATCCTGATTCATTTTCTTTCTCTGTCTCTCTTTTTCTCACCACCCCCCTCTCCTCTGAGATTCCAATTACACGTAGGTTGGATTGCTCCATATTGTCTCATATTTCTCTCACTTTTTTCGTACTTTTTTCTGTGTTTCAATTTAGAGAATGTCTCCTGACGTGTTTTTAAACTCACTAGACTTTTGTTCACTCTGCTGTTAAAAGCCCACTTATCGAATTCTTTACTTTGGTACTGTATTTTTTAGTTCTACAATTTCCATTTGGTTCTTTTTGAGGGTTTTCCCTTCTTTGCTGAAATTCTTTATATTTCTCCTCATTTTGCCTATATTTCCACTAAAAATGTTCACACTTATAGATTAATAAATTTAACGTCTTTATTTGCTCATGCCAGTTCTGGGTGATTATCTATGGGCCTGTTTCTATTTCTATTTCTACTTATTTCTATAGTTGGCTCCATCATGGTCAGAATAGTGCATCATGGTCCCCTTGTCCTCACCCATGGACTGGCTCCTACTATTCTCAGATTAGACCTCTGTGTTTTCAGTGAATATGGGTCATCGATGTGGTTGTCCTGTTGTCTGGACTGTTGGAACCCCTTTCTTTCCTCCTGCCCTGATCCTCAACTCACACAGGTTGTTTGGCTGTTGATGATTTATCCTAGATGCTCATTTTGTAAGATTCACTGGGATACCTTGTCACCTATCTTGTTATAGGAGTTCCAGATCTTTGATTGTGATATAGGAATTGCTTGGTCTATTTTTTATGTGGGAATTTGGGGACATTAAAGTATTATGCTCTATAATCTCTCTAGAATCCTTGTCATAATTACCTTAAAATTTTTTAGTGTTTATTTTTTTGAGAGAGAGAGAGACAGAGTGTGAGCGAGGGAGGGGCAGAGAGAGAGAGGGAGACACAGAAACCGAAGCAGGCTCCAGGCTTTAAGCTGTCAGCACAGAGCCCGACATGGGGCTAGAACTCACAAACCATGAGATCATGACCTAAGCTGAAGTCAGATGCTTAACCAACTGAGTCACCCAGGCACCACTGTTGTCCTAATTATCTTTAAAGGAGGAAGAGGACAAAAGAGAAGTTTGGTGATGATGCCCTTCTGATGCCAGTCATTTGGGATAATTCTGGAGACGATGGTTCTCTCCCAGTTCGGTGGCCAGACAAGGCCATGTCACCATCTATGACTGTTTGGATGCACCACCCTCCCCCCAAAACCCTGATCTGGTTCCTTCACATCTTATAATTCCTCTGTTACGAGCCAAATTGTGTTTTCCCCAAATTGTGTTGAAGTTCTAACCCCCAGTACCTCAGAATGTGACTGTATTTGGAGGTAGACTCTCTAAATGGTAATTAAGTTAAAGTGAGGTCAAATGGGTGGGCCCTAGTCCAATCTGACTGTATCCTCATTAGAAGATTAGGACACAGACACACACAGAGGAAAGACTGCGTGAAGACACAGGGAGACGGCCTATGAGAGAAGCCAAGGAGGGGGGCCTCGGAAGAAACCAGCCCTCCTGACCCATTGATCTCAGACTCCCAGCCTTCAGATCTGTGAGAAAATAAATGTCTTTTGTTTAAAGCATGCAGTCTGGGGTATTTTGTTATGGCAACCTTAGCAAACTAATTTTCTCCCCGCCCCCCCCCCCCCACCCCACACACAACCAGTGCGGGAGTATCTCACACTGCTTGTGGGAATCTGCTCCCAGTTCCCCAAGCCCTGTGTTGAAAGATTAGACGGGGGCTCTATTTTCATTTTTGATATCTAAGAGGAGCTCTGGAGACATTTCACTTCTTTAAAAACCATTTTGTGGAAAGAGTAAGTTGCAACAATTTTTATTTTATTTTGTGATCTTGGCTCAGGCACAACCAGAAGGCATTTGACCTTTTAGATTTTCTTATTACCTGTTCTTATTATAGCTATGCCTAGAAGTGTTTAAATTATACTAAATATATTCTCTGCATCCCCCCCACCCCCACCCAGAGCTTCTCTCGAAGCGCTTTCTGGGGAGGGAGCGTAGTGGGAAGTAAGGGAGCCTTGTTGGTGGAGAGAAGTGGGTTCAAACCTTTAGTCTGCTGTTCACTTGTGAGATGTTGGTAAGGCACCAAACATTTCTGAGCCTTTGCTTCTTCGTACCTGTGAAATGATGTCCCTCTTTGAAGGATGGGTGTCAGGGTTACTTGAGATAAAGCTCCAATTTGCTTCCTGGCACGGTACACCGAATAAATGCTATTTTCCATTGTTTTCTCTTCCTTTTCCCAACCACAGTTAGCCAGAAAAAGCAATTCTGGACCAGAGAAAATTCCAGTTAGTTGAATATAGGTTGACATTTGCGTAAGTTAGAAACATATTACTGACTGCGCTCCAAAATAAATATCATCGGCAGGAGTTCAAAGGGGTGCTGCTTCCAAACTCGGGGAGCACGTCACTGAGCTGTTCTACTAACTGCTTTCGGAGTATGGTCTTCTCTGCAGACACAGAGGCTGTTCCAAGCATTCTATATGCGTTATATTTATTCAACAACTGACAAGCTGGTGTCCCACCTAGTGGTCAGCAGGAGACAGCCCATTTCAAAAAGAGATGAGAAGACAGTTCATACAATCTGCTGGGCAGAAGCCTGCAGGACTGTTATCCGTTCATCCTTTCCTCCCCATTTATAATGACCCGGGCCATGGGAAGCACAAGACGTGAGACACAGCAGGGGGCACGGTGTGTCTGCACGTGCTGTGATAATGGTGGGGCTGGGAAGGGAAGTTCTGCATGAAAGAGAGTCATTAGATTAAGAGGCATATTGGTGACTGCTTTTCTTAAAATACTGTGAAATATTTCAAATATTCAGGAAAGTTCATAACACACTCAGCACATTTACCAGCCAGCTCTATTGAGTGCTAGCTAACATTTTGTCACCCTTGGATCCTATGTCTTTAAGAAGCAAAACAGTACAAATGCTGGCATAGCTCCCAGTCTACCTTCTAGGACCCCTTTCTCTTCCCAGTCCCCCACCCAGAGGTAACCACCATCTTGAATTCCATGTTTGTCTTTAATGGCATTTAAACATTCTACTAATGGGGCACCTGGGTGGCTCAGGTGGTTAAACATCCAACTTTGACTCAGGTCATGGTCTCGCGGCTCGTGAGTTCGAGCCCCGAGTTGGGCTCTGTGCTGACAGCTCGGAGCCTGGAGCCTGCTTCGGATTGTGTGTCTCCTTCTCTCTCTGCCCCTCCTCCACTCGTTCTCTCTCTCTCTCTCTCTCTCTCTCTCTCTCTCAAAACTAAATAAACATAAAAAATTTTTAAAGTAAAAATAAATAAAAATAAATAAAAATTCTACTGACATCCCATGTGGGAATCCATGTTTTTGCATGGTTTCAAAATGTCATACTGGACGTACTTTTTCTATTATAAAACAAATAGTGCAATAACCTTCTTGTGCTGTTTTCCCTATGGAACTTCTGCAGGAGGTTCTTACTTTCCTGGAAGTAGATTGAGGAGCAAGTATTTTCTTTCCAGAGAGATTGTACCAAATTACTCTTCACCAAATTACCCAGTGGTGTAAATTGGTCTCATTGCTCTACATCTGCAATGACAGTGAAATTGTTTGAAATATTTTCAAAGTGGATAGTTATGAAATACTTCACAGTGTTTTAATCTGTATTTCCCTGATTAGTATTTATATCGGGCATCTTTTTAAACGTGTCTTGGACTTGCATTTCGCTCTCTTGTGAATGGGCTATTCATATCTTTCGCCTTCTGTTTTCCCATTGGATTTATTCCCTATCGATTCTCAAGTGTTCTTTATATATGCCAGATATGAATCCTTTTTTTTCAGTTATATGTTTGCAAACGTCCCAGCCCATGACTTACTGTTTTTTAGCAAATATTTTAAGTTGAATTATATAATATGTACACAAAATGCACAGATCATAAATGTAGAGCCCAGTTATTATTATTTTTTTTTACAAAGTGAAAACAGCCATGTAATAACCACCCAGATATTAGGAATTGGAATATAACTGGCTCCCACGTCTGACTTTTCCAAGATCTGCCACACTCCAGAGGTAAGCATATGCAGGCTTCTGAGTAATTGTGTTCCATTTTGAACTTCAAATAAATGGACTCTTATAGTGCACATACTTCGGTTTCTGGTTTCTTTCAGTCAGTGCTCTATTTGTGAGATTAATTTATTAATATTGAGGATAGCAGTGATTGTTTATTTTCCATTGCTATTTAGTGTTTCATCGTATGCATGTATTACATTCATGAATCCATTTGACTGTTAAAAATATCTAGGTAAGTTCCATTTTTGGACAATTATGAATAATGCGGTTGTGAATATTCTAGTGCGTGTCTTTTGGTGCATGAGGAGGGAAGTGCTAGCTCCTAGGACACACACATACTTAGCTTTAGCAAATGCTTCCCATGGTGATGCTGTGGGTGCCACCTGATTCCCCCTTCATGACGGAGCGCTCAGCCCCACCTGTCAGGAGTTGGGTTGATAATGGATCTTGGCTGAGACTTGCACTAGGCATTTCACTGAGCTGAAGGGAGCTGCCTGGCTAAGCCATATACCCCTAGCCTTGTGGCTGCCTAGACACAATGAATGATAGATGTGGGGATGGAAATGCCCAGCCACCATGTTTTAAAGTTTATTTATTTATTTTGAGAGAGAGAGAGAGAGAGAGAGCAAGAGATCAAGTGGGGGAGGGTCAGAGAGAGGGAGAGAGAATCCCAAGCAGGCTCTGTGCTAACAGTGCAGAGACCGGCATGGGTTGGATCTCACCAACTGGGAGATCATGACCTGAGCTGAAATCAAGAGGCAGACTCTTAACCACCTGAGCCACCCACGCACCCCACCCAGCTACCATGTTAATTCTGGACATCTCTGAAGGGCTCCCAGAGGGATCTTCTCAGGTCTGAATGCTGAATAGAAACAGTGAGAGCGAACTTTGTCTTTTTATCAATATAAGGGGGAAGCAATCTTGTATTCCTGGAACAAATGCCATTGGTCATGATGTAATATTCTTCTTATATTTCCTGGATTCTCTTTGGTGTTATTTTGTTACGTATTTTTGGATCTAAGCTTATGAGGGATATTGTCCTATAGTTTTCTTTTCTCATTTTATCTTTGTCATAAAATGAGTAGGGAAGTGTTTTCTCCTATATATTTCTGGAAGAGACTGCCAATAAAAATTTCTTATTTGATATAATTTACTAGTGAAGCCATCCGGACCTAGTGATTTCTTTGTGAGGACTTTTTTTCTCTTTTAAATTGAAGTGTAATTGACAAATAATGTGTGAGAACTTAAACTACAAATTAAGTATCATATATATCTTTCTTTTTTTTTCTATTTTTTAATCTTTTTTTGTGGTTGTTTTTTTTTATTTATTCTGGAGAAAGAGAGAGCATGAGCAGGAGAGGGGCAGAGTGAGAGAGGAACACAGAATCAGAAGCAGGCTCCAGGCTCTGAGCTGTCAGCACAGAGCCTGACATGGGGATCGAACTCACAATCTGTGAGATCATGACCTGAGCCAAGGTCGGACGCTCAACTGATGAGCCACCCAGGTGCCCCTGTCTTTCTTTTTTCTTGTTTCTTCTTGTGCCAGTATTTTTGAAATATACAACTATAACTGCAGCTTTGTCTACTTCTTCCTTCAGTTCTCTTATTTTTACTTCAGAGAGTTTTAAACTTTGTAATTAATCATGTTTAATATTGTTATAAGTAATTGGTCCTTTTATCTTTATAAAATCTCTCTCTGTATCTTAAGTAATATTCCTGATCTTGACATCTACTATATCTAATTTTAATATCATTTCAGCTGTTTCATGATTAGTATTTACTTGGCATACTTCTACCCATTCTTTACTGTTTTACCTATTTGTGTCTCTATATTTAAAATGCATTTTTATGGACACCGTATAGTTGGGTTTTGCTTATTTTATCAAGTTAATAATCTTTACTTTTAATTAGAGTGTTTAGATCATTTATATTTAATATACTTATTGATATGAATAGATTGAAATCTACCATCTTGCTGTTCATCTTGCTATTTGTGCCATCTGTTCTTTGTCCTTTTTTTTCTTCCCTTCCTGCCCAATTTATGTTTGATTTTTTTTTAAATTTTATTTTATCTCTTCTACTGGCTTCCATAGCCACACTATCTAAAATTTTCACTACTTACCCCCTACATTGCTATCCTCCTTCTTTGTTTTATTCTTCTCCTTAGAACTGAGTGCTATCTAAAACTACTATATACTTTACTATATTTATATATGCCACATATTTTACCTATTTGGTTTATTTTTTGTCTTCTTGAGTAGAGTATAACTCTTGAAGGGCAAATATTTTTCCCTATTTCGTTCACTATGGAAGTTTTAGTGCCTGTTACAAAATAGGTAAATATTTATTTGAGTAGAATTGAATTGCTAGACAAAGGTCTCAGTCTTCCTTTTCTTAACTGTTGATGGCCACTTTAGCTGATCCTCAGAGGAATGGTGTTTGACAAAACTGACTTACTGGAATTTGAAAGAGATCAAGTATGTGGCTAGGGACCATTTATAGCTGATGTGCCCTTTTGCAAAACAAGTGTGAATTAGGCCTCCTCTCTTCTCTATACTGAGTATACCCAAGGTGCTGATCATTTCCTCATTTCCACTGTTGACTTCCTGGACTGGTCTCCTAGGTCTGTGACCTCATCTCCAGCACACACCTGGTTCAGAGCTGACAATCAAAACGGTGCTTTAAATGAAAGATGCTCAGTGACTCATAAATAAGTGACGTCAAGGACAAAAACCAGAAATTTAAAAAAATGATGTGGCTTTTAGGAAAGCAAATTGTAATTTTGAGATCATTATGTGAATAAGGTACAGAAAGTAAAGACAATTAATTTTGCCCAGGTTGCCTAACTAAAGCAGGCTAGTTTTACACCCTCTTGTCCTTCTAAGCAATCTTGAAGAACCCCGCACTCAATGGGGTAAGTTTCTGGGCACCCAGCTTTCTTGCCAGAGAAGCTAATATTATTCCCACACTTGATTTCTTAGAGGTTGTTAATTGTACCTACCCCCTTAGAGGTAAGAAGTGCAAAGCTGAATGAAGAACATGGAGTTTTATATGCATTGCCAACCAAAAAATCTGTCGACCCAACACAGGTGATATTCTTCGCCTGTTTCAAGGCAGGAAAACCTCTGACCTCCTGGAAGTAAATACATTTTTCCAGTTTTTAGAAATTTCACCCTGAAATATAGCAAATGCAAGGCATCCTGACAAATAAGGCAAGACATTTTTTATTATTATTGACAAAATTCTTCACTGAGATAAGCATATGACCTATGTTATATGATATCAGCATAGGACCTGCACTGTGCATTTCAACTTTTATTTTATAATTCTCCAATTAAGGAGAAGTTATTTCTCCGGGAGAACTTAAGCCACATGTTTCTTGTTGTCTGTGGATTTTCCCAGGCCTTCCTGTCCTGGAGACTCCCTGATTTTAGCTCCCAGGCCTTATGATCATGCTCTGGTGATCTTGAATCTTACCTTGCCCCCTTCCATAGGCTTTGGCATCCTTAAACTCCTAACCACCCCGCTCTCAAAGCACCTGCAGCCTGCCAGGTCCCCTGACAAGGCAGCATTCTTATTCTTGGGGCTCCAGTACCTGTGTCTGTGACACTCCTGCCCAGGAGGAAAGAGTTGTGTCTGAGGACGCTGGTGGTGACATGTTCCAGTCCTGAAGATACTTGGATCTGTGTTTCTCCAGGTCTGTGTTTGCTCGATTGCTACTTTGAGACCTTCTTCAAACTTAAGTAATTTGGTTTTGGCCATTTGGCCCGAGTCAGTGACAGATGCTCATTTTAATCAGTAGCTGTCAGAAGGCGTGGTTCACACAGAAGTTAGAGCCTCCTGGGCACCTGGGTGTCTCAGCTGGTTAAGTGTCTGACTTTTCAGCTCAGGTCATGATCTCATGGCTTGTGGGTTCGAGCCCTGCATCGGGCTCTGTGCTGAGAGCTCAGAGCCTGGAACCTGGTTCAGATTCTGTGTCTCCTTCTCTCTGCTCCTCCCCCACTCAATGCTATCTCTCTCTCCAAAAGAAATAAACATTTAAAAAAATTAAAAAAAAAAGAAGTTAGAATCTCTGTGACTGAGCAGGAGTAAGGAGAAGAAGGGGAGAAGGGGTGGGGGCAAGGATTTGGTGGCAGGCCCTGCCTCCTTCCTGATTCTAAGGATGCAGGGGCCTTGTGGATTTCTAATGGGAAAACCTAAGTTGCAGTTACCTACAACCTTGCAGACACATTTTGGTTGCACAAAAACAAAGACAGCCACAATAATAATGATCACGACTTACTCTCATGTACCGTGTAACACCTGTCCTTTTCAAAGCTGTCCTGAGTGTCTAAGTTACCTGTAGCCAAGAAAACAAGGGGGGTGCATGCCAGTTCTGAGTGGGGTCCCTACTCACTCAAATGGGAGGTGATGCTGGGGCAAGAGGAGATGTTCTTCCATCCCTGGGGTCTCTGAGGCCAAACTTCTCAGCACTTCAAATCCTTGATGTTGGAGGAACCTGACCCAGGCCTGCAGGGCCCCCAGCACTGGAAGTTTAGGGCTGTGTCTTTGTGATGGTTGATTTTATGTGTCCTCCTGACTGCGCTAAGGGCCAGAATGCCCAGATAGCTGGAGAAACAATTTCTAGTTTGTCTCCAGAAGAGATGAGCATTTGAATCAGCAGACAGAGTACAGAAGATTGCCCTCACCAGTGCAGGTGGGCATCATCTAATCCACAGAGCTTCTAAGTAGAACAAAAAGGCAGAAGATTGTTGAATCTGCTCTCTCCTTGAGTTGGGACATCATCTTCTTTGGGCCTTTGATGTTGACACTCCTGGTTCTCAACCTTTGGACTTAGAGTGGGAGTTGCACCATCCACTCCTCTGGTTCTCAGGCCTTCGGACTCAGATCGAATCACACCATTGTCTTCTTGATTCTCCACTTTGTGGACAGCAGATTGTGGGATTTCTTGGCCTCTGTAATCATGTAAGCCAGTTTCCGTAATAAGGCTATACATCTATATTGGTTCTGATTCTCTTGAAAACCCTCACTAATACAGTTTTCCTCTCAACCTGTAGAGAGACAAAGGACCCAGGCAAATCCCCACCTTTCCAAGATCCCCCAGGGTGATGCTTAATACAACCCAGGTCTCTATGATTTAGAGCTTTATGGGAGTAATTTGGTAAGAGCAGATATCTCAGACATACAATGTACTACAAATAGGCTCATTCCTAGCCTCATTCTGAGAAGGTAAGATGCTCTTGGAGGAAAGTGCTCCTTATTTTCTAACTGGCAGAGCCCAGTCACGAGTGGGGGAAGAAACAGCTACAAGATGGTACTAGGCATGGAATGAGCACTAGGTCCTCTGACTGATTCATCAGCCATCCACAGGGCAGGTCCCGATTTTGGGCAGATAGCTTCTGTTTCTTAATCAAAAGAGAAATGAACCAGATTCTCTAGCAGAACCAGGAGGCTGGCTGTGATACACCTCTCTTATTTTACATGATCTCTCTTAATTTGTGTAAATATATATTAAACTTGGTGCTGTACATTTCAAGTCCCATTAGTATAATATAACCTGGAGCAGCTGTTGGTAAACTCAGCATTTCAGGCAAGCCTACACAGTCATTCTTATCCTACCCAAGAATCTTGAATATATAATGCGGATGATAATGGCACTTGTGTCCTAGCGCTTGCCTGGTAACGAAGGGCTCTCTACTTGAGTCTTGAACCTGTCCCTCTTCTCCATCTGCTTGAGAACCAGCTTCTAGTTGCTTGGCGGTGGAAGTGTAAAACATAAAGAAAGAAGTCACACCTAGCTTTGAATTCCCACCTGACCGTGTGCTGGGTGTGCCACGGAGAGTTTTGGAGCCTCGCACAAGGAAAATCCTGCTTGGTTTGTAGGCTTGGGGGTTTGTGCCATAACAAGAAAAATATTTGATCTTTGTCTTGAGTCCCTGGCATAGAGCTCCTTGGAACCCTTGGAGTCAAAGGAGATACAAGTGATAGTGATGATCATGTTTCATTCTAGTGACTAGTGACTTCATTCTAGTGACTAATGAGGTGACTCATTAGATGCGGAGACTTCTTGGGATTCTCTCTCTCTCTCTCTCTCTGCCCCTCCCCCTCTCAATAAATAAACATTAAAAAATGTTTATTTTTGAGATATATATATATATATATATATAGAGAGAGAGAGAGAGAGAGAGACAGAGTATGAACAGGGGGCGGGCAGAAAGAGAGAGGGAGGTACAGAATCAGAAGCAGGCTCCAGGCTCTGAGTTGTCAGCACAGAGCCCGACATGGGGCTCGAACTCGTGAACCACCAGATCGTAACCTGAGCCGAAGTCCGACGCTTAACTGACTGAGCCACCTAGGTGCGCCCCAAATTTCCCCTTTTATAAGGACACCAGTCATACTGGATTAAGGCCACCCTTAATGACCTCATTTTAACTTGACCACCTCTGTACAGATCCTATCTCCAAATAAGGCCGCTCTCTGAGTAAATGGGGGTTAGAACTCTAATATAATTTTTTTTTGGGGGGGGAAGGAATTCAGCCCATAACAAATCGGTACTAGAGAATACAGAGAACCAAGACAGAGTAGGCTTTTGTATATAGAGAGAGTGGGCAGGGTGGTGTTAAAAGGTGTCATCTGAGCTGAGACCTGAAAGGTAGGAGGGAGCAAGCCCTGAGGGTGTCCGGAGGAAGAATGGCCAGGTAGGTGGGAGGTCGGGGACCCTCACAGGGGTGTGAGGGGCCACCAGCAGACTGGTGAGGTCACTGAGGTGTTGGCTCCTGTATGAAGGACCGTATTAATTTCTTGTAACAAAGGACCACAAACTGAGTGGCTTAAAATGGAAATGGATTCTCTCTCAGTTTTGGAGACAAGGGCCCTGCCCCCTCTCCGAGCTTCTGGTGGCCATCAGCAGCCCATGGCTCTCCCTGGCTTGTGGACACATCACTGCAGTCTCTGGCTCCACTATCCACGGCCACCTTCCCTCTGTGGGTCTCTGTCAGCACATGGCGCTCCTCTCTGTGTGGGTCTGTGTCCCTTCTCCTCTTCTTTTTTTTAAAGTTTATTTCTTTATTTTGAGGGAGAATGAGAGAGTGTGAGCCAGGGAGAGGCAGAGAGAGAGGGAGAGAAAATCCCAAGCAGGCTTCGCGTTGTCAGCACAGAGCGCGTCACTGGGCTCAAACTTACCAACGGTGAGATCATGAGCTGAAACCAAGAGTCAGATGCTCAACCGACTGAGCCCCCCCAGGCGCCCTTTCTTTTCTCCTCCTCTTCTTCTTTTTTTTTAGTGTTTATTTATTTTTGAGAAAGAGAGAGACAGCACGCAAGCAGGGGAGGGGAGAGAGGGAGACACAGAATCGGAAGCAGGCTCCAGGCTCCGAGCTGTCAGCACAGAGCCTGATGCGGGGGTCAAACCCATGAACCATGAGATCATGACCTGAGCTGAAGTCGGACGCTCAACCTACTGAGCCACCCAGGTGCCTCTCTTCTCTTCTTATAAGGACACCAGTCCTACTGGATTAAGGGCCCACCCTGCTCCAGTACACCCTCCTCCTCGTTTCCATCCTAACTTAACTCCATCTGCAAAGACCCTATTTCCATATAAGGTCATATTTGCAGGTACCAGGGGCCAGCACTTCAACATAACATTTTGGGGGGACACCATATAACCCACACAAGGACCTCGCCCTTCTTCTGGGGGGGCCACTAGATAGTAGATGGTAGGTAGTTCCTTGCTCAGTGCCCTTCGACACACGGAAGCAGCTGCATAAGACCGCACATCTCATCTTTCTAGAGACGCGTCCCTCCTTGCCTGCCTTCAGAAAACCTTGGATGCAGCTTAAAAGTTAAGTGCAGAGGCCACAGGACAATGACAGACGTCTAATCAAAGGACTGAGAATAACTACTCCCTGGCCCTAAGAACGCACCGAAGACTGAATTCACTGTCTCCTTAACTCTGAACTGCCTGGCAATCAAGACAAGAGGAGAAACTTAATTGGTTCCATGAATTAGCTATTTAAAAATAAAACATAAAAGCGTCAGAAGTAGTGTGATGACCACGGTCCTCGGCAGTTCGGCAAAGCCATTTAAACACCCCCCGCATCTCCTGTGCTGAGCCGCCCTCGGCCTTGCAAGGAGGTGGGCGCCCTGGGGACCCGCTGAGGGTGCCGCGTGCTTCTCTGTGTCGCATGTCCATCCAAGGAAGGCTTTCTTCGTGCAGAGTTGAAACAACACGTCTCCTGAGGGTTTCAGGGAATGCGGGGTTTGCACCTAAAAGGTGAAGAGGGAGAGCTGGCTAATGGAATCCGTAAGTCGGGTCTCAAGTGTCAGAGACTCAGCAGGCTTGTGGCCTGCCCCAAATTGACCTCAGATGGCTGTGAGACTCACCACACCTGTCACATCACTCCCCTGTTTCTCCAGTCCGGGTCACCCGAGTCCTGCCTCTGCTTTCCTGCCCCGTGCCACCAGTGCCACGTCCTGGGGAGTCTACCGTCAGCTCATTTCTTTTTAAAGTTTATTTTTGAGAGAGAGAGAGAGAGAGAGAGAGAGAGAGCGAGAGCGCATGATTGGGGAAGGGGCAGAGAGATTGGGAGAGAGAGAATCCCAAGCAGCACAGAGGCAGATGCGGGGCTCAAACTCATGAAACTGAGAGATCGTGACCTGAGCCGAAACCAAGAGTCGGACTCCTAACCGACTGAGCCACCCAGGCACCCATCTACCGTCAGCTTTTATTAGCCCCAGCCTCCTCTGCTCTCAGAGGAACCTTCTCCACGCACAGCACGAGACCGGGGGTCCCTTCCAAAAGGAGTGCGGCGGCCCCAGCCCCTCAGCCTGGCCTGAGAGGGCAAGTGGAGTCGGAGCCCGGCAGCCCTGCATCCTAATCCTGCTCCACATTCATCTTCTCTGGGCCTCAGTTTCCCCCAGTGAAAATTAGCCAAGCTAGCTGAAAGAGGTGGCCACGCGGCGATCCCGCAGACTGGCTCAACCCCATCACGTCGGGTAAGGATGCTGGGTGTCCTGGGGGCTCTGCTCTGCTCCCCCCTCGTGCTGAAACCCCAGTATGGTGCTCGGGGTGGGGGCAGTCTTAGATCTTCCGCTTTCAGGTTCTTAGGGGACGTACCCCCATGCACTATCCCCACTCTTGGAACGGGATTGGGGGCTTTGGCGATCAGGGCTGAATTGGGTGATGAAAGTGCTGAGTGTTCTCTGATTTCTCAGATGCCCACCACCGCCCGCATGCCCCATCCGCGCAGGGCTGGGGGCCATCTCTCCGAGAAGAGAGCTCTCCTAGCAGAAGGTTGCTTCTCATTTCTGCAAGATCCTCAGTCCTTTTTAACCTCCTATGCATCGTCTTATTATCTTAGGGGCTGACTTAGCTCACAGGAGAGCAACATTGGGGAAGAGATGATAACTTTCAATCATGCCCAAAATATTCGTCTCGGGGTGGTGATAAGCAGCAAAGGGCTGCTAATGAAATAATGGGAAGTTGCTGCTTGAGGTTTGCTCAGCCTTAATAATGCTGACATTCTTAACTGGGGCTGACGGATGAGACTGACAGGCATTTTTGACAGCCGGACCCACCAGACACAATTATTTCACCAATAAATTGTTGCCATTCAGGCATTCAAAGCCTCCAGAACTTTCTGGCTGCTAATGGGCACTGGGTGCATGGATGTCTTAGTTTCAGACATGGGAGGGGTCTGCACATCCACGGGAGGGTGCCCCGGTTGCTTTGTGTGGACGCTGGGCCAGAACGTAGACTAGACTCCTAGCTCCCTCACTTGCTAACTCTGAAGCCGGGGACAGGTTACCGAAACCTTCGGAGCTCAGTTATCTCACTTCAGAAATGGGGATAAGTAAAGCCAGCTCATCGGGTGTTGTCCGTGAAGCATGTACCCCAGTGCCCGGCAGTGGGAGGTGTGGTGGCTGCTGTTTTTACTCTACACTCTAGGCACTCACACGCGGAATTTTCTGTTATCCACGCACGCGGCCAGCCTGCTTCGCTTCGTCCAAGTAACTTTCTCTGAAGGAAGGCTGAGAAAAGGGCTTCAGACTTCACACTTAACTCCAGTTCCTTGCTCCAAGCGGGAGGCTGATGATATGAAAGTCTGGAAAAGCTAGAATGTCGGAGTGTGCTGTCGGCATTCTCCTTCTGCATGTCCCCGGAGGAGGGGATATTTAGCCTCTGGGGATGTGATCCCAAACATTTTAGGATCCTAAAAAAAATGGATCTGGCCTTTGAATTTGAGTTGGGCAACCTTCCTCCTCCATGCTGTGAGTGCCGCGGTCAGCCCCGCGTGTGGGGACAGCGCCAGGGAGGACCAGGGGCAATGGCACCAAGCATGGTTCCTCTTGGTTTCCAGTGGGTGACGAGGGTGGGAGGACAGGTTATGGAAGACTGGCCCTGGGAGGAGAGGGTAGCCACGGGTCACTCTTCTGTCCCTTCTCTGGGGTTCTCAGCTTAGCTTCTCTTGGGTGGATGCCAGCTTGGTTTTTTCCAGCGCAGGAACTTGGAAGTAATTGATGGTACTATTTCTTGACTTTAATGGTTGAACGTTAGTATGGTCCAGGCATTTAGCTGGACCATAGCATCTCATCCATTCTGGTTCTGCTGAGGTGCTGAGGCTCAGGGAGGTTGAGTGACTTGCCCAGAGGTACACTGAGCAGGGCGGATGCGAACCTACCTCCTCCCTGAGCTCGGAGCGGGTGCATGTAACCTCTGTACTGTGTCTGTCCTCCAGGGCTTTTCCCCCTCGGTCAGCTCCCCTCTGGTGACCTCGGTAAACCCAGACCAGACTCTGACAGCTGGGCCTCCTTCCTGGGCCGTGAGCCTCCTGAACCTTGGGTTCAAAGAACGGGCAGGGTTGATGTGCGAGGTGCCCTGGGCCACTGTTATCCTGGCTGTGAGTGCGAGGTGCACACAAGTGTGCTGGTGGACCGATGACAGGAGACCTGGGTCCTACTTCTGACTGTCATTGCTGGAAAGGTGACATTCGGCCACTTTCGCCTCCTTCTGGCCTTCAGCTAGGAGATGAGGGAGAGAACTGTCTCCTCCTGGTATAAACCCTTAGAGCTCTAGATCTCTGTGCGCTAGAGGGTTTTTAGGGAAAAAGGCCACACATGACTAGATGATGTTGAGGACGTGTTAGTGTCCTGTGCCAAGCAGTGGGCCACATGGTATGTTTTCCAGAGTATTCTGGGTTTTGTCCAGTCCCCTGGTGAGCCCTGGCCCTGCCCTCCGGGTGAGCCCCCATCCTGGTCCCCAGTAATCCCTGGCCCTTCCCCGGATGAGTCCTGGTCTTGCCCCCAGGGGAGTCCTGGCCCAACACCAGGTGATCCCTGTGCTTACCTGGTTGAACTCTGGGCTTGCCCTTTGTGCAGCCCCTGGTGACTGGAAGGCTGTCATAACCCAGTGCCACCTAAGCAGGGTGACTTGGTCCAGCAATTCAGCAGAACCTGCCTGCCTCCAGAGCCCGGGGGCACAAAATCTGTAAGACTTTCCCTCCTTCTTGGTGGAGGCTTTCCCCTTGCCCTCCTTCCTCCAAAGAATGAAGGCCTCCAGAAGGACCCCTTTCTCCCTCCTCCCTCCCGAAAGATCTGTGGGCAAGAAGGGAACCATTGCTTCCCACAGAAAGTCCCTCCTAAGCCTGTGCTGCAGCTTCATGCCAGCAGCCTTGGTCTGCGGAGGACAGGTGTAGCGGAAGCGAAGACACAACAGACCTCAACGCTGTGTATTTTTTCTTTTAAAAAATGCCCTGGGAGGGGTGCCTGGATGGCTCGGTCAGTTAGTGTCCAGCTCTTGACTTCAGCTCAGATCATGATCTCGTGGTTCGTGCCAACAACGCAGACCCTGCTAGGGATCCTTTCTCTCCCTCTCTCTCTGCCCCTCCCCTGCTTGTGCTCTCTTTCTCTCTCAAAATAAATAAAGTAAAAATAAAATAAAAATGCGCTGGGAGAGTGTAACTAAAGACGAAGGCTCGCAAGAAGAACACATATCACCCCACGGGCTTGTTTCTCCTTTTTTAGAACACGCTTCCGAGCATGGCTGACCTTCCTAGTCTCATCATCTCCCTCTGAAGGAGGGGGATTTAGTGCCTTTTATTTGCCCAACAGTGGAGACTGCCACGTGCTATACAAATGGCTCGAATTTGGATTGTGTTCCAGGGGGTGCACGACCTCCCCTTTGGTGGGTCATGCCGCGTGCCTGTGGCCCTTGTGCCCCACGCCTTCCTTGGGCTTGACCTTGGCGTAGGCTCTGGGCGGGCAGTTGCTTCGTCCCCGAGCTTTCACCCTCTCCTACAGTGGGTGCTCTCGGCAACCACCTCGCTTGTTGTTGATGCTGAAGAGACACCACAAGCTCTTTCATTCACTTTATTCCCCACGAAACACGAGGGACAGTGCCTGTCAGGGAAGAGCAACAGAGGCGGACTGGTCTCGTCCTGATGCCTTCCTGCCCCTTCAGGACGCGGCAGCCACGTCTTTTTAGAGCCCATGCGCAGCTCAAATGGCTCCTGTTCAGGTGGGACAATTACGGATCTGGTGTCGCCCGAGATGAGGGAGGCCACAGACCCAACAGTGTGGCTGACCCCATCTTCGCTGCCTTCCTTTGTGTGTGTAGTTCTGTTTCTGGATTTCCCTTTCTTTGCGGACTTGACGTGTAGGGTTTTGGGCTTCGTATTCAGTTCCTAGCGGTGCTGCAACAAATCACCGCAGGCCGGGAGGCTTAAAACAACAGAAATGTGCTCTCTCACAACTCCGGAGGCCGGAAGTCCAACACCAAGGTGTCAACAGGCCAGTGTTCTCTCTGAAGGCTCTAGGGGTGGATGCTTTCTGCCTCTTCCAGCTTCTGGCGGCTCCATGGCTACAGGCCGCTGGTCTGCGGTCTCTGCCTCTGTCTTCACTTGGCCTTCTTCTTGGTGTGTGTCTTTTCTTTTCCTGTAAGGACACCGGTCATTGGATTTAGGGCCCACCCTATCCTCTCATCTTGATCCTTAACTGATTACATCTGCAAAGACCCTATTTCCAAATAAGATTACTTTCTGAGGTTACTCTCATCTTGATCCTTAACTGATTACATCTGCAAAGGCCCTATTTCCAAATAAGATCACATTCTGAGGTTCTGGGTGGATGTGAATTTTTCGGGAACACTATTCAGCCTACTATACGTGCTAGTGTTGGGGTCAATGTTGGGTATCGAGACATGGAAGTCTCAGTGGCCAGCTAGCTCCTTCCTCTGGGACCCGAGTCAGGCCCACTGATGCTGACTGGACAGGAGAATGTCCCTCTGCTCCCCTCCCCCAGCACCAAGGGACCCTCGAGTTCTTTCTTGCTCCCCTCTGGCATCCCCCTGACTCTTCTTGCAGATGTGTCTTTTGAGATCTTCCTTATTTCTGTCATTTCAAGTAGCCTACAGTTAAACCAAAGCCATGGTCTGAATTCTGTGGTTCCTGAGATGATACAAACTTAAAAAACACATTAAAAGCGAAATATTTTTAAGTCGAAAAGATCACTGAGACAATCACAATATATAAACAGAAATTGGTGGGGGGCTCACACTGGAGTCTTTCTGTTCTGTCCCCTCTCAGCTCTGTTATCCATCTCTGCACCCCTCTTGGGTTCTGTGGGGATCTCCGGCTGCCTGCTTTGTGCACACATTATGGGCGTCCAGGTCTTAGGAGCCCCTAGGGACCAGGCTCTGGCAAGTAATTATGACCGAGGCTCCTTTCCTTTTAGGAGTGTATGCCCTGATGCAACTCATCAATGCCTAGAGGCAGAATTTGTCAGCTAGAGGGCCATCTCCCCATTGCAGGGATATGTTGGTTGCAGGTGACCAAGCGTCCCATTTGACCTGGACCGTGGTGGGCGAAGGCACAGCCCAAGATATTGGTTCTCCGATTTCTGGCAATATGGTTGGTTGGGGCGGGGAGGTTTCACCTAATTTGTTTCTCCTGGATCTTTGGCCCTGGAAGCCTCCTTTTACATTTCAGAGAGCGGACAAGACCCCAGAGACTGTTTGTTTGGATTCCATTTGACGTCAATTACCTTGGTCAAGCTGCGTCCCAGGGCCCTTCTGAACAGCTGTCCGACTGCATTTCTCATCTCAGGCTTCTCCCATGCACGGCTTGTGAAGGCCCATTAACCGGTTGCTTATCTCTTATGAGCATACAGTTTTATAGGTCAAGCTTGTTGTGGCTTCCACACAGGTCAAAACTCAGGACTGATAGGAACAGCCATCTTGACTGTTGTCATCGGGGAGCCACCACGCTGCTCTAACTGGAAGGTTATTAATACGATGAGGTTCTGTTTTTCTCATTGCCATTCTTTTGTGGGAGAAGAGGTATGTGAACTAGAGGGGATGAAGTCAAGGAGGCCTCGGTGGGTGCTGCCGTGGCAGGTGCAGAAAGGGGCAGTGACAATGGCTGCCGTGGGCCGAGAGAGTGAGACCTTTCACTGCACCCTTCCAAACCCAGCGTCATAGTGGAAGGGAATTGCTGTGCACTTCAGTGTGGCAGGTTGGGGTTTTCCTGAGGTAACCACAGTGGTGTATGAACTTGCCCTTCTGCCATGGTGCAGTGGGGTCTTGATCTCCTCGGGTCTGGGGTCAGGGTAGGGACTGTGGCCAACATGGCGTGGTGACAAATTGCCCATGCCCACTGAGCAGCTGGGGCTTCTTGCTTCCTGGAAGTGCTATCTTGTGAGAGGTGGGCCACCCGGAGATGTCCACGCTGTGAAAAGCTCATGTCCCGTGGACGTCCTGGGCCACGAGCTGCCACCTGGGGATAGAACAAGCTAAGGAAACCTAGGCAGCCAGCCAATGGCCCAGGGATCTGAGACACACCATCCTGGCACATGCTCCCAAAATTCCTGACTCACAAAATCGTGAGCAAAATAAATGATTGTTTGACGCCTCTAAGTTTGGAGTGGATTCACATGGAGCAATCAATGCCTAACTGGGACACTTAGTCAGGACAAGACTGGTCGCCCAGCTGGGTTGGGGAAGAGGCTTAAGAAAAGATGCCCAGTGAAATGGTAGATAAAGATTTCTGCTGTTGTCTGGGTGAAGGTGAAGAGAGGGGTCTGGTACACCATCCCTGTGAAGGCCTGGATGAGACCCTCATCTCGCTGCCTCTGGGTGGGAGCGGGGCACTTGGAACAATGAACATACAAGATCCACATGCCCAAGGCCTCAACATTTGTTTCGCCACTTAGCAAATGCCTACTAAGCACTTACCTACTAGGCACACTGAGGCAAGAGGAGCCAAAGCAGACACAACTTGGCCTCTCAGGGACTTAAAGTATAGTTACCAGTCCCAAGAAATCCCTGCATGTCCCCCCGGAGAAGAAGGCCAATGCAGAGTGGAGTCACTGCCCAGATGTGGGGTAGCAATGGAGTAGGTAGGGGTGGGCTTGCTGGGAGTTTGGTCTTCAGACCTGCTCACGTCCTGGTCTGTCTACACCATCTCTGCCTGCTGATGCAGTGCCCTGGGACATCCTACTGGATGACGAGCTTGGAGAGAGACCCAGCCAGGCCTAGTGGAACAACCCTACTGAGGAAGGCACTGACACCCCACCAGCTGCTCTCTTCCAAAGTTAGCCAGTGTTAAGCCCCTGCTGGCCTTGACTCCTTGGCTAATGTTCTGCTGCCCCCTCCTGGCTTGATCCTAATGACCCTGTCACCACATGGGCAGTGATGGTTGGTGCTGGTTTCTTTCTCTCAACCTGAATGGATGAAGTCGCTGGGTCATCTCAGAATGTTTGATATGTAACTGACAGTATACCTTTCAATTCAGTATTATAATTGAGTGATTATAATTGTAGCTTGCAATGTAATTTTGGACTAAGTATTATATCTCTGAGCCTCTGTTTTCTCAGTTAGAAAATGGAACTATTATTACCGATCATGCAGGGCTTAAGGATTAAAGGTAATGTATACGGAATACCCTGCACCTATATGTTAATGTGCTAATGAGTTATTATTGTTGTGGGTGTGCGCACGATGCAGCCAGAGTCCAAAAAGGAGAGGAGTCATCTGCTTGCCTTGAATCTATAAAAAAAAGGGGTTTGGTTTTTTTTTTTGAGACTATCCTGGTGGGAAAGAAGCTGAAAATGAGATTTAAAATGTACTGACTGTGGCCTTCAGAAAGGCTGCTTTCCCATCAGTTTACCCAGCTCTGGTAGGGACAAGCATGGTTTGAGGAAATGCTCTTCTCATTTTCTTGCCTTTGGGATTCTTTGATGCTGGAGTGTGGGGAGGCAGAACGTGGTCTGCTCAAGGCATCCTTTGGGGATGGAAGTTAACTCCGAAGTCTTCATTTCATTTGAGAAAATGAAGCATGACATTGTGATTTAAAAAAGTTGTAGCCCAAGCAATTGTTGAGAAGACCCAAAATAATATATTTCTTTATGAGAGAAGACAGATCATACTGCTTGAGCAAAACTTAAAAGGAAGTGTGCATTGTGCTGGCTAAAGAAAACCCAAAGTGACATTCAGGAAAGCATTAGCAGCAAGAGATGCTCAATGTTCAGAATCTCCCCCTACCATGCTCTTCTGAGTTCCATTGGATGCAACGTCCATCCCTCCTGATGGGGCCTGTCCAAGTGATGGATGTGAAAGCACTTGCCTTTCTGTGGTGTATATGTTGATCTTAGGGGCTGAATTGCAGCGTACTGGTTTTAAATAGATGGGCCACAGTAATGAATAATGATAAGACAAGAGGACTTCTTTAAAATTGTAAAATTAATGAATTTCATAGAAATCACTCATAAGGGTGTGCCAAGATATGGGCAGTATAGCATGTTTTGTCAAAAGGTCAGATGATGTGATTTGGTAGAAGAAACCACTCTACCATAGATAGAAGTAAGCACCAGATTATTCCCAGCTAGCAAAGAGTGAGATTTTCAAACTGTAATGCAACTATGAACCAATAATAGGTGTTTCAGTGGCTGCTGTAGTCACTTGAATGGCAAACTACGAATGTCCTACTCTTTCTGTTCCTCCATTTACCCTCCCATCTGTTTGCCCACCTGCCAGTCCCTCCATCCACCCACCCACCCATCTATCCATCCACCTGCCCACCCATCTACCTATCGTTCTTTCATCCACCCGTTCATCCACTACTCAAATACCCATCCACCCACTCATCCACTACTCACATGCTCATCCATCCACCCATCCATCCATCCATCTACCCATCCATCCATCCATCCATCCAACAAATAAGCATTGAGCACCAACTAAGTGCCAAGCATTATGGAAGGTGTTGGGGACAAAGATGAGTGAAATAATCTTTGACTGTGAGGAGTTTATTCTCCACTGAGTAAGACAGACAGGAAAGTGAAAACAGTGCAGTGCTGTTTATGAGCTCTGAAGACCTCGCTTCAGAAGTCATCTGAGATCAGGGAGAGTTAGGGAAAGATGTCTGAGCTGCCCTGGTGGCTCTGGATTCACATTCCAGGACAAAAGACCAGTGTTTTCAAAGTCTAGGTGGCCTGGGAAGGGGTGTCCTCTCAGGAAATGTGGACATTTAATAAGAAGTGTAGTGAGGTGGAATATTGGTCTGGAGAGGGTCCTGGGGCCTAGGACTTGCCCATCCTCGTAGGCCCAGCCAAGGACTTTGGACATAACGATGCACAGTGGTGATTATTAATCTGTGCTCTGAGGACAGGGGCCCCGGGGTACTTGGGTTTGAGGCACAGGCCTCTGAATCTCTACTCCTTCTGCAACAGGGCAACTCTGCTTTTGTCTGATTTAAACACTGAGCTTCTGTCTGAGGGTTCCTTCAGAGGAAAATGCCTGCAGCTTAGTCTGAAAACCACTGGAGTGGATGATGGGGCTCCATGTATGGCTTCAGTCAGGGAGTTGCTTTAGACAATGCCTCTGGGGTAAGGTGGAGGGTGGTTCCAGGAGAGTCAGCAAGAAGGAGAGATGGGGGCTTCTCCTTTGGGCACCTGAAGGAATGGATGCATCTCTATGGGTTTCTGTTGGGCCTGGTGAGTGCTAAGTGGGACTGATGTACACAGGGCTGCAGATGACAGGTTAGTGACTCTATCAGGCACAGTAGTGACACTGGGTAGGGATCCCATTTGGAAAAGTGGGATGAAGCAGTGATGGTGTCCTAAGTGTCTTGTCTCAACATCCAGCAGTCCCTGGGAGAGAATGTAACCTAGATGTATATTCACACCACTTCTTTCATTCACGTTGCAGTGTAAGGTGACCAGAATGGCACTCGAAACCCTGGCTAGACTCAGAGCTTCCTTCATGCCTCTGTAGAGAGGGCTGGCCAGCCAAGGCACTGGGATTCTCCTGGAGATTCTGAGGAGCCAGAGCTGAGGTGCTGGGGTCAGGCAAAGCCAACCTCATGCAAAATGGACAACCAAGAACACAAAAAACTATTTTAGGAATGTTCCTTTAGTTTAAGGACTATTGGACTTTATCACATATTGTTAAAATCCTCTGGACACTTTGAGCCGTGGCAAGTGGCAAGATGAACTGCCCTGCAAGTCCCTAGGTCCCTTTCATTATTTAAAGTTCCATGAGGGGGGCACCTGGGTGGCTCAGTCGGTTGAGTGTCCAACTCTTGGTTTCAGCTCCCGTCATGATCTCATGGTTTGTGGGATTAAGCCCCATGGTGGGCTCTGCGCTGACAGCATGGAGCCTGCTTGGGATTTCTCTCTCTACCTCTCTCTCTGTCTCTTACCTACTCATGCTCTCTAAATAAATAAATATTAAAGAAATAAAGTTCTAGGAGGGGCACGTGGTAAATGGGCATTGGATGGGTCCTGCTTGAGTGGGCACATGTGGGAAGACGCAGAGCTGACTCATTGCTGGAATCTGGCCACAGGCAGAGTATGGGGAGGGGTGAAAGTGAGGTAGGAGAGAGGAAGGGTAAGGGGAGAGAGAGAGAGAGAGAAGAGATCATTTCAAACCTGTGATACTCTCTTTGGATTATACGGTGGAAAGTCCAACATCCTGACTGGTCCTGTGGCAGGATATGGCGCTTTGAAAACACTTCATGTTCCTACCTGCAGAAAGGGCTGACTCTTTGGACACACACACACACACACACACACACACACACACAGAAGAAACCAAGGCCGTATCAAATTTTTTTTTTATTGTTCCAGTCAAAAAAAAAGAGGAACACCTCAATATGTAAACAGTTTCCCTAACACAGCAAGTTCTTAAAGATACAGTGTTTTATTCTAAAAAAATTTGGCATTGTAGTGATTTCTCAATACATAATTTGTGCTTTCGCATGTAGCATGCTTTCGTCTCATTGTCCGTGCACAGTTGTACTTGGAGTTGAATAAAGGGAGTTACAAAAAGACCAAAAGGTGGGTCAGGAGCCAAACCAGTACTTGAGCCCTTCCTGGCTTTCCTTTCCAAAAAGCATGGTGGGAAGGCTGACAACACTGACTTAAGAACCAAATCTTAGTTACTTATCATGAGGGAAAGTTAGAAGCCTTGGTAGGATTTTCTGAAAGATGTGTTTCCTTATTTTCTTTCTGTTCATCTCCAAAGGATCATCTAAAGGTGAATAAACTTTATTTTGTGCATCATATTGTGTAATATCTATAAATCTCTCCTATAATAACTCTTGTTTTATGATTTTGCTGGTCATGTAGTTTACTACTAATTGTTATTGAAATCCCACCAATAATGTATTTTGTTTTTCATAGATTCACTGAATCATTTCAAAGTGTTTGGCAGTTTTGACAGGGACCTCTTGTTTTTTTCTAGTGAAAGTTATTATTTTGAAAAATTAATCCTCAGGCTTAAGAGCCTTTTAAGTGCTATCGTGGGTTTATTAATAAATGCTGCCTACTCTGCTTACTTTAGTCTGTGTTCCTTATCCTGGAATTCCAAGTCTTCTACAATTTAGCACCAGTTTTCAAAATGCATATTTTATCAAATCCTACAATAAGCCATCCCACCTCATCCAGGCAGGCCTAGGCTCCATCCCCCGGTCTTGCTTTGTGCATGACTACCTTTGGTCTCTCTCCCATGTTGGCTCCTCAGACTGTAAGGAAGACTCCCTCCTGGGTCTGTATCTTCTACATCCTGCCCAGTCTCCAGGAATGTCAGGACAAATGTCCCTTTCTTCCCCGGGAAACGATTCACGATTGCTTACATAGAAACCAATTTGCTTTTTTACATTTCAGAACATTGTTGTACCCTTCCTGTTAGATCGTCTTATTTCTAAAACTAGAGTAAGTTAATTTGTCTCTTTATGCCTCAGTTTCTTTATTTGTAAAGTGGGAGTCAGTATTTGCTCACAGGGCTTTCGTGTGGTTTGATTCACGCAACACAGTGTGGTCATATGGTAGGAGCTGGTTGCCATGAGGTTATAGGCTTGTTGAGGGCAGAGGAAGAGGTTATTATTTCTTGGTCTTTAGAGCAACCTGTCTAGACATTGCCCACTGTACTACAAATGTTCATGGGTCAATACTCAAACAAATATTAATCTAGAATAATAAAATATGGGGCATCTACTAGCTTTCAGAATATTTTGAGTGGAATTCTCTCCTTGTCTAGTTTTAGTTGACAACTTAGATCCCTGAGAATGGAGGTACATGTATGGGTCTGCTCCCACCATCAGTGAATTTATACACCTTGAAAACCAAACATTTTATTTCTCTGTAGAATGTGAGCATCTTGTAAAAATACTCGGGTTCTTAAAAGGATTTCTGGGAACAATGTTGAAGGTCAAATATGGCTGTGCCTTGTTTCTTTTTAGAAGACTTTTATTGTCTAGGAGTGGATACTGGAACTGGAACACCAACATGTGCCCCAATGACACCCCAATTTGATGACTTGAATCTAAGAGTGGCTAGGCTTTGTTTTGTTTAAATAATTCCTGAGCGTTCTGTGTGATAATAAGAATGAGAACTTCCAGGTTAATAGAAACATGAATGTCTACAAGACATGCAGCCCTGAAACCAGATTAAGACTTATCCTCAATTTCATAGATTCAGGATTAAAAAGACTACTGAAGTCTAGGCACTGACTTGGACTTTTGAACTAGTGAACTTTCCAGAATAATTTTCTGTCTTAGGAAATGGCTCACAGAATGACTTCATGTTTTATTGGGCCATATTACATATTTCAGGCCTGAGTATTGTGCTACTTTATTAGGAAAGACAAATAAGTGAATTATCTTTCAATTAATAGTGTAAAAGAGGGATATGGCTGAAATAAAGCAGTTGAATTAAAATGTTATGGTTTAATCTCTTTGCATCCTTAATTTTGTCCTACTTGATTTAGCATTAATTTTTTGTCCTGGGTGCATGTCCTAAGTGCATGCTTCTTGGAAGGTAGAGATAGATTCAGGTTAAAAGCACGTTGCCAATAACCTGCTGGAGCTGATTGAAGTATTTATGGACGAGGTGGCAAGATGTAGTCATGCACTTATTTTCAATCAAAGGTCCCAACCACTTTGGGGGCTTTTTTTTTCCCACTGTAGAGGAGACTTTAGTGCTTGTACACTAACACCTCATTAGTCTAGAAGGCACCTAACTCATAACTTGTCTATTTGCTATGGGGTTTAGTGGGGGTAGAGGAGAGGAGAGAAGGATGTGTTTAGTAAGGAGATCCGGGAGACAAGTGTATGGATGGTGGCAGAATTTCATTGCTACCAACATAGAAATTCATGAAACTATTAAAAAAAGCTAAGACTTAAAGGTAAACCATCTGGGGCTATCTAGTGTAGGGGTGGTATAGACTTGAACTGCTCTTGGAGTCATAGAAACAGAGACTGGAGGATTCAACTTGCTGAAAAAGACAAAAATGAAAAACAAGGAAACTAACAGCAGACAGATTTTCTAAAGCTCACATTGGAACATTCACTAAGATAAACCACATTCTGGGCCATAAAGCACAACTTAAAAAACTTGAAAGAATATAAATCATACAATGTCTTCTTTAGACCACAATGGAATCAAATTAGAAATACAACAAAAAGAGATGGAACATCTCAAAAACTCAGAGGTTCAACAACACACTTCTAAATAACACGTAGGCCAAAGAAGAAATCTTAAGAGAATTTGAAAAATATTTTGAACTAAATGAAAATAAAAATGCAATTTGTCAAAATTTGTGGGATGCAGTGAAAACAGAGTTTAGAGGAATTGGGAAGGAAGAAATAAAATTATCTTTGTCTGCAGATGACATGAATGTCCATGTAGAGAATCTGAATCAATAAAAAACTCATAGCGAGGTTGCAGGATATAAAATTAATATACCAAAAGTCAATCACTTTTCTATATACCAGCAATGAGCAAGTGGAATCTGAAATTACAAACACAATACCATTTACATTAGCACCTCCCCAAAAATAAAATACTTAGGTATAAATTTAACAAAATATGTACAAGATTTATATGAGGCAAATTACAAAACTCTAGTGAAAGATAACAAATAAACTAAATAAATGGAGAGATATTCTATGTTCATGGATAGGAAGACTCAATATTGTCAAAACTCAATACTATCAAGTTCTTCCTAAATTGATCTACAGATTCAATGCATTTCCAGCCCAAATCTCAACAAGTTAACTTGTGGATATTTACAAACTGGCATTAAAGTTTTATGGAGAAGCAAAAGACTCAGAGTAGTCAACTCAATAATGAAGAACAAAATTGGAGAACTGATACTACCCAACCTCAAGGCTTACTATAAATCTACATTGATCAAGACAGTGTGATATTGGTGAAAGAATAGACAAGTAGATCAATGAAGCAGAGCCGAAAGCCAGACATAGAACCCTATAAAGTATAATCAACCGATCTTTGACAAAGGTGCAAAGGCAATATACAGAAGCAAATACAATCTTTTCAACAAATGGTTCTGGGAAAAACTGTACATTCATATTCCCCCCCAAAAATATCTGGACATGGACCTTAAGCTCTTCACAAAAACAAACTCAAAATGATTTAGATGTAAAGTGCAAAACTATAAAACTCTTAGAAGATAATATATGAGAAATCTTAGATGACCTTGGGTATGGCAATAAATTTAAAAATACAACACCAAAGGCATAATCCATGAAGGGAAGAATTAATAAGCTGGTGCTCATTAAAAAAACACTTCTGCTTGGCAGAAGATACTATCAACAATGAGAAGACAAACCACAGACTGGGAGAAAATATTTGCAAAAGATGCTTCTGATAAAAGACTGTTATCCAAAATATACAAACAACTCTTAAAACTCAACAATAAGAAAACAAACAACCTGATTAAAAAGTAGACAAAGACCTGAACAGGCACCTCACCAAAGAAGATGTACAGATGGAAAATATGTCTATGAAAAGATACTCCATAACCTATGTCATCAGAGAAATGTAAATGAAAACAACAATGCGATACCAGTGCACATCTATTAGAATGGCCAAAATTCAAAACACTTGTAACACCGAATGCTGGCAAGGATGAAAAGCAACAGGAATTCTCATTCATTGCTGGTGGGAATGTAAAATGGTATAGCCACTTCGGAAGACAGCTTGACAGTTTCTTATGAGACTAAATAGAGTTGTATCATATGATCCAGCAATTATGCTCCCTGGTATTTACCCAAACGAATAGAAAACTTTATGTCTATACAAAAACCTGCACGCAAATGTTTATAGCAGCTTTATTCATCATCGCCAAAGCTTGGAAGCAAACAACAGTATGTAAATGAATATATAAACCATGGTACATCCAGACAATAAAATATTATTCAACCCTAAAAAGAAATGAGCTATCAAGCCATGAAAAGATATGAAGAAATCTTAAATGCATAACACCAAGTGAAAGAAAGCTACTCTGAAAGACTATATGCTGTATGATTCCAACTATATGACAGTGTGGAAAAGCCAAAACTATAAAGACAATAAAAAGATCAGTAGTTGTCATGGGTTTGGGGGGAGAGACAAATAGAGCACCGAGAATTTTTAGGGCAGTGAAACTATTTTGCATGATACTTCATTGGTGGCTACATATCATTATACATTATGCATTTGTCAAAACTCATAGAATGTACAGAGAGTGAACCCTAGTGTAGACCATGGACTTTGAGTGATGCGGATAAGTCAGTGTGGGTTCACCATTTGTAACAAGTGTACAACTCTGGGGCTAAATGCTGATAATAGGGAGGTTGTGAATGTTGTGGGGACAGAGGGATGTATGGGAACTCTTTGTACTTTTCACTCGATTTTGCTGTGAACCTAAAATTGTGCTAAAAGATAAAGGTTGTTACTCAAAAATAGAAAATGATGAGAAAACTGTTTTTGAGTTCAGTGATTTATCCAAGACCATATAACTCATTTGGGGATGGAACAAGGATCAGAATCCTGTTCTCTTCAGACTGAATCCAGGTTTCCCACCAAACAATGAAAAAAAAAAAAAAAAGGCTACTTTATGACCCATTGCCCGTGAGTTCAGGGAGGCCTATGGTGCATTTTAGAAAGAATACCACTGTGATGGTTAAGGGAGGGAGTTATCGTCGTTTTTAGGGCTTTGGTTTTCTGTAAATTCACTTATGTGGATCAGCTCATAACTTATTGGAGGAGGGACGTGTGTGTGTGTGTGTGTGTGTGTGTGTGTGTGCGCGCGCGCATGTATGCTTGTGTATATGTGTATATGTACATATATGTTTGTGTATATACATATGTATACATATGTGTGCACCTTTGTGTGTATATGTGGGGAAAGGGTTGTTGCATTTGTTAAAGTGTTAGTTACAAAGGGCTGTGCTACCACTACATCGTGTAACGTTTAGAGGAACCTTCTTTCTTTTAGAAAAGGAAAAATCTATGAAGGTACAGGCAGAGAGGAGCCATGGAATAAAAAGCCACATGTCTGGGTGATGTCTGTTGTAACAGCGTTGTAAATAAGATGGAAGAAAGGTCTTCCAGTGTGGCTATTCGGGTCGTAGAAACTTCTCATTTATTCACTAATGCCCCCTATGGACACAGCCAGCTGACTGGGCAAGCTAGAGATCAGCTTAGCTGGCCTGGCAGGTGCATGGCCATGACTCAGAGATTTGAACACTACCACCCTCTCTCTGAAAGCAGACCATCATCTTGAGCAAAATCTCCATGTCCAGAATTTCCCAGAGGTTGGCATCTAAGAACACTGACGGAGAGTTGTTCCTGGTTAGCAAAGTTTCCTCCTACCTGGGTTGATAGGGCCAGACCGAATTTAACTCTGAAAGTTTCAGTGCTAAATTCTGCATAACCTTTCCTGCCAACGGAAAGGAGTCTGTTCTCAGGTTCAAAGCCGGAAAATGGAAAGTGGCAAGTTCATGTTCATGGAGAAATAGTATTCTAGAGACTTTGCCTCCCGGAGGCAAAAATGAACATTTGAAATCAGGTTTTCTAAAAGAACTTCTTTTTTTTTTTTCCTAAAGGAATTTCTAAGTAAAAATTTTAAATTGCTTTTGTTTACACTCGGGCTTATTACGGAAACACTATTTCGGCAAAGCTTATTTAACGATTAATAAAATAGCAGCTCTTTGGATATTTATTGCATTGGATAATGTGAATTTAGTTTTGGAATTTCTCTTGATTTCTTTTTTTTTTTCTTAAAGGAGAATGTGATTTGGGTGTGGGCGTGCTTGTGGGATGGGGATGATGGCTTAAAGAATAGCTTTTTTCAAAGGAACAGTTTGGCCACCTGAGTGCAAACTATCCTAGGAAGAAGGGATAGTAATATCCTTCCCCTGGCCCTGGAATGAGTACCTGTTTGCCTGGGCACTGCCCTGTAACTCTTAGGTTTCCCCCAAGGCTGTCTGCAGGTGGACAAGCCTTTGGGAGCTCCAGCCCCTTGGGGCCTCTGCCGGTTCTCAGAGACTCCATGGAGAGATCTATGCTGATAGGCTGCAGGTTGCCATGGCAGCAGCCATGCACATCCTGGGTAACCAGGCGCCACACGGGTGCTTGGTTTTTTCCCCAGAGCACAGTCTGTGCAGACAGCGGGGGAGGAAAGGCCACTTTGCCAACACAGGCATATATTTAGGTCATCATTTCAGAATCCTGTACATGTGTGGGAGTTCACTGTTGTTCCTGCAAGACTCTCATTTTAGATGCTGTTCCACTGGGCCGAATAAAGATAGTCAGGATCATCTCTGGCAAGCCGGTTAGCCTAACTGCATGTTGCAAAGGACAAGAAGATTCCTCTGGAAAAGTCCAGCTGTCCCTTCAGCACAAGACTTCGTTTTATGCTCTGCTCAGTTATGGGCTAATGTCATAATGCCAAGGCATCACTCATGGACTCTCTAGGTGTGTATGGGGGAAGAAATGAAATATTTTACCTTTTTTGGGTCGCAGGTAGTCAGACCGTGAGCATATTACGTGCTCAATTAAAACTGGTGGTGAGTGTTTAGGTGGTAAGAGATGGGACGAGCCTTGAGCATAGGTTCTTGGTTGCCACTCAAACATGGAATGGGAGCTCAGAAGTGCCAGGAAAGATGACTTCTGCTGGTGAGCCAAGGGAGGAATTCAGAAAGAGGAACTGGGCAGAATGTTTGGATGATAACCTGTGGTGACATGGTAGCCCTGTGGGCACCCGGGGACAGCATAAGTTGTGTCTCCAAGTGTTGCAATCCAGGGGAGTTCCTTGCAAATCAAGAGGAGACTCCTGACAATAATGTCCTTGTTTGTTGGTTCCTGTTAGAGGAAAGAGAAAGGACATGAAATTTCTTGGACAGGACAGCATTTGGATTGGATGAGGGGTAGGTTTGAATAGATCGGACCCCCTTACTTAAAAAAAGAAACAGGGTCAGACCATCTAGGGCGATAGTTCGGATTGCCCAATGGGCCAACTGAGTTTGTAGTCACAGCATCATAATACTAAAAAGTGAGAATTTCCAGAGGCTGAAGAAGTAGATATGTAAAGGGGGAAAAAGGTCATACAGGTAATCACCATGGGAAAATGTCTTTCTTTGGACTTATTTACGCTTACTCCATTTATTCAATGGTATTGTTTGATTTTAACTTATGTGTAGGAGGGACACCCCTGTGCATAGCTGATTCAAGAGGTCTTACTTCATTTCTTCCTGGGAGAGTTGTCATCCCTGATCCACCTGGGTGCTCTAGAGGGTCAAGGGTGCTGGCCAACATAAGCTCAAAGACACCGGTTCCCCAGTGTCTTCTGGGAGGGGTCATTGTCTATATGAACAGGAACCAGACCTGGAGGGAGAGGTTCACCTAGAGAGCCTGCAGCAGGTGGGCATGGCCAGACTGACCCAAGGGAGGGTTTCTTACACCCATTCCCATATGCAGTAATGCTGAGAGATGATGCCAGAATGGCACCAATTGGATCTGAGAACAGGGTTCCTTGTCCTTCTCTAAGAATAGTGGCCATGGTGTTAGAGGTTCTGATCCCACACAGCTGATGGAGCCCAGCTCTCTGTGCTGTTGTCGATCCAGTTCTGTAGTTGTGTTTAGTGCTGCTAGACCTAACACTGATGTACTCCGTAAGGCATTCAGACTGGACTGGGGTTTTAGTGGCCAAAGAGGTCTGAACTTAGGCTCCCAGGATTTCTTGCTCCTTTGGATGGATATTTTATGATTTTATGATTTCTATCACAATTTTAGAAATAATGATGTTTATTTCACTAGTGTCTGTTGGTAGCAGATATTTACATTGCCTGAGAAAAACAGCCCTTCATATTCTTATAAAGATTGGCTGGTTGATATCACAGTATTTATGATCAGTGTTAATAAGATGGGTGCAGAGTCTTAATCCTGAAATGGTCAATTACACTTTGATAGTAGGAACATGTCATTCTCTGAAATCAAGATCTATTGCCTGTGTGGTCACAATTCTTTGGCTGACCACAGAACACATTAGGATTCACGTCTAGGGGGTAGTATCTAAAATTAACTTTATAAAAGCCATTTTCCTTGGTGACAAATCTCCATCACTTAATCACGCTGACCATCTCAATGAGCTATTTTGCGCTCGTTTCCTCCTTAGGACTCCCCTGTTTGAGTTAGGTGGATGCATCAAGCTTTCTCTTACCAAGGCAAAGAGGCCAAGTAAAAGTTTGACTCCTTTTACATTTATTTAAGTTTTATGGTGTGGAACTTTGAGATATCTTTTCCCCCCACTTAGTTATTATGCTGTTCCATGCAGTTGCAGGGTTGTGAGCTTTTTGCAATCTACATTGCTGATATCATTACTATTTAGTTTCAGACACAGGACCAAATCCATCTCAATTTCCATCATGTATCTGTCAGCAGTACATCACAATGATTTGTTACAAAGTTCCCCCCCCCCAACCTAATTTCCAGGAAAACACTCATAAGAGAACCTGATATATTTTCCAATAGAACTAAAGAGATAAAGAACCTCACTTGGCTAAACCATGTCTGGCTTTGGAAATGCTTTCTTAGAACAAAAGTGCGTTCAGCTTAGTGATACTAAAGAATGTCATTTAATATTGACTTATCTCAAAACTCCGTTGTCTGGATTTCTTGCTTTCAATATTTCTGTAATTACCAATCTTTATCTTGTGTCTTGGACTCAGAAAGCGACAAACAATCCAACAACCCTTTACTACTCTCCTGTTTCTCCCTGAACTCTTTTCGAAGAATCTCTTGGTTTTCCAAGAGAAGCATTTAGTTCCTAATTCTCATGTTAAATCAAACTTTTGGCTGAGTGGCTGGAGAGAGCCAGAACTAGGACAGCTAGACATGAGCAATAGTTCAAGGTTCATCTTCACCACGTTGATCAATTGCAGGCTAGAGAGAACTAGCAGAGAGACACAGGCACAGCTCCATAGTCCAAGGGAGCATAGGAGAGAAGGCAGGTGGGGGAGGGGAAGCTCCCCCTGCAACTATTGCAGGTCCAGTTTACCCCACTGGGTGGAGACACGTGTCCTAACTATCTATATATTTAAACACCTATAGATACTGGTGACGCAATGGCTCAGTCAACTGGACTGGGGATTCCATTTCTTTTTTGTTTATTAAGGAGTTGTGTTACGTTGTCACTTTCTGAGTTGGCCACTGAATCTTGACTGGTTATTTATTTAGCACTCTGGGAGAATGGTTATGAAAAGGAAGGAGTCTCCCTTTGACACCTGATTATATGACTATGTTATTTTTTCTTGGAACAGATCTATGAGTGACTGCAATGCATTTTTATTGGAAAATAATGTCCTCATTCTAAGTTGTCCAGGAATCTGTTGGTAGCACAGTACAATATTTAATAATTACTAGTACTTCATACATGAATAGTACTTAATAGTACATACAGTATAGGGGTCGGCAAACTTTTCTGTAAAGGGCCAGATAGGAATATTCTAGTCTTCTGGCCATATAGTCTCCATCTTAAATACTCAGCTCTGCTAGTGTAGTGTGAAAGCAGTCATAGGCAATACACAAATGAATGGGTGTGGCTGTATTCCAATAAAACTTTATTTATGGACACTGGAATTTGAATTTCATACAATTTTCATATGTCAGAAAATATTCCTTCCCCCTGCATCCATTAAAAAAATGTGAAAGTCATTCTTTGCTTGCAAGTGGTGTAAAAACAGGCAGTGGCCCAGAGTCTGTGAGTAGATTTGGTTTGCCGACCCTTTCTGTATAAATAGTGCCCATGGCTTAAGCCTTGGCCCTGGGTTTGAGACTGGGATCTATTACTACTGGATCCATAACCTCAGGGAAGTTATTCAATTTGCCTTGACCCTAGTTTTCCTTTTATAAAATGTAAATTGTAATGCTCAAGCTCTTATGGTAGAGTAGAATTAAATGACATAATTTGTGTAAGTGCTCTGAAAGTTCCCAAACACCGAACACAGTGTAAGGTACAATATTGTTTTGCCATTGTATTGTGTATTGATATTGTGCTTTGTCAAAATCTCTTTGTAGCCTTACAGAGTTTTTGACTTCTAGATGACACTGCAATGGAAATTTTCCAAGACATTAAGGGCAGAAATATTAGAAAGAGGTGTGTTTTACTCCATTTTAAATTAAAGGATTACATTTTCTTAAACACAAGTTGGCCATGAAGTCTAGAAACAAGGTAATATGATTTTACTATATTGTAATGCGATATCAATGAATCGTCTATTATGTATACACTGACTATGTTTTTCAACTTTATAGCCATCCGTTGAAAGAAGATACTATTTCCCATTTATGTAGGGCATTTAATTACAACTACCCTTTTGACTTTTCTGAGTCACATAGAGCACCATCCAAGTCAAGGAAAGAAAGACCGAAAACGAGTCAGACTATTGGCAAGCTGTCTTGGAAATGACTATGAATATTTCCATTCTTTTTTATCTTGAGTTATTCAGATAATCAAATGATTTCACATTCTTTGAGTGAGTTTAAGTAGTTTTCTATTGGCATTTTTAAAACCTCTGTGTCCACCAGCTCCCGCCTTTAATAAATGGTTTCTGCACATCCCAAAGATACTGGCTTAAATCAAATTAAAAAGCAAAGGAGAAAAAGTAAGAAACCTGAAATGTAAGAAAATGTAGGGAAGGAAGGCATAGGATGTTGCTCTGGGGATTTCAAAACTTAGGTTTTTTGAATGAAGTCATAAATAATTTTTTGATTAGCGTACAGTGAGAAATAGACATTCCAGAGCCCTAGTTTGGTTAAATCAAGAGAAAAATTGTGCTTATGAAGTAAGTTGACATTTTTAAAGACAGTAGCTGAATTTTTGTTAGGGAACATAAGATACTGAACACAATCAGTGGACTTGGCACTGGAGAGTTAGGGAAAGCACAAAAGAGAGAGACACATGGAGCAAAAGAGTGGGGGAAGGAGGGAGTTCTTTCCCACAGACATGGAGTGGCTATATGTTGGGTCAACAAGTCGCAACGCCATGTTATGAAGGAATGGATAAATGATGACCTGACATTACAGTGATTGCAAATATGTCAATTCAAAAGAGTATCATTCGTCCAGGGGACAGCCAAAAACAGAAACGATTTTATTGGTTACATAAAATTGACTTATAAACAAATAGGTTTTCCAGTTGGAAAGCATATTGGGGTGGGTGGAAGTGAGAATCTGAGGGTCTCAGCAGCCCTTGGGGAGGTCATGCTTCCAGTGGAATCTGCCCTTTTCTCCAGATTGGGGTCAACTGTGGCAAACCATAACCCTTTAGTTAAAAATTCTTATCTGGCTATTTGATTCCACCATGCTTTTATGGAAAGTGACTCAAACACACCAACCAAACAGACCAAAATATCAGGTTGAGAGTGATCCTCATTAGTTATGGGTATTGTTGCATTAAAATAGGCTTATTTATTTTCATAACACTTGATTTGCTAAGAAATTGACTGAGTGAATGGGGATTGGATATGGTGGAATAGAATGAGTAGAAATCGTGGGCTCATCTGTGTTGTACGGTCTTGATGAAAAACACCATTCAATACTTGCTGCTTAGAAAATTCAGTCTCAATGAACTTTCAATTCCAAATTTTAACAGTTGACACAAAATACACTGTTAAACTGTGTTATCAATAATTGTAGAAAAATAGACATGTTTGATAGGGAACATTCTAGTAAAAGGTTCTTCTGGAGCGTCCTTGTTTAAAGATCCAGAGGCTCACATTACAAAAACGAGATTTGGTTCATGTTCTGTCTCCAACTACATCGACACCAAAGACAATGAGAAATAGGGAGAGACCTCACACCTGGGTGCCCTGTCACAGATACAGAACTGACACATGTGCATGACCAAAGGGCTGTCAAGGCTCTTCGTTCAGTTGTGCTAATGGGCCCCGAACTGTTCTTCCAACCAGACAACAGGGTGTGTGTTGTCCTTTGAACCTAAGTAATGGATTAAAAAAAGGCCCACTGAGTCATCAAGAGCTAATTAGCAGACTTTTTGCAGCCCCTGCTTCATCTTGCTTTGTGCTACCATGCCTTCCCTGCAACTCTGGGGATGTTGCGGGGTTAGCGCCCCCAAGTCAAGGGCGCCCTTCGTAAGGCTACAGCGAGGTAAGGCCACAGTACCTCCCAACAGCCTGGCAGGAAGTGTATGGGGCTCTCTCCTCCTCCTCGACTACAACCTCCTCCTTGGAGTGTGTGGAATGAATAAATGATTCAACAGATATTCAATGCAGAAAATGAAATGTTGGCAAACAGGAAAGGGCTATACGGCCAACAGTTTTGTTTTCAGTTACGTCAGTACCAAGAAGCAGTTGTCCTGATGCGAGGTCAAGGAAGTGGGAGAAGAGAGACCCCCTATGTTAAATGGAGGAGCCACTTTTCCTTAACCCTGGGACATGCTTTTTAAAAGTAGCCAAGTCCCCAAACTACAGCGAAGGCCTGTGCAATCTGGTCAGGGAAGTCAAGGGCAACAGGGAGTGATAGCTAGTTTGAGTTCTTTGACCTCCAAGGCACAAAGCTTCAAACTGAGCACAGCTGTAGGAGCTGAAAATGAACTTGAGTTCAGTCAATGAATATTTATGATGGGCGATTGGTTTAGGGAACAAAGAGTTTAAAATTGCGAAATTAATGTGAAAGATCTGTTACAGTGCAAAATTTCCACCTGCCCTTGAGATTTTGTCTAACATTCTCTTCATTTTCTTTTTATTTGAATTCTTTTTCATTTTGAAATTTAGATTTTTTAGTACAAAATTCCTTCCTTCCTTCCTTCCATCTTCTTTCCTTCTCTTTCTTCTCTTCTCTCTCTCTCTTAATCTCTCTCTTTCTATTTATCTTTATAGATTAAAATGAATTAAGGCTGCAGTTTTTTGCTTGTCTTCTTCTGATTGGGAGACACTTTGGATTTGATTTCCCACCTGTGGCATGCTCTAGAGAGATTTCATAGTCACCTAGATTGTTGATCTAATCTTTGACTATTGAACTCTGGTCATTTCATAATAATAAAATAATATGAACAATAATAAATACAAATGCAAGAAATGCTGATGGATAAGCTGGAGGGGCCAGGGAGAGAGCCAGATGGAGTCAATATGTGTGAGGTGAATGATTACAATACATGTCGCCCACTACATGCCTTCGTGAATGTCATGGCTTTAAACCCAAACCATCTTCTACTCAATTACCATGTCTTATTTTTTTTTTTGTCTATAGTTTCTCACAGTTACAGAGTGGAACAGGTGGAGAATCCATGGGTTTGCAGAAGAAGAGTTTCCCAAACTCTTGTGCTACAAAGGGTGACAGCTCATGTGAAAAGCATAAACACATCATTGCTGACATGCCAGAGAGTGTCCTCCCCCTGGAATATTCTCCCAGGCTAGTCAGTGAGGCTCCTGTTACTAGAAAAAGAGACCTCAGTTTTGTAAACATTTCACAGTATATCAGCATATTGGTGGTGGGTTTTGCCATGTACTGGACCTCCTAACTTCCCCCAGACCTATGGCTTATTAGAGTCAATGAAAGGATCAACACGGGAACAGTGAGGTACCCAAACAGTACCAGTCTGGGACACAGGACAAAGGCCATGCACTAAGGGCCAGCGGTCGATGGGACCAAAGAAATTGAGAAAGCAAAGACATCAGAACAGAAATGCCTACTGTACATTGGGAATCTTTTTTTTTTGCATCTTATTTCTAAAGTTATATATCTAAACCTACATTAATTATACATCTATGTACATTATTTAGAAGTTCTGTCCTACAGTACTTTTGTACATGCTGTGTTTTATTACTAACTGCAAAAAGAAAAAATAATTACATAAGGCATATATATGTACAGTGTTTTGTCTTTACCTGACCCAGGTCCTATAACTGCAATGCCTGTACGGGGCAAGCACCTCGCCCTGTGGATGAACTTTATTGGAATCTCTAAAACTGAGGGTTATATGCTATGTCTCACTGCATGAATAAATAGGCACCAGAGACCTAACTTTTCATATCCCAGGTGAAATCTTTGACACACTCTTTGAGTGAGCTGGTATTGTACAAGACATGCAGGCAAGTAGCTTAAATCCCTAGGAGTTGGATGTGTGGTGTTTCGGGAAGAGAGCAAGCTTGGGCCGCAAATGAGGGCACGTTGCACCTTCACCAAATCCGTGTCTACCTTGTCAATCTGAATTAACTGAGAGAGGGCAGGTAGATATTTTACACCTTGAAGACTTGTTTTCGGGTAATGTCAAAATTAAATATAAATAAATAAACAACCAAGGAAGAGAGACAAAAAGAAAGAGAATGAGAGACGAGGAAAGGTTGCGCGAGGGGAGAGGAGAAGGAGCTGCCCAGCTAGGAGACTAAACTTTGGATTCATTTTCTAGGTTTGCCACATCACCATTCCTTTCTGTTTGTTCCTCGAGGTTCTTCTCTTCTTCCTCAGTCTCCAGTTCTGCATGTTGGTTGAGTTTGCTGGACACAGACCAACTCAGGGGCAGCTCCGCCCTGTTGGCCAGCTCGGCCAGCTCTTTGGCACTGAGAGATGGGGTGCTGGTCTCATAGGTCTCATGGAAACTGTTGTAGTCAACCTCATAAAACCCATCTTCCAGCGTCAGGACAGGTGTGAACCGGTAACCCCACAGGATCTCACTGGTGATGTAGGAGCTCCGAGCTTGGCACGTCATCCCTGCAAAGAAGGGAACGGACGGAGGCTTTAGTATACGTGAATGTGGGCTTTCCATCAGCAAGTGGATTCAGCGGGCTGGCTAGGGTTGCTGCACGTAGCTGTTCCGATTGTGCCCCGCGCAGGGTGTTATAACCAAGGGAGCGTTATTCGTGTTGTAGATATACACTAACACGTACAAGAGTGTATGGTGGAACTTCCAGGACTTCTGGGGGTGGGGAGTTCTAGGGAGCAGTGGGAGGGCTCTGGCTCGCAGCAAACCACACTTGCCCGCAAGGCCAGGCACACACACACACACACACACACACACACACACAGGAAAGCATGTGTGCACCTGCGCACAGGGACACATTCATGCGGTTGTGCCTCGTCCACGTTTCGCTCTGGGAGAAACTGGAGGCCATGAATCTGGCCTCCCATTGCTTTTAGGGGCTTTTCCTGAGTCCTACTGAGACTTGAGCATTCTGGCCACAGACTTAGAATCAAGTTTGGTTTATGGAACTACACCTAGGATGTCTTTCAGCTGAACGTCATGGATTAGCGTTACCGTCCTACATCATGCCATGCAGGCCCTGACTACGGCCCGAAATGAGGTTGGAAGGGATGCCCACCTGACTTTGTACTCTCCCCAGCCTCAGTGAGGATAGTTATTCAGACTGTGTAATAAACATAATACTTTAAAGGCTTTTTTTTTTTTTTTGCCTTCTTCTTAAAGATAAGAAACCTTTTCCTACTTTGCACAGAAATGCCATGTGAGTTACTGGAGCCCAGGGGTCGGGAGCAGCTTTATTTAAAATATGAAATGACAGAATGGGGGAAACTCTACCCATCCTCTTAGATAAAAAAACTAGGCAACTGGCTTAATATAAAATTTGGGGAATGCATTGGTGCACTGGCCAAAGGGCTCTCTTATGAAACTTCTCAGGACGTGGAGACACCCACTGAGTCATTCCTTCAGGGATGACTTCTCCATTAGCTAGGCAGGTCCAGGGCCTAGGGCCCACAATGTTTTCTAGGGACCTACAAAAATTCTTTTAAAAACAGAAGAAAAAAAAAACTTTCAAGTAGAAGAAAATGGTAAAATAGTCACCTTTATTCTAATAAGATTGTGAAATGTATTATAATTCAAACTTTAAAGAAATGAATAAGGGGTCCTTAAAGGTAAAACTACCTATGATGCACAAAAGTTGCCCTGTGGCCAGTGTTCATTCATTCAAGAAAACAGCCAGTCGGTCAACAGGTCATTCATTAAGACAGCCAATGAGGTGTATCAGGCAACTGCTTTGTGTTGGATGCAGGCAGAGTGGGTGTTTACACGGAGGGATTCGGAGCTACAGAACGATCCCAGAGCATTGCACTTGCTCCTCGTGAGTAGGAGAAACTGGGGTGCCCGGGACTTAAGCGATTTACCCCACTCAGCTGTCGGGGCCTGAGTCAGCACTGCCCTCACTCTAGCCCTGTGCTCTCCTCCTTAATTCCCAAACTGGATGCTCCCCTTTGACAGTGTCTCTCTGGCTAACCCACAAAAGCCCCCTTTTATGCCTCTAAAATAAGTATTGCAGGACTTCTAGATATGGAAAAGAAAAGGGCCCTGTCTTGCTTTTATTTCTCAACTAGTGTTTGTCTTCTGAACTGTCAATGTGATTTTCATTGAATTTGAAAACGTAAGAAAATAAAACCAACTGGGTTAACATTGTAAGAAAGGCAGAGCTGCCAAGATTCTTTCAGTGCACATGTATGCTGTGGTATTTTCCATATTAAGAAGACCATCATGGAATCTCCCTGCACTAGGTTTTTAGCGAGTAAACGTCTCTCTGAAAAAAGAGATGCTTCTTTTGGGGAAGAGCAAAACGTGAAAAAGCTCATCTCTGGTTCTGATCGCACTCCACTCTCTGGGCGTACTGACTCTCTTGCCATTGGCATTTGTTCTTTTATGCCTGTGTTCAACTCTTTGCTGTATCTTGAATATCCTTCTCCCAGTGGGATCCCGCTCATCTTTCAAGAGCTAATTTATCTTCTTCTTTCTGGAGCACTCTGTGACTGACCAGTCCCTAGCTGGAACTATAGAGCCCAGAGTGCCATAACATGCCAGTGACACCCTCCCGTGGTCCTTATCCCATTTTTTGCAGTTGCTTCTAAGTGTCTGTTTCTCTTGTTGAATTGGGACCACACTGGGGCTGGTAGGTCTTATTTCTTTCCATGTTCCTAGCATTTAGCACAGCACTTCCACATTGTAGTTTCCCAATAAATACTCATTGTCAAGTAAAAAGACTTGACTTAGAAAAACTACAGAGAAGCAGCTTAATTGATATTGTTGGTTGGATATGTCTCAGATGTGTTATTAAGGAAAAAGATGACTTGTGAGTCCTTTATTTATTTTTTTTTAATTTAAATTCAAGGGGCGCCTAGGTGGCTCAGTCAGTTGAGCATTCGACTTGGGCTCAGGTCATGATCCCATGGTTCATGGGTCCGAGCCCCACATTGGGCTTTGTGCTCACAGCTCGGAGCCTGGAACCTGCTTCGGATTCTGTGTCTCCTTCTCTCTTTGCCCCTGTTCCATTCATGCTCTCTCTCTGTCTCTCAAATATAATAAATAAACATTAAAAAATTTTTTTAAATAAAATTTAAATTCAAGTTAGTTAACATACAGTGTAGTCTTGGCCTCAGGAGTAGAATCCAGTGATCCATCTCTTACATATGACACCCGGTGCTCATCTTGAAAAGTGTCCTCTTTAATGTGCATCACCCATTTAACGCATCCCCCGCCCACCTCCTGTCCAGCAACCCTCGGTTTGTTCTCTGTATTTAAGAGTCTATTATGGTTTGCCTCCCTCTCTGTTTTTATCTTATTTTTTCCTTCCCTTCCTCTGTGTTCATCTGTTGAGATTTGAAGGGGCACATACGCGTCAATGTTCATAGCAGTGCTATCAGCAATAGCCAAATTATGGAAAGAGCCTAAATTTCCATCGACAGATGAATGGATAAGAAGATGTGGTATATATATGCAATGGAATACTACTCAGTGATGAAAAAGAATGAAATCTTTCCACTTGCAACAATGCGGGTGGAACTAGAGGGTATTATGCTAAGCAAAATAAGTCAGTCAGAGAAAGACAAACATCATATGATTCCATTCACTTGTGAAATTTGGCTTGTGAGTCCTTAGGAAGGAAAGTGGGAGGTTTCTGCTTCCAGCATCATGCCAGACCATCTATGAAGGACCCATGGCTAAAATATAAATTAGGTGCTGGAAAATTACAAAATCCATAATTTTAATGAAAAAGAAGTTCAATTAAAAAAGCAAAGGGTAGGATTTCTGGTTCTGGTGAAGGCAGAATAAGCACAGTTTTTCTCTTCTGCTGATTACAAACAAACTAACTTCTCCAGGCAAAATCTTCTGCCCAAAGACTCTGGAACTTCTAATATGAGCAGGAGGGTGGGGAAGGGGTACCAAACATGAAAGGTCAACTTGTTTGGGGGTAAATTTCTTGTTTTTCCATTTTCTTTTCTTCCTTTTTCATCATCTGGCTTTAACCAGATGAGAGTGTCCCCAGCGCAGAACGTGGCAGCAGGTGTTGACAACAAAGTCTTGGGGAGAGATCCTGTCCTTCTGACCACAGCACTGGGACAAGGTGCCCCTCTGAGCCAGAGGATGAGAATGGGGAGTCCCCGCCAGGTTGGTCCTCTCTGCACCCAGCCCTCCGTGTTGCCCCATCGGGAACTTCTCTGTGTGCCGCATGGAACAGGCACTGAAAGCCCGGGGAAAATATGGCCAACGGATGGGAGGAGGGGGCTGCAGACAGAGTCTGTGGTTGTGTTTGTCTCGTTTCTCACTGCTTTACCCTGATGGTGACCCGAGTGTGTGAGACCATGCAGGGCACAGGTGGCTAGCATTTAGAGAAATACTGTCTTTCTAGACAGAAGACCAAGCAGTGGGTGTCTGGTTGCTGAAGACAGTGGGGAACCCTACAGAGGACAGAACTGGGGAAGAGAATCCCATGAATGAATTCTGTGCACAAGTTGCTACAAGTCCTGAGCTTTGCATGCACAGGACAGAAAACGAAAAAAGAGATGAATTTTAAAAATGACCACGGCTTTCATAATATACAATCACATTTCTAAACCGCTTCTGGCAAAGAAGAAACCCTACTGAAATTCAACAATACTTGGAACTAAATGATACGGAAATTCTAAATGTCATCATTATAGGATACATGGAAAGTGAGAAAAATGTATAGGTCTAAATGCTTCTATTAGAAAAGAAGAAAGTCTGGGGCGCCTGGATGGCTCAGTCAGTTAAGCGTTAGACTTCGGCTCAGGTTATGATCTCGCTGCTTGTGGGTTCAAGCCCTGCATCGGGCTCTGTGCTGACAGCTCAGAGCATGGAGCCTGCTTCAGAATCTGTGTGTCCCTTTCTCTCTGTCCCTCCCCCATGTGTGCTCTCTCTCTTTTAAAAATAAATAAACATAAAAAATCTTAAAAAAAAAAGAAAAGAAGAAAGTCCGAAAATTAGCATGCAGAATATCCATCTTAAGAAAGTAGGAAAGAACAACAGGGTGCAGAGAAGTTGAATCACTGTGTTGTACACCTGAAACTAATGTAACAATGTGTGTCAGCTCTACTCAGAGGGAAAAAATCAAAACAACAACAGGATGAACCCATGACAAATGGGCAATAAAGACCAGTGTATACATTAATAAAATAGACAAGAAATGAAAAATAGAGAGGATGGATAAAGGCAAAAATTGATTTTTTGCAAAGTCTAATAAAATAGATACACATCTGGTAAGATTGGTCTAAGGTACATTGCTGGGAGATCTGTCCTCACAGTCTCAAAAGAAATGAGGGGACATTGAGTGGCGCAGATTGTCACTGCAAGATGGCATGAGGCAAAGTGGGACTAGGGGAGGAAGAGGTCTTCTGGAGTGTTCTCAGGTCCAGGCATGCCTTCGACTTCATGCTTGGGGAGGCTGTTGATTTTCATAGCAGTGTTGTGTGGTCTAAGTTATTTCCCCAAAGCCCAAAGCCCAAAGCCGTGTGTGTGTGTGTGTGTGTGTGTGTGTGTGTGTGTGTGTGTGTATCTTTTAAAAATTATTTCATTTCAGGGGCGCCTGGGTGGCTCAGTTGGTTAAGCGTCCAATTTTGGCTCAGGTCATGATCTCGTGGTTCGTGGGTTGAGCCCCGCGTCGGGCTCTGTGCTGACAGCTCACTCAGAGCCTGGAGCCTGCTTCGGATTCTGTATCTCCCTCTCTCTGACCCTCCCCTGCTCGCGCTGTCTCTCTCTGTCTCTCAAAAATAAATAAAAAACAAAAATTTTTAAAAAAATATTTCATTTCATAATTTCTCCTCTGAGAACTTTTCTGTTTGGATCTCTGATTAATCTTCCAAGAATTTAACCTGCAGGGAAGTGATTAGAAACAGCTCATCTTTTTGGTGGCCATTTCATTCTTTGAGTAAGACTGTGTAAAAGCCTGGAGGGGAGGGGAGGGGAGGGGGCGCATGTTGTTGGCGGTGGAAGCCCAGCCCAGTCCATCCAGAAGCCAGGAAATGAAACTGCGGCCCCGCTAACGAGTTTTTCATAGCGGCTGAGCAGGCGCAGGGTCGGGCCCTGCAAGACAAGGATTTAACAGGCAAAGCTCTATTTTTAGATTCACAGCAGCAAATTATGACGGGAAACGTTTTGAGCAGAATATCAACATGATGAAAGCCATCCTCAAGAGAGAGCCCCTTGGATAAGCCAGAAGGATTCACTCTGTAGATAGATAATACATCTAAACCGTCTGGAGAATATGATTCCAAGAAAATAAAATGGGTATAAACCACCATCACCACTTGGAATGCTGTAAAATTAATCAATATGGATCATTAGTATTCAGAGACAAAGAACTGACTGTCAAAGCTTTGCCTTCATATTTCAAATGCCGGACCGAACGATGTGGTGTTTCTCTTTACGCCTTGCTGTTCTCAGTAAGAACGGCACTGAATGAGCAGAGTAATAACGTGTTCTGCACTTATGTTTATAAGGGTTTGTGTGGGAGAAGAATGTTGGTGATTTCCCAAGCCCAGTGTCATAAACAAGCAGTACAGTGTAATCTCTGCCACAGCTTAACAAGAATTCTCATTCAGTAGTTTCAGCCAACTGCTGATTATTTAAATAACAATGAGCCCTGCCTTATACTCAGGTTAAAAGTGCCTTCAGTAAACGGTTGTACTTTCTGCTGTTACCCAAATATTGGGGGGCCATTGAGGTTCGCCTCCAGCTATGCAGAAATAAGTGGAGATGTACATTTTCTTAATGTCTACAAAAAGGCATTCTATGTGCATACTCCTAATTTTGCTCTCACCAAAGTAGTTGACCAAATTAACAAATAATTAGGTATCGAGTTAAATACTAAATGGTATCGGTTGTTTATTTTCTGCCAGGCACGAAACGCGTCATGTGCATCAACTCTCCAACCCTGCATCAGTTTTCTTACAGGGATGCTCTTATGATGTCTGTCTAACGTAGGATCAAACTAAAGCAAAGAAAGTTTAAGTAACTTCCCTGGATAACACGGTGTTATGGACTGAATTGTGTGCATCTAAAATTCACAAGTTGAAGCCCTAGCTTCCCAATGGGACTGTGTTTGGAAACTTTAGGACTTTAGGGAGGTAACTGAGGTTAAATGAAGTCATAAGGGTGGAGCCCTAATTCAATAGGATTGGGGTCCTTTTAAGAGGAAGAGACACCAGAGAGCTTTCTCTCCTGCACGCACACACGGAAAAGGCCATGTCAGGACGCAGCAAGAAGGAGACCATCTACGAGCCAGGAAGAAAGACCCTCTTAAGACTTCCTCCTTTTACTCTATAAAACTCACTTTCCTTTCAAAGTCATCAGAGTCTTCTGGAAGGAAGGAGAGTGATGGTAACAGACTCATAAGATCTGAATAAACCACCTTAAAAAAACACAGGTGCTGTTTGTCCTTTTGACACGATCAACCACACACCTGTAAGGTAAAATTAAAAATTTCTTTGCAGGGCACCTGGGTGGCTCAGTTGGTTGAATGTCTGACTTCGGCTCAGGTTATGATCTCGAAGGTTGTGGGTTTAAGCCCCGTATTGGGCTCTGTGCGGACAGCTCAGAGCCTGGAGCCTGCTTCGGATTCCATGTCTCCCTCTCTCTCTGCCCCTCCCCCACTCACGCTGTGTCTCTCTCTCTCTCTCTCTCTCTCTCAAAGATAAATAAATTAAAAAATTAAAAAAATTCTTTACACTTCTTTTTAATCTTAGAATACTTCCACTGAAGTAGTATAACCAAGATAGTGTGTTTAAAAGTTGTTTGGGGGGCGCCTGGGTGGCTCAATCGGTTAAACATCTGACTTCGGCTCAGGTCATGATCTCACGGTTCATGGGTTTGAGCCCCACATCGGGCTCTGTGCTGACAGCTCAGAGCCTGGAGCCCGCTTCTCTGTCTCCCTCTCTCTCTGCCCCTACCCTACTTGTGCTCTGTCTCTCAAAAATAAATAAATATAAAAAAAAATTTTAAAAAAGGTGCTTGAATTCATTCTTTTTCTACGTGGCCTGTCATCTATTTCATGTTTCGTTAGATTCATTTATTTCTACTTGTATTTCCTTTTAGGGTTTGCTTGTGTTGTCCTCTTAAGAAAATTGTAAATCATTTAAATGAGGAGGTGTGTCTGGTCACTGGCCTGGGGCCTGTGTGTGAGTATGTGCATGCGAGTGTACTGTGCACGTGTGTTAGGGTATTAGTGTGTATGCACATGTGTTTTTGTGCTTGTGTGGGCTTCCCTTGTGTGTGCGAGTGTGTGTTCTCGAGTGTGTATGAAGGAGTGTGCGTGGACAGTGTGGAGGCACCGGCAGGACCCTGGGGAGAGGTACCCAGCAGCTTCTAATCCAGGAGTCTGGTGGACACTTGGAACTTCGCAGCGAAGCCACGTGATACCTCAAAGACCTTGTGGGGAGAGCAGGGAGGCAGGATGTGCTTGGGCCACACCCCAATGCAGATGGCTCTTAGGGTTCGAGAGGGGAACTTCTTGAGTGAGAGTTTAGATCTTGAAATAACCACATTTAATGCTGGAAGCGACCAAGTTACCTTTAATTGGCAAATGTAAGCTTTTATTTTTTTCTACCAGGAAAGAGGGAGCTTAAGAGCAGAGTAGTTAATTTCAGTCACAGACAAACAAAGTCAAGTCTATTTCTGCTTATCTGAGTGTGGAGTCTATAAATTATAATCTCGCCTTGGACATAGTTTTAAAAAGTTGGCTTAAAATTCTTAGAGCTTATCCTTCCCAAATAAAACAATGACACTTATAATTAAAATGACTTCATCTTGGAGCAAAAAAGCAGAGTCTGTGATCCTGAGAGTGACCTCCAGAGAGTTTATGAAGCTCATGTGATTCTGTTACTCTTTGCATAGTTGAACATAAACATCTTATTTCAGCTGACTTTAAGACTCTAGTAAAAAACCCAGCTTTTTAAGTTTTGAGTTTGGTAATTAGAACAATATAGAGTTGTGGGGGGGGACTCAGTTTTAGTAAGAGATTTAGGAAATTAAAAATTTTTTTAATGTTTATTTTTGAGAGAGAGAGACAGAGAAGAGTGGGGGAGGGGCAGAGAGAGGGAGACACAGAATCCGAAGCAGTCTCCAGGCTCCAAGCTGTCAGCCCAGAGCCGGCCACAGGGCTTGAACTCATGAACCGCAAAATCATGACATGAGCCCAAGTTGGATGCTTAACTGACTGAGCCACCCAGGCACCCCTTGGAACCTTTTGTTTTTTAACGTTAATTTATTTTGAGAGAGAGTATGTGTGAGTGGGGTAGGGGCAGAGAGACAAGGAGAGAGAGAATCCCAAGCAGGCTCCATGCTCAGAGTGGAGCCTGACGCAGGGATTGATCCCATAGGGTCAGATTACGACCCTATCTGAGCTGAAATCAAGAGTTGGATGCTTAACTGCCTGAGCCACCCAGGTGCCCTGAGACTTAGGATCTGTCCGTTGGGTAAAGGACATCCAGATGGGCCATTTTGATGGAACTGTGGGCTCTTGTCTGGCACATTATTTCACTGGTGTTAAAAGTAAGTTTGTGTTGTTGAGAAGACTAAAACTTATATGAGCCACGGACTACATTCTTCCTGGGGCAACCAAGAGTTAAAAATTATTGAGGCAAACCCTAGATGATGATCTCATCCTACTTACTAGCGCTTCCAAAACCAAAACCTCACATGGGGCCACCATGGCAACGGGCAACCGGCTGGATGTTGGGTCCTCTACGGACGAAGTGGTCTTTTAGCAACTAGGACTTGCAAGCTCACTGGACTGGCTCTGCTGACCCTGCTGGCTGTGTCCTCCTTCTAAGTCCTCCTGGCCTCCTGGTCCTCTCTCTGGGCTCCGAGGTCCTCGGTCTACACTCTCTCCTTGGATGATCTCATTCACCCATGTGATTTTACGAGCTGCTGACTTTCTAACCTCCAGCCCAAACCTCATGCCTGATCCTCCAAACCCATTCATTCACCTGCCCCCTGGGCATCTCCCCGTGGGTGCCTCATTCAATGCACCCAACTGAACACGTACAATTTGTATCCCCTTTTACCCCAGATTCCCAATTCAGTCAATGGTGCCTCCGACATCCAATCACTTGATGCATATGGTGGATGCTGCCTCTGAAACATATCTTGGATCCCGGCTTCTGTCTCTCCCCATTGCCAGCACCATCACCACCACCTTGGCCCATGCCACCCTCATGTCCGGCAGCAGCTCCTGCCTTCAGCTTGTCTTCTCCTGACACTAGAGTGACCTTGGAGCAAAGAAGATCTGATGATATTTGTCTGGCTTAGAGCCTTTTGGTGACATCCTCTTGCTGCTAACATAAGGTCCAAACTTCTTATGTGGTCTTTCTGAGTCTCTGCTCCCCTGCCTGACTTGTATACCTTCCTCAGAGGCCATGTGGCCCCCTCCAGCAGACCTTTCCTGATGTCCTCACTGAGTTAGGTCTCTCTGTCACACCTGCCCATCACACCATCCCCCATGAGACTTCTTGCTGATAGAATATAAATGTCATGATGATCAGGGACTGTGCCTGGCTTGTGTTTCTGGAGCTGGGTGCAATGTGGGGCATGGTAGCTGCTGAATAAAGATCTGGGGGACTAAAGAAATAAGAGTAAATTACAAAATATAACCAATCTTTCTTTTTTTTAAAATTTTTTATGTCTTTATTTTATTTTCAGAGACAGAGACAGAGAGTGAGCGGTGGAGGGGCAGAGAGAGAGAGACACACACACAGAATCTGAAGACAGGCTCCAGACGTGGGGCTCAAACCCACTGACTGTGAGATCATGACCTGAGCTGAAGTCGACCGCTTAACCAACTGAGCCAACCCGGTGCCCCGTAACCAATATTTCTTACATGGATAAGTCTTACAATGAGGCGAATCAACTTGGAGAGAGAATGCCCTCAACTGGGAAGAAAATGTAATGGTTGGTTGAGGCTAAGACAAACAGCCCAGGGAGAGCCCTGGCTTAAAGGCCATGGGGGCTGGCTGGCTGGAAAGGCTCCCAGACAAAGATGCCCTTGGCTATGCCGGAAAGAAGAGGCAGGAGCGCACTTCAGGTTAGCGGGACCCACCACGTGTCTTGAAACGTGTCACTTGCCCACAAGCTGTGGACTAAGGTGATCCCATTTAGAATGGACCCTTCCGGAAATCTGGCATTCTGTGGATGCTCCTGGCCTCAGGTCACTTAGGTCCCGAGACCACTCTTTGCCACAGCTGTGCATCTGGCCAGCTGTCCCTGCAGGTGCAAGTGAACAGAAGCGTGTCTGGGAGGGCAGCGCAGTAACTCCAGGGGAGACGGTTGGCTGATGTGCATTTGATTGGGCAAATACACAAGGCCATCAGCACCTACTGAAATAATCTTTGGTGGGGCGCCTGGGTGGCTCCGTCTGTTAAGCATTCTACTCTTGGTTTCGGCTCAGGTCATGATCTCACAGCTTCGTGAGTTCAAGCCCCACGTTGGGCTCTGTGATGAGCCTTGGAGCCTGCTTGGGGTTCTCTGTCTCCCTCTCTCTCCAAGTCATGGAGATAAGGGATCTGATCTGTGGCTCTGTATGGAGTGTTTGAAAGTTAAGAGAGTGGATCCTAAGGGTTCTCAGAACAAAAGAAAAAGCTTTCCCCCCCTTTTCCCTTTCTTCTTCTTCTTCTTTGTCTTGTATCTGTGTGAGAGGACAGGTTTAACGAAACTTACTGTGGTAAGCATCCCACAATGTACGTACGTCCCCTCAAACTCATGCAGTCTTGCATGTCAGTTATATCTCAGTAAAACCAGAAAAATAAGGAAATGCCCCGAGCGTGTTTGAAATTCTCCCTAAAGTTGACAGCCTGCCTGCAAAACAATAACCAAACTCCCTGTCCTCCCTCTTGTCCTCATATTTCCAGAAAGATTCTAAGGGGTCCTTCCCACAGCAGAGGAGAACTGGTGGATGAAAGAAGGAGCAGGCGTGAGAACCTGCCACTGTAAGGAAACAGGTATTTTTCTTTTGAAAAACAGACTTTAATGGGTTTTTAACCAAAAGCAATGGACTTCTATTAATTTTTTTTTGTTTCGTTTTTTTAAAAAAGTAATCTCTATGCCCGAGGCGGGCCTCGAACCCATGGCACCGAGGTCAAGAGTCGCACGCTCCACTGACTGAGCCAGCCAGGTGCCCCGGCAACGGACTTCTAAACGCAAATAAGATCTTTGCAGACAGGTTCACGCCCAGTGCCAGGAGGTTAATATGGCAGAGGCAATGTATTTATAAAAGCAAAGACATCCCCTTAGGGGCTGTTTAATAAATGTGGTCTTCAGTTGACATTTTGGGCAAATTCTGGAAAAGCATAGCTCGCATCCTGGGTGTTCATAAAGGTTTGGACCTTGGTGACATTGAGTCGATGGACCCAGGTGCCACAAGTAAGCTTTTGTCTGAAGATTCCCAGGCGTCGCTGCCTAGACTGCCCTGGGATTACAGCAAACATTGATCGCCGTCCCTCCTCTGGCGACAGCTTCGAGGCTCGAAAACATTATGTGGGAGGCACTTAGGAGTCTTTTCTAGAACTCCCTCATACATCTGATCCTTTTTTTTTTTTTTTTTTTTTTTTTTTTTGCTGTCAGGAATGTCTCAAGATGTTCAGGAACCAGCAATAGTTACAGCCTTCCTTGTGATCTGTTGGAATGTCTTCGCTCGTCAACTAACCATGAATGGTTAAGGAGATTGTGGCAAATTCTACTTATGGCTCTATTAATGAACCTGCGTCCTTTCTTCAGATTTGGAACCTTTCCTGACCTGTCAGAAATGTAGCTGGGTGTGTAGAGGGTGAGGCGAGCCTTCCGAATGAGCACAGCCTTGTAAACACATGCGTAATACCGTTAGAAATGAGAGCCTGCTTTAGTCCAAGTCTGGTCTTGAAGTATTGATTTAAAGTAAATATACCACTTAATCTCTACGTTCCTCATTCCAGCCCATGTAGGGGTGAAAAATGTAGCCCAGGATGGACCGATGTGTCAAATACAGGTTTTTGAGGTTTAATGAGAATCCAACGCCCCTAAGGAACAGATGAAAACTTTGGTTGGTAAAATAAATTCTCATCTAAAAAAATTTTTTTTTGATGTTTATTTATTTCTGAGAGAGAGAGAGAGAGAGAGAGCATGAGCCAGGGAGGGGCAGAGAGAGAGGGAGACACAGAATCCGAAGCAGGCTCCAGGCTCCGTGCTGTCAGCACAGAGCCCGATGTGGGGCGCGAACCCACAAACCGTAAGAGCATGACCTGAGCCGAAGTCGGACGCTCAACCGACTAAGCCACCCAGGTGCCCCTAAATTCTCATCTTTTAAAAGGTCTTTTAAATGTGTATTTTTTTTGAGAGACAGAGACAGAGTGTGAGCGGGAGAGGAGCAGAGAGAGAGGGAGACACAGAATTTGAAGCAGGTTCCAGGCTCTGAGCTGTCAGCGCAGAGCCCGATGCAGGGCTCAAACCCACGAACCGTGAGATCATGACCTGAGCCCAGGTCAGCCGCTTAACCAACTAAGCCACCCAGGTGCCCCCAAATAAGCCCTCATCTTGGTTCATCTTTCCGCTCACAGATCACCAGCCGGTGTCCAAATCCTGGCCTGTTAGTTTCCCAGGGGGAGTGACAGGAAGGTGCCCTCATCAGTTTGTATTCACACCTGTAGCTTGGTTTTCTCCCCGGCCGAGACCACATTCTTACAGCTTCATCATTTACTCGGCCCTGCCTTTTAAGGCAAGGAGGCACCGAAGAAAAAGACACCGTGTTCCTCCTTGGGCTAATCTCTGCCGTCTCATTTTACTGTTCCTCCCGGAGGGAGGCTGGTATGTTCCAGGCGGCCTGCAGAGGATGTTCCCCAGCATTCCTGAGATCGGGAACAGCAGGTTCCCAGCTTCTGGATCACAGCATGTTTGCAATCCACTTAGACTAGTCATAACAGCGGGGGCTTGCGGCGGGGGGTTCCTGGGTTGTGTGCGTGGATGGGGTGAAGGGGAGGGACAGACTCCCTCATCTGTCCTGGTGTGGGGGAGACAAGCCATCGCTTAGGTGGAATAATTCGTGAGTATCTAGCACCGTGCAGAGTACTTAACGCGTTCCCAGTCAATGACACCATTTATTAAGCACAGACCACCGTAGTTATGCTTAGGAGAGCTGGTGTGATTCCTACATTTCAGCTCATGCCTTCGGATGCTGTGAGTCTTTTAGTCTTTCTGAAAATGTCCTATTAAATGTGAGGATCTGGCTGAGGGGGTGTCGGGGGGTGCGGGGGGCAAGGGAGCAATACTTCGTGGTCTTTCAGGAAGAGCTTTGTTCTGAGTTAAAGTATTAACCATATCTTTTGTTTTCTGTGTCCCTATGTTTTGACATCTGGGGACTTGCTGGCCCTGGAGGGACTACTCGTGTCCCCAGGGTAGCCGATCCCCGCAGAGAGATGGTAAACAGCCTGTCTGTGGGAGCTGTTTTTCAGACACAAACCAATGGATCCGGAGCCCACACCCCAACCACCCTGGGGCTCTGACGTTCACCTGCCCTAATCACCCTGGCGACAGCTCCCACACCCAGTGTCCACTGAAGTCATTGAGGTCACCGTGCCTTGCTCCTGCCTTCCCACAGAGACTACAATAAAAGTTGTAGCCACGTCCCCTCCAGCCGCTGCCTCCTGCCCAACCCTGGTGCTTCCCCTGTGCTCTGGTGTGCGGCGCTGTGCCCGTCCTCTTGAGATCTGTGGGTAACAGACTGTCATTGCAATGACAGTTGTCTCCTGACCTGTTGGCCTTACTACTGAACTTCAAATTTTGTACTGATGCACTGTGTTTCAAAACCCTCAACACGGGGGTGCCTGGGTGGCTCAGTCAGTTAAGCATCCGACTTTGGCTCAGGTCGTGAGTTCAAGCCCTGCGTCTGGCTCTGTGCTGACAGCTCAGAGCCTGGACCCTGCTTCAGATTCTGTGTCTCCCTCTCTCTCTTCCTCTCCCCTGCTCACGCTCTCTCTCTCTCTCTCTCTCTCTCAAAAGTAAACATTAAAAAAAAAATAAAACAGTTAACATGGGGGCACCTGGGTGGTTCAGTTAGTTAAGTGTCGGCTTTTGATTTCAGCTCAGGTCATGATCTCATAGTTCATGAGTTCAAGCCCTGCGTCGGGCTCTGCACTGACAGGCTGGGGTTTGCTTGGGATTCTGTCTCTCTTTCTGCCCCCTGCCCCCATCAAAATAAATAAAAATAAACTTAAATGAGTTACCACCTGGTAGACATAGAGAGCAAGCGTCTGTGGCTTGTTTACATCGATATAGTGGGAGGTTGACTGTACCGCCCGCAGTGGGTGTTTCCGGAGCCTCACGTGGAGACCCGAAGTCTGGGCCAGCGGCCTGTGTCGGATGTCACACGTGTAGTCTGTGACTGTTCCGAGGCTGCTGGGAGGTCCTTCTGGCCTGAAATAGCCAAGGACGGGCTGGGCAGTGCTGCCACAGACCCTCTTCAGGCGCGCCTGGGGGGATGTCAGGCTGAAGTGGAACCCAGAGCTGTGGCATCTTCTAAATTTTTTTTAATGTTTATTTATTATTGAGACAGAGAGACAGAGTGTGAGCAGGGGAGGGGCAGTGAGAGAGGGAGACACAGAATCCGAAGCAGCCTCCAGAGAGCTGTCAGCACAGAGCCCGATGTAGGGCTCAAACTCAAAAACTGCAAGATCATGACATGAGCTGAAGTCGGATGCTCAACTGACTGAGCCACCCAGGCGCCCAAGGATTGATCATTTCTACAGTCACATCATACTGGATTCATTCCTTTGGGTTCTTAAAATTTAATTTTTTTTAAACTGGTCACTTATGAAAGGAAGTTCATACTTCATTGTGTTTCTCCTTTTCCTTCCCTTGACTTATATTTCATTTTTGCAGGCTAACCGTGACCTGTTACGGAAGAAATCTGAACAGTTTGATGCAGCGAATCTTAGCATTGAGGTTTCTAAGAGGAAGATGTGACACCTTTCCCCCTCTGGCAGCCACCTCCAATTTCTACTCACTGGTTATATTGTTTTATCAGACTCAGAATCCATTGCAATTACATACTTCAAACAGACATTATTACTGAGACATTGAAGGGGATGTAAAGAGGATTTTTTTTTTTTGCAAGTTGCAAAACCCCTCCATAGCAATCCCAAGACGAAATCAGTTGGAGATTAGGATTTTTGCAGTGGGAGGTGGTGGGGGTGACAGAGCCTGTTGTCCAAGGCTGTACGTGGCAGCCATAGAGGTGTGGCCATAAATCCCTGATTGCCTCCTCTTGCCGACATTTCTGAAGGGGCTGTTTCCAAATGAACGAGGCTGCATTCCACTTTAGCCACATTTAGTTCCTATATGTTTATTCTATGTCACTAAATAGAAAGGTGATACTGTGGCGTGAACCTGATTCAGTGAGTGTTTTCTCTCTGTGGTAGGGACCTGCCCCTACCAAGAGCTTGATGAATAAGAAGTCATCTGAGGAGTTTTGAAGAAACAGGAAGACCCTGATCTGTGTTGGGGAAACAGCTGCAGTGTCACAATGTTGGGGTACAGTGAAAGTAGACACGGGGAGAGCGGTTAGAGGCCTTCTTGATAGTCTGGACAGGAGTCAGTGGCAGGTGGATTGCAATGGTCACAAGAGGGAGAGAGTGGATGGACTCAAGAGATAGTTAGGAGCAGGAATGTGCCGAGCTTGATACTGGACTGGAGATGGTGTTGGAGAAGAAGCAGGTATCTGGATTGAACAACTGAGTATCGGTGCTATGCACAGACATGCGGACTCCAGGAAGAGGACTGGAGTTGGGGGTGTTTGTGAGTTTAGTTTGGATATGTTGAGTTGTGGTGTTTTTGACACCCAAGCTCTAAGAGGAGACTTCAAATGGGCTGTTAGAACATTCTGGAACTCCAAGGACAGGCCTGGGTTAGAGGTAAATTTGGGAATCACTGGCATATGGCAACTTAAGTGGGTGGGATGAGAATTGGAAATAGAAAAGAGTGAGAGGGCAGAGGGCTTAGCTTGGGCCATGAGAAGCTCTGACGTTCCATGCTGGTTACGGGACTATGACCTTGGAGGAGATCTTGGGGAAAAATAGTCAGGGGAAGAAAAGCCAGGAGAGTTACATGTCAGAGGAGCTCAGGGAAGACAGGAGTCCCAGAAGGAAAGAGTGGTCAACATCAAAGACTGCTGATGGGACAAACAAAATGAAGACCTGAGCCAGCTAACTGGGTTGAGAGACCGAGGTCCCTTAAGAGTTGGGTGAGAGATGCACCAGTGGGAGGTGGGGTTAGACACCATGAGAGTGGCCGAGGTGTGAACAGGCAAGGGGAAGGGGGAGGGAGGAGACAAAGGCAATTCTCATGAAGACTCTGCTTACAGAGGGAAGGAGAGAGAAAGAGCAATGGGGAGTTGTGGAAACAGGAAGGTTTTGTTTTGCTTTGTTTTATTTTAACAAGAGAGACTCTAACACATTTACATACCATTGCAAAGGATCCATTGGCAAGAGAGAGGCTGAATATTCAGAAGAAAGAGGGTATTATCTGAGGTGTTTTAGGGTGAGCATCTGTCCTGGCTTGTGCAGGAGCGTCCTGGTACACAAGATGCTCAGCGTGAAACCAGAATGGCCTTGGATAAACTGGGGTGGTTGGTCACCTGAGTTTATAGAGAAGAGCAAAACGGATGAGATCCAAAGCGCTGGATCAGGAACCAGCTTCCACAGGAGCGGGGGGGGGGGGGGCAGCTTCTCTGAGGCAATGGGAACAAAACAAAGAATGAACCGAGATGGAGGAGCATTTGTCGGCTTGTTTGGGACCTTGGGGGCTGCCCATCTGACATCTTCTATCTCTTTTATGAAGTAAGAGATACAATCATTTGCTGAGGGAGGATGAGTGGAGAAAGTTTGAGATGCCCACTCGTCGAGCCTGTGAGAGCAAGGGGACCAAAGAAATCCAGTAGTGGTGCGGGGTGGTGTGGAAGGGCTGTGTGGGGTTGGGCGCCATGACTGTAATGATGCCCATTTACCCACTGTGTGTGTGGGATCATCCAGGAGAGATGTTGGTGGTTGGCTTCCTCCAGGGCTGATGTTTTTCCAGGTGGTGTAACCACAACAGCAACAAAAAATTGGGAAGGGAAGACTTAACTTCCTGCCAAGACTTTTATTGAACTGGGCAAACCATGGAACCTAGGCTGGGTAAAGAAAGAAGTGACCAGAGGAAATGAGGGTGGATTGGGAGTGAAATTAATGCCTTGGGGTTCCTGGTGAGGTTGAAGGCAAGGTTCCAAGGTGACAAGATGGAAGTGGTGGCTGAGCTGGACACGAGCCTGTCACCATCAGTGCCGGACACAGGGTGAGAGGGTGGAAAGGGTGCAGGTGTGACTGTCAACCAGTGGGCTCTTAATGCAATGTAAGGACAGAGGAAGGGAGGGACAAACATACTCAAAGGGGAAAGGACGGTGAATGACTGACGGCAGAGGCAAGCTTTCTACATGTGCTTTAGAAAATAAGGCAAATGCAGTTAGAGGCTTTTGGACAATTACTGCTATCGACTGGTCTTCCGTTCTAGGGTGGATGGTGTTATGGGTTGAATTCTGTGCCCCTAACATTCACATGGTGGAGTCCTAACTCCCAGCACCTCAGAATGTCACCTCACTTGGAAATACGGTCATTGCAGAGGTAATTAGTTAGGTTAGAATGTGGTCATCAGGGTGGCCCCAATCTAATATGACTGGTGTCCTTATAAAAAGGGGAAACTGGGGCACAGATCAGACATGCACAAAGGAAGAACGCCATGGAAAGATGCAGGCAGTGATTGGGGTGATGTGTCTACAAGCCAAGGGAATGAGGAGAGAGCCTAGGAACAGACTCTCTCTCACAGCTTCAGAAGGACCCAACCTGCCCACACCTTGGTCTCGAACTTTCAGCCTCCAGAACTGGGAGACAATCTCTTTCTGTGGTTTAAGCCGTCTAGTCTGTGGGCCTTTGCTGTGGTGGGAAACGAGTATGTATGGTATTATAGGGTTTGCGTTTATTTATTTTGAGAGACAGAGTGAAAGAGCGAGCAGAGGAGGGGCAGAGAGAGAGAGAGAGAGGGAGAAAGAGAGAGAATCCGAGGCAGGCTCGGCACTGTCAGCGCAGCGCCGGACACGGGGCTTGATCTCATGGACCGTGAGATCATGCCCTGAGTCGAGATCAAGAGCCGGATGCTTAACCGACTGAGCCACCCAGGCGCCCCTACTGGGATTTTTATGAGCATCAGAGATTGAGGATGTCAAGCAAGCACAGGGCCTGCCATCTTAGCTCTTCCTCCATCCTTTCCGTTCTTCATTCACAGGCTCACGATGCCGGCGAGCACACTCCTCTCAGCGCTGCTGTGTTCTAGGCACCAGGAAGGTGCTGGGGAGTGAGACGTGAGCGTGAGCCCAGCGTCCCCTCTCTGAATGCTCAGCAGAGAGAAGCAGCTGGAAGCCCTTCTATGGGACTGGCCATCTTCTACCTCCCTGATTTAACATTTCTCTGCTGGACTGACAGATGGGCAAACGTGGTAGGGTCTCCTGATCACTCTTCCTGGCACGCTTTCTGTTGATGAAGGAGCACAGAATCCCTGCCTTGCGGCCCCTGGACGCAGCAGGTGCAGGAGCAAGGGTCTGGCCGCCATCGGAGCCCTGACCGCGTCCTTGGGCAGGTGGTGCCGCCGCCCTGGCTCGCAGGCAAGGCCGGCACACACCTCCGTCCCGCTTCCCTCGGGGTCCTCTCACCTTCTTAACCTCTCGAGGATAAGTTTGCCTGCTCCACTGACAAGCAAACTTATGAGATGGAATGACTTCCTGGAAAGAAGGGTGCAGGGTCCCTGGGCCAGGCTGGAGGAAGCCGGCGCGGGTGGCTTGCCTCCCCACTGTCTTCTTCCTCATCCTCTCTGTCAAGCCGCAGGGACGTCCCCGGGCCACCTGCGACCCAGCTCAGTCACTGGGATCTCAGAACATTAGGGAGCTACGGGAAAGGACCACAGCGCTTCCCCATTGAACTTGAACTTGAGAGAGTGGGAGGTAGAGGCAGCACAGAGCAAGTGGAGCCAAGAGACAGAAGGGTGGTCCCACAACGGTGTTCGAACCTATGGGTCAAGCTGTATCTTATCCCTTCTGGTCTTTGAACACATTGCCTTTGTGCTGCGGGGTGTGTGTGTGTGCATGCGTGTGTGTGCATGTGTGTGTGTGTGTGTGTGTGTGTGTGTGTGTGTTACTTGCAGCGAAGTGGGTAACTGAGACCCAGGGCCGGGATGTGAACCTCTGAGCTCTTAGACAAACCCCCTCCACGGTGGTGGCCAGATTACTTCCTGCAGTAGTTACGTGCTCAAAAATTACGTCTTTCAAAGACTGCATCTCTGAACGTGACCCACAGATCAAAGCTGCTATTATTTATAAGGAAAGCTGAATGAACTCACTGGCCATTCTTTACAAGAATTTCAACAGACTCTTTGTTCCAAGGAAGAAGTAATTCTAGATTTTACGTGGCTCTCCGTGCAGGCTGTGTGTGTGTGTGTGTGTGTGTGTGTGTGTGTGTGTGTGTGTGACAGAGAGAGAGAGAGAGAGAGAGAGAAGGCGGGACACAGGTTGGATGGACAGGAAGAATGAATGATGTGAGAATCCTTTGTGAAGTGACAAGTCTCACGTCTCACTCAGGCATACAATAAGCTTCAACTACCCTTCGGTTGATTCTTGGCTGTTGAAGGTGTGGGGTGCAGGGCTTTCCATAGTGATGGGCAGGGTGTTCCTGTCGGCCTTGGCGCAGAGCCGGGTGTGAGGCACCAGACCACGAGAGGCAGCTGGGAAGGAGGCCAGCGGGTAGGCATGGTGCTGGGGGCGGGGGTCTGGACGCACAACCCGCCAAGTGCTTCCGTTGCTGCCACCACCCTGGTTTCCGTGGTTGCTGACACCCCCCCCCCACCCGCACGGACTCAGGTGTGGGCCTGTCCCACGCGCGCAGCCCCCGGGGATCGCACAGGATCTCGGGTCACACCACGACCTTCATCACCCGCTTTCTCTCAGCATCCCCATGGCGCCCTGTGGACTTGGGGGTTTTGCTGGTGAAAGCTGTCAAGTTGGCTTAGCTCGCGGGGCGGGGCGGGCACGGCGGCTCACGTGACATCAGTGGACAGCCCCTGGACCAGTTGGAAGATGGAGACAGGTGAGAATGGGTGCGTCTGGGAGACTCCATCTGTGCTCTGCTCTGACCCCACAAACCTTAGGCCTGGGGACACTCTCCCAACATGTGGGTGGGTGGTCCCGAGATGGGTGGGGGGTCTGCTCCGCTTCTTCTAGCAGTGGGAGAGCCAGTTAGGGCCTGATGGGGGACAACCTCTTGTCCTTCCCCTCCTTCTCTTCTCTCTTCTTTGGAAGGACCCCATCCACTGGTCCAGGTCTCTATTGGGGTGACCATAATAAACCAGAGGGCCTCTCCTAACTTTCTGGACTCGTTGAAAATCACACTCCTTTAGTTTTGGCATTGTGTTCCTGACAAAAAGACAAATGAAGTGGCGAGTTCTCATAACTGACCCGTCCAGGCCACCGCCTGGTTTGGAGGAGCCCCTGCACCATGAAGTGAGCTTCTGGGAAACACTTGAAATCTGTGTCTTTTGACAGTGCCTTTCCCGTGACTGTTGTGCAAGCTGGTGAAGTGGTGAGTGGGGATGGGAACTCAGGGCTGTCAGCTACCCAAGTTCATTACCCCATGCTGGACTGGACTCAGGTTTTGAGACTCATTTTGTAACTTGGGTGCTTTCTGGTAAAATGACGCTCCTTCCTGTACCTGTAAATATTTATGGATTGTTTTATTGCACATAAAACAGAACGGTTTTGCACGTCGTGGTGGGGGGGGGTGCAGGGGACATGGCTGTCTGCAGAAAAGGCCCAATTAACTGATTTCATTGCAGCCGTGGCATGACTGAGGCATTCATTTTAGAGACTAAGTGGAAAATAAAACCGAGCTCAGTGCATCATTGCAAGCATATGGGAGGAATGCACAGCGAATTAAACGGAGACACGGAAGCACTGGGTCCCCGAAGACAAGCATGACATTGCAATTTTGTTTGGATGAGAAAACTGAGACCTCTTGGATTTGCCCTGCCATGTGTGAGTGTCTCTGTCAATGTCTGCTGCTGTGCAGCCATTTTAAATTGGTCCTAAAATATCTGCAGTGCAGAACATTTCAGAAGAGCTTTTTATTTGCTACAATGTTGCAAAAAGCCCGCAGAAGGGATGTTCACGTGCAACTTTCTGACCGTTTAAAAAGCCCGGAAGAAGTGGGTGATGGTGATAGATTTTTTTTTTTTTTTTTTTTTTGCTTCTCTGCAGAATGGATGGAAAGAGAATATCCCCGAATACTGTGCCCCTTCCAAAGGGCATAACCAGGCAATGTGAACACCAGAAGCAGGACTGACTTACGGGAGGGGAAGGGATACTGAGGCGGAAGGGATTCTCTGTGGCTTGGAATCCTGGCTCATGGGGGCTGCAAGGGATTTCAGAAACCATCCCCACTGCTCCTGCTACAGATGGGGAAACAGAGGCAGCAACCACTTGCTGCAGGCAGTCTGGTGAGCTAGTGGCAGAGCTTGGGGCTAGCGTGGACCCTCCATTTCCCAGGCTGGTCCTCTTTCCATTCTTGACCCTCCCCCCAAGCATTAAGTATCTGTCTAGAAATGTTGGCTCCCACACTGAAAACATAAAACTCTTTGTTCTCACTCCCTAAAATGAGTAATGTGTTTTCAGCGTTTACATTAGCTGGAAACTGAGATGGGAATTCTCCTAACTCATTTTTCAAATGAGATGCATTTTAATAAAGTTTCCTGCCATTAAATGCTTTGCCGCTTTGTCAAGGCTTGAGTTGGTTAGAACTCACTTCGCGGACGTTCTCAGAGCCCCTGATGGAGCCCAGAGGAAGAGTTACAGACTGTTCCCGGTTTTGTTTTTTTCCAGGCACTTCTAGAAACTGCAGCTCGATCGGATCGCACTGTTCCGCAAGAAAAATGCGTAACTGTGAGGTTGCATTCCTGATCATGAACTCAGGAATAAATCATAGACGTGAACCAAAATGTTGGGACCAAGAGAGGGGCGAGAACCCTCTAAGAACTGAGTCCCTGCTCTCAGGACATTCTCACTGGCACTCACCCATTGTAAGTGGGGTGGGGGATGGTGGCCACCCCCTCACACGTGGGGCAGATCTTTGGTGACCCCAAGTGCTGGAGATGCTGTAAACTCTCCTTGGGGGTATACGGGTAGGGCTGAGTTATGGCCGAGAACATGAGAATTGGAAAGCATGAGAAAGAGAAAGAAACAGGAATCAAGGAGGCAAATTGCTGAGACAGGATTGGACATGAAGTCCACCTGGGGGCACAGGTGTTTGCGCTGATCACTGCCTGAGGGCTGACCTTGGGGGTGGGTGGGCATCGAGACCCATCCTCAGCTTCCTCACGCAGATGGGGCTCACATGACCTGGCGTTCTCCAGCCTCAACCCAAAGGGGGGAGTACAGTCATCTCAACACACGGGGGCTGTCACAAGTACAGCGATGCCTCCTCAAGTTTGTGGCTTCGGGATCTGATCTTGCAGGCTTATGGCTTCTCCTGGTCCTCCCCGATGGGCAGGGATTGAAAGCCTTTTGTAAAATTACCAAAGAATTTTCATTTCTGGAAGTATGGCCTGTGTAGAGCACCTGAAAAATTGTCACCTTCCAGAATACTGAAAACGCCGGGTACATGATAAAAATGTAGGTGTTGGAGCGAAACGGAGCTGGAGAGAGAGGGAAATCCTGAGAAGCCAGAGAGGAAATGGGAAGGGAGGTCCAGGATGCTGCAGGGGTACCGTGGCGGGGTGGCCCGGGGCAGGCGCTGACCCCACGCCTCAGGGGACTGCTCTGTGTCCACTTGGACACGTGACTCTCCCCAGGGGGCTCGCCAGAGCGTCACCCCTAGAGCCTCACCATCCAGGTGGCCTTTCCCAAGCGTGTCTGCCGGGACACACACCTGCAGTCTCTGTTCTCCCTTTCTTTCATGATTGGTCTCATCGTACTTGACCCTGAATGGCTACATTTCACTAGCACCGATGCCCTAGAGTGCAAGCACCTCTTGAGCCCCAGACCAATGAAATATCAGTGCGGTGGACATCTTCTTAATGGGAGTGCCCATGCCACAGGTGGGCTTCCGAGCAGACCCTGTCTTCCATGCACTGTCCTGAGTGTCCAGCTCTGGCCCAGGCTGCAAAGGGAGGACGTCATGTGTGTTGTGGCCTGGGCCAGAGCCTGGCTTCCCCACCCGCCTGACGCTGGTTTTCCTTTAGCCATATTGCTCCTCCCTTTCCCCACTTCGGCTACGAATGCATCGCTCGCATGAGGACCGAACAAAGACTCCTGGCCGGCAGTGCATCCCGTCACCCGCGCAGCAGGCACACGCAAGGCCCCACGCCTGTGTGGGAAATATTTGGGATCTGGAGAAGACAAGCTGACTTTGCCTGCTTCGGAGCGGCCCCCTCAGCATGGTCAGCATCCTCAGAGGTCACATACTTTGTCTTTATTAACCCTCCTGATCCTGGTGAGCCCCGTCTTTCCCAGTTGTCTCCCTCTGGGGGTCATCTGCCTGCTTTTAAGAACAAGAAGGTGACAATGACATTAGGGGACTACCATAAATACCATAATGTCTTTGAGAGAAGGTCTCAGAGCCAAGATGGTGTTTTACCGTTTCTCCAACATATATTCAGACTTATCGGGGCAACAATTTTTATTACCTTTTGCCAAAATTTAATTGAATACCCTATTCAGCATTGACCTATTCAAATTTTCTCGGCGGGGTGTATTGAAATGGATAATACTTCTATTTTTCTAAAATCTTTTGAAAATTCAGGCTAAAAGGGATGCCTCCAGTTATAAGAGTAACTGATATAATTAATAGCTATTTGATACGTTTTGATAAAGCCCCTCTTTTGTATACAATTCCTTGAGACTGCACATGTGATTTAGCTTTAATAATGGTTGTAATAACTAATAACAAATCTTTTAGTAAGTCAACTGGTTTCTGATGATTTGCTTTCAACAAAACAGAAACAGGACGTAGCTCATTTATCAGCCTATAGATCATTTAAAATAATTTTTGATGATTAATCAATATCCAATTTTTAAAACAAATGACCTCAAAGAAGGCAAATGAACTTAGTGACTTGCTATGTTGATACTCATTCTTGTCCCTTTTATGTATTTATAGGAATGATATTTATCAGCCCTTACAGCTAAACTAATAAAAAATTTGCTGATCTCTCTCTCAGACTACCAAGAAGTAATACTAATCTGTAGCCTCATGTCAGAAATAAAAACTCCTCTCACGTCCCTAAGAGATGTGTATCTATTAAAATTTTGCTATTTGTACTTAATAATTACTTATCAAAATCAATATATCCATATTTTCATTACTTGTGTCCTGTTTACATTGTAATGACAGCTATCTAGAAGGAAATAGGAAATAATTTGACTCTTGCCCTCTTGGTCAGAGGAATTTTTTTCAATTTAAATTTATGTAGATATTTTTACTGCAAAGAAATCTGATTTTAGGATCAAAAGATTTTGAAGTGTAAAAATGTAAGACATTAGGGTAAAATTCTGTGTGTGGGGGGTGAAATGAAGGTAGAGGTTCAAGGAAAAAAAGGATGCTGAAATTTCAGATATGTAAAGAAAAGCTTGTCTTATGTTTTTTTTTAATGGTTGATGATGAGTTACTGGATTGCTAGATATTTATAGTCTATGGGATATATTTAAATGAATTAATCATTTTATAGTTAATGTCAGTATCTACAATATGCCAAAAATTTTCTTGCAATTGCTTAAACGTATAATTAAAATATTAGATGTCACACTGAAATTATATGAGAAGCCAGTAGTTTGCCAAAAATTTTAAGGAGCGTACGAATAAAAAAGTTGGTGCGTCCCTCTTGTAGACCACCGACCCCGAGCTCTCAATTAGTCTTCTGGTAAACAGACAAAGATGGTCCTACTGAATTTTTAAGAAATCCACTACATCCTGTTTGTAAGAGGCATTCCTAGAACAGAAGAACATGGAAAGGTTGAAGAACAATTATAGAAAGAGATCTTTCAGGCAAATAGTAACCAAAGAACACATGTGTAGGTACCTTAACATGGGAAAAATGGATTAAGGCAAAAGGTATTGCAAGAGATGAAAGGGTTACTTCATAATGATAGAAGGTCCTACTCATCAGAAGATATAAAAGTGCTAAAGTTATGTCTGTCTAATATAGTTTTCAAACGTAACAAGAAGAAAGGGACACATTCACCACTGTATTTAAAAAAATTTTTTTTCTTTGAGAGAGAGAGAGAGAGAGGGAGAGAAGATGAGCGGGGGAGGAGCAGAGAGAGAGAGGAAGAGAGAGAATCTCAATCAGGCTCTGTGCTGACAGTGTGGAGCCCGATGCAGGGCTCAAACTCACAAACACTGAGACCATGATGTGAGCGGAAACCAAGAGTTGGATGCCCAACCAACTGAGCTACCCAAGCGCCCCGGGAAACATTCACCATTGTAATGAAGGCTCTATTGATAACTGATAAACAGAAAAGAAACCAGTAAGAATACATGTAGACAAACAAAGGATACAGTCAACAAGCTCCACATCATGAACGTACATCAAATACTGCACTTGATGGCTGGGATTGTGTTCTTTTTCTTTTTTTCTTTTTTAATGTTTATTAATTTTGAGAAAGAAAGAGAGAGACAGAGAGCAAGCAGGGCAGGGGCAGAGAGAGAGGGAGACACAGAATCGGAAGCAGGCTCTGGGCCCTGAGCCGTCAGCCGATAGCTGATGCAGGGCGTAAACCCATGAACCCTGAGATCATGATCTGAGCTGAAGTCGGCAGCTTAACCGACTGAGCCCCCCAGGCGCCTCCGATTGTGTTCTTTTTAAGCACATTCAGAATAGTCATTAAAAGGACTGTGTACAAGGCAACAAACAAGGCTTGATAAATTTTAAAGAAACCGTCATTCCCATAATGAAGTTGAGTTAAAGGGTCAGTAACAAGGCTAATAAAATGCCATGCTTTTGGAAATAAAGTCCCATCTAAATAATTTATCAGTTAATAATCTAAGATCATAGAAATGAGATAACTCTTAGAATTAAACAATAATTTTAAAAAACTACATATACAAACTTGTAGGATGAAACTAAAGGGAATCTTAGAAAATCAACCTTAAATTATATTAGAAAAGACAAAAAATACAGAAAATGAACGAGTAAAGAACCACTGTAAGTATTAAGGGGGAAAAGTAACAGAAATAATGCAAAGAAAAAGAGGTAAGGAGATAATCAAGATGATGGCGGGAAGTAATGAAATAGAAAATAAAAATGTAACAAAAAGGATTAAAAATGGATTCTTTGGAGCTAATGAAACTGACCAACCCCTAATGAGATAACAGAGTCGAAAAGAAGGATGATTTAAATAAATAGCTTTAGGAACGAAAAAGTGTACATAACTAAAGACTCAGTAGAGCTATAAAAATATAACAAGAAATATTATGGCTTTACACCAGTAAATCTGAAAATTTAGACGAAATAGACAAAGTCCTAAAAAATATATAGCTTCCTAAAACTGACTCAACTAGAAATAGAAAAGCCTGAATAGTCCTATAACTATTCGAGAAACTACATCAGTTAAAAGACTTCATGGAAAGGAAACAGTGGATGGAAAACCCAAATGGTTTTCCTACAGGCTCTTTCAGACATTTAGGGATATTCAGAGATAACTCTACTGCTACAGAGGCTGGAAAAAGAGGAAGTATTCCTTCTAAGGCTCCAGTTAGTCATCTGCTCAATGGGTTAACAATAGTTCCAACCCCATGGGTTTGATCCCTGTGAGGATCCAAGGAGCTCAGGAGTGGAAGTCGCTTGGGGGATATGCATGAAATAAATGGTAACCATTATTATCTTCATTATTATGGATGATGCTACAGTAAAACAGAGTGTTAACATGGGGAGGTTGATCCCAAGAGCCTAGCTGATGAGGCAATTCATGGTGGCGGAAGTGTAATCATTGCCAGGAGTCGTTTCTCCAGGGAAGAGGTAATCATTATTACTCACTCTAGCGGTACAATAAACCTTTAGCAAGTGGCAGGATGCGGACCAACCTCGCGGGAATCGGACGCAGTTCTGAACTGCAAAGGGAAGTCGTGAGAGCAGGTGGGAAAGTAATTTTTAATTATTCTACCCGATTTCTGGGTGGGGGGGGCACTGTCACCTGGGTAGGGGAGCCTCCCCAGAGGCCTGGGATTCATACAGCTCTGTCCTTGGGGTGTGAACCTCTCAGGCCTCCCCCAGTGGGTTCCCAGGAGGGGAGGGGACGAGACTGAAATAGGAAATCATTCGTCCATCCAACAAGTATCACAGACAATTTTGTACTTCGAAGCTGCTGCTTTTCAGCGGTTTAAAGTCTATCTAAGAAAATATCCTGACGGGAGTTGGACAGCAGTTGAGGGTGATGCGTGAGCTCGTGCTGAAGGTTTGGTGGTTTAGTTATTCAGGGAATGGAGGTGTCAGACATGGTTAGGGACGCCTGCCTGGAGGACACGTGATGGATGGCATGTGGGTGGGAGGAGGAGACAGAAGTGGATGCACGTGAGCGTGCTGTGACGCCCAGGGACACTGCCGGTTGCGTTTCTTTTTGTTTTTTCTTAAAAATTGTTATTAATCTTTTATTTTTTATGTTTTAATTTTTTAGAGAGAGAGAGAGAGAGCGCGAGAGTATGAGTAAGGGAGAGAGAGAGAGAATCTTCAGCAGGCTGTACGCTCAGTGCGGAGTCCAGCGCGGGGCTCCATCCCACGACCCTGGGATCATGACCTGAGCCAAAGTCACAGTCCCACACTTAACTGACTGAGCCACCCAGGCGCTCCTCTGCTAGCTGCTTTTCATGTGGGCTCTCACTTGATACCACACACCCACCCGGAGACCCCGAGAGGAAGATAAGACTCCCCTTCTGTAGGTGACAGACCAGCGCTCACAGGTTAAGTGATTCTCCGAAAAGCACATAACCAGCAGTGGAGGGATTCAGACCCAGGGTGGCTCACAGGAGAGAGAAGGGGGAAGGGGACAAAGGACAGGCCTGGGTATGGGCAAGGCCAGCTTCTGTTGATCCAAGAGCCCCTAGTCTTGGCTTCCTGTTGGCAGTCCTGTCTCCTCCACCGCTGCCGTGTCATCTCAGCGGTGACACAGGGGTACGGCACGAGTTCCTCTGCCATCCTCTGCCTCCTACAGATGAAGAGACGACTGGGACACAGCACCCAGAGCTGCGCTGGGGGTGTAGCACGTCCCCGTAAGCTTTGGTTCCTTTTCCTTCCCGACTCGAACCTCTGCATCGGGGCTCCTCAGCGGCATGCCGTGGGCATTGGGGCTGGACAATCTTGGTTGCAGGGCACGCGACAGTGCGTTCCTCCGGCTCGGAGAGGCCCCAAGCCGTATCCATCCTGTCTGGACTCCGCCGAGAGGCAGCTCACAGAACTCTGGGTGGCAGCTGGACTTAACCGAGCTCAATGGGACGCAGGAGGTGTGGGTCTTGGATCAGCACCCCTGCTTCTGCCCGGGCCCCTCATCCTCCACTGTGATAACTGAGATGTCTCCGGGCACTGTCAGATGTCTTTTGGGGGCCAACCTCCCCCTGACAGAGACCCACTGTTCCAGGTCTGGTGAGGGTGGGCCAGCGCCAGACTGGGCGTGGCCAGAGAGAAGAGGCGCACCTCGTCCCCGGATGCCCAGCAGAGATCCCGGGCTCCCCCCGACATTCTGATGTCATTGCCTGCGGTGGCTTTGCTCCAAGCTCAGCAGATGGGTCTGATGCAGCCGTGGCTGGCACCACCGGGGACAGGCTCGCAGGGGGCTGGAGCCCACCCTCCCGGTGGCCTGACCTCGGCTGCACGTGTGTCGAAAACTTGGCGAGCACCTGCTCTTGTCAGACACTCCTGAGGTCAGGAGGGACCGTGGGGGGGGGGGGCTGCTTCCTCTTCCTGCCCCTCCCCCACTTCTTTCCAGGTAGGAGCCTTCGAGCTCATCCCCTCTCCCTTCTGGGGCGACAGCCTTCATTTTCTCAGGCACAGGGTTCATTTCCAAGACTCAGAAATGAGTGTGTGTCTCCGAGCAGCACTTTTCCTGTCCCATGGCTGGGCCCACTTGTTTCTGAGGTTGGACCCAACGCACTCATCACACGCCGACGCTGTGTTCGGCACAAGGGACACCAGCGGGGTGGGGGCATCAGGTAGGAGGATGCGGACACTGATGTGCACAGTAAGCAGATATTTGGTTGCATTTAATTTTAGAGGTGTGTTCAGGGCTAGAGGAGGCGGGGGCGGATTCGCTAGATGGAAGTGATGCAAGGAAGTTTTCAAGAAAGATGGGCTTTGAAGGATAAATAGGAGTTTACCAGGTGGATCAACGGAGGCAAGAAGGGGAGGAGGCTCTCACAGGGACTTACCCGGGCTGCGCATTGGAGACAACAGAAGGAGCCTCAGAAGGACAGGTGGCCGAAGAGCAGGGCTTACCTGTCCACGTTCACGGTGTGACTTCCAGCCCCGTGGCTTCCCTCTACTGACCACGGCATATTCTGCCTGTGTGAGGTGTCCCTTCCTTCCAGCCAGGGACCACGGAGATAGTGAAAACAGGCTACTTGGGAGTGTGGGGCCAGGGAGGAACGCACAGTCCCTGTCTATGCCCAGGTGCCCACTGTGGGGCTCACAGGCACTTCCCTCATCTCCAACCCAACCTGCCCCAGCATCGCCTCTCTCCAGACTTTTCCTCCTCTACTGGCTGCTGTCTGCACATAGGGTGACGAACTCCTGCCGGCTCACTGGTGACTTGGATTTAGCCCTGAACGTCCCATCGTGACCCGGGAAACGCCTCAGTCTCAGATGCACCTAGACATTGGTCACCCCGGCTCACATACCAGCCAGATGATCCTTTGAAAATCCTGTAACAGCTCACCTCCCTGCTCGACACTCTTGGTGGCTCCCCTCCCGGAGTAAAAGCTGTAATCCTTACAGCGGCCCACAAGGGCTCTGGGTCTGGTGCCCGGGTCTTGCTCCCCACAGGACGGCTCACGCACCTTCTCACCAGCCACATGGCCTCCTAGCCTTTCTGTACGTGCCATGGCTGCAAGGTCTTCTCTACCTGGAACACTCTCTCCCCACTATCTCCATGGCTCACACTGTCTCCCGTCCAGGCCTGTTCTCAGACAGACCTTACCTGACCCCTCTGTGCCCGATATATGCCACCTGCTCGGACCCTATTTCCTTTACCTGTGTGCACTTCTCACCCTGATTATACTGACTTCCGGCTTAGTCTCTCTCCCACTCACTTGCACGTAGACACATGAAATTGGGGACCTGATTTACTCAGGCTATGTCCCCACATCACTGCATAGTATGTCCTCATTTAATGACAGGTGAATGACTGTCTAAGAGCTGGACGACTCGCTCAGTTAGGGTAGCTAAGGGGAGGCAAGAGTTGCTTTTCCCAGACAGCCCTGTCCCGCCCTCTAGCCTCCCAGGTGGGCTCTGGTAGCCCTGCTCAGAGGTCCCCTGGTGGCCTTGGCTTAACTCAATAGACATCCTTCACACCACTTTCCAGGTGTCTCGCTGGGACTGAGCCCACGCACGATGGACTATATTTTGTTTGCTGCTCTACTGCCTGGTCTGGGAATAGTAGGT
>CM053573.1:7187508-7309736 GCA_028646485.1 Cryptoprocta ferox | reverse complement strand
CCCCCCCCGCCCCCGAAGTCCGCAGGCGGCTCGGCCGGGCTGTGTGGCCGCCTGCACCACGAGGGGGCGCTCGCGCCCGCGCGTGCTTCGGGCGGTTCAGGCCCCGCAGGTGGCCCGGGGCTCTGGCCACCGGGTGGGTAAAGAGCAGCCAGTTTGCGTCCCCTCGATCGCCGGTGGACAAGGCGCGCTGCCTGGAGGCCACGGGCTGCTCCTCTGGTCCTTGGGTGCCCCCATCTCTGGGAGGGGCTGTACTTTGTTCTTTCCTTGGACCCCGGATTAGGGAGGGGGAGGGCTTTGGCCCTAGGGGGCGCCTTGGTCCCTGGTGCCTGCCATCTATCTGCCTCCGCCTGTGCCAAGCTTTGAACCCCGAGGAGAGGGCGTGTGACAGGAGTGGACATCTTGACCAGATCGACCTCTAGATTCGAAGCCCGGAGGCTGCTCCTAGTGGTCCTCGCTTGTCCTGGAAGCAATATCAAACCAGCAGGTTGACTCCTACAGGCCTTCGGGGGCTCGTGTGACCCCATTCCCAAGTCCCTGTTGCTGGAGTCACCTTGAGGGCGTCCCCACGTCCTTCTGCGGGAGGCAGAGCACCAACCGGCTGGCCCATTTGTCAGCCAGATTTCCTAACTTGGCCCTCCACCCCGCACCTGGGGTCCCCAGACCAGAAGCATCAGCACGCCCTAATGCAGAACCCAGACCTGCATTTTAACACCATCCCCGGGTGATTCCTGGGTGCCCCAACGCTTGCCAAGTGCCAGCAGAAGACAGGTGGGAGGGCCTGCAGGCTGAGGGCAGCCAGCAAGGCGGGTGAGGTTCCTGGCCCGGGGACTGGCCACTGGGTCAGCCGCTCAGAGGGAGCACCTGGGGGGAGGGGGTGTCTTACTCTAGAAGATGGTCCCGCTGTGGGTCAGGCCTGTGTCCTATGACCCCCCAGGCGTACATGGTCAGGTAGGCAGGTGGGCTCTAAGCTCCCAAGGGTGGGCCCTGTGCTTTGCTCAGCATTGCGCCCGTCTGCCAGCTGATCCAGGCACCTGGTAAATCGTGGAATGAAACATGAACTCAGACAGGCAAACCCAGTGTCCGTGGAAGGGCTGCGAGGGGAGCACTGAGCACTTGGGGGCCTATGCCGGGCAGTGGGGTCTGCCTGAGAGCGCTGGCAGGTGGCCGCAGGCGTCGTGTCCGGGGCCGGGCCATCTGAGAGGCTGTGAATGAAATAGTAGGAAAGCAGAGCGGTGGCCTTTCCTGCCAGAGCAGTGGTTCTCAGCGGGGGGTGCCTTCGCACACTTGGGGACATGCGCCGTGTGTGGAAACACTTTTGAGTATCACAGCAGCTGATGAAGACCAGCTGCATGTGGAGGGTAGAGTCCAGGGCGGCTACAGGATCGTCCCACAGCAAAGAAGCCAAATGTCAGGAGTGCCAAGAGGAGCCGGGTGAGAAAGCACAACAGGTCTCCCTGCATTGTTGGAAATTTCTAGTCTCATGGTGGTTCTCGGTCCCCTTCGGAGCCTCCACTGTCCCCGGTGCTGGGACCTGAGACCTTATTAGGAGTGAGTGCAGCGCTGGCCCCAGGTGACTGTAGGGCAGGGGTCCTGACTGGGCTGGGGCTGCTCTCGGGAGGGCTCAGTGTCTGGTGGCAGACCTCCGTCACTGGTTTTCCCAAGATGTCAGGATGCCACCAGTGCCCACCACCCTGCTGGCCCTTGGACCATTACCTCTGACTGCGGGACTCGACTCTCCTGTGGCTTAAGACCAGCTGTGGTGTGACAGCTGGGGGGTGGGAAGGGAGACTCAGAGACAATGACTTTTCCATGGCAACAGCTCAGGGTTGGGTGTGCAGCCCTCCTGACCCCTGACCCTGGTCCTGCTGCACACTGGGCATGTGCCCCCGCCTGTGTCCCTGTGTCCCACCCAGAGAGCAAGCTGGCCCGGAGAGTTTCTTTTCAATCCTTTGATTTTTGACCTAAAGAAACTGTTGGGCAACGCACGCTTGTTGGTTCAGACACTAAGTTTTTGGGTAAGTCATTGTGCAGCATAGACGGTTACTGAAGCTAGGTGCCCTTGGGCAAGTTGATTAAATCCCCGGTGCCTCTGTTTCCTCACCCCTGTAATTAGGGTGGTAATGACGGTGTGTCCGAGCAGAGAATCCGTAAGGATTTGGGGAGTTAGTGCACGTAAAGTTCTCAGTGCCTGGGATTCAGTAAGTGCTCAATAAATGACCGTTGTTTTGAACTAGCGTGAGTGGTCAGTGTATGAATTTGGGCAAAGGCAGGGAAAGGGGGGAGAAACAGAGCTCTCGCGGAATGGATGGAAGACGGAAATCAACGCTCCTCTTAGCCATTTTGCAAAAGCTCTGCCAATCCAGACTCGGCACAAGGGTTGGAAGGTCTGCTGGCCAATGAGGGGGTGAATGAAAGGACCGCATCTTCCCTGTGGGGGGCCTTCTGTGCGCTGAGGATTGCGCCGAGCCCGGTGCCTGCTGTCTCCCTCACGCCTAGCTGCCTTTTGCAATGATTCAGCATTATCACACTCACCCTCCTCTAATCTTGGTTGAAAGAACCCTGTATATTGACCTTAAAAATCTTTACCAAGCACCCTCATTACTCATTTTTGAAGCAACCAAGAGTATCTGTGAGCGTGGGTGCCCAGGGATGCCCTGAGTCAGCAGAAGGGCCAGTTACTGTTGAGATTTTTTTTTATTAAAATCCTTCTTTGATGATAACAAGATATTTGTACATAAATAAATGGCATACAGTGAATCATGCTTTTCTTTCTCCAACACAGAAGCAAAATGTGTAAATCCTATTCCCTCTCTCTCAACTGGTTTCCCCTACCGGCCAGGAGTATATATAAATAACAGCCCATTTTTAGTTCTTGCTTACTCATTCCCCCCCCCCCCCCAGTTGGAGTAAAAAAAGGCTCGGAAGAGTCCCACTCCGGGCAGAAATTCCTAAGGAAGCAAGCCCACTCAAGACAGAGCGGAGTGAAATATGTGGCTAAGAGTGATGGGTGTGAAGGTAACAGAATTTTTCACCACGGACTATGGCTCTGGTCTGATTGGCCAGGGCCCGGGTGAGCGAATGTCTGAATTTCTAAGAGCACCTGCAAGAAAAGGAAACAGCATCCGCAGCCACACTGGCTCCCAAAATATATTTAGCTGCTGTCGAGGGCATGTGATGGGGCTGTTTGTCAGGCTTGCGCTTCCCATGACCCCCTAGCATGTTTTACCCACCCCCGCCCCTTACCAAAAGTTCCGAGACTGCCCCAGTCACCCTACATGCTCACTGCCTGTGCTGACCGGCCAACTCGGGGCTGCACGTGGCCACCCCTGAGAGCAGGGGTACCCCTACTGTGGCGATTCGTGTGCTTCGACTTGACCGGGCCACAGGGTGCCCCGATATTTGGTCACACGTTATTCCATGTGTGCCTGTGGGGGTGTTTTTGGAGAAGGTTAATAACTGAACTGGTAGACTGAATAAAGCAAAGGGCTTTCCCCAGTGTGGGGTCAGGTGGCTTCCTCCAAACCCCTGGAGGCCTGAAGAGAACAAGAAGGTGGAGGAAGGAAGGATTTGCTCCTTCTGCCTGACTGTCTTTAAGCTGGGACATCGGGCTCCTGCTCCCTTCTGATTCGGACTTGGACCAGAACTTACACCATTGGTTCTCCTGCGTGTCCAGCTTGCCAACTGCAGATTCTGGGACTTCCAGCCTCCACAGCCATGTGAACCAACCCCTTATAATACACCTCTTTATTTATCTCTGTGTATCTGTCTATGTATTTATGTATTTGTGTATTGTGTATCTATCTATGTATCTATCAATCTACTATCCATCCATCCATCCATCCATCCCTCGATCCCTCCTTCCATCCATCCTCTATCTCTCTCTCTCCTATCAGTTCTGTTCTCTGGAGAGCCCAGATTCATACTGCGTGGAACTCTGGAGCACGCATCTCCACCACCCATCACGGAACTTCGCGGACGCACGCCTCTGGGACCGCACTGCTCACCAGAGGGTCCGTTCCCCAGAGCAGCAGCACCTACCGCTACCCGCCGATCTTGTTTCTGTAGAGCTTCCGATCTAGGACATGGGCTGAGGATCGTGTTGGTTGTGGAAGGAGCTAGGACCCCTGAAGCTGACTGCACAGTTTCTAACTCATCTTTTTAAAAAATGTTTATTCATTTATTTTTGATAGAGAGAGAGAGAGAGAGAGAGAGTGAGTAAGGGAAGGGCAGAGGGACAGAGAGAGAGGGAGAGAGAGAATCCGAAGCAGGCTCCACGTGGTCAGCGCAGAGCCCAATATGGGGCTCGATCTCACGAACTGTGAGATCACAACTGTGAAATCACAACCTGAGCCGAGATCAAGAGTTGGACGCTTAACTGAGTGAGCCCACCCAGGCGCCCCTCTAACTAATCTTAATGAATTGTTTCCTTAGCTCTCGAGGAGTAAAGAGCTTACTTAGGTCCCCTTGGCCCTAGTCAGAAATAACAATGCCAAGGTCCAATTTTTTTTTTCTCTCTCTTACTCTCCAGGGGTTAAGAGCTCATATGTTTTACTTTTCCTTGCATTTTTCATTTGATGCCAACAACTTGAAGTTCTCCAATTCGGGGAGGAAGTTCCCAAGGTGTAGGCCAGGACAATGTGATCTGATGAAGGATGATCTAGAAGTAGGCGGATGATAATGTGATAAGTAGCCAACTTTCTCTGATGGGCCCTTCTCTTCACCTTCCGTGGGTCTTTCCTGGGTTGGTTCTTGTCTGAAGGGAGACTGACAGGTGACTATTGATGAATTTAGCACAAACTCCTGCATTGGCTGAGGCTAAATCTAAACCTGTAATTTGATTAGGAGCTTCTGAAGGAAGTGAAAACATGAGTAATGTTTTCTCATCTTGCCATTCATTCAACTTCCTCTCTGTGAATATGGATGTGCTTGAGCATTCCGCTAGCGAGGTGAGCGGACAACAGCAACATAAAAAAGAACAGAGGGGAAAGAGGGAGTGACCCAAAGCGAGTTTTCTGGAAGGTCAAAGCTCTAGGCAGCCACCTTGGCCCATGCAAGGCTTTTGCTTTTTCACTTCTGTGAAATTAGAGGTCAAGGTGTGTGATGCTAGTCCTGGCTGACTGCTGACACTGAGGGACACTTGCTGGTCTATCTCTTTACTAAGGGGAAAGAGGTCTGTCGTGCCCGGATGTTGAGGGACTGGTCTTGGCTGGCCGCTTTATTGTCCTGTTGGTTCCTTCATTCCACAAATAGTTGTGGCGTCTGTGGAGGCAGCAGAGGGTGAGGCGTCACTGGAGGGAAGGTATATTCCTTTCCTGGGGCTGCCGTAACAAATCCCCATGGTTACAGACTACTAGGGGGCTTGAAGTAACAGAAATGTACTCTCTCACAGGTCTGGAGGCCAGATGTCTGAAATCAAGCTGTCAGCTGGGCTGTACCCCACTAAGGGCTCTAGAGGAGGAGGGGGATCCTTCCTACTTCCTCCAGCTTCCAGTGGCTTCTAGATGTTTCTTGGCTTGTGGCCGTGTCCCTCCAGTCTCTGCCTCTGTCTTCACATGGCTTTTTTCCTGTGTCTGTGTCTTCTCTTTTATTTTTTAAAAATTTCTTTTAAATATTTATTTATTTTTGAGAGAGAGAGACAATGCAAGTGGGGAGGGGCAGAGAGAGAGGGAGACACAGAATCCAAAGCAGGCTCCAGGCTCTGAGCTGTCAGCACAGAGCTTTTCTCGGGGCTTGAACCCAACCAACCGCGAGATCATGACCTGAGCCGAAGTCAGACGCTCAACCGACGGAGCCACCCAGGAGCCCCTGTGTCTTCTCTTTTATTTCTTACAAAGACACTTGTCACAAGATTTGGGGCCACCTGGGTCATCCAGAATAATCCCTTGAAATCCTTGATTACATCTGCAAAGACCCTTTTCCCAATAAGGTCATGGTCAGAGGTACTGGGGTTTAGGGCGTGAACGTACCTTTCTGAGGGCCATCAATCAGCCCACTGCAGGTGGGGTGGTGCCCAAGCAGTGACTGGAGTGGCTCTCTGTTGACCCAAGAACTTCTGGAATTCTCCACCTGTCCCTGCAGCCTGCTGGGGGCGTGTTGTGAGCCCCACAGTTCCCATGAGCTCTGGAGCGGTGGGGAACAAAGCACCAAACCCTTGGGAAACATCGCTCCGGCCAAAGGAGAGCTCCAGTGTTGTTCAGACGCACCTCTGTTTCCCCCAGGGAGACCCAGCTTCCTCCCTCCCACTGCTCCCTCTCTGGCATCACGCGAGGGGAGCTTTCCTGGAAGAACGTGTCTTCTGAATCATGTCGCCACCCTGATTTACATTATAATTTTTTCAGCTGTGTCTTCCCAGAAGGAGGAAATCGGCTACAAGATATCACCCCAAATTCGCACATACGTACAAAGTCAGCCCCAAAGAAAAATCATATTTGCAGAAAGAGACGGAGCCAGTGTGGCGAATGCGGATTCCCCTGTGACAGAGATGGCAGCGGACGCCCACGTGACGTGGCAGTTGGAGAAGCCCCCTGTTCCCGGAGGGATTTGCAAGGTGTTTGCTTTTTTAAAAACAGCATTTAAAGAGAGCAGCTTTGAATAGATCCTTCTTCAGGCTTCCCTCCCATCTCCCCCTCTCTCTCTCCGCCTTCAGTCCATTGGCTTCTCTACCATTTTACTGGCCATTGCACACATTGCTTCCTGGCTAAGGAGCCTCAGATGCACGGTCTTTTTTGAGGGTCAGCATGGCTTGTTTTCCCCAGCTCAGCATGTTTGTTTGTTTGCAGGAAGAGGAAAGGAAAGCTCAGAGCAAGCCCAGTGGGGGAGGGGGCAGAGAGGGGCCATGGTGGGTGGGGGGGTGGGTGGTGTGGACCTGGGCCCAGGGCCCTTTCCTGCTGTGTCGCTTGTGGAGGGAACTCCTTCTCCGTAGGTAGAGCCACATTGTGTGGGGTTGCTGGAGGTGGGCAGGGGTGCATTTCCTCACTGGGGGTCCCCGGCACATGCTGACCCTGTCTGGGAGGCTGACTTCCACGGAGCAGGGGTGTTCCTCACCGTGTCTTCTCCCACGGCCAAAGCCCCAGTGTCCCGTCCTAAGTATGAAATCATGGAACTTTCCCTGTAATTGTTGTATTCGACAGCTCGGCCTGCTGTTACAGAGTGCTGCAGACTGAGCGGCGTAGACCACAGAAACGTGTTGTCTCACGGTCCCGGAGACACGATTAACAGGCCAAGATCAAGGTGTGGGCACTTTGCTTCCTTTTGGGGTGTGTGAGGGGAATCTGCTCCAGGGTTCTCTGGGCTTCTGGTTGTTTGCTGTAGGTTTCTTATGCAGTCCCCCAGTCTCTGCCTTCATCTGTACATGGCCTCCTCCCTGAGCCCGTGCCTGCTTCCCTCTTTAAAAAAATTTTTTTTAATGTGTATTCATTTTTTTGAGAGACACAGAGTGTGAGTGGGGGAGGGGCAGAGAGAGAAATAGACACAGAATCTGAAGCAGACTCCAGGCTCTGAGCTGTCAGCACAGAGCCTGACGTGGGACTCGAACCCATGGACTGTGAGATCATGAACTGAGCTGAAGCTGGATGCTTAACTGACAGAGCCACCCAGGCACCCCCAGATTCCCTCTTCTAAAAGGACAGTAATCATAGTAGGACCTCATCTTCACTAATTACATCTGCCGGGACCCTGTTTCCCAATAAGGCCATGTTCTTAGGTCCTGGGGGTTAGGACTTCACCCTGGGAATTTTGGGGGCCACCTGTCAAGAGTAACAATTGTGAAAAGCTGCGTTGGCATCGGCAACTGATAGGAGCTTTGACTGATATTTGAAACAGCCACCATACCCCAAAGGACGTGATATTTATTGACTATTGTTGTCTTTTGCTGAAGAGGAGTCAGACAAAAATCACAAAGTGTAAAGCTGATGGGCACTCAAGTCGGTGGAGAAAAACAGCTTGTTCAGTGGGTAGCGTTACAGCTAATCAGCCAGTCATGCAGAACACACGGAAAGCCGTGTGCCCCAACTGGGTCTCGTTGGCTCAAAGATCTCAGTCCACAAGTTCAACTGTTCAAAAGACTACAAGGAAACGAAGCAGAGTTGTTTTATGTTGATATTATAGGGACAGGGAGGGCTTATTCCTACAACAGAAGCTATTTCTGTATTCCTAAAACACAAACATCTCACTGACCTCACACAGATCCCACAAAGGAGAATGTCGATATTCACTACATAAAGTAAAAATATTCTGCAGGCAAAAGATACAAAACCCAAAACTATAACAAAGAAGGCCATAAAACAAAAGGGAGACTATGAAAATTGTCTGTAAAACATGTAACTGACAAAGGTCCGATTTCCTTATCCAAGACAGGCCTTTCCAAATCAGTAGGAAAAGTCTAAAAATCCACTAGAAAAATGGGCAAAAGGCCAGAAAAGAAATATATTCAAGGGCCAACAAATATATTCAAAGATGTGCAACTCACTGTAAGAAACGTAAATGACACCAAGTTCTCAGTTATCCTACTATCAAAGATCACTGGGTTGTTTCATCCAGTGTGGATGGAATTGTGCGCCACACACTCCCTTCTGGAGGTAAGATTGTAAATCAACACAGCCCTGTGGAGGGCGATCTGGCAATATCTTTTAAAGAAAAATATGCATGTGCTCTGTTGCCTCATCCATTTGACCTCTACGCATCTATCCTATGGAAATCAGAGAACTCCTTACATTGTTATTTCTTGTAATAGAAAAAATGTGAGGGGGCGCCTGGGTGGCTCAGTCGGTTAAGCGTCCGACTTCGGCTCAGGTCATGATCTCACGGTTTGTGGGTTGGAGCCCCGTATTGGACTCTGTGCTGACAGCTCAGAGCCTGGAGCCTGCTTCGGATTCTGTGTCTCCCTCTCTTTCTGCCCCTCCCCCACTCATGCTCTCTCTGTCTCAATAAGAAATAAACATAATAAAAGAAATAAAAAATAAAAAATAAAAAATGTGGGAAGCTATCTAAATATTCATCAACGGAGCCCTTGTTCCATAAATAGCTGTACATCCATAACCTAGAATATTATTTTGCAGTTTAAAAGAACACGTTAGGGGCGCCTGGGTAGCTCAGTCGGTTAAGCTTCTGACTTCTACTCAGGTCATGATCTCATGGTCTGTGGGTTCAAGTCCCCTGCCATCAGCACAAAGCCTGCTTGAGATTCTCTCTCTTCTCTCTCGTCTCCCCTCCCCGTGCTCTCTTTCTCTTTCAAAATCAATCAATCAATCAATCAATCAATAAATTAATTAAGGAGCGCCTGGTTGGTTCAGTCAGTTAAGTGTCAGACTTCAGCTCAGGTCATGACCTTGCAGTTGGTGAGTTGAGCCCTGCAATGGGCTCTGTGCTGATAGCCCGGAGCCTGGAGCCTGCTTTGGATTCTGTGTCTCCCTCTCCCTCTGCCCCTCCCCCACCCACGCTCTGTCTCTCTCTCTCTCAAAAATAAACATGAAAAAAATAAAAGAATATGTTAATAAAGATTTACAGTATCTATTACATTTTAAAAACACAATTAACCATGGGCAAAGTGCATACTCCCATTTGTGTAACAAAATACAAATATGTCTTAATGTCTCTGTACATAGGCTTGGATGAGTAGCGACTATTTCTGGAAGGCATACATGTGACTGAGCCGTGGAGGGGCTGGAGAATCAAGTATGAGAGGGATGTATTTTTATTATGTATTCTCTAATGCTATTTGAATTTCTTACCATTTGCAAGTATGACTTTGAATGCAAAAACATCAAAATTACAGTAAAAAATGAGAAATAAGAAATCGATTCTTCTCTGGCAATAAAGAGGCTTTGCTCTGGGCTACTAGTCCATGCTCCCCCTTAATACACAGTTGAAGACAGCGAGAAGCCAAATTTAATTGCTTTAGACCAAAGCAAATAAAGAGATTCATCATGCAAGTCAAATCGGCGATGCGGGCCGAAGATTAAGGCAGCTACTGTCCGGGAAGGAAAAAGCTACTGTGATTTAAAAAATATGTGCTGACTCTGGCGTTCCTAACTTGCAACCTCCGTGCATCCCCTGTCTTGTGTTAGATGCTGTCGGGACCCAAGTGTGGACACGGACCTACACATTTGGTCACGGGCCTCAAACTCCTGTGCACCAGGGGCTGGGACATATCACAGGGAGGCGGGAGAGGTAGTGTGAAAATGGGTGCCAGGGCAGGGTGGGGTGGGCTGCGGAAAGCCCATAGTGCATCTCCTTCCTAAAGGCATTCAGAGTCTAGAGTCAAGCTCCCAAGAAATATTCAGCCAAATGGGGAAAGTGAGGCCCAGAGTGACTCCTGTGTGGCGCTGGCTGGCTGGTGCCCATGCTGACAGCAGGACCCCCCTCTTCTGGTCCCTGCTGCCCTCTCACTTCTAACCCTGCCATTCCCCCATCCCCCCAAACAGCAGGACAGCGTGCCCTCACTCCAGAACAGCGTGGGCTGGCGAAATTGGCCACTGGGAGCAAGGAAAGCCCACAGTGGGGCCCCAGTGGGTATCTCCGCAACGTGGGATCCTACACCACGTGATGGATGTTTCCAGCTGAGCGGGGTTTTTCCCTTTTAGTTGCAATATAAATAAAAACCACTTTTCCAGGTTATGGCAAACACTCCTCTGCAAGCAGACTACCCCTTGTGTAATCTAAGTTCTTCATGTCTCAGGGCCGTCGTATTGAACACCTCCAATATCGGTCTGTCCTTTAGTGCAGACCTGACCTCGGGAGATGGCAAGGGCAGGGGTGTTTCCCTCTCTCACGAGAGCTTCCAGACCCCTACACATTTGGGCTTTTGTTTCTTTGATGTAGAGCTCTTGGCTCTTCTGACCTGCGGTTAGACTCGACCCTCCCTGCTTTCCATATGGCAGCTGTTAGTAAACCCATGGCCTCCTTTTTTGTTTGCTTCTTCCGGTCCGCTCAGGTCTGGGCCTTCCGTGGACAGAGCTTGTTAGGATTTCTTATTTGCCAAAAGAAAGAAACAGGCTCTGTTTATCTTCCCATTGGTCTTGGACACTGTGCTCAGTGATTAATGGTCAATGAAAGGATATTGTGGTATCTTTTGCGGTTGCATTTCTGTCCTTGCTTTTGGGTTCTTAACTTGTATTCTGCAACCTAGATGGATCAAGTTACCAGAGAAGCAAATGCCTGATGATTGAAAAGTTTCCTTGTTCTATTTATTTTTTCAAGGATTCTGGATGATTAATTTTTTTTTTTTTTTTTTTTGTTGTTGTTGTTGTTGTTCACTGAGTCCTTCTATGCAAGATGGAAGAGGTCCCTCTTGCCTGACCTGTTTCGGGTATAAAAGACCTGAATGAGAAAAAGAACCTTCGATATGGGCTTGGCAGACAGGTATTTTTTTTCCCTTATAAAGATAATTTTAGAGTGAAAGTGTTCTCATGTATCTGAATTATACGCGATCGGATTCCCAGCTCATCTTGTTGAAATTCAACCTAAGAAAGAATTGCCTGCTAATAAGGAGGCTGAGTGCTTTTTCTAACTTGACATTTTTAGATCTTTAAACCACCTGCTATTTTACAGGTGAGAAGAACCTCTGAGCAGATCCACCACTATTTTAAAAGCACCTTCATTTTCTCAAATGTCTACTGTATTTCAGATTCTATGCTAGATTTTTTTTTGCATTATCTCATTTAATAATCGTCCAAACCCAGCCAGGCAGGTATTATCACCCCTGATGAGTCAGAAGAGCTGGGGGCCAGGTAAACCAGATGTTTTGGTCAAGGACATGGCTCGTCTTCTGATCACAAGCCTAGGGCTCTTCCTGGGAACCCCACTTTCATCTGTCAGCCTAATGGAGTCTAACAACAACATGGGTATGGGCCACATGACCCACTGCTGGTGACCAAGACGTTCCTGACCCCACTTCAGTCAGGCTCCTCTGATGTGCCCTCCCCAAAGAGGCCTTGACCTTTGGACTTCTGTGTTCGTCTTTGCATTGCCCAGTTTTCGCCCAAGTCCTGTGAGGTCGGGTTAACCAGAATCCTGCACTCCGATATCCCATCGCCCTCAGTACCTGATCGGGCTTCTCATCCTTCACCATCCCGCAGGTGAGCTCTGCCCACCTGGCCTGCCTTCTGCAAGGATCCTGTTAGGTCGGCCCCGACCCCTGATGTTTCCTCTTGGTATTTTCCATCCACGGACTACCCTTAGGTAGAATCCCTGCTCATCTGTGATGTATTTGGGCTTGAGTCCTGTTCTGTACTGAGGTCGCTTTCCCCTATTGCTATAGTTCCTGATTAAAACTCTGCCTTTACCACGTTGACTACTATCAGGCTCTGGTTTTTCTTTTACACTGGCAAGCCTTGTTCTGGAATGTTGACTTCTAAGGGCCAGAGAGGTGTGGAAGAGGGATGCGAGTGTCAGCTAAGATAGCTGAGATTCTTCATTAATGAGACCTGTCTTGCAAGTATTGGCTGAAAACCAGACTCGGTTGCTTAGGAGGTAATTTCTCTTTGTCCTAGTGTTCTGGGAAAGGTATTTAGTAGACACAGTGACATTATGGAGGACAGTGTTGGCAAAGAGAGCATGATGGAGGTCAAATGGAGAAGTCTTCGAGTATATATTGAATTAATATAGTTCAATTGCAGTGAAGAGATCATTAAATATATGTATTATGGATACACATCAGTGTGCATATATGTATATTTGTGTACATATATGTGTGTGTAATATGGACAGATATCCATGTCCAATTCCTGAAAGTACAGTTGAAGTACAGGACGGAGTGAGGAGTCTTTTTTGCAGAACTTTCAGGTTTATAGCTTTTATATTTCTATTAAATTTTTTAATGTTTATTTATTTTTAAGAGAGAGAGAGACACACACAGATTGTGAATGTAGGGGCAGAAAGAGAGGGAGACACGGAATCCAAAGCAGGCTCCAGGCTTTGAGCTGTCAGCACAGAACCTGACGCAGGACTTGAACTCATGAACTGTGAGATCATGCCCTGAGGGGAAGTCGGATGCTTAACCTACTGAGCCACCCAGACGCCCCTCATTTTCCATTTATTATTATTATTATTATTACTTACATTCAAGCATGCACCTGACACATGCACCTGACACTAATCATCTCCCCCTTGAATCTTGTTGAAGTTGTAAAAGTTTAAGGACTGTTGACGTCAAGACTTTTAATAAAACGTCCGTCTGCTGTGAAATAAGTGGGCACCCTGGGGGGTGAGTTTTGGTTTCAGCAACTGTCCACAGGGGAGCTACACATCTTTGCGTTTGTAACTGGCATTGGTAGGAGAAAAGGCCTCGGCTGTGGGAATCTTAGGAAACCTCAGGACTTTTGAACTTGCCCAAGGCCTATGAAGATCTTTGTGAATTCTGCGGACAGTACCATAGTTACCAAGAATGGCAACTGGCTCAGTTAATCACCTAAGGCTGCCATCAGGGCACAAACATGAATTTTTTCTTTTTTTTAATTTTTTTGATGCTTATTTATTCTTGACAGAGAGAGACAGCACAAGCAGGGGAGGGGCATAGAGAGAGAGAGAGGGAGACACAGAATCCGAAGCAGGCTCCAGGCTCCGAGCTGACAGCACAGAGCCCGACGCGGGGCTCGAACCCACGAACCGTGAGATCATGCCCTGAGCCGAAATTGGACACTCAACTGACTGAGCCACCCAGGTGCCCCATGGGCACAAACATGAATTTTATAAAAACCCACAGAGCCTTTTGTTTTCCAAACAGAAAATGGGTCATAAGCACATACAGATGAAAGTAACTTAGTTCATCGGTGAAGCTTCAGGTTATTTTCATTTTCACGCCGAGCACTCTTCAGCTGTACCTCTGAGGAGGAAGGATGGAGACAGCACCCTGTGGTGGTTGCCGGTACAGGTTTACTAGTCCGGTAAGCGATCCTGGCGGCAGCTGGCCAGATACGGGGATGGAATGGTCTGGAAACACAGGATCTAATCACAGATTTCTGACTCTCTACCGTCCATGTGGGTACAGAGTTGGGCCACAAAACTGGGTTCTGAGCACTTGCCCTGCACAGCCCATGTGGCGCCCAGCCCGCTCTTATTGGAAGGTGGAAGGAGCCGACACCCACTGGGTGGGGCCACCAGCCATGCCTGGCTTCTGGTCCTGCTTGATGTCCTGTTCCGTGCCTGCTTCACACTTTTGCCTCTGGCTGCAACAGCCTCCAGGAACAGCTTCAGCTCAAGGTGCTTTGCAGTTTTGGGCACGAGCTGATACCTGGTAATGTCAGTGGGGTGTAGGGAGACATGGCTGGAGGCCACCTGGCAGGGGTGGGGTTTGTAGTTACCGACACACTTGTGCTCGCCCGGAAAGCACAGCCACCAGAAGACCACGGACCTCGCAGGACTGGTGAAGTTGAATAAATAGATGACAACCGAATGTGTTCCTTCATTCAGTGCGCTGCTGCTGTGATCTCCCCCTGCGGATCAAATACCTCTTTTGAGAGGTTTTGCTGTATAATTAAAAACACGTCTCTAGCCTCCGCTGACTGCTTGTTGACTTCAAGTGAGCTTTGACGTAGTTGAATTCCAACACACTTGGATGGTCACTTGGTGTTTGTGGCAATAGAATTTGATACATGTCCGCTTCTAGAGATTCAAAAACCATCGAGTGGCATCCACATTTCCCTTGCACTTCTGTGTTTCAGCTTCCTCTCCCTCTACTTTTGAGAAATAAATGACTTGCACTTTTTTCTCCCCTTTCAGAATAATTTCCAGGGTGTTACATATGGAGTTTGAATTGTGTTTAAAGCTTGTTAGTTTAGTGTAGACACAAGAGCAAGAAGGATCTCTTCAGCCGTATCAGCCCAGTTCCTACACTTACTGACTGTGACACTAACTTCCCTATCCACCAGTCTCATTTTGGTAGAAAAGCCTATAAAATAATGGGAACGTGGGGGCCAATGTGAGCCATGTGTCAACTGGACATACTCCCTTCTGACTCTGGTAGGACTTTGGGAGCTAATGGTTGAACCCTTCCTTCTCTCTGCAATGCAGAGTTTAGACCCTGGCTTTGGAGTGAATCAGGAAGATGGGAGAATGCTTACAATTCACTCTCCAAGAGACACAGATGTCAACAAGTGGATATTTTCTAAGACACAGATCTTCCATTGAGACCCCCAGTCACCCAGTGCCCTGCCAAGGAATCAACTAGCTAGTCCCAATTCTAAATCACTTTCCTAAAGTAAATGCTTCTCTAATTAAAGTTAGAATAGAAGAGCTGCATTAGATGAATTTTGCTCTTAATTATAGATACCAAAAAGGGATAGCTTCTTATATGAGCCTTTATTTGTGTTGTAAATAAGCAGAGAGAAATTAATTCTGTGAGCAACCTTGTGAAAAAGGTCTCAGTAATGACTAGCTACATTGTTTGGTTCCACCCTGTTTTCTAGCTTTTATTAAAAGGCTTAATGGGTAGAGAGAAACATTCTTGTGATAATTTCTATTTTGACAGCAGGGAATTAATAACATTAATCCAATTTGGAAATCTATCAGATCAATTATTTAAATGTCATCATTTTTTCCTTCTGAAATAGATGGGACTGAGTGCTATGTTGTGGGTGTTTTCTTGCTTCTTGAAGATAGAATTGACTAGTTCAATGACACATAAGCAAGGTATACAGGAATGCTGTCATCTCTAGATTAATGTCACCTATTGGGGGCTGGTGTCTGAACTTCCTGTCTGAAAAGACAGGTGGCTCCAGGGTCTGTTGGAGTTGAAGAATGAAGGAGCATGTAGGTCTGGGTTATGATGGGTGAGTCTACAAGAGGGAATTCTGGGTCAGGTCTTAGAAATGGCAGCTATTGTTCAAATGGCCAAATCTGGTGAGCAAGAGGCAGATATGAAAGGAGGCCAGGCAAAGCAGACTGTGTGGCTCTGAGCCAAGACATAAGATGGGAAGGGAAACCATATGGGTGGGTGGGAGCTTTGTATGGGGCCCTTGGGCCTTTCTAGAAAGCAGGCGCCCTGAGAGCATGGAGCCCCTTGGTCAGTGGTAGGCAGAAAAGATTGGGGGAGAGTGGGTGACATAGCAGAGCTGATAGTGCAAAATGAATTGATATGTGATCTTAGGATAAATGTGGAAACACCATTGGATGAGCTGGAACACAGCTTCCAGACCTGCAGATAAACAACTCCTGACGCTGTGGTTGACACTGGGAAGAGATAGCACCCTTCTTGCCTGAGGGCCATGGAAAATAAGTATAGAGAAGTTTCTGGAGGAAGAAAAGTCCAAGCGGGGAGGGCATATGTGATGTGTACCCATATGCCCTCAGGCTTTTTTCTGAAGGCACTTTCCGTGAAGGCCTCTTACACGTTTGTGTTGGTGTTTTTCACCAGGGCAGTGATACAGCGCTCTTGACCTCCCCTTGGATGGCTTTTTTAGCAATGATAAGTTCAGATGTTCCAATAAAGAGAAAAGAGGTGTGGGCAACTTTGAGGGAGGGATGATGGAACACTTGAGCATTTTTTCCATACTACTTGATTATGGAATAATGAGCCAAGTTCCAGTGCATTTTACGTTATGTAATTTTAAGGTAAAGTACAATTAATTAGGCCATCGGCGGTGGCCCTTGCTGCATTTCAGCCTGCAGAGCTGGAGGTTTGGCATTCGACATGCCAGTCAAGTGTGGGGAAGTTCTGCGAAGCCCGCAGACTCCTGGCAAGGATGAAAGTATTGTGTTCACTTATTATTACTCTGACTTGGCCCACGAAGGATATACACAGGATACAGGGTGTTAGGGACTTAACTGTGTCCCACCGCCAAATTCAGACGCAGGAGCCCTGAGCCCCAGTGTAACTGTACTTGTAGATAGAGCCTATTTGGACATATAAGGGTTAAATGAGGTGATCAAGGTCGGGCCTTTTTCAAGAGGACTGGTGTCCTTTTCAGAAGAGGGAGAGACCTCCCTTTCTGAGCACAGAGAAGAAGGGCCAAGTGAGGACACAGGGAGAAGGTGGCTGTCTGCAAATCAGCAAGAGACCTCCCACCAGACACCGAATCTGCTGCCGCCTCAATCTGGGACTTCCAGCTTCCAGAACTCTGAGAAAATCAATGTCTGTTGTTTAAACCATGCAGCTTGTGGTATGTTTTACGGTGGGCCTAGACAACCAGTACACAGAGTGTATAAACAGCGCCCATCATGATGGGGGTGATGCCACGGAGAGAAAGCCCAGCTAGGATGGGACTGTGAGAAGCACCAGGATCCACGCGTTATGAAACCTACACAAAACGACGTGCAACCTTGCTATATGCACAGCACACTTGGTTCGAGGCATTCTTGCAACCACAGGGGAGACCTGGCTTGCTATAGGATTTACAGTATCCACCACAGACAGGGAAAGCCATTGTCAAGCAAAAGTCCAACTCTCCTTAGTGCTCAGACATGAGGAAATTTCCCCTAAGAGTTTGCAACAAGGGGCTGGGGCCCTGAACTATAGTTAGCACCACCTTCTAGCAGACACAGGCTCGGATTAAGGGGGCTGCTCTTCCATCTTCTGCAGCAGGCTTCTAAGTACGGGGTCGTCCTCTGCTTCTCTGGTAGGTAAGAAAGCTGGGTTTTAGGCTTTCTGGAAAAATGTGGTGCATGCCTTTCTCCCCATCTATCTCATTCCAGATCAGCTTTCTGATAAATACTGGAGGTGATGAGAACTTGGAATTTCTTCCTGACAAGTTCCTGGAGCACAGTGTTTTTGAGCTACTGGTTTAGTTCAGATATAAACACTTAGCAGTCAATGGAGCTGGGGTAGCACTGACCTTCTCTTTTGTAACCGAAGGAGTCTAATATGGGTAACTTCTTGGCACTCCTGGTGCCCAGGTCTTGGCTTCTAAAGGGCATGCTTTACTAAAAGGAATGAAGACTCTTTGGAGAAATGTCCAATTCCATAGCGGGCACTGGGGAAGTACAGGGGAAGCTTAGAATATCTTTTTGTGCCATAAAGGAAAAAAGAACACAAAAAATGATGAAGAAATTTTCAAAGGATAAGAAGCCTGCCTGGAAGCTATTCCACTGGCCAAATCTGGGATAACTAGAGCATTGTGAATAAATAACAACAGCAGATTGTAATCCATTAAATAAAATAAGGTTCAGTGAGTCCATACTGATATAGATAGATAGATGATAGAGATAGATAGATAAATAGATAATTGATGGAGGGAGAAAAGCTCTTCTTTATAGCTGAAAGCCAACACATAAATGTAGAATCATGGAGCTAGAAAATCACCATTTGGTAACCATCCTAGTAGTACCTAGTTGATATAGGTAAGAATCATCAATGGGTGCTAAAATGAAAGTTTGAGGAGGAATAGGATATTTACAGGGTCTCAAAGTACCTATCCATAAGATAACTTTTTACAAAGTGAAAAGTAGTAACTTTACAGTGGAAAAAGCTGGTAGGCACCCCCCTTAACCAGTGATTGAAGTTAACATCCCCCAGTTAGCAAGAACCGACATCATGTGCCTCCTGATATGATGTACTGAGAAGAACACAGCATCACTTCTGTTTATTTTAGTCAAAACTGCATAAACCGAATATAATCAAGAGGAAACATGAAAAGAAATCTCAATCGAGGGACATTTTACAAAGTAACTGGCCTTTACTCTTCAAAAAAGTTAATGTCATGAAAGTTAAGCACAGACAGAGGAGCTCCGCTAGATTATAGGAGATGAAAAGACTTGGCAGCATGGTATGATCTGGGGTTTTAGTAAGAGAAATTATTTGGAAGCTTGGTAAAATCTGAATCAGGTCTGCAGATTAGATAAGAGGCATTGTAGGGGCGCCTGGTGGTTCAGTCGGTTAAGCGTCTGACTTCAGCTCAGGTCGTGATCTCGCAGTTTGTGAGTTCAAGTCCCTCATCAGGCTCTGTGCTGGCAGCTCAGAGCCTGGAGCCTGCTTCGGATTCTGTGTCTCCCTCTCTCTCTCTGCCCCTCCCCTGCTCGTGTTCTCTCTCTCTCTGTCTAAAAAATAAATAAACACTAAAAAAATTTAAAAAAAGATAATAGGCATTGTATCAATGTCACTTTTCTGATTTTGATGATTACACTGTGGTTTTCTAACACTGTCTTCACATTTACGAAACATACACTGAAAAATTTAGGGGTCAAGTGGAGTCATGTCTACAGCTTACTTTCAAATGATTAAAAAGAATCTTCAATACATACGCACACACACACACACACACACACACACACACACCTATCTATGTTGGTATCTGCATCTAGATCTAGAAAGGATGATTAAGCAAATACGGTGAAATATGGAAGATTGTTTCTGCTACCCGGACTTGTGATAGAGCATGGCTAACAGGATCAATTTGAGGAATGGGTCAGCTATGTTCAATGTCTGTAAATGAACTCATAGCCAATTCTTGTCCCAGCAATTGTCACATGGTTGTCAAAGAACGCTTGGCATGGCTTGGGCCCCCAGGGGCAGGCCAAGAGGTACCTTGACAGGTCCCTGGGTTGTTGCAAACAGGCACTGTGGTCTTCATGTGCTCGGCATGGGGCCAAGGGATAAAGGAGAGAGAAGACCAGGAGATTAGGGTCTCTCCATAGTGTACAGGAAATAGTACAGGACCTGAGCAGTGGAGAGAATGCAGGGCCAACTGCATCATGTGAGGGCTTCATGGAAGAGGTGGCCCTGTTGGACCTTACAGGGTCTGGAGAATTCAGACTGGTGGGGAAAGGGAGCCACAGAAGGCAGTGTGGAAAGACAGAGAACAAATATAAACCAGGAGAGAACCTGAGGCTTCCCGATGTGTATTTTCCCGTGAAAATCCATTCTAAGGGAAAACAATTTTTTTAAGTGTATTTATTTTTGAGAGAAAGAGAGAGAGGAAAAGAGTGGGTGAGGGGCAGAAAGAGAGAGAGGGAGAGAGAGAATCCCAAGCAGGCTCTGCACTGTCAGCACAGAGCTCGACAGCAGGCTCAATCCCAGGACCATGAGATCATGACCTGAGCCGAAATCACGAGTCGGATGCTTATCTGACTGAGCCATCCAGGCCCTTCGGCAAAACAATTTTTATTAAGGAAAGTTCCTAAGTGCTAGTGTGATTCAAGAGATGAGTACAATTATTTTGGTCAAAAACCCTGCGGTTGGATAGAAGTACAGTCAAAGCAAACCAACGAGCCTTTGTGAGGTCTTGGCACCTGCCATGTCTGGTTGGCCGGTGACACTAGAAAGGTTGAGTGGTGTCACTTGTGGGCAGTGTTGACAGCAAGCTCTTTTGTATGATAGGAGTCATCGTGGACTAGTTTGACTAGTCCTTATGGACACCTTTCTGTCTAGCCTGTGTCCCACGGTTGCCTGAAAGCATGCAGGGTTGTGTTGGGCGGATGTATCATTTATAGCAAAGGTTGCGTGTCTTTGTTGAGGGCTAATTAATGTCTGTTCCTCTCGATCTCTTAAACAAAACAGGGGTGGGGGCAGAGTGGAGTTTGGACCAAAAAAGGTCTCTCTCGGGGTGGAATGGACTTTAGAAACTTCATCCACCAGGTGGACTGATGTTAATGAAGAATACATTTTGCCCACGGGGCGTCTGGGGGGCTCAATCGGTTAAGCGTCTGATTTCGGCTCAGGTCATGATCTCACAGTTTGTGAGTGACAGAGCAGAGCCTATTTGGAATCTCTGTCCCCCACTCTCTCTCTCGCCTCCCCTGCTTGCACTTTCTCTCTCTTTCTCAAAAAACAAATAAACACACATTAAAAAAAAAGAATGCCTGTTTCCCTGAGAAGAGTGAGAAGACTCGAAGTACTGGGAGGACTTTTCACCCAGAGCAAAATGGAACGAGCAGAAAAGGAAACGGGGAGTCAGCGCACACCCTCATTAAACAAAGCCGCTCACGTCCTTTTATTTTTTTTTCTTTAAAACACGATCTTATTAATAGTACTGTTTACTGACGCATCTCTGCTTTTGAACAGAAGTTCGGTTTTAGCTCTCTCTCTAAGGCCAGGAAACCTCTGCCCCCTGTTGTGTTCTCATTGTGTGGGATGCAGATGTGAGTGGTTGCATCTCTCCATGGGTTGTGGCCGCTTCTCCTTTCCCGGGGAGGTGTCCTGCCTGCCGCTCTGGTTGACGGTGAGGACGTGGAGCAGGGCAGTTCCGACTGGGATTAGCCGAGCAGAGCCCATGGACACGGTCCTCGACTCCCCCACTCAAAACGTTCCCTTTATGTCCATTATTCCGTTTTGTATCATATTGTGATTTGTTTGTGTCTGTCTTGACGGCTAGAACCGGGGAGAGCTAAACGTGGTTTTGACATTTTTAAATGGTTGGAAAAAAAACCCCAAAGAGGAATATTTTATGACACCTGAAAATTACGTGTCCATAAATGAAGTTTTATTGGGACATAGCCACGCTCATTTTTAGCCTTATTGCCTGTGGCTGTTTTCATGCAATGGCAGCAGAGTTGAGTCCCTGTGACAGAGGTGTCACAAAGTCTAAAATATTTACCACCTGGCTCTTTCACAGAAAACATCTGGCCACCCCCCTGCTCTCAAATGTGAGTGCCCTAAGGACAGGACTGTGTTTTTCTAACTGTACCATGCGACGCACCTGGAAGTTTATGGAAAATCCTTGCCTGCAGCCTGAATACACCTCAGGCTAAGACACCCTGCCTGTTGAGGTTTGACCTTCAGAAAGGCCTCTCAGGAGGTGTCAGGGGTGCGGTGGTGTGTCCTGATTTAGCATCGCCTCTCACTCTTTATAACTGTGGTGAGCGAGGGTTGTGTAGGGAGAGTCTTCCTCATGGATTGGAAGCTTGGGAAAAGGGTTCAGCCTTTCCCACGCTGTGCTTTTCTGAGAGGCCTGCCTGTTCCCTTGGCAGAGGCGAGGAGGCGTGTGCGCGGAATCAGACAAGATCAGAGGGAACTCTGCGCGAATGAGGTGAGATGAAAGCCATGGGAGACAGTCGCTCTGGAAATCCAGTCGCCTGGACCTAGAGGGTCTCCATTGGACTAGACCTGCTTTCAGAAGGGGACCAGTGGTATTTCCACTTGGCAGAGCCCCTTGTGCAGTATGAGACTGAATTCTGGGACAAGGTTACCTTTTGGATCTCTGCCTTAAACTATCCGCATTTATGTGTCAGATGGAGTTTGTAAGATGCATGCTGAATGTTGGGCAGGGATGGGTCCTGTAGAATAAACAGGTTCTTTTAATAAAATGAGTCTTTAATTTTTTAATGTTTATTTATTTTTTGAGAGAGAGAGAGAGAGAGACAGACAGACAGAGTGTGAGCAGAGGCGGGACAGGGAGAGAGGGAGACAGAACTCAAAGTGGGGTCCAGGCTCCGTGCTGTCAGCACAGAGCCGACGCGGGGCTCTTACTCATGAACCATGAGATCATGACCTGAGCCGAAGTCGGATGTTTAACAGACTGAGCCACCCAGGCGCCCCTTTAATTTTTAAATCAAATGACATAACAGCCTCATAGCGAAGGCAGATGTAGCCCTTGGCTCTTGGTAGAGTTGAGATAACATGGTGCCAGGTGAAGAAGAAATGTATCGGAGCGCCTGAGACACATTTGGGAAGGCCAGACCCTGCTTTCTAAAAAATTCTTTCTGTAGGTGCCTGGGTGGTTCAGTTGTTTGAGCCTCTGACTTCGGCTCAGGTCATGATCTCGTGGATCGTGGGTTCGAGCCCTGTGTCGGGCCCTGTGCTGAGAGCTCAGAGCCTGGAGCCTGCTTCGGATTCCGTGTCACCCTCTCTGCCTTCCCCCTCCCCCTACTTGTGCTTTGTCTCTCTCTGTCTTTCAAAAATAAATAAATGTTACAAAATTTAAAAAATCATTCAGGTATTCATCCCTTTTATTAAGCACCTGCTACATGCCAAATTGTACTAGTTGTTGAGACTAGGGAAAAAACAGGCAAAATATTTATCCTTAAAAATGTAAAGTCTTTTGGGGGCACCTGGCCATGGGGTCAATCACTCACAATGCAGTAGACATGATGGAGATGTGTAGAAACGTAGAGGAGGAAGACACGAAGAACCAAGCAGTCAGTAAGGTTTCATGTAAGGGGGGCGGGGGCAGCATTTGCAGGGGAATTTGGTGGACGAGTAGGAGTTATCAGAAAGGTAAAAATGGAGGAGCATATTCTAGATGGAGATACTGTCACAGTACGCGTGCAGGCCAGAGGCAAAATAACCCTTGGTACGTTCAGGAATTTCAGCCACATATGCATGGAGTGGAGGAAAGGACAGAGCATCTACACAGGTGCATGGCTGAGACCTACGAAGACGATTGGTCTTTATTCTTCAACTACTCGGAAGCCGCTGAGAATGAACTGGGGAGTGTGAGGATGGTATTTGGAGGTTACAAGGTTTCTTCTGACAATCGTAAGGAGGGGAATTTGCCAAAACAAAACTCTACAGTTAGGGAAGATGGTATGGAAGCAGGTAATAGTCCAGGGGCAGGGGGTGGTGCTGTGAAGCAATGTGGTGGCCAAGACGCTGGAAAGGAGAGAACACTTGGATACTGCAGACAGGTATGAGATGGAATGGACCAGCTTAGCCAGGGCTGCCACATATGATTGTGCAGGACGCACACTGGACAACTCATTACATCTAAGTATAGATTTGTTTATTTGTTACACAAATTTCCCAGCAGATGGCAGTAGAGTGTCTTCAGGAGGGAAGCCTTTTCCTCTTTTGCACAAAGGTGCCTTACGGGCTAGCAGCAGTCCAGGGCTTGGGGAAATGGCTGGGAGTGAGAAAGCTGCAGTGCCCAAGGGCAGTCACAGTATAAGACGACAGCCAGCTTTCTGACCCGGGCAACTGGGAGACTAGTGGTTTTATGCATCAAAGTGTGGACTACAGAAGAGGGAGCAGATAGGAGTTGGCTCCAAGAGGCAGGGAATGGTTTGCTTTGGGAGGATGTCCAGAAGGAAGTGATCAGAGCTTAGGACAGAGCCCTGGGGACCCATTGAAATTTTCAGTGGCAGATAGTGGAAGGGAGTCTTGAAGAAGACTGAGGAGGGGTGGTTGGAGCTGGTTCCTGGAGTAATTCCCAACGTCAGGAGGCAGAAGCTTCAGGCAAGCCAGATGGATTTCTTTGGCAATTTTTAATGACTCTAGACTTTCTCTAGTGCTTAAGAGACCAATTTGTGACCATATAGGATATCTTATTCATTTCTTCATTCATTTATCCTGACACATATTTATCCAGTGCCTGCTGTGATCCAGGAACTGTTCCTGGTACTGGAAGTACAGCAAAGACAGGACAAGGCACTGTGGCCATGGAGCTTACATTCTGATTGTTTATAAACGCATACAAGATAATGTCAGCTGATGGCACGTTCCACATAGCATGATGGATGCACAGTGATTGAAGCTGATTTCTCTTGGGTGGTTGGAGAAGACCTCCCCGAGGGAGATTCTTGGTGCTCAGTATGGAGACCTTGTATGGCTGGGGCATGGTGAGTCAGATGGAAAAGCGGTTAGAGGTAAAAGCAGACAAGCCGGCTGGAGCCAGGCCAGATGGACCTTGCAGACCATGGCAAGGAATCTGGATTTTCCAAGTGTTGTGGGAACCTGTCAGAGCACTTTAAGGATGGGAATGACTTGCTCTGGTTTACATTTATTAAAAGCACTCTAGATGCTTATGGGCCAGATGGACTTTTGTAGGATGGTCAAAGTAAAGCAGGGAGACTCAGTGGAATGCTGTTTCCCCCACATTATGACGACTTGATCTGGGGTGGTAGCCATGGCCATAGCCATATTTTGGAAGTCATATCCATGGGACTTCCAGATCGTAAGGGACCGAGATGTATCAAGGATGCTGATGCAGTTTGTGATGTAAGTCACTGCATGATTGATGATGATATTTATGAACATGGGGAAGATGGAGAGAGGAAGAAATGATAGGGGATTCTAGAATCTTTGGTGTCTGCTTTGGCCACATTAGTTGTACAGGCTTGTTAGGCATCTAAATAGGGATGCCAAGTAGGCAGCTAGATCTCTGAGTACAGAATGCTGAGGAGAGGTTAGGGCCAGAGACAGAAATTTGATGTCACATGCAAAAAAAAAAAAAAAAGATGGTAATTAGAGCCAAGGGCCTCGCTGAAATGGCTCAGAGGAAAAGTAGACAATAGGATTCCAGATAGAATGGGCTCTGAGGCAATAAGAAATAGGCTTCAGAGGAGGATGGAAAGTAGCTTTCACTGAAGGAGGGAAAGCAGAAGTGATTAACACCAAGGGAGAAAGGTTGGAGAAGGAGGAAGTGGTCAACTGTTGATGCAGAGAGGCCAAGCAGGACAGGGACAGAGGGCCGGTTTTTGGGACTGACGGGATAGACATTGCCAGGGAGTTTCAGTGGTGTGCTCAGAATGGAAGCCCACTGGGGATGAGAAGTTAAAAGATGGCAATGGAGATGACAGACAATTCCTTCTAGAAGTAACGTAAGGAGAGTTGAGAAAAGGGACAGTACTGTATTGGAAGGGGGCATGGTGCCAACACATACATAGTTTTGTTTTTGTTCTTAAAGATGGCGGAGATTAGGGAATATTTTTATGTTGGTGGAAATAGACTATTAAGAAAAAAAATTGATGATGGAAGAAAGAGAAAGATGGTGCAGTCTGAAAATTTTGAATAGGCTGAAGGGGTGGGATCCAGAGTTGGCCCTGGGTTCAGCGGGGCTCTTCAAGAACAGGAGGGAAGACAGATAGGGGTTAAAGGCCCAGGGAGGGTGGTAGACATGGGTGAGTGAAGACCACCGGTTCATTGTGATTACTTCTCTTTTCTCAACTAAGTGTGAAGCCAGGTTGTTGTCTAAGAAGAAGTAGTGTTAGATTGGAGACAGGAGGAAGTAGAAATCATGATTTTGGTGGATGAGAACACAAACAGACTAAGCATTTAAATTTAAATTTAAATGCATACTCCTTGGATTCGTCTACAGATTTTGTTTCATCCCAAGAAGAGACCCTAGGGCAGGACATGTGAGATGCAGTGAAAACAAATGTACATTTTAATCTAATGTCTTTTCTGTCTCTTGTCCACTGGACCACTGCTCATTACTCATGAGACACCCCCTTCCACCAGGCTGAGCAGGTATCAGATTGAACTCAAGGAAAGAAATGTCACGGTGACATTCTACCCTTCAATGTGGCAATAGAGGACACAGGAACTCATGGTGCCCTCAGCTAGCTTCTTCAAAGTCAACAAGGGCATTTCCAGCTACAGGGGAGCCTTTTGTTAATTCATCCACCAAACATAGGGTGTGACTCCACACCAGATCCCTACAGCAGTGAAGGCTGCAAAATTGTCCTAGAAGCATCCCTGGTCTTCCTTGCTCTTGGCCTGGTTTGCCCATGGCCAGTCAAGTGGCCTACCTCCTAAATATAGTCATCTGCTGTTGGCTTTCTTTCCCTGGCTGTGGGGGCTGACGACAGGGTCTCTGGTCTAGGCTGAACATGCAGCGGTCCCTCTGGGTGAACACAAAGGAACTATGCTGGAAAGACTCATAGGTGTTTGGAAGTCTTTTATGCCCATTTTTGGACCTTGTGTATTCTTAAGAGCTTCTGCAAGAGTCATGGACCAGCATCATTTTTGTTCCTCTAAAGTTTAACAACTTTTCCGACTTTGTTCAGAGAGACAGACAGCATAGAAAACCAAGGATCTAGAGCAAGTGAAGGACTCATACGTCACTGCTATTGCAAGCTCTCAGACTTGTATTAAACATACTTGATTTGGAGCCAGTGTGAACAGGGCATTAATCCATTTTAGACTCAAGCTTTAGCCTTGTCTCTGTGGTGCTTTTACTGTGGGTGCCTCTCTAATGTCATCACCGTCAGCTCCTTCTCATCCGCCAGCTTTCACAGAGTCCTATTAATATTCACCCTATATAAAATATGCTTGAGAAAATGTAAAAGGAAATGCATTTACTCAGCAAATGTTTAATTAAAATCTTCTAAGGATGACCTCAGTGCCTAGAGAAAAATTGTCATCATCATCATCATCACCATCAAACCCCAGAAAGAGTCTTATTGGGTGTTTCACCATGAAATGGAACCCCCCACAAGGTTTAATTAGGCTGGTCAAGGGCTACATCTTTTTATTATCATGCTTTCTGGCAGGCAGTTCAGAGTCAAAATTGATCCTTCCCTTTCAATATGAAAGTTTATTTTTTCCTCCCCTAGGGGTTTGTGAGCCAGCTGCTTGATTGCACTTTGGGTTATACTTGGCATGGCACCAGCCTGTTTTGGATGGGGTTGGCCCAGAGCATCAACTGGCATGGTCGCCTGATAGCCCTGAGTTGGGCAGAATCTGGAGAATGAGCAAGTAGGTGCCCTTTCAAGAGACTCAGTGCTAAATATTATGGAAGAGCAGACTGCCCCTGTCTTTTACAGTCAGGCAAGGTGAGCCTGATGGGCAAGCCAATGCCAGTCGGTAATCAAAGGAGAATATATCATCGAGCCATAACCATCAGTGTACTAGTGAACTTGAATCACTAACCGCTCCCTTAAACGTGACTGTGTGCACCATGTGTCCTCTGGAGAGGCATGGGGCTGACAGACTGGGGAGGTGGGCAAGCTCTGAGATTGGATCCTGGCCTTACCACCTTGCCAGGCGGGTGATCTCGGGGAAGTTGCTCTCTAACTCCCCACTTGAGAGTCACCTCCTCATTTGTTAAACGAGGGTGATACCCACCTTTTAGAATTGTTTTGAGGATTGAAAATAATCTATGTTCAAAGCACCTACTAAAATAATTGGGATCTTATAGGCACTACAGGAATGATGTATGAAAATAGTGTGATTCACAGAATTAGAGATTCACTCTCTAAATTTATTGAGCATTTACGATGCATCAGGTCCCATGAAGAGTGACTTACATGTAATATCTCATGGAATCTTCTCATAGGTTTAAGTTATAGTGGTGATGATGCTCATGATGCAGAATGGAAAGAGTTTGGTAAAGTTAAAGAAGAGAATGTGGCCAATTTTACTGAGAGTCAGAGGTGGAGACAGAGTTTGAAGTCAGCCTGTCTGAACTGAAAGGCTTAACCTGTAAAGATAGGACTTAAAGAAGGGAGGGGAGGTTCTCAAAAGTAGCTAGCTACAGGGGCGCCTGGGTGGCTCAGTCGGTTGAGCGTCCAACTTCAGCTCAGGTCATGATCTCGCAGTTTGTGGGTTTGAGCCCCGCATCAGGTTCTGTGCTGACAGCTCAGAGCCTGGAGCCTGTTTCAGATTCTGTATCTCCCTCTCTCTCTGCTCCTCCTCCGCTTGTGCTCAGTCTCTCTCTGTCTCAAAAATAAATAAACATTAAAAAAAGTAGCTAGTTACAGATTCATTTCATGGCTAGTCTGGAGCCATGAGCAATACAACAGTCAGCTTGTCAAAATGTTAGTGTGACATTTTGTATCAGACAAGATAGGATAGATTTCTCCATCGTAATAAACAACTCAAATTTCAGTGGCTTAACCCACTATTAGCCAATAACATGAGATTATCTCTCAGTCATGCTATATGATCCGAGTGACTTGGCAGTGTCTACTCGTCAAAGCCAGTCTATAGTCCAGGATGATGGAGGCTCTGGTGTGACGTGTGCTTTGAGCACCGTATACACGGAAGGGAACATTTTCCACCAGAGTGATATGCATGCCTTATGAGGATACTTCTGGAAGAATGTGTCTCACATGGCCATGCTCAACAGGAACAGGGAAATGTGATCCTAACATGCGTCTGGGAGGATGAAAGCCGGCCATATTTGGTGAACAACACTAATGACTAGCGTACATTTTAAACCCCAACTCACAAAAGGTTTTTAACTCAGACTACTGGTTTTCAAAACCACTTGTTTATCTGTAGTAGATTGTATTATTCTGTTCTCATTTGCTTATTCCATGTCCTGTGAAGCAATTCTATCTCCCCATTCCATGGATATCAATCACTCCCATATGACTTGCTATGCATGACTAACACATGATGAACAGAAGTGAGGTGTCCTGCCATTTCTCTTTTTTCTCCCTGTCATGAGTACTGAACATCATACCTAGGGCCTGTGTTTTCAATCTGCATCCTGGAGTAAACAGGATGTGATCCGACCTGTAAGTTATGTGTAACGTGAATGAGAAATAAACCCATGTGTTTTAAGCCCTTAGGGTTGTTTGCTACTGAAGCATAACTTATAGGGGGCAGACTGCTACAGTATCTTTATCATTCTTTCTTAATAAATAGAGAACTGAGGGCGGAAGGGGGAGGGGGGAAAGGGAAGGGGGGTGATGGTCATGGTGGAGGTCACTTGTGGGGAAGAGCACTGGGTGTTATATGGAAACCAACCTGACAATAAACTATAAAGTTAAAAAAAAAAAAAGAAATAGATGGTTGGGGTGGCCACATGGGTGATAATGGAGGACCATAGCAGTCTGGTTCACTGTTAGTTCAGTGGTTCTACTTTGAAGAAAAAGATGGTTGATTATCATCCGAGTGTCTTATTTTCCATTTGGATTCCCTTTAGTTACTCAGAAGATAAAGGATATTCTAAAAAAGTATACCACAATACAGTGTTCTGGATTTTCTTTCTCTAAACTACTTAAATTTCATTTTCCTGAATAAATAATACTTTTCCTCAGGTGTCAAAAAAAATAAATAGAGAACAATGAAGTTGGTTATACAGAAAGTACTCTTTACATGTGACCCTTGAACAACACAGGTTTGAATTCTGTGGGTCCCCTCATATGTGGATTTTTTTACAATATGGTACTGTAAATGCATTTTTTCTTCCTTGTGATTTTCTTAATATTTTTTTCTAGCTTACTTTATTGTAAGAATATAGCATATATTATATATAACATACAAAATACATGTTAGTCAACTGTTATCGGCAAGGCTTCTGGTCAACAGTAGGCTATCAGTAGTTGAGTTTTGGAGAGTCAAAGTTATCCATGGATTTTCAATTGCATGGAGGGGTCAGTGTCCCTAACCCCCTCTTGTCATGTAAGGGTCAACTGACAACTTTGTTGAAGCATCTCTATAGTTTAAAGCAGAAGTATCTCTAAGGACTTATTATGTAAGTAAATATAATTTAGTTGTGTTACCAGCACAAAACTACATTCTTCAAATTGGGACGTCAACTGACACCTTAGAGGTCTTATGGGAAATCTAGGAGGAGAACTGGGAACACAGAAACACTGGTTTCAAATTCAGACTATTGGTCTTGTCCTCCCTGAGCTGTTGCCTCAGAAGACCCGAGAATAATCTATATTCATGTCCACTTTGGGCAGAAATTATAATGATGAAATGTTACTATCTATAGGAACGCAAAGTCTTTTTGGAGCCCAGAGATCCTCATTAATTCACATCCCATTGATTTGTAATTCATGGTAAGTAACTGGGGCAGAGGCCAGGCTGGCGTTTACTCTCAGTTGTGAGTATGCATTTCTTGAACTGGCGATCATAAGTTAACATTTGCCTTTTTGACTATGCAGAGGGCCTTCGGAGAGTCATTTGTTATTCCATCGAGGCATCAACTGCCATGTCCCTGAAGACAGCGGAGCCACTCTCCGGGATTGGCCCTTTGGACTGCCAGGCTTCCCACCCTGGCAAAGGTTTGCTCTGGCCTTTCACCCATGCCATCTATGGAGAAGGAAATGATCTGCTCTCACAAAATCAGGAAGTCGAAAGGTCACCTGTGAGGTAGGTACCCTTCTTGGTTCATTTTTAGGGCAGAAGAAATCTCAAGGTACAGAGAGATTAAGGAAGCCAGTGAATGGAGCAACTGTGGTTTGAGCCCAGGATGGCCTGACACTATAAATGACCCGAAGAAACACCTAGAAGCTGGGCTGTAGCTGAGAGAGATTACTCGTAGAAAAGAGGCTACTGAATAATTAATATAACAAACAGAATTTGTAGGTGAACTGGTGTAGAACAGAAAGGCAAGGGAATGCTTAACTGGGGAGGAAACACCTCTGGCTGTTTAGTTCAGTGTGCGTGTGTGTGTGTGTGTGTGTGTGTGTGTGTGTATACGCACGTACGCGCGCGTGTGAATAATTTACATGACTTTCCCCAGTGATTCATTCCTTATTGTTAGAAATTGTCCAGGAGAACTGCCTCACTGGTCACACACTGTCCCAACTCATATTCTGGAATGTCCCAAGAAATAATAAAACTCTATTTAAGGATATGCCAATAGAGACTTCATGCTACTTGACACTCATCTCTCTCTTTTTTTTTTACCACAATAATAAAGTTTAATTTGCTACTCTATGTAATTTTTTCTTTCTTTTTTCATTTAAGAAGTTTTTTATTCTGGAAGATTGCAAACATACATAAAAGTAGAGATACTGTAATCTCCAGTTTCAACAATTATCTACATTTTAATCTGCTTGTTTTTATTTTTAAAAAAATTTTTTAATGTTTTATTTATTTTTGAGAGAGAGAGAGAGAGAGAGAGTGAGCAGGGGAGGGTACAGAGAGAGGGAGACACAGAATCCAAAGACAGGCTCCAGGCTGAGCTGTCAGCACAGAGCCGGACGCAGGGCTCAAACCCACAAACCGCGAGACCACAAACCACGAGATCATGACTTGAGCCAAAGTCGGACGCTCAACCAACTGAGCCACCCAGGCGCCCCTAATCTGCTTGTTTTTGTTTTTAATTATAACAGTAACACAGGCGATAAAAGAAAAAAATCAGAGAGTACCAAAAGACAATAAATAAAGTCCCTTTTACCTTCTACCCCAAGAAAAGCTCTCTTAACAGTTTCCACAGTATCGTTTCAGAAATGTTCAGCACATATAAGTATGCACATTAGCTCTTTTTAAAGTGTGATCATACTGTTTTTCTTATAGGTATTTTTTTTCTCTTATACATACTGGTTTTCACCTTGCCACTTTTTAAATTTATTTTTATTTTATTTTATTTATTATTTTTTATTTAATTTTTTAAATTTACATCCAAGTTAGTTAGCAAACAGTGCAACAATGGCTTCAAGAGTAGATTCCTTAATGCCCCTTGCCCATAGCCCATCCCCCCACCACAACCTCTCCAGTAACCTTCTGTTCTCCATGTTTAAGAGTCTCTTAGTTTTTATCCCCCTTCCTGTTTTTATATTATTTTTGCTTCTCTTCCCTTATGTTCATCTGTTTTGTAACTTAAAGTCCTCATATGGACCCTCATCTCTTAATTTGAATGGTGTTGTTTCTTCCCAACATGAATGTTGACTTTCGTGTGGGCCAGAGCTGACTCTTCAATGTCAATTCACTTTTTTTCTTGGGTTTGAATCTAAATTGCATATATTGTGTGTCCATCATCGACTTCTATGGGGCATCCATTTCAGTAGCGCCTCATGGCCTATTTAGAAAAGGAAGGACAAGGGATCGGCTGGTACTGGTGTTTTAATAATGAAAAATTTAATAATTGTCCAGTATTTTGTCAATCACAATAATCTATGGTGATGATGCACTGGCCTTCTAAGTTATGGGGCCCGATATGCCTCCTAAATTAGGGGAAATATTTATCAAAGTTGTATTGTTTAACAGAGTTACAGTATTCTTCCTTTTAGAGGGGTCATGGAAAAGCTTAAAACGCCGTGTGCCACTCTACTGCATCCAGCCTCAGATTGTTAGGACATGTGATGAACCAGAACACAGTGTCCCCAAACTGCTGAATATCACAAAAAGTTTACCATATTTGGGGAGCAATTATCATCAGTTTTTATCCACCCAATGACACTACAGGGATATAATATATGGAGGTAGACATTTTGGAAGGAAGCCCTGAATAAATCACTTGAACCTAACACTCAAGGAAGAAAGTATAGTTGGATATCTTGATGTTCATGAATGGTAGATTTCTACCTAGGAAAAATTCATGTGTCCTTGAAATTTTTTGTATTCCTCCTTATACAGATTTACCAAGAGGTTTTCACCCAAGTTCTTAACATCTCAGATCACATCAATTAATTCTCTCTCCAGGTTAGGTAGCTAGGGTTAGAACTCTTAAGAGAAAAATGGTAAATCCTGAGATAATGACTTGCCAACAGAGGGATTAGCAGTAACTTATCAAAAGGAGAAAATAAGATTGGAAAGATGCAATGGGTATGAAATATCATTACCAGAAATAGCTTAAGAGTACTGTAAGCTAACACTCAACCACCTTATCTGTGAAACGCCACCTTTTCAAAATCTGTGATCTCATATTCTCCTCTATTATAGTGAAGTGGCATTTCGATCACAGCAAAGAAAAATGGTATTTGGAAATCAGCTCTGACAGAACATCATACTCTTCCAGGGGTATTTGTGTAGACATTGCTTACTTAATTTAGATTTCAGAACTCTTTGCAGCACATTTCATCTTAATATATGGTTGTTAAAAATTCATGTGAATGCATAAAGAGTTTTAAAACGAACCAATGACAATAGAGACCAACAGAGAAGTCTTAAAGAAAAGAGAAGGCAGCCTGCTTGCACACTTTCTTTGGATGCCCTTCTCTCTTGAATCCTTATGAACTAGCGGCATTCACCATGCAAAGAGCACTGGACGGGGAGGCTGGATGACATCAGCCATCTTGGGTTTCAAGTTCCTTCTCTTCCAGTGGCTATTTGACCTTAGCCCAGTCACTAGTCAGGCCTCCATTTCCTCATCTGTAAAATAAGAGTTGGTGAAGATCCCTTCCAACTCAAAAATCCTGTGATCTCCCATGTGATTTATGAGACAAACCACATGCACATTATTCCAGAGACGGAACTGAGTTTCCCTGTGGGAAGGATGGGAACTACTTCCGATTTGCCCCCCCCCCCCATTTCCTGTTTCCTGCTTCTGGTTTGCTGCCACCTACTTCCGGTTTGCCTTCTCGGGTTTAGGACGCCCACTCCCTCTCCTTGGTCAGCCCTGTTTCCTCATCTGTACCATGTCAATGTATCTCCACGGAGTTGGCTTCTTTCCAGCCTCCACTTTCGCCAGTTTTCTGTGCAGTATTTAAATCTTTCAGTTCTCTCCTTTGAGAAACACTTGAAAGAAAGACACCCCCCAGACATGGAGGTGGCGCTCCTAGACTAAGAGGCTTTCATGAGAGCCCAACCAGTCACAGCGTGCTAGCCTCATTTGGATCCTGCTTCACACAAGCAGCTTTGAAAACAAACAAACAAACAAACAAACAAGACATTTGTGGGACAGTTAGAAGTTGGAGGACCTAAATATTGGATCCTAAGCAACGATCACTAACTATTTTAGGTATTTTGGGTGCCATGACGGTGTTCTGGCTCTGTGTGAGAGCCCTTGCCTTTTAGAAACACACGGGAAAGATTTGTAGATAAAATGATCCGATGCGGAGGGCGCTTAGGGAGTGATGGTCTAGATGGAACAAGTTTGGCTGTGAACTGACAATTCTAGAAATTGAATGATGGGTGTATGAGAATTAATTACCCTTGTGGTCTACTCTTGCATAAGTTTTATGATTTCTGTAATAAAAAGTGTAAGAAAAAAAGCTTAATGGGGATTCATCCCGGCTAACCAGGCACATTTGCTGAGGTGTTGGAAAGGACTGCTTGTCAGAGTTGCATAATGGTTGGGGGGTAAATATGGAAGTTCATCAATCAGAAAGGCTATAGTGAGGAGCTAGCTGGCAACTGGCCCAGCTCTGTGTGGCTGTCATCTAGCCTCCAGGCCAATTTGCCCTCTATAAATAACAGTCTATATGAATGCTTTACTATTTTAAAGCACATTTGTCACAGCTGCGAGCATGTTTATTTACGTAGCTGTGAACCCTTTTGTAAACATCACTATCTCAAAATTGCCCGTGTGTCAGGAACATAAAGGGCCCCCTTTAAAAATATATTTGCAGGATGAGACACGGCCAGTTCCCAGATGTCTGGGTGGCTGGTGTCAGAATTTTCCAGGGTTTGATTCGTTTTCAAAAATAGAATCACATGACTGAAAGGTTCTCGAGAGGTCACCGTGCACAACCCTCAGACCATGGGCTGGACCAGATGCAAGTCCTCCACCAAGGATGTGAGTCTGTCTGCTGTGGGTGTGAGTCCATCTTTTATGAGGCTAGAGGACTTATCGAATGGAGGACTCGGGCTAGGACCTGCAGGGCATCAAAGCTGGGCAAGATCACGTCCTGTCTTCAAGGAGCTTCCTTTTCATTTTCTAAAATGGAGCCTGACTCTAAGTGATGGGGCAAACAGGCTTGCTGCAGTAGAGAATATAATGCATCAACAGAACACCAACTGGCCTGTGCTGGACCCGGGCGCTCAGCAGACTGAAGGACCCCAGTGGATACTGGGCTTACTGCAGGAAGGCTCAGATTTCCAGAAAACACCATAGTGGAATCACTGTGTGTCCACAACATGCATGAAAGGAAGAGAGCACTGTGGTGAGGCTGCAGTGCAGGGCTCATCCTTGGAAGATGCCTGCTAATTGGGCTCACTGATAGTGGTTTAAGGTCAACTAAGACATTTTTGAAAGAAGGGATGAATAAAGTGGAAATCATTTGGGGTCAGCTTGCTGTTTGCAAGGCTCCCGCTTCCCATCTGGCCCCGTAATGAATCATTAGATCCTTGTGAATTTGTTTTCCTTGGTGTGCATTTGGTTTACACTTATTTTTTTTTTTTTCCTGTGGGTTTGACTCCTGGAATCATTCTTCCTATCCCTCAAGGGCCTGTTTAATACCCATTAATTCCATTTGTATGGAAAGTATTCACAAAGAAAAAGTATCCCGCTGAAGCTTAAGAGATCAGATGTGCTGGAAGTATTGACCTCTAGGAATCCCATCAGGGAAAGATCAAGACCTATCCAGCTTCCAGACAAACCCAGAACTTTCTAGAACATTCTTCCCTCCACATAACAGAAATTAGAAAACTTTTTTTTTTTTTTAATTAAGAGCAGTTGCTTTCCCCCGAGAATGGCAGTAAAGTGTTTTGATTTTTGTTTGCTGGAAACTACCAAGTTTTCTCTAAGAAAGCAGTAAGAAAGGCTACTGAATGCTCAGAGGTGAGTATCACTGTTAATTACCAAGAAAACATTGTTCCTCCCTTTAGAAAGTCTCACTCATCACAAGCTGCCCTCAGAAACACAGAGTCTGCCCCAGGGAGAATTCCAGCTCAGGGACATTACAAAGATAATTTGCTTATTCCGGATTCATTTATTTTTCTCAAGATTGGGCTTCCATCTGAGGGAACCCGAAGCTGAGCTCCTGCAATTTGAAGCTTTGATTAACACCAGTAACCAGAGGGTACATCTCCAGTGGCTTTTGCTTCTTGAGCTCAAAGATGGAACCATAAGAAGGCTTGTCCACTCCCCTCCCTCATGTCCTTCTGGGAGAGTTTATAATGAGAAATCTAACATAAGGACTGCATCACGGGTGGTTGGTTTATGCTGCGGGTGGCTGCTTGGCATTGGTCACCACTAGGGGGATACAGAGTCCCTGTGTTCAGCCGAGGTGGGAGAAGTTTCTGGTCTATGAGAAAATGACCAAGCTCCCGGTTTGGATTGGTTCCTCCCCTCCCTCCTCCTCTTTTTTCTTCCTCCTCCCCCTACACAGCATTGCCTCACGAGTACCCCCCGGAGAAAGTCAGGCTCAGGGTACACATAACCCCACTCACATGTGCAGCTCTGAGTATTTCAGGTGAATTATTTTGTCATTCTTTAAAGCTATTTTCGAATTAGGTCCGTTTTCCTTTTGTTCTATGGAAAGGAGCGCACTCCTATCACGGAGCCCCACGCAAAGACTTTTACTCACATTTTCATTGCTGGCTGCATCTAAAAAACCGATTGCAAAAGTTTCCACCACTCTGTGAGAAGTTAGTTAGAGGTTATGACCTTGCCTGTTGGGTACAGGAAAACAGAAAGATGGGACCGATGACTTTCAAGGGATGACTGAGATCAGGTTATGGGTTGAAGAAGAATCTGGGGTCAGGCTGTTGGGCGGGCATTTTCAGATTATATAAATGAACCCAGAACCAGAGGTTGCAGACTTCAAAGCACAGAAGGGCAGCTTGCTATCTAAAGAGGATTTTAAGGCTACTATTGATAACTCCGAAGAACAGGAAAGAAAATCATGGATTTGGACTCCAGTTTATACTTTTCCTGTGGGGCACTATTCTTAGCTTAAGTCAGGAATGTCTGGCTCTATTTTGTGGAATGTTCCCGGTAAATCTAGGCAGGACCTGCTTTGCTGTTGGGATGTAGAGCACATGTCAAATTCAGATATGAGTGAAGACTTCAACAAAGACAGACCATTTCACTATTTTGAGAACAGATCGTTTTCCCCCAGAACACGCCAATGATCGGCCATTAACAGCAGAAGGGTCAATAGGATTGTGATGAATGGATTTTCAATTTTTTCCCTTTCCTGTTAAGATTATTTACTGCAGTAATATCAGCTGGGGGTTCAGCAGGTAGAGTATGCAGAAAGACACCCAGCTTTCACTTGATATCAGAGAAGAGCCCGTGCCCTGGGTCTTGCAAATGACTCCCAAAGAAGGGGTGAAATTGCATTTTTATTAAAGCAATTGGTCAGCCTTCCTTTGAAAGGCTTAACTTTTTCCTCTTGGCTTGCTGTTAAATAACCTCAAGTATTTAAATTCAGCAATGTTTTAGAGCCCTTTAAAGGCACTTCAGAGACAGATAAGATTTTAACGTAAGGAAATATTTGGACATTTAAAATACAGTAAGTAGTGCTTTCAAAAAAGCATTGATTAGTTTATTTTCCAAAAGCTTTTAAAAAGCTAAATGGTTAGACTTCTTGATGGCTACACAGGTTAGAGGACACACAGGTGTACCATGTCATGAAACAAGGGGATGGGGTCAATAGTGAATGAGGTTCAATTTTTCACATTTCATCATAAATGAGTCAGGTCCAGCTTACAAAGAGCGTTGATCCCACAGACGCCCCAGCATGGAACATGTCTTACCTGTAGCCTCCACCATTCCTTCTAAGATGACCACAATTTCTAGTTCCTCTTTGGGCAGCTGGGCTTTGGAGATCTCCCAGAAAGGACTCTGTTGGTTGATTTCGTGACTGATGATGAGCGGCGACACCAGAAACAGACGGTCATCCCCGGTGTAATACCCTACATTGATATCTGTTTGGTTCAAGGGGATGAACTCACCCTCTGAGGTCTGTTTGGATTTGATCAACTTGGCTCGGATGGAGGCCTCTACAATGTGGGAATTCCTAAGATCCCCTACTCGGAACATCAGGCACAGTTTTCCATCCCGCATGGAGATCACCGCATGGGTGGAAAAGACCAGGGTCTCTGCCCTCTTCTTGGGTTGTGATATTTTTACAAACATGCATCCCACCATGAATGCATTGACAATGGACCCCAGCACAGATTGGATTAAGAGGAGAATAATTCCCTCTGGGCACTTGTCTGTGATGACCCGGTAGCCATAGCCGATGGTGGTTTCTGTCTCTATGGAGAATAAAAAAGCGGAGACGAACCCGTTGAGGTTGGTGACACAGGGAGTCCATGAAGGGTCCTCTATGTGGTCCATGTCTCCTCGGATGTATGCGATTAGCCACCAGATCATCCCAAAAAAGAGCCATGTCACTGTGTAAACCATGACGAAAATCAGCAGGTTGAATCTCCACTTGAGGTCCACTAAGGTGGTGAAGATGTCAGTCAGGTAGCGATAGGTCTCTCTCACATTGCCATGATGGACATTGCATTTTCCATCTTTCCTCACGTACCTCTGGATTTTCCTTTTGGTCCGGTCTCGGCTGATGTGTCTTGGCAGGTCGTCCCTGGCCTGCTTAGGCAACTTTGGCTGGTGGATGGCCACAGGGCTCTCAACATCCTGATCCATGGAGTCGCCCTCTAGGACATTAGCTGGTGGTTTGGAGGAAAGAAAAGAAAAGTTGAATGAAATGCTGGTTCTTTGGGGGTCATGGAAACCACACTGTGTAGGGTATATGGTGGTGAAACCAAATAGCAAATTTTGTAGCTATTAACAGAACAGATGAAGCCATTTTTTATTTGGCTTCTCTGGACAGGCCTTCAGTTGACTTGGACTTCTGTGCCCTGCCATCTAGCTTGTGTAGGTACCTCCCCACCCTTCCCGCCAGGACAGAGCTTACTGCTGTGAAATGGTCTCCCTACCAGCAAGTTCTGGGAGCCAGCCCCTCTGTGGGATGCCTTCCCAGTCTATCTGAGATGGTGTCACATGGTCCCCAGCACACGCTCGATAAAGAAATGTTTGAATTCAGACAGTCTGAATGGGCTGAATTGTGTCCCCCCTCCCCCAAACCCATATTGAAGACCTACACCCCATTGTTACTGTCGTTGGAAATAGGGCCTTTAAGGAGATAACTAACATTAAATGAGGTCGTAAGAGAGGCACCCTGATAGGATTGTGTCCTTATAAGAAGAGGAAAAGACCCCAGGGGTGTGCACACAGAGGAGAGGCCACGTGAAGACACAACGAGAAGGCGGCCATTTGCAAGCCAAGAAGAGAGGTCTTCCAACCCATGCAAGGTGGCCAGAAACGAATCCTGCCAGCATCTTGATCTAAAACCTCCAGCCCTGCCCCATACTCCGGTCTTCTGTTAGGACAGCCTGAGTAGACCAATGCGCTAGTCAGATTCATTGAGCCTGAGTTGCCACATTTACAAAATGGTGATCACGATACACAATTTATAGGGTTGTTGTAAAGTTAAACGGAACGATGTATGTGCCATGTGCCTGCCAGCACTTTGCAAGTACCCTCCTTCCATTTAGGGCCAGAATTTTGCGTGCACTCTTTAAATTGTTACTCGAATTTCAGAGCTGAAAAACGAAAATTCTGGTTTTGGTTGGTAAGGATGCGTGCATTATATTCTGATGGTTGATTTGATGCCAAGGTTAAAAAAAGGTGTGGGGAAATGTTTTCTCTCTTTCTATGTGTTACACGTTTAATTTGGTTTCTGCCTCAACATGTAATATCTGCAGTTTTGGCTTATGGTTATTTCCTTTCTGACGCTGTCATGACTCACGCATTGGTATAGTCGTTAGTTAACAGTGCATTAGGAAAACTCTTCTGGAATCTGAGTGCAAAGGGAAGTTTGGAAATGATGCTGCTAGTAAACACATCAACTAGTGTATGAAATGACTTTTTCAGCCAATAATTTTAAAGCTTTCTAAAAGTTTTATAAGCAGTTTCTTTCCCTAGGTTTTCCTCCTGTGTCTTGTGTCTGCCATGGCTTTTCTCTGCGGCAACTACGTTTTCCCCTGGGTTAAAGGAAAAACACAGTTGGTTGAGAAAACATTTATCTGAATAAGAACATAGCTTAGGATAGGACGTGAGTGGTACCAACTTCACTTATGGATTAACCTTGTTCACGGTTGGTTAGTTTCCTTAAAAATCAATCCCATAGATCTGTTTTTATGTTTCAGCCCAAGGAAGACAGAGCATCCGGTCTGCAAAGCCTACTGTTTGGTTTGACAACTTTGACTTTTATATCATTGCCCTCAATAGCCTTCATTTGTAAAAGAAACTTTGCTTGTTCTTTTTCTTCTTCGAACAGAGAAACCAGGACAGGCGTCAAAGGGAAGCAGCTGAGGTCGGGACAGGAGGGAGGGAGGGAGGTGGGGTGGGGCATCGGGATGGAAGGCAAGGCCCTGTCTTTGCTCGCTGCCAGCACCCCTACCAGGCGAGGTGTTTGTGACCCGGAGCCGTCTCACCTGAGCTCTCTCTGCTGATTTTGCCCTGATTGGGAGCCTCTCAATATGACTTCACGGGGGATAAACCCAGGGCTCAAACCCACTGGGCTGGGGAGGCTTTGTCTGCAGGACACAAGTGCCTGAGTGGACCTGGGGTAGGGTTCTGCCTTGACCCGGGAGGTTAAGCCCTCCGACTGTCAGAGCCACCCTGAGCCCTTGTGTCCCCAAGTCCTTCAGTCCTTCCACCCCCAAGAAGAGAGTTTGTCTGATTAGCTGACTCTTAGGAGTCTTCGATGATATTTCATACTTTCAAATGTCACAGAGGAAATATACAACCCTCCTCCCTGGGCCCCCAATTTGAAGAGGCTTTTCTGCTTTTTCTGTCTGGGCTATACCTTCAAATCCAGGCATCCATCCTGGCCTGGAAGAACCTGTCTCAAAGGTTACCGAGTGAGTAGAGACAAGTGCTCCTGGGAGCCTGCTGGTCTATCCTCCACATTCTTTGTTTGTTTGTTTGCTTAGTTTTCTTCTTTTTCTAGCTCAGGACCGGACCAAATCTCCCAGTCTCCTTTGCATTGAGAGGTGAGCCAGTGCAGAGTCTTGGCAAGTCTGGAGCCGGTCCTTCCGGGTCAAGGCCTCAAACAGGAGGGAGGTGTGCCCTCTCCTCTGCCCCTGCCCCTTCTACGGAGGGTGGTGGAGTCAGAAGGTGGTGGAGGGCCCTGGGTTAGTGGCAAAAAGCCATCTGACTAGAAACAAGAAAAAAAAGGTTTGAGCCATTATGTATTTTTGTGTCTATTATCAAATACAGTCTTACGTCTCATTTTAGGGGCTGCACTCCTGACATGGAGAAGCAGAGAGAAGTGTCATGGGTGGGGGGCAGGGGGGACTGGTGTGGGAAGGAGCAGGGAGAGAGGAAGTCAGGATGGAATGTTTGAGTCTAAGCGTCTACAATGAACTGCCATGTGGTTAGTCCAATGCTTGGGCTTGGTGTTGGGGAAAAGTAAATGCATATGCTACTTAAGAGCTTTTTATTTTTTTTTAATATTCACTTATTTTTGAGAGAGAGAGAGAGAGAGAGAGCCCACGTGCATGTGAGTGGGGGAGGGACAGAGAGAGAAAGGGAGACACAGAATCTGAAGCAGCTCCAGTCTCCGAGCTGTCAGCACAGAGCCCGATGTGGGGCTCAAACTCACGAACCGTGAGATCGTGACCTGAGCCCAAATCAGACGCTAAACTGACTGAGCCACCCAGGCGTCCCAAGAGCCTTTTAAAACAAATAAAAATGTAATCAAACAAAGACAGCCAAACCTCCTGGGGGGGGAGTGAGATGGGAAGGTGGCCTTTAAGGTGCCCCTGCAGGTGAGACAGTGCATGCAGGCAAGATGCCTCCATGGGAAGATGGTGAAGGGGTTCAGAATAGGTCACCCCCAAAACATGCCGCTTTGGCATACTGATTATTTTGAATGGAAGGTACTTATGAAACAGCCAGCGAAAGAACACTCTGACCCTCCCGTCCTCCTGAAAGCAGGAGATGAATCTCTCGTGGGAAAGGTGCTCTCTCTGTGCCAAGAGGGAGACTGTCTTCACCAGAGACGGAGAACTGGGGGCTGGGAAGGCTGCGTAGACAAACTTTGTTAAGCGAACCCACATCTTCCTAGTCACTCCTTTACCATTTATTACCCAGCCCCCTTGTCTTGATCGTGCTTCACACACTGATGGTTTCTTTGTCTGAATGGTAGGAAAGCTTTCTGCTCTGGTCACTCCTTCTGTCTGTACCCTTGTGAGGCTCCCATGTACACATGTTGTTCTTTTCTCCTGTGATTCTATGTCGGCTTAATTCTTTCTTTCTTTCTTTTTTTTTTTTTTTTCTTGAGAGAGCGAGAGAGTGCACGTGTGCGAGCAGAGGAGAGAGGCAGAGAGAGAGGGAGGGAGAATCTTAAGCAGGTTTCACACTCAGCTCAGACCCTGACACCGGGCTTGATCACACACTATCCTGGGATCATCACCCGAGCCGGAATCGACTGAGCGCTTAACTAGCTGAGCCACCCAGGAGCCAATGTGTCAGCTTAATTCTTAGCTCAGCCAGAGAGCCAGGGAGGGGAGAGGAGGATGTTGCCCCTGGCAGTGAGAGGTGAAGGATGGGCCTCCTGATTACCAGGCTGCCAGGGCAGGCACAGGGGTGAGAGAAACCAAAAACCGAATGATGTGGGAGGGCTTGGGGCATAGAAGATACTGGAGCAGGAGTCCCAAGGGGCAGGAAGGGTGGGACCAATGAGGAAGGGTGTGTGGAGTGCGCAGAATGGGGGGGGGCATCTAGCCTCCAGGCTGGGTCCAGAGCAATCGTGGGGAGCCCTGGACCAGGGAGGGGGGCATCCCAGGTCTGAGCCGTGAAGGAGACTCAGCACCCTCGGCGGAATGCAAATGTGAGCAGGGGAAATATTGAAGGGAATGTTAATGATGGCTCTTAACAGTTCTTTTCTTGCCTGTATCCCCAGGTGTGGATTTGAGGGGAGACCTGAATTGCATTCGCAGGAGCATTTTGAGCCGCTCAGCAGCTGCACGTGGGAAAGCTGACTTTTGTCCCCTGGGGTCCTGTACAGCGGGTGATGCTAACTTCTGGCGCCGTTCCACTGCTCAGAAACTGGCCCTGAAGCCTAACCAACCCCCACCCCCCGTGCGCGCATGCAGCAGTGGCCACGTGCTCAGACCCACTACCACACGTGCCACTCTGTGCAGGTGGTTTGACCAGAGAGAACATAGAGGACCTCTGGGTGCGAGAGGACGCGGCAGCAGCCCCCAGCATCCTGATGATTTCCTGGACGAATTGTTTAGAGTAAATGTGCGTCTGTGTGATAAAGCCAGTAGTTGTTGTTGCTGTGTGTGTGTGTGTTTTATCCCTGTCTTGTTTCTTTTTTCCCCTCTCTCTTTCCAAAAGGTGATCAATTGGCATAAAAACAAGCTAAGGTGCAAAACAGCCTAATGTTGAAATTTAGCCTGAAAGAAAAAAATGACAAGTGACAGAGCCCCAAGCTGGAAGGGGCCTGGTCCCTGAATCACAGGAATCATGCAGGACTTTGGGAGCTGGGCTCATCCAGGGAGGGGCTCGCGGGTGCCCTGGCCGGTTTAAATGTTCTCTTGATGGGAAATCGTTCCATTTCAAACTATGTATGAATTCTGTGGGTGATGCTTCCGGCGCCAAGGGGAATGTTCAAAAAGGACTTAAGGAATATTTAATGCTTTTGGAAAAAGCTGACAGGAAAACAGGAGAGATCTCCAACGGATGTGCAAAAATCAAAAGTTGGAAGGAAAGACACACAGATGTGAACAGGTAATTCAGAGTGGGTGGCTTATGGGTGCTTTAAAATTTTCTTTTAAATATTCTGATTTTTGCAAATTTTCTAGGATGAGCTTATATTACTTTTAGAATCAAAGAGAAAAAAAGGAATTTTCAAAGACAGCGTTGAGACCCTTCTGGTGTATGATTTAAAGAATCTGAGAAAATCATAACTAAATCCCCACTGTTGGGACAGCATCAGTGGGAATACAGAATGCCAGGGGAGGTGAGGGGCTAGTCAACTGCCCCTGGGACTGGCCAGTGGTCTCCACAAGGCCTGAAGACCTAGGTGGCTGTTGCAATGAGATGCAAGAGAAAAGGAACATATGTGATCCTCCTGGTGGTTTTAATTCAGTGTCACTTGTTCAGGAGGACCCTTAGTGGCACAGAATCATGGTTGCTTCCTCATTAAAAATTATCTCCTGATAATGCCCATTGACTAATGAATGGATCAAGAAGATGTGGAACATATACACAGTGGAATACTACTCAGTCATCAAAAAGGATGAAACAAAACAAATGAGTAAAGGGGGGAAAAAGAGAGAGAGAGAGAGGCAAACCAAGAAACAGGCTCTTAACTATAGAGAACAAACTGATGGCTTCCAGAGGGGAGGGAAGTGAGGGGATGGGTAAAATAAGCAATAGTGACTACGGGGTGCACTGTTGTGAGAAGCACTGGGTGATGTGTGGAAGTGTTGAATCACTATGTTGTACACAAGAAACTAGTATTACACTGTATGTTAACTAACTGCAATTTAACTAAAAGCTAAAAAGAAATGACCTATTTGAGGAAAAGATGATGTACAGAATGGAAGATAATATTTGCAAAGCATATATTACATAAGGGACTAATGTTCAAAATATATAAAGAATTCCTACAACTCAGCAACAGAAAACAAACAACCCAATTTAGAGATGGGCAAAGGACTAGAACAGGCATTTTCCCAAAGACGCGCCGATGGCTTAACAACCGCACGAACAGAAGTTCAACATGAACAGGTCACTGGCCATTAGGGAAATGCAAATCAAAACCACACTATCGCTTCACACCCATTAGGATGACTGTTAAGAAAAAAAGGGAAAATAAGTGTTGGTGAAGATGTGGAGAAATTGCAACTTTGGTGCTTTGCTGGAGGGAATGTAAAATGGTGCATCTGCTGTGGAAAATAGTATAGAAGTTCCTTAAAAAATAAACTTAGAATTACCACGTGATCCCCCCCCCCATTCCACTTCTGGGTGTAAACCTGAAAGAATTGATAGCAGGGACTCGAACAGAAACTTGCACACCCATGTTTATAGCAGCACTATTCACAATAGCTAAAAGGGGAAACCACCTCCATGTCCAGCAGCAGATGAAGGGATGAACAACATGTGGTCCGGCCACCCAACGGAAGATTAGTCAGTCTTGAAAAGGAATAAAATTCTGACGTGCTATGACATGAACGAACATTGAAAGCATTACCTTGGGTGAAATAGGTCAGGTACGGAACAAATATTATATGATTTCACTGACGTGAGGCATCTAGGCTAGACAAATGCATGGAGACAGAGAATACAACAGAGGTTATCAGGGGCTAGGGGGAGGGAGGAATGGGGAGTTATTTGTTTGTGACGATAACGAAAATTCTGGAAATGGATAGTAGTCATGGTGTCCCAACATTGCGAGTATTTGCGGTGCTAATTTTATGTTTTGTATATTTTACTACAATTTAAAAGAAAGACCGACTCAAATATTTGGTTCTTGTGTTATTGAGAGTCCCTAGGTGGTCTGTCAGATGTGGCTCACTTTTCTTTCGCTCTACTTTCTTGTTTTCTCCCCTGAATCGAAAAACGTGGTACATTTGGTTTAACACTGTTGATTAGAGGAGGCAATTTAAAATGCAAGGCATCTTGCCACGTGAGGTCTAGTCCGGAGCTTTACAAAGACCTCGCTGGGAAGGAATGTCTCTGGTCAGAAGCAAGCAACACATTAAAATATAGTGTGAAAATGGAGATGAGGGAAAAGGGCACTGGAAAGATAGCAGCAACTCAAACCTAAATCTGTCTTGGGTGGAGAGCAGGATGGGTTTGCTCAAGGAAGGGGTGAGTGTGTGCTTGCTTCTTGATAGACAAAAGCTGGAATGGTGGGGCACCTGAAAAGCAGGAACAGCACGTGTGAGAGTCTTGAAGGCGTGAAGCAGCTCTGTTTGGGAATAATGGAGATTCTGGAATAGAGCACATGTCGGGGGGGGGGGGATGGAAGGAGCTAGGAGAGCAGTGGATGAGAGCCAGGCCTCTATACTGGGCTATGGAGATTGGTCTTAAAATGAGGAGTGACATGATTGAATATTTTATTTTAGAAAGACCCTTCTGGAGGGTAGTCACGTGGAGTATAGATTAGAGGCAAGCATTGGCAAACTTTTTCGGCAAAGGGCCAGTAGTAAATATTTTAGTCTTTGTAGACAACCTAGGTGTCTTTTGTGTATTCTTCTTTGTTTCTTAAACACTTCTTATAGCCCTTCAAAAATGTAAAACTAATCTTAGCTCGTGAGCAGCACAAAAAGAGGCCGCAGGTGGGATTTGCTGAAATTTGGAGACAGAATGCCAGCAAGAAGAAGCAGCAGCTAGGTGCTGGACTAAGGGAGCAGTCATGAGGATGAAGAGGTGGCAGTGGATTTGGGATCAAATAAGAAGCAGAATTATCATAACGTGGAGATGAGCAACTGCAGTGGGGTGTGGGCAGGAGACCTTCTAGGGATGGTGGTACGGTCCGGAAAGATTGAGGGCAGAGGTTGATGCCAGTTTGGGCTGGTTCCGTGAGCATGTGTGGGCAATCAGGTGTGGGGGGCTGAAGCTGAGCAGTGACCTGGACTGGGCTCTGGGCTGGGAAGGTCGTCAGAGCATATAAGGGGGAGCTGACATTGTGGGTACGGATGACAGTTCTGTGGGGACATTGCACAGAGTTAGAAGAGGTTATAGAAGACAGGACTCTGGAAAATAATTACATTAGGAAATCAGAAGTAGAGGCAGAGCCAGAGGAAGGGACGAGAGGTGTGAGGAGCAGGAGGAGCGAGCAGGGCAGGAAGCCAAGTGGGACTCCAGCCCAGGGGGCAGACAAAGGGGACGTGACTCGGCACACACTGTGGGGACAACTGTATGCCCACTTGGAAGAAGAGCGATGAGCCCCTTCCTTATTTCGTATATCAGAATAAATTCCAAGTGGATTAAGGATTTAAATGCCAAGAAAAAAAAAAGCCCTACAGAAGGCGTAGAAGATATATTTTTATAATTGTTAAGAGTTGAGAAAGCCTTTCTAACCATGATAGGAATCCAGAAACTATTTTCAAAGACTGGTATTTTTGTCAGTATAAAAATTTTCAGTGTTTGTTAAAAATGTAAGAAGACAAACCAGGAAAAATATTTGCAACACATAACATACATATTCCCAATTTACAAAAGCAATAAATACCTCCATAGAAAAAAATGATCATAGAAAATGAATAAGGAGTTTATAAGAGAAGAAATACACAGAGCTAAAAAGCATATGGAAAGACTGTTCAACCAAGTAAAAGCAATGCAAACACAATAACATTTTTTTAACCTTGAAGTTGGCACAATTAGAACTGAATGACAAATGTATGTGGAGCGTGTGTGTGTCGGGAGACACAGAGGAATTGCGAATGCGTATACTTTAAGGGCAGAGTAACCGGAAAGGTCTTTCTGGAGGGCACGTGACAGGAGGTCTCATAATTTGGGGATGATTAGATGCCTTGGATCAGCCATTCAGGGTCTAGATATTTTTCTAAGAAAATGGTGTTGCAAACGTCTGTCACTTGTACAAGGATATTGTATATTGCAGCCTCTCTCATAATAGTGAAAAATTAGAAACAACCTAAATGTCTGTCATCAAGCACTGGTTGAATGTATTGTTGCAGATACAGTCAATGGAATATTATGCGGCCATTAAAAGTGATTTTCCAATATTTTGGGGTCTTCGATTCTTTGTGTCAAGATCACTTTCTTACCGAAGCTTAAATTTACGCCCCTCCCCCTTCCTTTTAAAATTGCAATTGTTGCCGCCCCAGAACTCATGTCACTTTTTCTCGTGCTACTGTTTGCTTTTCCTGTAGTACTTTTCACTCTTGGCATCCAAGAGGTTAGTTATTATGCAAACTTTTTTTTAAGTTTATTTATTTTGAGAGAAAGAGAGTCAGCAGAGGTGAGGCAGAGAGAGAGAGAGAGGGAGACAGAATCTCAAGCAGGCTCCAAGCTCAGCACGGAGCCCTACGTGGGGTTTGAGCTCACCACCTTGAGGTCATGACTTGAGCTGAAATCAAGAGTCAGATGCTCAGCCGACTGAGTCACCCAGGTGCCCCATATTATGTGAACTTCTTATTATCTTTTGGCCCCTGGTCAGAAGGTGAGCTCCTGAGGGCAGAGATCTCTGTGTGTTTTATTCACTGATGGATCTGAGGCCCTGGAAAAAGTGCCTGACTTATGGAAAATGCTAGCACCTATTTACTGAATGAACGGGTCCCCTGTGTTTATTGGCCTGGCAGGCTGTCCATGACAGTGTTAAGTGAAAAAGCAGAATAAGAAAATTACAGTCCTTTGCATATAGTGCCATTTTGCATTAGTCTGTGTGTGTGTGTGTGTGTGTGTGTGTGTGTGTGTGTGAAGAATGTAATCCAAAATATTAATTCGATCAGTCTCTGAGTTGTACGTTTGTGGGTGTTTTTGCTTTCTTTCAATGTTTCTACATTTAAATTTTCCCTTAATATGCTCCTAGTATCTAAAATATCAGTAGGAAACATCAAGCTCTTCCAGTTTTGAATAACAAGCAAACGTTGCCCAGAGCTACTGAGCGATGTCCACTGGGCTTGGCGAATTTACCAGTGCAGTGGGTTGAATCATGTCCCCACCACCAATTCATGTCTATCCCGAACCTCAGAATGTGATCTTATTTTCAAGTAAGGTCTTTGCAGATATAATTAAAGTAAGGATTAAGATCAGATCACACTGGATTAGGGTGGGCCCAAATTCCAATTAGAGCGTCCCCGTAAGAGAAAGAAAAGGACATACGGAGACACAGAGAAGGCCACGTGGTGGCAGACGGAGGGATTTAGGTGATGGTGCTAGAGTCATGAGAGGCTGAGAGAGGCAAAGAGGGATTCTCCTCTAGAGCTTTTGGAGGGAGCGTGGCCCTGCAGACACCGTAATTTTGGACTCTGACCTCGAGGACAGGGTGAGAGAGTAAATTTCTGTTGTTTTAAGCCACTTATGTTGAACTGACTTGTGTGACCACCACAGGAAACTAATACAACTAATCCAGCAGATAGGGGGTTATGTCATCTGATGATGGGTCTAACGTCAGATTACAGTCATTTGAGAAGTGACCGGTCAGGAAGTGACCGGGTGAGAAAACAGAAGTATAAACAATGTGTTTAAAGTCCGAGAACTGGAGGGAGAGGATGAAATGGGGACCTTGTGTGCATGTGTTTTGGATGCTGAGAAGGAAGCAAAGTGGAGATGTTGCCCCCTTGAGGCTGGGAGCAGTGATGGGGTGGGGTGTTTGGTGGAACGGAGGTCAGTCCAAGGTACTGTAGATGGAGGACTGGGGAAATACAGAAAAAGGGGCAAAACATCCTCCCAGAGAGGTAGCAATGATAAGGACAGGAGGGAAAGATGGGAAGGGGATGATGACGACATCTCAGGTTTTGTTTTGGAGGCTTCAGTTTGGCTCGTTTTCCAGTGTAGATGTCAAGAAAACCATACTCCAGCAGATCCATTGAATTAAACATATGTCTAGCAATGCCAATAACTGAACTCTGTAGAATCGAAGATCAGGCCAAACTTTCCCCATGCTTAGTGGTCAGGAAAAGCATATGTAAATGCATATTTGTATACTGTTGTTCACAGCAGCATTTTTCACAATATCCAAAAGGTCGGAGCAACCTAAGTGTCCCCCAAAATGAATGGATAGGCCAAATGTGGTACAGACATGAAATGGGATATTGTTCAGCCTTAGAAAGGAAGGAAACTCTGACACCTGCTACTACATGGATGAAGTTTGAGGACATTATGCCGAGCGCAATAAGCCAGACACAAAAGGACAGATACTGTATGATTCCACTTACATAACGTCCCCAGAGTAGTCAGATCCATTGAGACAGAAAGTAGAGTGGTAGTTACTGGGTACTGGGCGAGGGGGACGGGAGTTAGTGTTGCATACGCTTCGGTTTTGGAAGATGTGTGCACAACAATGTGAATGTACTCGACGCGATGGAACCATACACTTAAAAACGGTTATGTCCATCAACTGATGAATGGATAAAGAAGTTGTGGTTTATATATACAATGGACTACAACTTGGCAATGACAAAGAATGAAATCCTGCCATTTGCAGTGACGTGGATGGAACTGGAGGGTATTATGCTAAGTGAAATAAGTCAGTCAGAGAAAGACAGATATCATATGTTATTACTCATGTGGAACTTGGGAAACTTAACAGATGACCGGGGGGAAAGGAAAGGGAAAAATAGTTACAAACAGAGAGGGAGGGAGGCAAACCATAAGAGACTCTTAAATACAGAGAACAAATTGAGGGTTGATGGGGGGTGGGGAGAGGGGAAAATGGGTGATGGGCATTGAGGAGGGCACTTGCTGGGACAAGCACAGGGTGTTGTATGTAAGCCATGAGTCATGGGAATCTACCCCCAAAACCATACAGAGCGCACTGTATACACTGTATGTTAGCAAACTTGACAATAAATTATATTCAAAAACATGGTTAAAATGGTAGCGGCGTCTGGGTGGCTCAGTTCGTTAAATATCTGACTCGATTTCATCTCAGGTCATGATCTCACCGTTGTAGGATCGAGCCCTGCATCGGGCTCTGCACCGACATCACAGACCCCGCTTATAATTCTCTCTCTTCCTCTCTCCATGCCCCTTCCTGCTCATTCTATCTCTCAAAATAAATAAACATCTAAAAATTTTAAAAAATGGCTAGAATGGTAAATTGTATGTTTTGCATATTTTACCACAATAAAAAAGTAAATTGCGTTAAAAAAAGAAAAGCATATATGTTTTCTAAATGAGAGGAGATGAGCAGTTCTAAAATGCTGCAGCCCTAGGGCGGGGTGGGATTTTCCTGCCTTATTCAATCTTGCATGGTTCAACTGTTGCTCCCATTTTTCCCATTTTTACGACCGAGACACATATGACGGATGACTCAGCGCTATAGTCACCAGTGGTGCCCAAAGTTCAGGATCAGTTTCCTTTGGCTCCTTGCCCGGATGCTCATCTTCTTGTGTAAGTCCCTTAGCTGAAGCTTGTCCCCAGGACTGGGGATGTCTGATGCGTCATGAGAAGGCGAGGTGTACTTTGCCCTGTACTTTGAGCTGTCGTGACTTTGGGAGATGGCTGTAGTCGCAGATCCAGAGGGACTGGAGAGTTTAATGTCATTGTGTGGAAGAACAGCTCTTACATCCCGCTGGAAACATGTGACAGCTACCAAAGGGCAAAGGCTCTTATTAAAATTTTAGCTTGGGGGCTCTACAACATGAACCTAAATTTAGAATGTCTAGTCCCCACTGCAAGGTCGGAGGACCAACATTAGCTGCTCTGCGCGTGGATATGACTTTGTAAAATGTGCAATTTCAATGCTCAAAGGAGAGAAGTGACAGGTTGTTTTGGGCTGGCTGAAGGTGATCGACATCCAATAATCTGATTTCCTTCTAAAAGAACTTCAAGAATCAGAGCCTTAGACAATTAGAACCATTGGGAACCTCTTAGGACCACCGCATATAGTTGTGTGGGTTGCCCACTGCACAAGGACAGTGGTTTCCTTGCTGGTTTCCTTCTGGAGCAAGAATCCTTTATGGCTCTTGATTACTCCAGTATCGGGTTCAGACTTAGACGGATCTGGGGAATCCCTGCTCTGCAGCCCCCTAACCGGGACACCTGGAACCACAAATTCTTCTTCTTCTTTTTTTTTTTTAATTAATGAACTTATTTTATTTAAGTTCAAGTTAGTTAACATACAGTGTAGTCTTGGTTTCAGGAGTAGAACCCAGCGATTCATCTAGATTCTTTATTTGCAAAACAGGCTCAGGGCTACCCTGGGTTGATGGGAGAATTAAAGGGCACGATGCACGCTGAGCAGTGCAGCCTGGGTGACAAGGCGAGGGGCTTTGGCCCTGGGCAGGCCTGGTCTAGAACCTGCTCTCCTACCTCTGATCTGTGTGCGTTTGTTCAGGCCACTTCTGTCTCTGAGTTTCAGTTTGCTTTATTTTTCCAAGGATAAAACGGGAATCGTAAACCTATATTTCAGGGTTACTGTGAGAAAACAATAAATCATGCAAACATAGCACCTGGTCCGTAGCAGATATGGAACAAACGGTAACAATTATGACAGTGTCTGGGTCGAGGAAGGTACACAACTTGCAGCTATAATAATCACGAGTTTTATAAGCTCAACATTGTCCTAGAAACTGTGGGAAATTCAGAAGCAATCTAAGACACAGATGGGCAGACCCTTCTGGAAGTTAAGAGCTTGCCTGGTAACACAAGACCTGCACAGTCTCATAGAATGTGCTGTTGCCTTCTACACTGTGGACGCGAGATGAGGAATGGTCTAGCCTGCCAGAGGCAGAGGTCAGCAGTGGCTGGACTAATGGGCAAGGCATCATGAGGGAGGTGGGACATGGCTGTGACCCTCAAGTATGACAGGAAGAAAGCCAGTCCTCACTGAACATCAAGTACTGGGCTAGTGTTGACACATGGAGGTCTTGTTAGGTTGTGCCGTGTGCAGAAGCTTACACATCCAAAATAGGGTGGAGGTTGGATTCTCCAATAGCTTGGCCTGATCCTGCAGATAGATGAGAGGAAGGGTGTGTGCTCGATGATGGCATGTGTGTATGTGTGTGTATATGCGTGTGCTCGTGCACATGTGGAGTGTGTGTGCGTGCGTATGTGATGTGAAGGAAAGAGCGGCGGCAAGAAGGATGTCCCTTCACTCATGCGCCATTGCAGCAGATGGTCCTAGCATAGTGAAGACAGGGAAACAGAGGCATGTGGATTTGAGGGGTTGTTCTGGGGTAAAGTCCAACCCCAGGGAGGGGAAGGTGGAAATGGAGGAGAAAGGACAGGGTCCAAGAAAGACTTTCTAGGACCTATTGTGTCAGCTAACTGTCTGGTAGGTGGGAACGTTCTGGCATCTTTGGAGACCAACGGGACGGAATGAACTTTTACTGACTCCCTACTCTGTGCCTGCCCTGAGCTGTCTGGCTCCACATATCTTTTCTGTTTCTTCCCATCCTGTGTACAGCTGTGCGGTGTCACAACTTGAGAAAGGCTGAACCCCTAGCCCAAGGTTACCGTCAGAATTGTGTTCGGTCTGGGGTGTCTCATCCCAAGTCGAGGGCATTTTCCATTCATCAGACAACACAGAAGTGCCCAACACCCCAGCCCAGTGGTGCTGAGTGGATGCACGAGCTGTCCCAGGGACAGGAGTGCAGAGGGGCCACCAAGGCCACCAAGCATAGGTACCCAAGAGGTGTTCATGGATGGCGGTCGGGAGGAGCGGCGAGTAGTGGAGGTGAGGGGTGGGGGGTCTGGGTCAGGGAGGCCACGGCAGTGTATTTGGCAGAGGAAAGGCCCTTGCATCTGGCGGCCGGGAGATGGCTAGTGACGCTGAATAGGTGGTCGGGATGGAGGTGATGGTGGGCGGAAGCTGTAAGAGGCAGTCCGTCTGTAGGCGAAGGCGAGAGGTGGCAGAGTGGCTGGGAACAATGAGAGTGAAGCCTAGTTTTCCAAACGAGGGGGAAGGAGCCATGGGAAACTAAGGAGGGGAAACCAAGACAGGAGCAAACAGGATCTCCTGGGGGTTGGGAAGGAATGGAATGCGAGGCTGAACGTTGCCCTCAGAGAGAAGACTAGCCCCTTCCTCTCTGCTGAAGGCACCACGCAAGGCCCAGAGGGGTCTGCAAGGCTGGGCCCAGCTCGGAAGGATGATACCTGTTCCAGTTTCTTCTTCCTGTTGATGGACTTGGTCATCCTCCTGGAGAGCCCACAGAATGATCTGATTTTCTGGTCTCGAGGGAGGCCGGTTTCTTAGTTCCCTAGTAGAGCCGAAACACAAGACCTCCTCCCTCCGATTCTAAAATCGTGGGAAGTCAGATCTTCTACAAGGAATCTGGTTAGCTCTGGAGTGAGGAGAGGGGATGCCCTTTCAAAACACCAAGTCCCTTGTTATGGGTGTGATGGTTCCTCATAGATTAGCTGGGGCAAGACCGATGGGGGCCTCGCAGACCACACCACACCGCGGGCTTTTGCAGCAGAGGAAAGAACACTGACTCCAACCCTCATGTTAGCCACAGTCCCGATTTTAGACAAATGTTTTGGTCCATTTCCCACAAACCCCTTTCTGTTAGGAATTCTATCAAGTGGAAAATGGAATTTCATTTCCTTTGCTGTCCTTCTCCTGGGGCACAACTAACACTGGGTTTCAGAAGGAGAAGAAGGGTCTTGGGTAATTCACTCAGAGCGGTCACCACATAATTGAGGGTTTGAGACAACAGATGCCCACATCCAAACACCTGTTGGGAGGCTCCACCTGCTACCAGCAAAAAAGAGGGGGCCCGGAGAACAGGCTCGGAGGGTACCTTCTCTGCTCTAACAAGGTATGTTTATTTCTACAAGAATTAAACTTGTAAACTGTTATTTCCCTGCATCGTTTCGCCCTTTGACTTCCCATTTCATGCACACACTATAGGCATCATGCTGTTAAACTTTGCACTTGAAAGTTATGTGTTTCGAACAGATTAATGCCGACTTCCTCCTTCCCTACGAAGGCTTGTCCTCTGAACGTATTTCAGTGATTACACTAATTCCTGCATCAATAAAACAGAATTACCTTTCCTGAGATGCTGTTTGAATTCCTAGGGAAACTCGATCAGAATGCAAGAAAGCCTACATTTTGCACTTCATTAAATCTGTGTTGTTCTGGAGAAAACTGCAGTTGGTATTTCAGAGTCTTTTGAAGAGAAGCAGGCTCTCTTCAGTCACTATCTTGGCACTGAGAAGTGGGCACTTCCCAAGCCGGGGTTTTGTAGGGGGGAAATGCATTGGATTTGGGATCTAAAGACTCAAGTCCTCACTTAACCACTTGGTGCCTTATCCTGAGCCACTGCCCTAACTTCCCTGCATCTTGGTGCTCATTTTCCAGTGACAGTTGGTAGACAACATACCCTACCACCTTCCACCCTAAAAACAATTCACTATCCACAATTTTTTCTAGAATGAAATAAGAAATTTCTTTTTATTTCTTTCTTTTTATTTATTTTGTGAGAGTGGGACAGAGAGAGAGAATGAGAGGGGAAAGGATAGAGATAGAGGGGGAGAGAGGATCCAAAGTGGGGTCTGTGCTGATGGAAGAGAACCCGACGTGGGGCTCAGACTCACGAACCATGAGATCATAACCTGAGCTGATGCTCAACTGACAGAGCCATCCAGCAGCCCCAAGAAATTTTTATTTATTTATTAAAATACTTTTTTTTTAACATTTATTTATTTTTAAGAGACAGAGAGAGAGACAGAGAATGAGTGGGGAAGGGGCAGAGAGAGAGGGAGACAGAATCGGAAGCAGGCTCCAGGCTCCGAGCTGTCAGCACAGAGCAGGGCTCGAACACATGAACCGTGAGATCATGACCTGAGCTGAAGTCAGACGCTCAACCTACTGAGCCACCCAGGCACCCCAAGAAATTTCTTTTTAAGAGGCAGCTTGATGCGTTCTGTTCAGCAAAGTAAATTGCACTCTATTTTCTCTGGGAAGCAAATGAAATTTGATTTTAGCCCTAAGTTCTCAAAGTTTCAGCTGACGTGAGAGCCATCACCATCTACCCATGCGTACGACTGGGTTCCGTGAGGTTTGCAGCTCTCTCAGGCTGCAGGGCAGGAAATGCCTCCCCCTCCTGCATCCCACATGCAGGTGTGGCCCTTCTGTCACCTACACCTTCATTTCCTGGATAACGGGGTTTTCTGTAAACGTGTGCCAGCACGCTGGGATCTCTTGGAAATGGCACTTGACTGCTTGGCAGGCCGCCAGCCGACTGAGGGGCCATCCAATCTCACCGGCTTGCTTTGCAGCTGTCTCTTGTCTTTTAAGTGTTTTTTGCATTTGTTTGAATCCCCGCGTGTGGTGCACCGAAGCCTTCGAGAAGCTGACAAGCAGAGGTCTGAATGCCTCGGCTGGATGTGGGTTTCTGGTTCTCTGATTCACCAGGTTCCGAGGATATGATTTTTTTCTTCTGAAGAAATTCGCAAACAGCATGTGGCGGGTTTCCCTGCCTCAGGGCCGAGCGTGGGGCCATGGTTTCAAGGTGTTTCCAACGGGCAGGCTTTGCGTGGGATGTGCCTCCACGCCTGTGTCTCCCCCTCGAAGTCTGTGTTGAGTGGCTGAGCCCTCGACAGGCCCTGCAAAGGGGGACCAAGTCCAAGGACTGCCTGGGGGAGGGAGCAAGATGTGAGGGATCCTCACCGCCCCCCCATCCCGAAGCCCTTTCTAAGTTCAGCAGACTCTATAAATTAGGCTAGGTCCACGGGTGTGCTACTAATGTGGCTGTACAGGCAATAAAAGAAAAGAAAAGAAAAGAAAAAAGCTCTGATCTGAGTGTTTGCCAGTATCTGTGGAATAAAAACTCCCACCACGTCTGATTTCAGACTATCACCGGCTCTCAAAATTGCTGAATAGTTATTTATTTATTTAGATAAAAATTTTTTTTTAAGTTTATTTACTGAGAGGGAGAGAGAGAGAGAGAGAGTGTGTGTGAGAGAGAGCATGAACAGGGAAGGGGTAGAGAGAGAGGGAGAGAGAGAATCCCAAGCAGACTCTGTCTTGTCAGCACAGAGCCTGATGCGGGGCTCGAACTCACAAACTGTGAGATCATGACCTGAGCTGAAATCAGGAGTCGGATGCTTAACCGACTGAGCCACCCAGGCACCCCCAAATTCCCGACTATTTAACAGTCAGCTCTCAGGAGCTGTAATGAGCTTACATCAGCACCCTACTGGATCAAATCCTGCATCCCAGAAGCGAGGGCAAAGGGATTGCCTGAGAGGTGGGGAGCGAGGGAGGCGGGGAAGGGAGATGAACCAATAACAGGTTTAGGAAATGTTGCCTCCTCTGCCTCCCTCTCAGAGAGTTCTAGAACAAGTTAGCATAGTCATGGTTCTGAGATATCCTGTTATACACATAAAATTATCATTACAAGTAATACTACAATTATGTATAATTGCTTAAATTTGTTTCTCCCAGAATTCCTCCAGCTCATTGAAGCTCAGGATGACCGTGTTCCAAGGAACATGTATTTGAAACATAGCTGGTTTGCAGGTTCCTGGAATACACACGGAATTGGACAGTGTCAGGTCCACACTTCACCGGCCTCACAACTGACCCGGGGTCAGTGCCTGGCTCTCCCCTTGTCTCCGACACGGCCCCACGCTGCTGCCAACACGACCCTCCATGTCCCCTTTGTTCCCCGAGCACATCCACGCACCTGCACCCTCCCTGCCTCCTTTGTAAAGAGATGTGACTCAGTCACCAGCCAGGAGCAAAGACGAGAGTGACATATTATCCAAATAGAGGAAGATTCTCCGACACAAATGGGACGTTAGCTTAGACTCTGTTGCTAGACTCCGAGGGGAGGATGAAAGCAAAGAATCTAAAATAGAATCACAGAACCAGAAATGGGGACAGCCCAAGGCGGGGAATTACCTACAGACTGTTGGTGGTGCTTTTCCACTTTCGCCCAGCCCATGTTTCCCATCAGCCCGTGTTCCAGTGTGGTGGTCCCTCTCAGGATGGCAAGCAGCCCCCAGACTGTGGCCCACAGGTTTGACTTGTCAACGAGGGAGGTGGTGCTAGCATCCAGCCCAGGCCCCATGCCCAAGGCTCCATGCGAGTCCCTGACTCTCCCCAGAGAGCACCGTGTGGGGCTGTGGGGAGGGAGGGGTGCTGAAAGCCTGCAGTGACTTATAGCTCTTGAAGTGACTTCTCTGGTGGAAACCCAGAGCTAGAGGCAGAAGACAAAGGGGTAGTGCTCTGAACGAGGCCCCGAGAGCCTCGCTGGTGGAGGTGGAGGGTAAGGCCCTCATCTTAGAGCAGCAGCTGCTGCTGTTGTTGAGGTCGGACAGAATTCTTAGGGGAAAAACACGCCACCATCAAATGCCCTTCCCTGGAAAATGCTTGCTATCTCTGCTGTGATGTTATTGCCCATCACGAGGTTCCACGGCCCACGTACAGTTGGGTTTTCAAGGGGGGGGTGGAATGGCATCAGGGAGCTCACCTATGGGATGTGCCATCTGGGACACACTTGGGGGACAGGACTCCATAAAGGAAGGAGCCTTCTCTCCTCTTGGTTCTCACTGGCTTCCCAGGCAGCGAGGCTGTGGGCGAATGGCATGTAGGGTCTATGTGAAGAAGTGGAATGCGGTTCGGAGCTCGCCCTCAAAGCAGATAAACAGAAATACACGTCCCTTATGCCTGAAGTGCCATCTTGCTGTCTTGCCATTAGCGCCCCGTCTTTACCATTTTGGTCCTCTCACTTCAGCTGGGTGCCACTATGTGCCAAGCACGGTACCAGGGCCGTGGGGACATAAAGATGAATAAGACATATATCTCTGCCACGCGAGCTGCCTTTGTGGCTGGAAGCTGGTCTGAGGTCAGGGGAGAAGGTAGGGGGAGATAGTTTTTGGAATTAAATAAGATGTTCTTTTAAAAGTTGTTTTGGTGGGGCGCCTGGGTGGCTCAGTCGGTTAAGCTTCTAACTTTGGCTCAGGTCTGATCTCACAGTTCGTGGGTTAGAGCCCCGAGTCTGGCTCTGTGCTGACAGCGCAGAGCCTGGAGCCTGCTTCGGATTCTGTGTCTCCCCCTCTCTCTGCCCCTCCCCCACTCAGTCTCTGTCTTTGTCTCTGTCTCTCAAAATAAAATAAAGACAAAAAAATTTAAAAATTTGTTTGGGATAGGGTGACAACTTAATGGGCATGGGGCTTCCTTTTGGGGTGATAAGAATGCTTGAGAACTTGGTAGAGGTGGTTGTCAATGTACTAAATGTTACTGAAATGTACTATAAAATGGTTAGTTTTAAAGTCATGTGAATTTCACCTAAAAAAGAATTTGCTTTGGATGGTAAAAATCCAGAAGTCCGACCTCTCGAGAAAGTCATGGCCCCTCCATCTGCCTGAGCCTGAGAACCACACAGGCAGATGGGAGATAGAGCATACTGGAGCATCTGCCCAGGGCCACTGCCCCCATGGTGGAGGGAGACAAGGGCACCAAGCTGGTGGAGACCCCATCATCGGCTAGAGAAGCCTCTCCCTGGGCACGTACCACGCTTTGTCTCCACGGTCTGAAGCCCCAACATCTGGCAAGTCATTAATAACCAGTGGCTGTGATGAATGCCCATGAACTTCAACTGACTATAGCATTTCATGGTCACTCGACTGGAGGTCCCACCCTTCAGAATGGTCTTATGCAAACTGGACACAAATTGCCCCATGGGACCATTGTAGCTGACTGGGTGACACCGAGCTTTCCTTCTGAGATCAATTTTCCAGCAATTTACCTGGGTACACCATGTTTTCCCTTTTGTGATATTGGACTTTTCCCACTATTGCTCGACACTCTTTTCCTAGGCTGGAGACAGAGAGACAGAGAGAGAGAAAGCCATCTCCTGGCATGGATATGTCAGGAGTCGATTTGCAGAATTCCTTAGAAAGCACTGCCTGCGCTCTCCTTGAGGGCCCCGCTCTATGTCACAGCTTGATGCTAAGGGAAGCTTCTTTCTCTTTGTCTCTCCTTCAGTAGATTTGCTAGATGAGGAAGCCACATTTGGGGTCAGAATGGCCAGAAGTCAGCTGGATTTGTGCCTATCATTCATTCGCTCCTTGAGATGGTTCCTCGCTTTACTCTGTGGTGCTTTTCATCAGCCATTGGAAATACGTGCATGGCGGAGGTGCGTTAGTAAAGTGAAGTTGAAGGACATGTCAAGAGGGCGCTTTCTCTGAAGAGTTTTGCCTGTTTGTTTGTTTCTGATGTTATCTTGCTAAAAGGAAGACTTTTCCCTAGGAAATCACCTTGCCTTGGGGATCACCTTTAGGCAGCTCTGACCACAACTGATCTTGAATTGAGTCTCCAGTTCTGGAAGGGAAAGAGTTCTGGAAAGATCTGTTGATTCCCTTCTGTTCTTTGCTAGCCTCGTGAGGGTGAGTCTGAGTGGGCTCTGGGACAGGGTCGGAGTAAAGGCTCTGGCTTGTTCTTTGCTCACCAAGCCTGACGCTCTGGAATGGGATTGTTTCTGTACAGAAAGGGGTCAGGAGTGGCCTGGGGACTCAGTCGGTTGAACGTCTGACTCTTGATTTCAGTTCAGGTCATGATCTCAGGGTTATGGGATCGAGCTCCATGTTGGGTTCTGTGATGAGCATGGAACCTGCTTAAGATTCTCCCTCTTTCTCTCTCTCTCTCTCTCCCTCTGCCCCTCCCCCTGCTCATGCTCTTTCTCTCTCTCTGTCTCTAAAAAAAAAAAGAAAGAAAAAGAAAGGTGCAAATGACTGCACAACAAACCACTATAGCACTACAGTGGACCTGTTAAGGCCATCCTGGTTCTGGGGTCTTCAGGTCCCCGTTTTGAGTTGACTGTGAACGAGCTTGGCTAAGGTGGAAAGATGTGTGGCTGAGATGTGCTTCTTACGGAAGACGCCTCGGGTAGAAAGGGAGAGAACTCTGACCGCAGCCTGAGGAAATTCTCCCCGGGCTCTGCACCTGTTCAACTCTCAGGGAGGCCTGGCTGGAAAGACAGGTTCCAGGCCAGGGGCTTCCGGAGCTTTCTCGTGCTGTTTGTTCAATGTTTACATCATGCTCTTTTTTTTAACAGGGAGACTGTGAGATTTCTGATTCTTTGCTCACACAGACAATTGGCATGGGCTATGGTGACAAGCAGCCCTTGGGGGGGAACTATGACGCCCCATTTGGCATTCCGTATCTCCAGGAGCTGACTTATTAATAGCTCATAGATTACAAATGGCCTAGTGCTTCCCTGCCCCTGTGGTCTGTCGGCTGCAGTGCTGTTTGGGTTGCGTGCACTTGGAATCTAGTCCTTTTAAAATTACATTTTCTCCTGCTTCTGAGCTCCTCCCCTGAGGCCCATTGGCACTGCCGAGTGCTTTGCTGAGCCTGCACTGAATCATTCTTGCCTCTCGGTTCTCCAGCAAAGGTTTATTTGATTTCTTTAAAGTCACTTGGTTGAATTCTCAGCACAAGTACAGGTGCTGAAGTAATTACATCTGCTCTTTTTAAAAGGAAAAATAGAAATCTGTGTCCCTCTCCCGACTCTGCCTTCACCAGTGGAACTCAACAAACGATGTGTCCTTGAAAAGTCATATTTTATCCGGTTTTGCAAACTTTTGACTTATACCGTAAATCCACAGATGTTGATGTTCCTAACCTGAAATCTAGTACAGTTGAACAACATAGGTGGGAATGAATAGATGTCCACTTAGCACACGGAGTTGAAAAAAATTTTTTTAAACTTATTTATTTTGAGAGAGAGTGTGAGCGAGCACAAGCCGGGGAAGTTAAGAAACAGAGGGAGAGACAGAATCCCAAGTAGGCTCCACACCATCAGTGCAGAGCCCCATATGGGGCTTGAACTCACGAACTGTGGGATCTTGACCTGAGCTGAGATCAAGAGTCGGATGCTTAACCGACTGAGCCACCCAGGTGCCCCTAGCACACGGATTTTTTTTTATAGTATGGGACTGTGAATGTGTTTTCTCTTCCTTATGATTGTCTTACTAACACTGTCTTTCCTCCAGCTTACTTTATTATAAGAACACAGTATATACTACATATAACACCCAAACTATGTTAATTGGCTTTTATGTTTACATTATTGGTAAGGCTTCCGGTCAACAGTAGACTATTAATAGGTACCTTTTTGGGGGTCAAAAGTTATACATGGATTTTTGACTGTCGGGAGTCAGCGCCCCTAACCCCTGCATTGTTTTAAGGGTCCACTGTATTCCTATATTTATCTTTTACCCTGAGCACCAGGAAATATTTTTCAAGTAAATTCTCAGGTGGACCAGAAAAAATTTTGTGTGTTTGTTTTAAATGGACCCTGCATCGATTTGGATAATGCTGGTAATCTTGATAACACGGGGAGGCATGTGGATTATGCACTTGCTAACCCTCCTCCACGGTCAGCAATCTCTGATAACTGCTTGATCCATACAAAACAAGGAGACCCTCTTTAGCTTGGATGAGCTGATGGGCTCGTTTTATCTGGAAAAAATGAGTAGTGCTGGAGAGAGTCCTGTGTTTGTCCCTAGAGGGGGAGACAGGAAGCCCCCTGGTCCCTTGTGACCTCACAGACCCATGTTGTCTAACGTGGCATCCGCCGGCCACGTGGGGCTACTCAGCATTTGAAATGAGCCAGCTCTGAATTGAGATGTGGTCTAAGTGTGAACTCAATGGGATTTTGAAGTTATAATGTGGAAGGTAATCATGGAAAACCTCTCATCAAATGGTGTCCATATGATTACAAGTTAGAATGACAATATTCTGTATGTATTGGGTTAAATCAAATACGTCACCATGTTAATTTGACCCATTTCTTTTTACTCTTAAGTATGCATATTAGAGAATTTAAGATAATACATGTAGCTGGCATTATACGTCCACTGGTTCCTTCTGGTACGTTGGAAATGGCATTAATGCCAAGGGGCAGCCAATGTGCTATCCCAAGTCAGGAAAGAAAAAGATCACCTATGAAAGAGGCTAACTCAAGGACCCTGTAATTGGGAAAAAAAGAAAAAGGATTTGGAACTGAGCACAACCGATTGAAAAGGGTTTGGGAGAGTCCCAACATAGGAGTGTAAACAATTTTCCAGATTAGTTTGGAAGCTGTGGCCATGTAGCCAGCTTGTTCACGCGTGTACTGGCTCTCTGCACACCAGCCATACCTGGTGTGTGCCTGGCTGGAGAAACCAGACATGATGGCATTCCTGCTATTGCTGTGCATATCACGGTGGGGAAGGCGGCTCACGGAAAAACAAACATTTGCAAATAGGGAAAGTGAGGTGAAAGAAGGTAGTGTGTCTTTTGATTTACTAATGTATGTTGTCTATTTAATTTTAATTTCTTGTCCTTTAGAAAGATTGTTTTAAGAGACTCCTAAATTTTTTTTTAGGTTTATTTATTTGTTTTGAGAGAGAGACAGAGAGAGTGAGCAGGGGAGGGGCAGAGAGAGAGAGGAGAGAGAGAATCCCAAGCAGTCTCCACACTGTCAGCGCAGAGCCTGACTCTGGGCCGAACTCACGAACCATGAGATCGTGACCTGAGCCGAAACCACTAGTTGGATATTTAACTGACTGAGTCACCCAGGCACCCCAAAAAAGATTTTTTAAAGAGTTTTTAAAAGTTATTTGTTTGTTTCTCTTCTCCTCCTTTTCCTCCTCTTCATCCTTTTCCTCTTCTTCCTTCTCCTCCTTCTTCTCCTTAAATAACAATAATTACCAGGCATAGGCAACCAGTGTTGAAGGAATGAGTCATGGTCCCAGCTTTGAAGCACCGTGGCATCACCTATATAGACAGTCTGTCTGTCACCCTGTCCTTTCCCACCAAGTCAGTTAATTATTCCAGATTGGCTTGTCAAGAATGCTTGCTGGGATTACTTTACAAAATATGTTCAAGGAAGTGCAAACACTGTAATCACCAGTAAGCCATCCCTCATTGCCCTTCCCTGGAGCCCCCAGAGATCATGAACGTCAAGAGTTATTTGTGTCTGGTTTGATTCTATACCTTCGGATTAGATCTTTGCCCAACCTACTGGTAGACCTCACTGCTGAAAAGTGTGATGGAAAATCTGATGAACATTCTGGATTGTGCCTCTGGGTCTCTGACTGGTTCTTCTTCTAGTGGCTCTCCCTGCACCTCCTTTCCTGCCTCCCCACTTCAATGGGGGAGGCCCCAGAGTTTGTCGTCAGCCTGCTTCTCTTCTCATACCTCACCCTTTCTCAGGGAAAAGTCACCGTTCTGAAATTCTCCTTCTGTTTAGATGATCTTGCGTCTAGCTCTGCAACTGAGATCATTCTTTTAATTTCTACACCGCCATGTTGACTTGCTTGTGAGACATCACCTGGATCTCCTTATGGGATCCTCAAAGTGAACAATTTCAAGATGGAACTCATCATCTCCATGCGGTCTGGGCTAACTGTTCTCCATCTGCCCCCACAGAGCTTCCCGGTATCGTTTTGATGCTCTACGTCCCTGTAGAATGCCTCTTATGGATGCACCAAGTCTCTCATGTCCCATGGCTTCCTGCTGGGTTTCTCATGGGAGGCACTGGCAGGAGATTGAAGGGCAGGTGTAAATGGAATCTTCCTGTAGGCTCCAGGCTGAGCTGAAATGGATTGATTTCTTCCTACCACCATACTCTCAGTTAGTGGTTCTGTCTACTAACGTTTGCACCTTTAGACTCAGGGTATGGCCCCAGCTGTTCCCAGCCCTGGCGTGCCTCCCCGTCCATGGCTGGTCTCCCCTGGCTTATCCCATGCCTCCAGAATCTTCTACCCCTCCTCTGTCCGTCCCCACCAGGTGTGCGTCCTGTCTCCTGAAGACCCTGACACATACCTCTCCCATGGGTTCCTTCCTTTTACGTGACTCCATAGAAGGCATCAGCTTGTGGTGAGAACCCCAAACCAGAAGGCCTCTTCCCTTCACCCTGCTGCCAGTAGACTCCAAGGGCCATAACTCTGTCCTCATAGATTTCCCTCATGCCCCCCCACCCCCACCCTTTGCTATCTCCACTGTGACAGAACTGTTCAGGTGGTGGAAATAAATGAAGCCCAACCAATGAGAAAGCAAAGACGATAATTTATTTAGAGTTTGTGACAGCAAGGTCATCAGCCGCATCACTTGCGCTTTGGCAGAGACCCAAAGGCAGGCAGGGGAGTCGGAAAGCTTCGCGCTGGAGAAACGGGAGGGCTGCAGGGTGGCCCTGATGGAGGCTAAGGGTCTGGAGGACCCGCAGGCAGCTAGCAGTGGGGTCTCCTAAGCGATTAATCAGGGGTACTTATTTACCTTTCTCTAGTGGGTGTTAAGGTGGAAGCAGAACTAAAAACCAAGGAAGCTATAGGTTATTAATCGATTCCTGGCCATCCTGGGCCATTGTTTAGCTCCCTGGGTCGTTCTTAGAGGTGCAGCGAGACGTGCAGCCTGCTGCTATCCTAGGTTGTGGATTGGACCCGAGGGGCAGGTTTCCTGGGCCCGCGGCTACAGCTTATGGGTCAGAGTTCTATTTTTATCTATGGTCTGCTCACTGCCCATTGCATCTTCAGTCTCTCGGGGTTGTTGCCAGTTTTTACTAAACAACAGCCACAAAGCTTTTATGTACTTGGTTACAAAGATAATATATCCTCCTGGAGAACATTTTAAGCAACCCATGAAAGTATAAAGTATAAAGAAGAGAGCAAAAACCTCACCCTGGGTCCTGCCAGCAGAAGTAGGCACTGTTAACCTTTTATTTATTTTTTTAATTTATTTTTTTAAGACATGTACCAGAGTGTTACTCTTCCTTAAAAAATTTTTTTAAATGTTTATTTATTTTTGAGAGAGAGGGAGAGGCAGAGCATGAGTGGGGGAGGGGCAGAGAGAGAGGATCCCAAGCAGGCTCCAGGCTCTGAGCTGTCAGCATGGAGCCCGACCCGAGGCCCAAACCCACGGACTGTGAGATCACAACTTGAGAAGTCAGACGCTCAACTGACTGAGCCACCCAGGCGCCCCAGCACTGTTAACCTTTTAGTGAACATCTCTCCAGCTACCTCTGTGCACCAGCACACATTTAAGTGCAAGCCATCAGCCCATTCATGTATTTTCTTTCTTTTTAAAAAAAAGTTTTATTTTTGACAGAGAGAGAAACAGAGTGAGAGCAGGGGAGGGGCAGAGAGAGAGGGAGACACAGCATCCGAAGCAGCTCCAGGCTCCCAACTGTCAGCACAGAGCCATATGCGGGGCTCAAACCCATGACCTTCGAGATCCAAAGCAGGACGCTTAACCAAGTGAGCTACCCAGGTGGCCCATTCGTGTACTTTCTAGTTCCCTTGTCAATCTCCATCTGGATTACTGCTGTCACGTCCAAGTCTGGGCCATGGTTCCAGGCTCTCGTACTTCCCCATTCTTTTCCGCAGAGCTCTCCTCCATTCAGACCTGACCATGAGCCTGCCCTGCTGTAAATTGTTCAGTGGTCTCACTGGTGAAGTCCATGCTCTTCGGCAAGGCTCCCTATGCCACTGTTGATGCCAGCTTGGCTTTCCCTCTGCCTGGGCCTTCCATCTCGCTTCCACACCAGAGAGACCCAGTGTTCTCCAAGGCACTGCGCTCTTCCGTGCGGTGTCTTTCCATGTGACACCTCCGTTATCATCCATGCTTTCCCCACTGCCCACAACTTAGCTAAGTCTTTAGGACTCAGCTCCAACTTCCCCTCCCCGGAGGGTCCCCAGATGGTCAGTTTGCATCCTCAGCACCCAGCGCCTGTCCAGGGACGGCGCCCAGCACGCCCATGATGGTGGCCAGCTTCCACGTCACTTTGCCCTGACAGATCCTAAACTTGCAAGGTTACGTGGCTACATCTCACCCATTTTCTCTACAGCCCAGGATCTGTGATGGAACCAGAAACACAGGGGAGGCTCCGTAGACATTGCCTGAAAGACTGAGTTGGTGGGTGGATGAAATTGTATGCACGTGTGTGTGTGTGTTCCACACACATATCTGTAGATGCACTGGTTGTATATCAGGCCGATTTGGGGGTATTGATTGGAAAGTCCAAACACATACTTTCCACAGGGTGCCTACTTAAACCATTAAAAAAACCCTTTCAGTGATGACTTTTAATGTGGTCAGTGCCTTTCTCTATACTTTGCCTCCATTGTTATCCCTCCTATCTATAATCTGACAAAGATCTGTGGGGAGTAGAATGTTCAATTCATGAAAATGCTTTGAACCTTTTGCAGGAAAATTCACTCCTCCCTAAATCAATAAGGCAGTCCACACTCCCTAAGAGCACGAATACTTATTTCTCCCAATGACAGAACTTAGGGAGAGATGGCTGGGAAGGGACACAGAGGACCTAAGACCCTCTGGAAGTAGAAAGAATTAGAGATCCGAAGAGGCAGAGGCACAGAGCAGGAGCAGGTCTCCTCCGGGGTGCCTCCTTCTCCAAGCAGGTCTTCTTGGGAAGGGGGAAGGGTAAAAAAGTGGCAGGACCCCTGTTCCAGTGACTTTCTTGAAAGACTCCCCTTCATACAGTAATAATACAAGAAGGGAGATTAAGTGATTGCTGAAGTAAGGACAGCAAGAGCGTCACAGGACTCGTGACTTCTCTCCCAGGCAGTATCTCTCAGAAAAAGTCCCCAAGACACTCAAGACTAAAGACCAGGCTTACTGGGGACACATATCCCAGCAGAAGGGACTGTTAGGATTCCACCAAGTAGCAGGCATCACAAATGAGGATTTAAACAAAGCATGAAATTTCGAGAATGCCGTTTCCCTCTTTCTGGCCAGCAGGTTCACTAACCTGGAAAGTTCGCTAACCTGAGTCCGACCTCCTGACTCAGATCAAAGCCCATATCCTCCAAGGCACTCTGACTAAATCCCCTTTGATTAAACCACAGGGAGGTATGGACACAAGGTCTCCTGTGACCCTAAACTCGGAGCTTAAAACTGGGTCAGGCACATCATAGGAGCTTAATACATGTTTCTTGAATAAATGAATGAGTCGTATCATTTCCTTCAAGACCAACCTTTTGGAGCAATAGTCTACAACTTTTTCATGCTTCCTAAATGGTCCTTTATTCTCTTTGATGGCTCCGTGGCTTTTTGGTTTTTTAATGTTCTAGCACGATGTCCAAATAGAAGCCAAGCAACAGTGTTAAGCTTTCCAGCGATAGGATTTTGTTGGCTATTGGAAATGGTGGCAAAGCCCTACATTCTTCTATATTTTTTATGACTTTTGGAGCCTTGCCCAGATAAAGTTAATGCCTCTACTATTGCATGTGTTGGTGTGAAATGAATGGAACATTGAACATATGTGCAAAGCACGGGGTAAGCCCTGGTGGAAGATTCCAGGGGTACAGGATGCGATTCCAAACCCAAACAGACACGATGGGAGGAACAAGTACATTGCAGGAGTTCAGACACAAGAAGGAGATTGTAGGAAAGACAACTGAGAAACTGGCCAACCTTTCTCCCTCCCTGAAAGGGGCGGGTATTTGTCCCCTGTGGAGAGAGCCAGAAGGGATTTGTATCTGCCTTAGAGAAGTGCTTTAAAGATCTTTTATTTTCCAAAGCCTTGGCTGTGGGAAGCAGAGAACTGGGTTGTTCTAAAAGCATGAAGCTTTGGGGTTTAATCAGAAAAAGCTGGCAGAGACCTTGCTGGGAGCAGAGACCCCAAGACCTGGAGAAGGGGGCTGGGTTTACAAATGCGGGGACCTGAGCATCTGAACGTTATATGGGGAAACAGCAGGATCTCTGTGGGAGTGTGTGGTTGGCAGAATAATGCCCCCCTCGAAGATGTCCGTGTCTTACTCTCTGGAGCCTGTGACTATGGTAGGTTCCATGACAAGGGGAAATTAAAGTTGCAGTTGGAATTCAGGTTGTTAATCAGATGACCTTAAGATAGGGCGATTATCCCGGGTTATCCTGGTCGGCCCAATGGCATCACAAGAGGGTCCTTGGAGGCAGAAGAGGGACAACCAGAAACTGTAGCACAGGAAAGATTCAGCCCTAAGTTGCTGGTCATGTGGGCATCCCCTGGGAGACAGAGCAGCCAAGGAAATGAATTCTTCCTTAGAATCTACCGAAGGGACACAGTCTTGCTGAAAGCTATCAAGTTTGTGGTCATCTGCTAGAGTAGCATGAGGAAACTAACACAGGGGGACACGGGAATGCCAGGGGACTATGCCATAGTGCCGAGACTGTGGGAGACACAGTGAAGGGTTGGTGGGTTTGCTGGGTGGGCAGGTATGAACCTCAAGGTCATGCAATCTCATGCCTTCAAATGGATTGTGCAGACCAGAAGTCCCTTTACACTTTTTGTGGATGATGTGAACCTCTTGGACCATTTGTGTGATCCCGCAGAAAGGTGATAACCCTCATTAATGGCTGATACAAGATGGCTCCCCAGCCCTGGGCAGCAGACACTCAAAGCCAGTTTAGTGCCATGGAAGGAAATCTAGGATAGTGATGTGTCTCATACCTGAGGGCTGTGAGTAGACCCACAGCAGCTGTGCTAATGGAGGCTTTTCTAAAAGAATATGTGAATTGTTGCAGAATTGTACCTGTCAGAGCAAGCCTGTAAAAGAGATGTGTCTTCAGTTGTGTTTTGATCAGGGTGGTGTGGTGGGTGAGGGGGTGGGGGCCAGGCTCCATGGCTTCAAGGACAGGAGGAGACAAGACTTTCAGATGTCAGGAGTCCAACCCCGGAAATCACAGAAGTGTTCGAGGCTTTTTTTCTCAGAGCTTGGTTTTATGTTGATGACAATATGGCAGAATCAATATACTGGGAATAGAAAATGGCAGTGTTCATAATCACAAGGGTCAGGTCTCAGTAGAAGGTTTCAGAGGCGATTTCTTGGAGTATTAGACCGGGGCTCCGGCTCCTGCTACTGACTCTCAGTTCCCAACGGGCTCTGCTGAGGTTGTTGGCTGCTCCAGGAACTCGCAGCTTAATGTCATTTTTGCCCACTTTACTCAAATTCGTACCCGGCTTTGTCATACAAAGGACAAACTCAGTGGATCTGAGCGCCCTCACTGGGGTTTTATTGATCTGAGACTTGGAAGCCACGAAACTACAATGACAGGAGATAAAACTGTAGGAGAGACCTAAGCATGACTATGTGATCTTTGCATTGCGCTGTTTTATCAGGTAAAGAGCAATCGATTAGTCCTGAGTAGGCAAGGGATGTTTTACCCTCAAATTTCATCTCTTTCTTACACACATACACATACTTTTTTGATAGGAGGCACTAATTTTAGAAATGTATAGATTAATCTCTATAGTTTTTGCGTCAGGGCATGGGCAGTTTGGGTGAGAGGTAAGAGTCAGGTTAGGTACCATTGCAGCAGGTACATAGCTGGTCATGGGGTGCGTCTGCCCAGGGAGAGAGGGCAGGAGCAGGCATTGGCATTCTTTCCAGGAAGCTGGCTTATGCATGGAGCATGTAGAGAGCCAGGAGCAACTGTGCTTGGGAACCAGCTGGGCAGAGAATGAATATATGTGGGTAAGGCTGGGCAAACACCACCATAACCAGAAGAAACATCCTCTAGCGGTGGACGGAAGGTGGGCTGTGCTAAGAGCCCTGCAGGAGCTGCTTAATAAACACACATGGACTTGGTTTGTCATTGGCTGCGTGAGATGGAACTTTTATTGCACCCATGCCTGGAGCATGGCCGTAACTCGTTGTGCTGTGAGACAAAGTAGAGATGTCAGGGCTGTCCCGGTCACCTTCCAAGAGGATTTAGATGCAAACATAAAGGGAGACTTCACATTTGAGCTCACGGTACTGCAGGGAACTAGGAAAGTCATGTGTGTGGGTCATGATCCGAAGTGACTTTAGTCTATTAGCTTAAAGATTGAATCTAAAAGATGCTGGAGGTTGAAAAATGGTCTTAGGCAAGTTCTTTAGCTTGCTACAAGGATATAATCTATTGAGGCAGCATGGGATTCAGGGAAAACCACTGCCTTTGGAGCCAATGTGCCAGAGTGAGTGAATTTGTCAAAGGGTAATAATGCTACCTGCCTGCTCTGCCTCATTCTGTCACCAAGGGACCTCCAAGTAAGTGCAAACAGACTGTCAGGAGGCTGTCTTAGGAGAGGTAAGGGATGGGCTAAAAAGCCATGGATCTGAATCTTTATCTGGGGGCTAACACATTTGGATGTATAGGTTAAAAAATATTTGGGGGCACCTGGGTGGTTCAGTTGGTTAAGCATCTGACTTCGGCTCGGGTCATGATCTTGCAGTTCGAGCCCCACATTGGGCTCTGTGCTGACAGCTCAGAACCTGCTTCGGATTCTGTTTCCCTCTCTCTCTCTCTCTCTCTCTCAAAAATAAATAAATAAACATTAAAAATCTTGTTTGCTGTTTTATTGGTAGCAAAGCACAGAAGCCTACATTTTTGTAATAGTTTTATTAGCAACTAAAACTTGGTAAGAACTGTCTAAAGTTATGATCTTGTTCCACACTAAAAGAAAAAAAGCCCTTGTCATGTGTTTAGGGTTAATAAAATTAACGAAATTAACTACAAACCCTCTGAAATGATAGAATCATGTTTCTACTTGGGTTTCCATGATGTCTTTTTGAAGAAGCCAGTACCCAATTGAGAGAAGATCTTTGAGAGCCAGGAAGGAATCATCTTATTTGGACAGGACGGCCAATAACAAGGGAGACAGAAATGCACACACAGAGAAAATGCCATGGCAGCTGCCCTTGATTGCACGAACATTTGCTAAGTGTCTGATTTCTCATTGGAATTTCATGCCGAACTTCACGATGTGGCTGCAGTGTGAGTGTGAGCCATTCTGGACTGCTGCACGTTCTATTAGCAAAATGTGGAAAGTGTGATCTGACATGCTCAGGGGGCAGAAGCTTGGTTCTTCTCATGCCAGCCCGGGGCCCAGGGGAAGAGGAGGGAAGTAGGCACTGACATTATTACCAGGATGTGCCTGTCTTCACACTTACAGGTAAGAGTGCTCTGGGAGTGAAGTGCGAGGGTCGCTACGCCTGTGTTTGGTGAGTCTGGACTGGCTGAGTGCAGTGAGTAGTGCAAGAAGCTTCTCTGCTCAGCCCACCCAGGGCACTAGATGGTTGTAGTGAGTCCAGCTGTGCCCGGACGCTCCACCTCCGAGGATGGGCTTCCCTCTAAATGTAATATTTATGGTGCCACAGAAGGGTCGTGACTACAAGCGATTCGGTTCCTGTGTACTGAGTTTAAAAGTGTGATTGTGGCACCTTTTAAAACACTTCCTCCCAAATCCTTAGCAGAAGGGAGAATGATGTAGAAAACGAACATAACACAAAGCAAAGCATTGTCAGGTCTTTCCTATTATGAGGTCTCTGAAGTCACGAACTGTATTCTCAGGCCCCAGCACAAATGGCATACAGCAAGTCCTCAGTGTAACCTTGGTAAAGGAAAGAAGAAAGGAAAGAAGGAGGAAAGGAAGGAAGGAAGACGTTTTCACTGTGTGAACAGAATGCATCAAGTTCAAAAGAGTGTATCAGCACAGTTAAAGAACGCGCGGCGGTGGAAAGCGATCTGTCTACAATGTATAGTAATCTTGTTCCCGTGCAAATTCAGTACAATCTTCGCTGGTTATTGAAGGTGTGCCCTCCGGGGATCTGAAGGATCTGTTGTCCACCTCGTGGAAAGCAGAGAAGCGGTGCACCTGCAACGCAGGCTGCTCCGTGTCTTCACAAGGCCTTGGGCACCAGGACCTGCCATGCCCGTGCCACCTTCAGAGGGATTTTCCAGGACGAGCTGCCCGATTCATCCCAAGCGGCCCGCGCCTCTGCTCACAGCTGATTGGAGCACAGATGGACATCTGACCAAGAACACAGCTGCTATAGGCTGATCAGCAGCCAATGAGGGGGCCTGACGTGGAGTCCTGTCCAATAGGAGATGACTATACTGGATGGTGGCCAATCCCCTGGTCTCTTCCCTCCCTGGAAGTCAGCCTGAGCTAGACAGAGAAGTAGTAGGGGGCACGAAAGCCAAGGGGGACAGAGAGGGCAGCAAGCAGGAGCCTTGAGGGAGGAGGAGAAGGGAGCAGAGCAAGGAGCGGATCGGGCAGGCAGAGTTGTAGAGGTGGAGCAGCTGGGTCCCAGATATGGCCAACTCCCTGCTCTTGGGTCACCAGAGCCACCAGACCCCATCGGTGCTCGTAAATCCTGATGACGAGTGAGGCTTCTGTTCCCAGGAAGCCGGGCTAGGTGGCCGCGGGCGACCACACTGGCTTCTTGCAACCTCAAGGAGCCCAGTGCCCGCATTTCACTTCTCTGGGCCTTGGTGTCTACACAGTGAGCCTAGCTGGTCTAGAAGCAGCACTAAGATGTGAATTCAGGGTTCCGCAAGATGTGGGGGAACAGCAGACTCTGGGAAACTGTAGCACTTTGCCTCTGCCTGGGAAGGAATTTATACTCGAGTTGGGTATATATTAAATTGTCAGGCAGGGAGTAGGGGGAAGGCCTCTGAGACAGCCGTCCCAGAGGTGGCGCTGCTGTTGAGTATGGCTGAGATGGCAACGCGGAAATCGCCTTGCAAAAACGGGCTCCCCGAGTGGCGTAGGCCTGCACCAGGCCGAGGAAGGCAGCCTGGGTCTCTGCAAATCTGCGGGGGCTTCCTGACGCCCAGAGGTGGAATCAGGACGCTTGGAACTTTCAGAACAACCAGAGTGAACAGTGAGGGCCCCAGATGGCATTTCCTGGCTTGGATGACAGCTGCGATCTTGGATGTTCCTTAGCGCTGTGTACTCAGAACACGGGGACCCACAGATTTCTGATGGAAGACAGACCACAGTGTGAGAAGCTTTGGCCAGGTATATCATTTGCAAAGGCTGCAGCGTTCACACCTCGAGGATCCGTCCCAACCTCATGAACACAATGGAAGCAGAGGTCTGGATCTGGAGAGGTGGACAGCCGTCTGCCTGGTAAGCACGTAGGAACAGGAAGTTCTTGGCCAGGCTCAGCTCCTGGTGCTGAAAGGGAAATCTGGAGAGAGCGCAGGTGAAGGGCTTCCTGGATGATGTTAAGGAAGAATGTATTTCCGAGAGCTCCCTGTTCTTTTTCATCATCTGAAGTACCTATTACTTGCAGAAAGAAGAAAGGAACACTGTCACTGCGATGTGTTTTATCCGTGAGCCTTTGCAAAGTAAGAGCCTACACTCGAAAGAGCCACTGGAGGCCTCCGATTGTCAAAGCAGGGGCTGGCCGCAGTCCTCACTCTTCTCGGCCTCTGAGGCATCTGGTATCATTGCCCTCACTCCTGTGGAATGATCGCTTCTTCCCCGGCTGGAATTTATTCCATTGGGAACAGGGCTGCACCTCTGAACCTGTGCTAAATGACTTCAGAGCATAGGGCTGCGCCTTTAGGTCTGAGATCAAAGATGGCGTGCCTGGGGGCGCCTGGCTGGCCCAGTCGGTTAAGCGTCTGACTCTAGATTTCAGCTCGGGTCATGATCTCATGGTTCGTGAGTTCCAGCCCCGCATTGGGCTCCGCAGTGGCAGTGTGGAACCTGCTTGGGATTTGCTCTGTCCCTCTCTTTGCCCCTCCCCAGCTTGCTTTCTCTCTCTCTCTCTCTTCCTCTCAGTAAATAAACTTAAAAAAATAAAAAATAATTTTAAAAGATGGCATGGCTGAAACTAGGTTTCATGAATGTTTAAAACCATCTGGGGCCTGGGAAATATATGATACTGTAACCAAATCTATGATACTGTAACCAACAGAGAGTTAAACGTGGATATCCTGTGCAAATTTATCCTCGACGACTGGTATACGAAAGAGGAATTACTGGAGGAAGACAATCTCTAGGGCAAGGACGTGCCAGGCCGTCCCTGAGAATGTGTTCCTGGTTTGTTTGTTTTGCCTGTTTGTTTATTTTAGCATAGTGATGTTTCCCCAGAAAGGGGAGTTTCTGGGATCCCAATGAGGCAAAACTTTGTAACTCTACGGTGCTGTTTGCTTGGGCAAAATGAAACTGACTTTTTACGAAACCACGAGGCAGTTGGAGTAGAAGGCTTTTCATTGGCTCTTTGCTTTTCTTCTTTAAAAAAATTTTTTTTAAGTTGATTTTTTTGAGAGACAGGAAGAGAGCGAGAGAGCGCGTAAGCATGGGGGAGGGACAGAGAGAGGGAAGGAGAGACAGAGAATCCCAAGCAGGCTGTGCCCTTTTAGCACAGAGTCTGATGTGGGGCTTGATCTCACAAACTGTGAGATCATCACCTGAGCTGAACTCAAGAGTCAGACACCTTACCGACTGAGCTACCCAGGAACCCCTCATCGGCTTTTTTCTAACTGGTCATGATAGCTCAAAGCTTCTGGTATGGACTGCGTCTTTCCAGAGCTTGGCACTTAGTAGGCACCCGATACATGTCACTCTGTTGACATGTATTGTCATGAAAGTAACACACTTTGTCCTTATCTCCTATGCTCTGGCTTATCAGGTTTGAGACCGTAGCAGACAGGACACCAGACTCCGTGCAGACGGTGGGGTGTGTGAGGTTCCGGTGATGATGTAGGTAAAGGAGCTGTGCACACCAGGAATCGCAGCCCCAGTGGGAGGCCGCACATTGCTGTGGGGTGAGAAGCCATGGCTAGGTCTGCCGTCTCCCGAGTTTTGATACGTTTCTTGTCTACCATGTTTTTGATGGTAGACGAAAGGCCTGGGATTTCTCCCGCAGAATTGGGGGCAACTTCTTTTCCTTTCTGGGGTTGTCCCTTGCCCTTCAGCCACAGAGTAGGGTCATGACCCTGTACCAGGGTTGGGAACCACAGGGCTGGCATGCGTAAGCGCATCTGGGCAGCGACGCAGGTGAGGTGGGAGCAGTTGAGGTATCTCAGGACTTCTAGAGTTTCACCGGGGAGCAGAGTGACTCACTCCAGCCAATTCTAATATGTGCTAAACAGTAAAACAGAGAGACGGCAAGTCTGCCTGAGGAACAAATTTCCATTCCTCCAAGACCCGTGTGAGAACCCTCCTTGTACATCTCAGCAAAGCAGTAACTGGCTTAGTTGATCAAAAGTCAAGATAAACAGAATTTTCTAATGCTATGGAAGGAGCAGAAATTACAAGAACGAAGGAATACAATCAAAAGAAGCTTGGCTAACTTTTATAGTCCCTGGTTGTCTATTTCTGGAAAATCTATGCTCAGTGGCATCATGAAAATAAAAAAAAAAACCCCACAAACACACACACAAAGGTTCCCAGAGAAGGCAAGGAAAAGCTGGCCCCAGGGATAGAAGACGCTTTTCTGAGGCCTTTTCTGTGTCCTCTAAGACCTGCAAATCTTCAAATGCCACCTGAGTGCTTTTCATCTGTAGTTGAAAGTCTTTTTTTTTTTTTTTTTTTTTTTTTAAGCAAAACCAAAGATAAAGCAAGGAGAGGCCAGGTTTTCCTTACAACAACTCACTGGCTTTGAAGAAGCAAATCTGTGGGCATTTTGTCACGAGAGGCAATTAAATGGAAGAAGGACTTGAAGCGTCCGTGTTTTCGATGCTCCTAACTGGGAAGACTGCAAAGGCGTCCTCTCTCTGCCTTGGACCAGGAAGGAAGGACAGCCACCTCGGGCTCCTGCTCAGCTCACGAGACGTTATGCTGAGCAGGGGGTGCTACCACGGGGCCAAGCCCAGAGCGAGAGGGATGGAGAAGAGGACGTGGTGTGGGTCCCCAGAGCCCAGCATTCAGTCAAGCGTAGGCTGCTTCTCACACAGCACCTGTTGGCCCTTGGCAGAGCCATCGATGTTTGGGGACCTCTGTTGGGTGAGCGCTTCGTGAGGAACGAACAGGCTGTCTGAAGTCTTTACTCTGTGTCTGCAAATGGTCACTCAGTAGGGACTGAGGGAAAAACAATGCCCAGCGGGGTTCATTTCATTGAGATGCCTTTGGATGAAGGCTCCTTTGGGTTCTGTGGATGGATGGATGGCACCATGGCTCCCTTGTTTGGAGGTGACACGCATCCGGAGGCTGTGTGGGGATTTAGGGACATAAGCTTGTCCGACTCCTGGCTGTCAGTGCAGAGCCTGCTGGCCTCCATTATGACCCGGGCAGAGCCATCATTAAAAATGAACAAAAGCATAAAATTGACTCATAGGAAATAAACAATACCACGGACGATTCTTCATTCTGTGTCAGAAATGAAAGCTTGGATACTGTTTTGTAATAAACACAGGGGAGCGTGAGACCATCCCTTGACAGATGGTGTGGGCCACAGACCCCAGTGTCAGAGATGTGCCCTGGGAAACAGGCTGGCTTGCCGCCCAGGGAGATGACGGCTCATGTGCGTGGAAACAGAGGCCCGGTCCGGGGAGGGGGCTCCGGTCTCCCCGCCTTCCCCCGGGGAGGGCAGCCCTCCTGGCATCGGGCCTGCCTGGCCCACTTTGCAGCTACGCACCGCGTACAGGACCGAGCGTCGAGGCCACAGTGAGCGTTGGTAATAGGGTGATAATCTCGTTTATTGTCAAAGCAATCATTGCATATTATGGACTTGTATGAGGTCACACATCGAGTAACCGGCTGGCTTGAGCCCGGGTTATCGGACCTGATATTCGAATCCACCACAAAATGTTGCCCTTAGCAAATGATTCTTAATGAAAATAATAACAACAACCACCCCGGGGCCTCAGAATCTCACATCTTGGCATCTGATTCCTTTGGATTCCAGGTTCCTGCCTTTGCTCACCTCCTGTGAGTGACTGTCAAGCATCATGTAGGAAAGTGGTGGCATCCTGGGCCTCAGTGGGCAGGGGGAGGCTGCGGAGGGTGGTGAGAGATGGGTCCCTGCGTCTGCTTTGGGCGGCATGCTTTACTTGGCCCTGGTGGAAGGAGTTTCGGGGAGGCGGTCTCTCCCTCTCTCTCCTCTCAGGGTCCCGGGCGTGAAGTCCTTGACAGAGTGGGAATGTGAGGGCATGGAGCAGGGGGTCGCCGTGAACCTGGCTGTTTGCAGACATCTGCAGGGCCGATGCAGTGTGACTTCTCAGGGGTCCTGTAGCTGTATTGTCTTTCCACCCAAAGTGGGTGCTGAGGTCCGTGTGTTTGCATCCGTGGCAGTGTACGGGCCCTCGGGAGCTGTTTGGGGCGCGGTTACCTGTGCCAGGTGCTGTAAATGCTACCTCTGCCTTCAGTTCTTAAAACAAGAGTCTGCACGGTGTCTGGCTGGTAAACTGACCCTTGGGAGGGGTGTGTGGTGGGAGTGTGTGTGTGTGTTGCGGGGGGGGGGGGGAAGCCCTGATGTGCAGTGTTTGCCGATTTCCATGGTAGAAATGCACCCATAGCAGCTGATTTCAAGCTTAGCGGTTTACACAGCCCACAAAGTCCCCGAATATTTACCAGGCAGCTCTCCTGAGCCAGAGGCGCCGGCTCATTTAATTAAGAATCATTTGCTAAGTACTCGCGATTCTGCAGGGGAGGAAATTGAGGTGTCAGGGTCATGCGGTAAGAACAGAACTCTAGTCTGAACCTTCTGCTTCACGGCCTCTTGGCCACCATGTGCCCCTCAGCGGTGAGCTGGTCTGAGTTCAAGGCTGGGAGGGGGTTACCTCCCCACCTCCCACCCCCACCCCCCTGCCAGGTCAGCTTCCCACTCCTGTGGGTCAGGCGGCCTGGAGAGCTGACTGTCCCTCTGGGCGCATCCCCGGGCCCGGCTCGCTCTCGCCTTCTTCCTCTCTGCTGGCTCTGAGCTGGCCTGCCGCTGGGCCTGTCTCATCCTTAGCACCCTTGACATCTCCCGGGGCCCTCGCCCTCCCTACACTGTCCTTGAGTGCATCACGCTTGGACAAGTGGTGATCCCCTCACCCAGTGGCAGAATATTTGAGAACCTGGAGACAGAATCCGAAGGAAGAGCCACCAATACGGTAGGTGGGAAGCTGGCTCTCTGCCCGGGGTCTGGTGACACCCACGTGCTCACCGGCGGTGGGCCCCCTGCCCTCCCAGATGTTCCAGAAGCCCTGAAGGTCTTTCCTTGGGGCTCTGGAGCTGCATGGGTCCATCCACCTGGAATGCTCCTGCCTTGGCTACCCCAGCTCTGGCTTCTCTTCACCCTTTGGAAAGCTTTCCCCAGTCATGCCGCATAAGCTCCTCTCCTGGTCCTCACATGGCACCCGATTTCTTTTCCTTCTTGGCTTTCATATTGTCCTGCAAGCATTTTATCTAACTGCTCACTCTGTGTTCATCTGACCAAACACATCGTGGTGGCTTCAGACGACGCCCGCAATTCTTGGACAGCCCTCCCTCCGTAAGGTGGGTCTTAATTCCGCTCCTTCTGGAATGTGGGCCAGACCGAGTGACTCTTCTGATAAAGGGAACGTGGTGGGATCTCCAGCATCAGGACTTCTCAGGCGGGTTCGTGAAAAGGACAGCCGCTGCCCGGCTCTTTCTCTTTGGGGGCTGTTCTCTCTGGGACAAGCCAGGCACTGCGGGGTGCGGCCCTGCAGGGAGGCCCCCATCAGGAGGCATGGACACCTCTACCGACAGCTAGTGCCAACTGGGCAGCTCTGGGCCGGAGTACCCCTGAAACCGACCCCCGGCCAGTTGAGCCTTCGAATGACCGCAGCCCCAGCCAACATCTGCTGGGGCCTAAAGCAATCTTGAACCTGACCGGCCCCAAATCCCTGGCCCACAGAAACTGCCAGAGATGATGTTTCCTGCCATTCAAGCCACTGACTTTGGGGGGAGTTTGCAGAATGAAAGGCTGTCATTAGCTTTGTTCTGTGGGTGAGGAGACAGAGGTACAGTGAGGTGAAGTGACTCACCTAAGATCACAAACAGCAGAATTCACACTGAGGCAGTTGGACTGCACAACCCATGCCCTTAACCATGACACCAACTGTCTCCCTGTGCCGCAGACCCTTTGCACTTGTGCACCATGTACCCCAAACAAGGGACTGAGTAGTGGCGGGGAAGCCAGGGGCCCTCCCCTCCACAGCCAGATGCGAATCTGGGTCCTGCCAATGGGAGGCAGGCTTCCAAGCTGTGGTCTTCCCCCCTCAGGGACTCAGAGCCCTGCCTCAGGATCGCCAGCCGTCCCCCTGTCACATGCTGGGGTCCCTGCCTCTGTGTCTGCTATGAACTTCCAGCAAGCTCTCTCTGCTCGCCACCTGCCACCCTGTCTTCTCCTTTCATCCCTGTCTGCGGCCTTTTGGCCACAAGAGCCTCCTCTCAGACTTGGCGAGGGCAGCCTCCTCTCAGACTTGGCGAGGGCAGCCTCCTGCCTTTCATCAGAGCTTGCCTGGCCCTGTTGTCGCCCCGAACCAGGGTCCCAGAATGGAGAGAGCTCGGTCCCCTTTCTCCCTTACCTGTGCTGGTAATGGGCCTTTCTTTCCCTCCAACACGCCTTTCTGGAGTTGGGGTGGGGGGGCACTGCGAGGCCTGAGTGGAGGAGGGGATGGCCAGAGGCCCTCAGGTGGGGTCTGGGCTCAAAGAGAGACCCCTGGCTCAGACAAGCCAGGGCGGTGGAGAAGGAGCCAGAAGAAAGGCAAGTGTCGTGGGTTCTAGGTCTCTGGGTTCAGGCTCATGAAACCCGGCAAGCAAATGTGGCCGCGGTGTGTGTGTGTGTGTGTGTGTGTGTGTGTGCATGTGGTGTGTGTGTGTGTGTGTGTGTGCGCGCGCGCACGTGTGTGCACATCTGCTCACCATGCTGAACTTCTGATGCATTTTACCCCCGAGTCTGATAAAGTCCGGGGGGGAGAGCAGCGACAAGTGCCTGAAATGAGTTAAATAGAAATAAGAGGAGCAGCTGAGACAGATTCGGGACAACCAGGGGACTTGGAGCGTCCTGACGGCAGCGATGTTTGTCGTTTACTAGTTTTCCTCAAATGTGTGGACAAGATTTGACCTGAAATCTGAGATACCGGATGCCGAGGTCTTTTCCTGGTCACAGCATCGCACACCCTCCCCCTTTTCATCAGGAGACCCGCGCCCTCCATCCGAGCTGTCTCCTCCACTCCGCGTTAGCAGGACGGTCACCCCGAGGATATAGTGACCCTGCAGCTGCTGTAAAACGCGGCCCGGCACTGTCCCCACGCCAGGAGTGCCTGGCACCCCCTCCCAGGCCAGACTCTGTCAAGGAGACTCCCCTCTTCTCTGGACACAGGTCTGTCCAGAGCTGGTGCAGAGGGGGAGGTAAGGAGCCTGCAGCCTCCCCTCCGTGTCCCTACCCCTCATCCGGAGGCTGCGAGGGAAGCGCTCAGTGCCCCACGGAAGTGACAGTAAAAGCCCATGCAGTGTGGCCTCCCTGCTCCTTGGGGCCCTGCTCAGCTTCCGGGCCCTGGGCGTCCCTGCACATAGTGTGTCCACATGTACTGCCCCGCCCAGAGCCACACTGCCCGTGCCCTCCTGGGGCGGAGGCAGTCACCTGGCTTCTGGAAGACATCTCCTAAAAAAAAAACAGGGTACCAGGCGTCCTGCCCAAGTTACTAGAAATTTAAAAAACCTAAAGACCAAGCTGGACACAGGGTGTCCAGTCCTGGGTTGACAGGCTGGCTGGGCCCAAGCCTCAGGGGGGACGTGGGCCCTCCTCCAGGAGCTGGCCATGCCGGCCGCGTGCCCCTGACATTGGTGTTCCCACAAAGAGGCCACAAGGACGCGGGTGAGATCAAGTCCATACACTTGTATGCCGACGCCCACAGACTGGGGCACCTGCTGACAAGGGCGGAGAGGGCCAGCCACCAAGATGTGGGGTGGAACCCTGAGAAGGCCAGCGGATAAATAACTGACACCATGGCCTTGGACTCCCTACAAGGCCCCGTCTGGCAAAGAGTCACACGCCCTTGGATGTTCGGGCACGCGGATAGCTACCTTTTATGATTCATTCCGATGAGCTGCTGTACTTCTGAATCCCAGGAGATTCAACAAAATTCCACCGTCTCAGCCCCCCTGCAGGGCAGTGGAAGCCATCTCTGGGGTGGGGGCCCGCCAAGGCCCGTCTGCAGACACCCCAGCTCTTTCTCACGAGCAGGGACTGAGAAGAAAGATGTTCAGAGCTCTTTCCAGCAGGGGACTCTTTCTCCCCCGGAGTCTGCTCAGAGGAACGAACGTGGCAGCTGAGGACAGGCCTGCTCTGAATGACGCCATCCTCCCCGTGGTTCCCGGGGCTTCTGAGAAGCCCCGAGTCATCGAAAACCACTGATCTGCGGGATCCACTGACAGATCGGAAACACGAGAGAGGAATTTTCCAAAGTGTCTGGAGAGCACACGGGCTGGCGTCACCCACCCTGGCCGTGTGCCACTCCCGGGGGCAGAGCCTGTTGCCCCTGTCCGGCCTGCATTGCTCCCCACAGGACGGGCCCTGCAGACCCCTTCCCCGGCCCCTGGGACTTGACAGCAGGGGGGGAGATTGAGGGGTGCAGTCAAGGAGATGATTCTCATTTGAACAGCTGCCCCTCTTACGTGCCCCTGCCCTGCTTCCCAGTCCTGATGCTGGGGGGACCTCAGAGCCCAAGGGGCCACTCTGCATGCACGGGGGGCGTGCCAGCTGGGTGGGTGGCTCTGTGTGTCATGGGATCCTTGCTGGGCCCTCTCCTGGGACCCTCTCTGTCCTCCTTACTTCACTGCACCTTGGTCCTGACTTGGGGGATGGTGGGACCTGAGGTGTTGGGCAGCCCCACAGACTAAACCCTAGTGCAGGGAGGGTGCCCAAGCCCCCTGGCCCAGCCCCCTGGGGCTGGGCACGGGGGCCTGGGCACAGGTGTGAGCGGTCACCTGCCACCCTCACTCTCTGTGTCACTTGATGCGAAGCCCACTGGCCTTCTGTCTTATGGGAGAGCCACCCTCTTCATTTCAGACCAGAGTTTTACTGTCCACCGACCCCACGGCACTCTTTCCCAGAAGCCCAGGTCCTCAGGGGCGGGCTGTAGGTCTGGCCTCTTGACACCGCCTCCCAGCCAGCCCCCCAACATTGGCACGGGTGGCAGATCGAGGCCTGTGCGTGGCAGCGACTGGCTGAGATTCACGTGTGACCAAGTGTTGGAAGGGCAGGATCTGGGAGAGTCGGTGGACATGTCCTCCCAGGGACACCACTGCCCATGTTGGCTCGGTCCCTGTGGTCCCTTCAAAGGTTTGAGCCTGACCCACTGGGTTCCTGGAAGCCCCAAATCCCATAATGTCCTCCACCCTGTCACCAGCTGTGACCTCTGTGCCGGGCGAAGAGATGCCAAGCCGACTCGTGGAACTCTACCCCCCACCTCCCTCAGCACGTGCCACTCTGGCCCCACACCTCCGCACACCACTACCCGCAGGGGCAGAGTTAGACTGAGTTAATCTCTGGGAAGGAAACGTTTGCAAATGGTCCTAACCCCTGGGATCTGGACCCTGGATGGCGATGCCGGCTCTTCCCCGGGGCATTTGGAGTCCATGTGGCCCTCAGGCCTGGTGGTCACGGACGGATCTCCCACCTTATGGTCAAGGATGGAAAGGTTGGTTCCTGAGGCTGGTCCTGCCCTTCTGTGTCCCGCCCAGGCTGTCTGCACAAGTCTACAAGGTATCCATAGGGCGAATGGGGACAATTAGCGCCTCTCAGATGACCCAAGCCCGACTTTGCAGTTTTGAGAGAGGAGGGGATTTTGGGGTCCCTGCCTGGTGAGGAATTTTCCAGTGGCTGAATGCTTGCCAGGGTGTCCCACAGGGAAGTGGCAGGTGGCCATTGTCCCCGCACCCACCACCATTGGAGGAACCAGCCAGAGCCTCGGCTCACCCTTGTTGCAAGAGGGCACGGAATCACATCCAGGGATTTATTTCTCCTCTGGCTTCATGATGACTAAGAAAACTGGGCTGGGGCAGACCAGCCACGTGATAGGTTTCTTGTGAGCGCAAGGCCACCCTCCCTCCACGTGGGTGCGGTAGACCTTGAGGCTGGTGGAGCCAAATTTAGGCTTCCGAATCTTCCCTAAGAGCCTCCAAGAAGGGCAGAGGGGAGGATCAAAATTTAGCCTCAGGGCTTGCTGGCCAGACCCTTCTTTTTCTACGAGGTGCTGAATTAAAGTCTCACTTAGCAGATATGACATTGGGTGTCTCCCCCCACATGTTCCCAAACCCACCTCTCACCCTCCCCACTGCCCTGTTTGTGATGATGTGTTTGAGGGGTAATCTGCATGAACACTGGCTTGCGGGTCGACTGTCTGCTACAGGAGGGGAGGGATGTGTCCATACGACTCACGATTGTTCCTCTGGTATCTGGGCTGTGCCCGGCTCATAGGCAGTGTTTAATAAATGTCTTTTAAATAAACAACTGGTCTCTGCTCTTTCAAAAACCTTTGTTTCCCCCCCAACTCATGCATATATCACTCTATACTCAAAGGCCACGCTTGATTGGGAGGGGAACCAAGTCCTTGACTGGTAAAGTGGGTTATTTTATTTATCTTTAATTTTTTTTAACGTTTATTTATTTTTGAGAGGCAGGGAGATAGAGAGTGCGAGTGGGGAAGGGGCAGAGAGAGAGAGAGAGACACAGAATCCGAAGCAGGCTCCAGGGGCTGAGCTGTCAGCACAGAGCCCAACACGGGGCTCGAACCCACGAACCATGAGATCATGACCTGAGCCAAAGTTGGACGCTTAACCAACTGAGCCTCCCAGGCGCTTCTAAAGTGGGTTATTTTAATACAGGTTGCCCTTAACATGTGGTTGAGTCATAGGTCAAATTCACCTGTGGGAAGTGACAGCAGATACTGTTGCTCTAGAAAGACACCGACAAAGGAGGTTGTAAGCCTGGTGTTGTCTTGTTGTGGAAATGAGTAGAAAAGCAATTGGCTTGAAGGGATTCTCTTCTTCCAAAGTAACAGGCTGAGAAAATGGATCTGTGTAAGCCATTAGCAGGGTATCTGGAAGGATGGCAGATGAGGGAAGGAGCGGAGGAACGGGAAGCCGTTAGCCGGGCATGTTCAAAAGAAAATTTTGAAGGAGTGTGTTACTTTTTGATGGGAGGCCCCCTGATGAATTTCCAGGAAGTCTGTTGGCCAGTTTGTTTTTTAGGGGGGGAGCACGTGCTTGGTCACCGAGGGATCTCAGGCTTTGAAAGCGCTTCCAGAACATGCCTTCACGGAACCAGATCGTGCAGACCAACCCGAAGTTCTGCAACCAGGTGCAGGTCTAGAGGCAGCACAGATCTCTCACTCCCAAAGTGCACCTTCTAGAAGCAGTGGTGTGCTGGAGCTGCCATCCTGGCTTGGAGACCTGACTTAAATATTCCGGAATTTGTATGAGTGGGTTGTCAACCATAGTCATTGTTAAAGATTAAATTGTGTAAACGAACACTTTAATTGGACTAAAGGCCAAGGTAACCAATACAAAAAACTCATCACCTTCCTACTTATGTGTCTGTGTCTGTGTTCTAGAAGTTATTTGCCTCTATTGCACCTGTATGGTGGAAACATTGTGTAACGGCCTTCCATGGCACATCTTTTCCCGGTGGTGACATCACTTTGATAGCTGGAAACCAGTCAGAGTGGGAGTATTTATGTATGCTGTATTAGAAAACTATTTTTCGATTCAGCAAAGAAGTTGCTCCAGACTTGATGAATGAGTGATGTCCCAACATGCATCTTGGCTTCCTCTGTTTCGCTAAATGAAGATCTCAACCAACATTCATGTTGGAACCTATACTCATTTGTCACTTGCAGCCACAGGTTGGCTGCTGGATCAGGAGTCCAGAAAAAATTAAAAAAAAATTTCTGTAAAAATCAGTTGGCGTTGTGGCATTCACAATAAAAATGATTATGTATACTATTAGTAGCATGTTATGTGCTATACATGCATCCTTTAGATCAACAAAATGTATAGCAAACGTGTGTGTCTGGGTGTGTCTGTCTGGGTGTGTCTGGTGTGCCTGGGTGTGTCTGGGTGTGGATTCTTTTCCCTGGAGAGCTTGTTGATCACAATTTACCAAAACCCCATTGGCTAGAAGCTGCCAAGTTACCTGATGTTAAATGTAACACCCTCCTTCCATGTCCTACGCAATGGGTTCAGGAAGCCTACCTCCAGAGAAAGCATGGTGTAGTTCTGGGAAGCTATTTTCTGAGAGGGATTGGGGTAGAGATGAAGGCAACTGTGTGCATGGCTGGTTCCATGGGTGGGGGGAGTGGGATGCCTGTCTTGCAAGGTGGTTTGGTCACACTCAAAGCCTATCTACCGCTCCTTAAATATCTGCTCCAGGGGCTTGACTCCAGGGTTTGACCCAGGCTTTCTGGGTTGCTGCTGGGCCAGGTTGGCACAGGGCAGGAAGGCCTGGGAGTGGGTAACGCAGTAACTGCCTGGGGTTCTTGCGAGACATTGTTCGTACATTTAATCTATTAGATTCCATTATAGTCCATTCGGAGCAAAAGCCAGAGGAAGAGCAAATGGGCATGGTAAACTTTGGGAGCAGAAACAGGATGGGCTGCCCCGGGGAAGAAGGGGCACTGTGATGGGACCCCGGGGAGCGGAAGCATCCAAAGGGCACATTGTCTGAGGGAACTCGAGCTCCTGGCAAAGGGAAGAAGCACGCTTCACTTGTTTGTCAGTTGCACCGAACGAAATGAAGATAGAATCTAGCAAAACAAGATGCAAGCCTTTTGAGGCCAACTTTGATATTCTGAGGGTCTCCCTGTCCCCTCGACACCACATTTAGTGCTGGGCATTCTGCGTATGAGATCAGAATCATTCTGGATGTCATATCTGATAGCCTTTAGACTGTGGCACACACATCTTTGTCCAGGGGGGAAAGAATGGCCTTAGAGGGGATACAGATGGCCTCATCCTCACCCTAGAGAAATCTTAGGTATGTGTTCTCCTTTTCCAGGCTGGCTTTCAGATCTACTAATGACAACACAGGATGGGGTAAAAGTGTCAAACACAGAGTAGGGTTGTGCTACGTAAGGTCTGCCAGGGACCTTCGAACCCTCTAGTTCAAGTTCCACCGTTCAAAGCAGCCAGAGCAGATTAGCTGCCTGTTCCCGGGGACAGGCGGGTCACACTAGAGTCACAGCCATCAAGCCACCTCTCACCACCTCCCAGCCGGGAGGGGAAGGAGAGGCTGGAAACCTAGCCGGAAGAGATGGTAGGCAAAAGATGCTTTTCCTCTCCCTCCCCAAATCCTGAAGTTGCCTTTGAAAAAAATTCAGATGAGAATTTGAATTTAATTTTCCCGTTTCCACCAGAAGAGTACATTGATTAGATTGCAGCTTAAATTGGTGTTCGTATTTTATACACCAAAGCTTGGAAAATGATCTGTACTTAGAAGGAGACACAGAAAGAAGTCCGGAGGTCTGGGAAATCATATGTGAGAACTGAAAACCCTTTTAGAAATGTGGGCTTTCATGCAAATTATATTTCCAAAGGACTTGGGTAAAAACTTTAAATTAAAATATTGTAGGTGGCTGTGTATGGATTTTTTATTTTCAAGCATCTGTATGAGTCATTGCAAGTTGTCTGACTTTTTTGTCTCAGCCATATGTCAGCCTGTTCGTCCTTCCTGAGCTAGTTGGTTAGTGAGGTTGATTCTCTGCGGCCATCCATACAGGTCACTGTGACACAGCAGTCACGGACATCAATCAGGGACATCTGCCATGTGACTTGGTAGTCAGGGATGTCTCTGTGTGATGTGATACTCAGGGCCATCTAACACATGACATGGCAGTCAGGGACATCTGGGACATTCGGGGGACCCTCTGAGGGAACATGTGCTTTTATTTTGGCTTCCGCATCTGCACATTAATAGTAACACTATGGGAAGACGTCTAAGCTAGTTTAGGAGTTATTACACTTGTATTTCTAAAACTTCTGGCAGTTCCCTATTGTTACCAAATTATCAAGCTAAAGAAAGAAGTAAGGAAGGAGCAACCGAAATAAAACAGTTGAATTTACAAGATGGAAGTGGAGTTAAAGTTACATAATGCATAGAATCTCGAGCCCTCTAGATTTTTCTGCTGTTTTGTAAAAAGTGCGACCTGATTATGATGTGCTATAGGCACCATATTACAGGTTTGTTACACTTGATTTACTTAGTACACATACACTCTTTGATACAGGCATTATCTCCAAGAAGCACACGAGGTGACAGGCTCAGAGTGGAACTGTCCTAGTGCTTGTAGTATGAAGTTGGGCTGGGATTCACACACAGGACTTTTCTCTATCTTTTGTAGTTCCAACTGCCTCTCAGGACAAAGTGCCTCAAGGACATCGCAGGGCGATAGTGAAACACAGCTACACGGATGGGGCACTTGTCTTCTGAGTTGGTGTGGAAACATGTTTGGGCGGAGCCCAGCTCTTTGGAGGTGAATCCGTAGCTTGAGTGGAAGTTCACCTGCGTTCAGGTGTAGCATGTAAGAGGGAAGAGCAGTCATGATGAATTATCCTGAGGACTCCATCCCAGGAAGTGACTGGAAGTGTCGCATAGTTGGTAAGTATTAACCGCATGCTGGTGACAGACACTCCGCAGCTCTTCATCTCCCACTGGACTCTGGTTAGTGCAATTCGTGCAGTTATCTCCTCTGTGGGAACCTGGGGTTCATCAGGCCCTGACACGGTGTATGGCTGTCTTGTTCCAAGGTCAGTCCGATGCCGACCAGCGTGACTAACAGGTGGGTGATGTGGTTCCAAAGGGCATGGGGCAGCATGGGGGGTGGCGAGGGCATTAGGCTGAGGTTGAGCGCCACCAATGCTATGTCTGTTTGGACAGCCTGTCATGTGAAAGTTGTTTCCCCTAAGAGCTCATGTCATGTTAGAGCTGAAAACGGAATTCTCTACTCCTCCTGAAAATGCATGGTGGGGGCAAAAGCTGCTAATACGTCTATGCCAGCCTCTGACTGTCAAAGTACATCCCCTCAGACACATCGCCCTCTGGGCAGCTTCGTACAACTGAATACTTTCCTAGTTGAGGAAGACTCATGACCCGACTTGGTCTTGCTTTCAAATTTCTTTTTCCAAATATAATTTTACATAGAAACTCAGTGTTTGTAACAGAGAAAAGCCAAGCATCTCCGGATGAGATGGTAGTGAGACCCAGCACCCTATGGCTCCTTTTCCTCTGAGAAATTCCAGAGCTCCAGAGAACAGAGTTTGAAAATTGCTTCAAGTGGGAAATTGATCTTAAAGAACTGGGTCCTAAGAATGGTAGTGGGGACAGGCAAGCGGATTCTTATGAAACTGGGGATACCGAAACCCCTAAACTCTGCCCAGTCTTCTTAGCCAGTAGAAGAGCTCCTCTACAATTTTCTGAAGAGGTTTTCCCTGTTTTACCATGGCCTCCCTTCCATGGTTGCCTCAGGATGCTGCCGATTCTTTTTGAGACTTACCTTGATATGGCCGGAGGCAGAACTTCCAAATTCAATATTTCTGGTTGGCTAGAAAGGACCCTAAAACTTTGCTCATTTGTTCAGTTGAATCACAGACTAAAAAGTGGCCTAAGTCAACTGACGTTAAAATGTCAGAACTGGCCTCAGTATCATGGAGAGGAAGGAAACCAAAGTCTTGGGTAGACTGGAATGTCCAAGAGGAATTATCACATAAGATCTGCTCATTCACTCAAGGAGACTGCATAGGACACTCTTTCCACCATGAGTGTGAGAAATCAATTGGTGTGGGGAAACACGATATCCTGGAGGAGATCTGTGCTCGCTCTTCTCTGCAGGACAGAAATTACGGTGGTAACTGCTACCATTGAACTGAAATCCTTAAGTGCAATGCAGATAATTGGATCCCAGGGCGACAGGGGCCAAGTATGGGCACTTAACTGCAAAATGCAAGATGGTCATGGTTACTGTGGTAGACAGTGGAGTCAAAGCAGTAGTCATCATAGTCTGATTCACAAAGACCTATGGGCTGGTTGATTACTGTCTCTAGAAAAGAAACAGATGGACCAACTATCAAATTCTTCCTTGATCTGTATGAGTGGAAGAGTGTGGGGTCTAGTGAACAGAAATCTAACCTGACCCCCCAAAGCAGAATCATGGCCCCTGATCAATTCCTGGACTTGGGCCAGTTTGTAGACCCAGAACCTCTTAAAAGAAGGGGAGTCCAGATGCCCTTGATGAAGGATCCTAGCATATTGCCAACATTTGATGCTGTTAATCTTTCTCTCATTCTTCCTCAAAAGGACCTTAAGCTATTTACCAGGGTAATTATGCACTGGGGAAAGGAAATAATCAGACATTTTAGAGTTTAGAGCGGATCTTGGGTCTGAACCAACACTGATTCCAGGAGATCCGAAACATCACTGTGGTCCATCAGTCAGAGGAGGAGCTTATGGAGGTTAGGTGATCAATGTCAGGACTGTCTCACAAGGGGCTCAGGTCCCCAAAGCCATCCCTATAGACTATTTCCCTAGTTCTGGAATGCATAATGTAAATGGATATACCCAGCAACTGGTGGAATCTCCATATTGGTGTCCTGATCTATGGAGTGAAGGCTATCATGGTAGGCAAGGTCAAGTGGAAGTCAAAAGAATTGCCTCTACCTACAAAAATAGTAAATACAAAATAATATTGCATTTCTGAAAGGATTGCAAAGATCAGTGTCACCATGAAGGACTTGAAAGATGCAGGGCTGGTGATGCCCACCATGTCCCCATTTAACTTGCCTTTTTGTACAAAAGACAGATGTGTCTTGGAAAATGACAGCGGATCACCACAAGCTCACTCAGATGCTTATTCTAATGGTGGCGGCTGGTCCAGATGTGGTTTTGTTGCTTGAGCAAATTAATATATCCCTTGGTAGCTGTTTGCACGCTGGTATGCAGCTACTGATTAGGAAAATGCTTTTTACTCTATATCTGTTAATAACGACCACCAGAAACAGTTTGCTAACAACTAGGCCAGCAGTACACCTTCACTGCCCTACTTCAGGGCTATATCAACTCTGCCGTCGAATGTCACGGCATAGTCTTCAGGGATCTGCATTACCCTTCCCTTCTACAGGACATCATACTGGCTCATCAAATTGATGCCATTGTGCTGATTGGATCGAGTGACCAGGAAGTAGCAATGATTCTAGACTTGTTTGTAGGACACTTGAATGCCAGATGTTGGGGAAAAATCCCACAAAAAATGTTTAGGGGATGTACGTCTTGATGAAACGCCTAGCGGTTCGGTGGCACAGGGCGTGTCAATAGAGCCTTTCGAAGGTGAGAAATGAATTGCTGCATCAGGGCCCTTCTACAACCCAAAATGAGGCACAATGCCCAGTGGGCCTTTTAGATTTTGGAGGCAACATATTCTTCAGTTGGGGATGCTACTCTGGCCAAGTTGTTGAGTGAACGCTGCTAGTTTTGAGTGGGACCCAGAACCAGAGAAGGTTCTGCAACAGGTCCAGGCTGCCATACAAGCTGCTTTGCCACTTGAGCCAGAGGATCCAGCAGATCTGATCACGCCTGAAGTGTCAGTGGTGGAGAGAAATGCTGTTTGAAGCTGTTGGCAGGCTTCTATAGTTGAATCACAGTTGAGTTCTTCCCATTTTGTAGCAGAGCCCTGCCATCCTCTGGGATGACTACTTTCCTTTCGAAAAAAAGGTTTTTGGCCCCCTCCTTCGTAGAGCCCAAACACTTAACCAAGAGCCACCAAAGTACCAGGTGAACTCAGCTATAGACGTCATGAATTGGTGATTGCCTGATCTACCAAACCATAGAGTTGGGCGTGTACAGTAACACTCTATTATAAAATGGAAATGATGTATATGAGATGGGTATATGTGAGAGTGGGAAAAACTTCACAATCAGTACAGCTGATTCTTCATGTTGTCTAGAAGAAGAAATGGCCAGAGGTATGAGCTTATAAAGATTCATGTACTGGACTTGGAAGGAACATGATTTGAAAATTGGTGACGGGGGGAAACCTGGGTGGCTCAGTTGGCTTAGCGTCTGACTTCAGCTCAGGTCATGGTCTCATACATAGGTCATGAGTTGAAGCCCCACATTGGGCTCGCTGTTGTCAAGTGCAGAGCCACGTCGGATCTTCTGCCCCCCTCTCTCTCTCTGACCCTCCCCCGCTCACACTCTCTCTCTCTCAAAAATGAATAAACACTAAAAAAAAAAAAAAAGAAAATTGGTGACAGTGAGGTCTGGGAAGAGGTATGTGGATAGATCTCTTTGAATGGGTCAAGAATGTGAAGGTGTTTGTATTTCATGTAAATGTTCACCAAAAGGTGACCTCAGTAGAGAAACATCCTAATAATCAAGTAGACAGGATGATCTGTTCTCTGGATATTAGTCAGCTCCTTTCCCCAGCTGCTTCTGTCATTGCCCAATGGACTCAGGAACAAAGTGGCTGTGGTGGTAGGGATGGAAGTTACGTAGGAGTCAGAAACTCAACAAGGCCAACCTGCCTACAGCTGCTGCTGAATGTCCAGTCTTTGAGAAGCAGATTGGATCAATGTGGAGTCCCCAATATCGCACCATTCCATGGGGGTGATCAGCCACTATCTGGTGCAAATTGACTACATTGGGCCATTTCCATCATGGAAGGGGCAGCACTTGGCTTTTACTTGAATAGATACTGGTCTGGATTTGCCTTCCCTGTGTGCAGTGCTTCTGCCAAAACTAGAACCCATGGATTTAGAGAATAGCTCCCCCAATGTCACAGTATTCCATATAGCATCGCTTTTAATCAAGGAATTTATTTTACAACAAATCAAGAGTGGTAATGGGCCCACGCTCATGGAATTCACTAGTTTTACCATTTTCCCCATCATTATGAAGCAGCTGGCCTGATAAGATGGTAGAATGGCCTTTTAAAGACTCATTTATAACATGAGCTGGGTGGAAATACGTTTTCCTCTAAGATGCAGTGCATGCTCTAAATCAGCATCTTTCATATGTGATTAAAATCAATGAAAACACAAAACCCAATACTTGCAAGACTGATAATGATCCAGACTCTTCAAGAATGAAGATATGGGTTGTCCCACTAGGCAAAAATCGTTGTCTTTTAGATACATCAACATGACTAAGTTTCTGTCCACATTTTTCACTCAGACACTAATCTTGAAGTTGCTGTAAAGGTATTCTATTGATGTGATTATTACAGTTTGTAATCAGTTGACTTTAAGTAAAGACCATTCTAGATATTCTGGTCATGTGAACAGTTGCAGAAATGAGGACTGAAATAGTTATGGGTATTTCTTCCTAATATTTTTATGCATATATATATATACCAAATATTTTCCTTTTCTTTCTCCTCTTATCCCTTTATCGTTTAACATAAGATTTATTAATAGTAGTTAACTTTCTATCTCAGCAATTAAGGTACAGAATATCAAAGAACACAGGACATCACCCCAGGGCTTTGTATCCTGTCTGGGGGAAAAGGTTAAGTATGTTTTTGGTTGTTCAGGACATGTATGTCCCATCAAGTGGAATTACGATCATTGTGTCTTTATTTCAAAATTTAGTGTGGTCGAAGGAGACATGCGTGGTTGTCAAGTTGACATGGAGTGGACGGTGGGGATCTTTTAGATATATCGACATGGCTAAACTACAGTCTCCAGTTATTTACTCACATACCAATCTAGAAGTTGCTGGGAAGGTATTTTCTAGATGTTATTCAATTTCATAATCATTTGGCTTTAAGTAAAAGATTATCTGGGCCTGATTCAATCAGTTGTAAATCTTTTAAAAGCAGGGCTGACACTTCCCTCAGAGAAGAAGATTCTGCCTTTGGCCAAGTTCTGCCTTGTTCATTCCTTCCTGCCTCCCTCCCTTCCTTCCTCCTTTCCTTCCTTCCCTCCCTCCTTCCTTCCCTCCCTTGCCTCCTTCCTTCCCTCCCTCCTTCCTTCCCTCCCTCCTTCCTTCCCTCCTTCCTTTCTTCCTTCCTCCCTTTCTTTCTCCCTCTATCCATCCCTCCCTCCTTTCCTTCTTTCCTTCCTTCCTTCTATCCTTCCTTCCCTCCCTCCATTCCTTCTTTCTTCCCTTCCTTCAATCCTTCCTTCCCTCCCTCCATTCCTTCTTTCCTCCCTTCAAGCATGGTTGACTTACAATGTTACGTTAGTTTCAGGCATACACCATAGTGATTCCACCACATTATACGTTACGCTCTGCTTCCCACAAGTTCTACCTTGCTGTTACCAACGACCTGCCCTTGCCATTTCAGATTTGCCTCCACAATGACATAAACCAATTCTCTGTAGGGAATCTTAACAGATTTCTCTTACTCAGACTGCTTCTCTGGCAAAACTTGACTGATACACTTGATCTAACCTTCCAGCGGGAGTGTGGATGGCTATTTGCCCACCAGTCTCAGTAGAGGGAACGGAGGCACTGCTGGATCCAAGGAGATTTTTGCAGATGGTCAGTTCTGACCCATAGAAAATAATATAATGACCACCTAGTTTATAATGAATGCTCTTTGGTTGAGGTAACCATAGTCCTATGGGCATCACTTTAAACTTCCCAAACCATGCTTTTTTGGGAAAAAAAAAAGCCAGGGCTTTATCTGGACAGTTTAAGTTTGAGAAATGATTTTCAAGAGATGTCTCTCTCTCAGGATTTCTCAGAGCCATTTCTCTTGCAATGCTTCTGGGGATGAAGGTCCAAAAGGGGCATAATACAAGGTGTTTACTAATTTTATTTGAATATGCAACATTTTCCCCCTCTGGGCATTGCAACACTAGAATTTCATGAGAGATATTTTAGGAAACACTTATCCACAAGCCTCTGGTCCATAAATAAAATTCTGCATGGGAAGAATTTTATCTCATTAGCTTGCCTTTTACTGGACTCATGGTACATCTGACTATGTCCCTACTTTGCAAGACATTTTCCCATAAAACAAAGAATCAAAAATTAAAGAGTCCTTTAAAATGATATTTGAAAGATGAGTTTTCATATCCTAATCTCGAAAGGCTGCCCGGTGGAAACAGAGTGTTAGGGGAGAATTGATCATCAGTTGCACATATTACTATGTTTATACCCACTTGGTGAACTGGAAATCTTCCAGTTTGTATACTTGGGATTGCTTGATAGAAACACACACACGCATGTGCCGATGCACATGTTAGTGTGTATACACACAAATTTTACAGTAGAAATTCAACCAGTTTATAGGTAACAGCTGATGGAAGTCACCTGTTTTGTTTTTTTTTTCAGGCACTTAACATTTATTTTATTTTATTTTTATCTTTTTGAGTGTTTATTTATTTTTGAGAGGGAGAGACAGAGATAGATAGGTAGATAGATAGCAAGGGAGGGACAGAGAGAGAGGGAGACACAGAATCTGAAGCAGGACACAGAATCCGAAGCCCGTTCCAGGCTCTGAGCTGTCAGCACAGAGCCTGACGCGGGGCTCGACCCCACGAACTGTGAGATCATGACCTGAGCCAAAGTCGGACGCTTAACCGACTGAGCCACCCAGGCGGCCCTTAATATTTATTTCAGAATTATCACATTTATAAATTCTACCCTGTGATTTTTCCAACAGTGAGAAAAGAGGATCTAAAGCAAGGCTGCGGAATTAAATATTCTGAATGGCTTTAATTTTAAAAGACAAATTTCTAAAGCTCGGAGACTTGGTTAGAATGTCTCACGATTATGCTGCCACCTTAGTATTTTCCAATTTTTATCTGTATAGCATATGTTTCTCTTGCTCTTTACTATCTCCCAGCCAAAAATTTTGGGAAGTTTATTTGGCTTTCTTATCTTTACTTTTTACATCTTTTACTTCAGATTCAAAAATTTTTTATTTTTCCCTAAATCTGATAAAGTACATTTAAAACAGTATAAATATATAATTTACATATTTTGGTAGTATGAAGAAGTCTGTCGCCATTTCCTTATGCTGAACCATGTATGCCGTGTGTATGCGATACCACAGCATTAACTCAATAAGGATACTGTGAAATCATTGCATCTTCGGGGGCGGGGGGGGGGGAAGAAATGATGAGTTTGTTGGAAAGATCTTTTTCATCCATAATACATTAGCCAATTCATAATCAGTGAGAAAACTCGTCTTTTTCTGTGCCCATCTATTGCTCTCACAAACGATGTAGCCCCTCCAGGGCAGTCTCAGTGGACTGCATGCAGTAAGAGCTAAATAATTGCCTGTTTGCTGTTTTCCTTCAACTCATGTTGCCTCGGTAGGTTGGTTTCATGGGAGGGGCTGAGGAAGTTTGGGACACGGCAGGTGGGTCAGAGGAGGCTCTCTGTACATGTCTGTAGCATGCTGGGTTCTAGCCGGGGCCTCTCCCAGGCAGTCTTCCACCAAGTCCCATTCATCATGGTCTCCCCAATACCAGCCCAGTTCCTGGTAAGGAAAATGGAGCTATTTTCTCCTCCTTGTAAGTAGGGAGTAGAAACGGGCAGAGCGCTAAGGCTGTCCTTCATCCCACCCCCTCCATGCCCAGGTGGCACGGAACAGTGCATCCACGTTGGAGGTGGGTTCTTTGGAGGGGAAGATGGATTGTCCACTCTCCTTTGTAACGGTGTTCCCAACGTGGAAACTGGGATTTCGCTGCACGCGGAAATCATACCGCTAGTTCTTGCCAGCCACCCTCTGTGGGCACCTAATGGACCTCCTGCCCAATGCCTGCAGCAGGGCTAACAGCACTGGGAATAGGATGCCCTCAGGACTCTGGGGCCACTGTTGAGCCAGCCCACAATCTGGTCTTGGGTTTCTGAAGACCCTTCCATAGGTCCAGTCTGAAGCAGTGTCTCCTGGTGTGATTTCTTTCCCCTTGGCGAACCCTCTTTATTTCATGCCAGAGTCTCCACTTTTCTTTACCCTCTGGCCCTCTCTGGGTCATTCTGGTACAGTGATTTTCCTACAGGCTGTTTTTTGTTTGTTTGTTTGTTTGTTTTGTTTTGACCACATCCTTCTCTGCTTATCAAGTCAAACTGATCTCGGTCATGAACCGTTGACAGTATGGATTATTCATGTCTTATTGTTCATAGCATAGCAGCTAAGAACAAGGATTCTGGAATAAGAAGGCTGGTCTGGAAACCCAGCTCTGAGCCTGATAAATGTGTGACCTCAGGCAAGTTTTTTAATCGCTCTGGGTCTCAGTTTCCTCATCTGTAAAATGACAGTAGAGCTTTTACTTTATAGGATTGTTTAAGATGTTAAATAATTGTGGTGAGAGTTTTAGGAAATGATGGTAACTCATACCTCTACAGGGTTACTTCTTATTCTCCCTGCGAATGAAGGTCATTGCCATCTGCCCCTTCCCCCCTGCTCCCCCTTTGGTTCAGTCCCATCTCTGTTGTCCTTTTCTCAATGAATAGTTCACCTTCCTCACATTCTCCAAATGATGTTGCTCAGGACTGATCGAGCGCTCACACGTTGACCCGTAGGACCCATGTTTGGTCTGTACTACTGCCTGCATTGTTATACTTGCTAACTTGCATTTTGTCTTCTCTCCAATGTTGTCCTTGCCGTGCAATCCAGCACTTAGAATAGAGTTAGGCTCGTGGTTGGTATTCTTATTAAGAACTAAGTACTGGGGCGCCTGGGTGGCTCAGTCGGTTGGGCCTCCGACTTCGACTCAGGTCATGATCTCACGTTCGTGGATTCGAGCCCCGCGTCGGGCTCTGTGCTGACAGCTCAGAGCCTGGAGCCTGCTTCCGATTCTGTGTCTCCCTCTCTCTGTCCCTCTCCCTCTCATGCTCTGTCTCTCTCTGTATCAGAAATAAATAAAACATTAAAAAATTTTTTTGAAAAAAAAAGAACTAAGTAGTAAGTATTCCCCTTAGTTATTTAAAGGTGGAGAATTGGCATCTTTTTCTATAGGTTGAAATGCATTTTTATTTCTTTTATTTTTTATTTTTTTTCAAATTGTCTTTTTAAAGCTTAGTATCAAGTGGAGTTAATGGCCACAAATCTGCTGTCACTTTGGGGATTCGTACAACACAAATCTAGCCTATTCGCTCAAAGGAAAACCAGGATCTGGTGCGGACTTCCCACTCTGGCTCTTTTGCCGGTGTTCTCGGTATCCGCTGATAGAAAGAGATGGTTTGTGGGTGTTTGGAAGGGAAGCTTAAACTTTACGGAAGAAAGGAAAGCAATGGGTCCCCGCGGGTGGAATCGGGAACACCGCCCTGGACTAAGGACATCCTTGCTCTCTGCCAGTCAGAGACCCAAGAATGATGCCCAGTTGTAGAGGACGGGAAAATGTTCCTGATGTTCTTAACCATCAAGCTGGTAGCAGATGTTTGAAAAGAAGACGGAAAAACATGACTCAAAGCACTGAGGCCATTCAGCTTTGCCCATGCTAGAAAAAGAACTGAGTGTGTTCAATAGCAAGGTTTTGTTTGAGCAGGAGCTTCCTACGGGTGTCTATTGACAGAGGCCACCGATAGGGGTACGGTTATGTCGTCAGCCCCGGGCTTGCTTGAGTGACAATCCCCCAAGGAAGGACCTATTCCTCCCACTCACGGCTACTTTGTTTTCTCAAAGTACCCATTTCCGTATACCCGACTTTTCAGGTTCCTCTGATCTGAGACTGTTGCACACACCCTCCGAACGGAACTACCTCCTCCCGGAGAACTGTCTCTCCAAAAGAACAGGGAAAGAGAATAGATCAAAGCTCTGGATATGTTTCTCTTTTCCTTTTTGTATTTTTCCAATTTTACAGAATGAGCTTGTGTTATTTTTATGGTGGCACAAGAAGTTACATGTATATAAAAAGCACCCAGAGCTCTGCTTCTGTTCATTAGTTTTTGCTTTTGAATTGATGTTAGGATTGGGGCACCTGGGTGGCTCAGCATCTGACTTCAGCTCAGGTCATGATCTCACAGTCTGCGAGTTCAAGCCCCACATCAGGCTCTGGGCTGACAGCTCAGAGCATGGAACTGCTTCAGATTCTGTGTCTCCCTCTCTCTCCACCCCTCCCCTGGTCGCACTCTGTCTCTCTCTCTCTCTCTCTCTGTCTCAAAAATAAACATTAAAAAAAAATTTAAAAAATGAATTGATGTTAGGATTCTGTGCTCGAGAAATTACTCTGTCACATCCCTCTAAAACTTCTGGGTGACACTTCCAGGCCCCTCCCTGGACCTTGGCTCCTTCCTACTGTATTTCATTTGATGCTTCAATACCCATCTTCTGTTGGAATCTGGACAACCTCTGTCTCCTGTAATTCCCCGCCTCCCAGCACACACACGGTGGGTGATCTGCTCTGCCCCTGCCCATTTCTGGCTCCCTTGCCTGGAGCACCTTTCGTTCTGGCTCTGTAAACTCCACCTGCCTGTCAAAGTTCATCTCTGATTCACACTTTCTGGAGCCATCTGCGGCCATCCAGACACAGCTGTCTCTTCTCTGAATTGTCACTGACCTTATTATCTGCAATAATTATATGCTCATAGTGATACAGTGCCCTGCGTTTGCGGTGTTCGAAGCATGTTCACACCCATTATTTCACCTTAGGGCTGGAAACAGGGTGAGGACAGTGAGGCACACATTCTCAGGGGTTGCGTGGGCTGGGCTGGGTTCTGCCTTTATTTAAAATGTTGATATTTTGGGGGCGCCCGGGGAGCTCAGTAGGCTAACTGACTCTTGGTTTCAGCTCAGGTCGTGATCTCACAGTTTGTGAGTTCAAGCCCCACATGGGGCTCTGCGCTGACAGATGTGGGTCCTGCTTGGGATTCTCTGTCTCCTTCTCTCTCTGCCCCTCCTCCACTCGCTTGCTCTCTCTCTCAAAATAAATACATAAACATTAAAAAATAAAATGTTGATAATTTGTTCACTATGATTTGTTTTTGGCATTCATTTTCATTTTTAAATCTATTGCCTTAAACCAGGATTTGCTTTGATTCCTGAGTTTTTTTGTGCCCTCTGGAATTTTGCACTCGAGGAAAGCGCCTCACCTGCACCTAGGAAAGCTAGGGTGCTTGTCCCTGACCCCAGCCCCTGAGTCATCTAGCTGTGCGGGGTGCCTAGGGCACCACAGGCCTATCTCACACAGAACCATGTCCCCTCTCACGCTTGATTCCAAGCTTCGTGGGGGCAGCTTTTTGGAGGGCAGTTGGCGCTCTTCCAGCCCTTCTGGGTCAGCATGTTGAGGTACCCGTTGATGAGTCTACTTGAGCTTGCAGCAGTAGGGTTGGGGGAAGCTGGCTGTTCTGCCATGTGGGGACCATGAACTTGTCAAAAGCCCAGTCCTTGCCCTACATCTGCCTAGAGACCCCACCACACACCTAGGGAGAGAATTTTCTCCACTTGGAAGGTTTAGTGCTCACTTAACACGACAGTCATGAAGGCTGTCTGGGAGAGAATAACTTGACTGAAGATGGCCCCCTCAAGGACCCCTGAGGAGTTCAGAGATCGGTTGGGTCCCTGGAGTTTCTAGGTCAAGCAAGACCAAGCTCCTTTTTTTTCTTTAAATTTATTTATTTATCTTGAGAGAGACAGAGACAACGCAAGTGGGGGAGGAGCAAAGAGGGAGGGAGAGAGAGAGAATCCCAGGCAGGCTCTGCGCTGTCAGTGCAGAGCCCGATGCCTGGCTCGAACTCATGAAACGGCGAGATCATGACCTGATCTGAAATCAAAAGTTGGATGCTTAACCGACTGGGCCACCAAGGCTCCCCAAGAGCAAGCTCCTTAAGAAGAGGCTAATGTTTCTGTAAAATAACACATGCTATTGATTCCGGAATGACTTTTGCCTTTGAAGGATTGCCTGTGCAGCCGTGTGGCACCGAGATGAACTGTTTAGAGCCACAAATGAAGGTGTATACACTTAAAAGCATCCACTCTCGAAATAAAAATGTAACAGTGTGTGGTGTGTGCTTTTAGAATGTGGTTCTGTTGGATTTGGTGTGATTCAGGTGGGCTCATGGCTGGGTTCTTATCCTATCAGGTTGTAGAGACTTCTTGTATCATCTCTCTGCACAGGTGTGTGTGTGTGTGTGTGTGTGTGTGTGTGTGTGTGTTGGGAGGGGTAAGGAAAGGGGCAGGGGTCCCTGCCTGCTGTTTCTTTGTAGGTGGGGTCATTCTGTCTGTTTCAGGATTGGAGACAGAACATGGATCAGAGTTATTACCTTGAGAGAAGAAGATAAAGAAGGAACGTGAGTATCATTCAGCAATCAAATGAAATGAGCTATCAAGCCACGAAAAGACACGGGGAAACTTAAAAGTGCATATTACGAAGTAAAAGAATCCAGTCTGAAAAGGCTACATACTGTGTGATTCTGACTCTATGACACGTTGGAAAAGGCACATCTATGGAGACGGCAAAAAGATCAGTGGTTGCCAGGGGCTAAAGGGGAGGGAGAGAGGAGCAGGCGGAGCCCAGAGGAATTTTAGGGCAGTGAGAATACTCCGTGTGACACTGTGATATGGGCATGTGTCATGACACGTTTGTCCAAACCCATCGATGTACAGCACAAAGGGGGACCCTGAAGTAAACTGTGGACTTTCGTTGAGAATAATGTACCAATACTAGTTCATCTACATTGTTACCATGGTAACACAGGTGTCACACTGACGTGAGATGTTAACAGGGAGACTGTGGTTGGGGGTGAGAGGGTATAAAGAATTCCCTGTACTTTCGACTCAGTTTTCCTATAGATCTCAACCTATTCTAAAAAATAAAGCATATTAATTAAAAAGAAAAAGAGACAGAGAAAGGACCAGAGAATGAAAGGAAGAAGTCTGTTTCACCTTCCAACAAAGATCTTAGTTTTAAGAAGCAAGTTGAGATTCTGTGTCTCCCTCTCTCTGTCCTTTCCCCACTTGCACTCTATCTCTCTCTCTCGAAAATAAATAAATATTAAAAAAAAAAAAAAGCAAGTTAGGGAGGGACAGTCACGCGGGGTGGGTGCGGAGGGACGGGGCGGGGCACGGCGACTTCATGCACCAGGTCTGTCGCACGACACAGCCAGGCTCACAACAGCCCGATTTTTTCTAGCCCACCAGCCAGGCTGCATTTAGTCAAATGGAGTTTTCAATAATGTGGATCGTGACGGAAGCTTCTTGACACGGCAAATGTTCTCCTGGGGATGTCAGGTTTGATCCCTCTCTTTTGCAGGGTATCCGAGCTGCCTTGATTATGTGACAAATATTTTCACGCACTGGCATAATCCAAACCTGGGCAGAGGCTGGGGTGAGGAAGCAGACTGGGAGGTGTTCTCTCGGAGCCTGGAAGTGTTAGGTTTAGGAAGAAGGAACGTGTTTTCACATTCTTGACGCAGGAGCCCCGGGAGGTCGGAGCAGGAATGTTCTCATGAGAAAGTGGTAACTCAGACTTACGGAGGTGCACAAATGAAGATTGTGATGAGGAATAGGGTAAAGCACCATCTGCCAAAGTTTTCCATGAGCCAGGCACCGGGCTAAGCCCTTTATAAGCACAAACTTCCTTAATTATGAGAGTAACAGAAGTGGCGTCTACCATCCCCCCAGTCTACAGATTGGACCATTGATACTAGAAAGATCAGCCATTTGGATGTGGTTGCAGAGTCCATAAGAAGCAAAAGAGAATTCAAATCCAGTCTTCCAGTTCAAGACTCTGTGGCCTTTGGGCCACCGTGTGGCCTCTAATCAGCCCCTGCTAACAAGTCACAGTTGTGAGCCCAGCACTGCCCAATCCATGGGGGGCAGAGAGCAAGCAGTTTCTGTCTGGAAACACCCATACACACGGTACACAATACAAACACTCATGCTACAGTAATCGGAATAGGGCCTCCTGAAGAGGCGTTGTCCTGATTCCCAGAGCCTGCGAATATGGTGACCTTGCTTGGCAAAAGGGACTTTGCATTTAATTGAGTGAAGGACCTCAGATAGGGATATTATCCTGAATTATCTGAGTGGGCCCAAAGTAATCAGAAAGGTCTTTATAAAAGTGAGAAAGGAGGGTCAAAGTCAGGGAGAGAGAGAGCACGAACAACCTTTGCTATTGTTATCGACTGAATGTTTGTGTCTCCCCTCACCATCCTCCCCGCCCCCAGCAAATCCATATGTTAAAGCCCCATCTCCAGTGTGGCTATATTTGGAAATGGAGCCTCTGAGGAAATAATTAGGGTTAAAAGAGGTCGTAAAGGTGGAACCTTGATCCTACAGGATTAGTGCCTTTGTAAGAAGAGATACAGAGAGCTCTCTCTCCTCACTCACAGGCATTGAGGAGAGGCCATGTAAACGCACAGCAAGAAGGCAGCATCTGCAAACGAGAAAGATAGGTCTCACCAGAAACAGAATCAGCCGGCGCCTTGATCTTGGACTTGAAGCCTCTAGAACTGTGAGACTAAATGCCCAATGTTTAGGTCCCCTGCTGTGGATTTTTGTTACAGCAGTGTGAGCAGACTGCTACAGCGACCTCCCGTTGACTCTGTGTCTACCCAGTGTTATGGCCTCCGTGGGTGCCTCCTTCTTTTCCAGCTTTCTCTGGCCATCCCACTCACAACTCTGCTTCCAAACATAAACTGTTCTGACAAACAGGGCACTGCTGTGTCCATACGGTGGCCTGGCCCACTCTGGTCTTGCTGACCGTCAGTTGCTTCCCAGCCCAGAGCTACCACTGTTCCTGGCTCCGTATGTTAAAATCCCGCCCCCCTGTGAGGACCTGCTTGAAGTCTGCTTTGTCCATGGCCCTTCCCATCTTCGGCCAGACCCATCCCTCTCTCTCTGAATCTAGAGAAGTTTGGGCTTCCCAACTGGCATGTGTAGGGGGATGAAGAGTGTCCCCCAAATTCATGTCTACTTAGAACCCCAAAATGTGGCCTTATGGAACTAGGGTCTTTGTAGATGTAATTAAGTTAGAGATCTTGAGATGAGGTCATCTTGGATTTCAGGTGAATCCTAAATTGTCCTTGTAAGAAGAGAAGGAACTCAGAGACAGAAGGAAGAAGCCATATGGGACAGAGGCAGAGATTGGAGGCACGGCCACAAGCCAAGGAGCACCAGGAGCCACCAGAGACTGGAAGAGACAGGAGAGCTTCTCCCCTAGAGACAACAGGGGGAGTACAACCCTGTTAACAATTTGATTTTAGACTCTGGCTTCCAGAGCTGTGAGAGAGAAAGTTCCTGTTGTTTCAGCCATCAACTTTGGGGTAATCTGTCGCAGCAGCCCTAGAAAACTAGTACATCATGAGCTACAGGTATTTGATTTCACACCTGCCCTTCCAGCCGGGTGCCTCATTCTAGTCAGCATAGGGCTGCCCCTAGCATCTCAGCACCTAGTGAGCTTGCAAACTGTTCCCTTGTGCTGAGTGACAGAGGACATCTTCTGGTTGCTGTCACTCATTCTGCTGCTCAGAGGTCCAGGGGCTGAGTCTGTCCTTCTCAGCACAGAGCGTGTGCCTGCCCAGCTCCAGGGATGTGTGAATTGCTGGCAGACCTGGATGTTAAGATTTGCAACCAGCAGCCCAGTTTCTCCTACTGCTTGTTATGGCTTATGTCTTACAAATGCTCTCAGGATTCTCATAAAATGGTTCTTCTGGGTGAATTTCATATTTTCCTCTAGAAGCTCACTATAGCTTTCTAAGTTCTTCTAAGCTTCCACCGTCAAGAGGATGTGTGATTCTGAGCATAGTCTGGGACTATCCTATGAATATATCCTCTAAGAAACCCCAGACTCATGTCTGGCCCTTTGAGAAAGGAGGTATTTCAGTAAAGAGGAACAAAGGAGCCATCTCATTGGACCATAGAGCCCCAGGGACAGCACTGTCCCTGAGATCGTTGATTGTCTCCTGGAGAGGTGAAGGGGCACTGATGGAGGCTGAGACCCAGTGGTGGGAACCAGCAGATTCAGGTTATCATTGCTAGGATGGCTTTAAATGCACCCAAGAACAAGGAGGACCAGAAAACAGTGTTACAAGTGAGTTCTGAGCATTATAGAGAATGTTCAAAACTCACTGAAAAGGAGATTGTAGACTAGCATGGTATAAGCCAAGGGAAATCTACACTGTTGGACATAAGTAAACCACATGGCAGTTTCCAAAGACCCAGGGTTGTACTCCCCTATCTGATGGGCACCCAGGTCTTAACATCAGGGAATGGTAATGCAGGGTAATTGCATTCTCCTAGCGCATTGGGATTTGCTATTGTTACATTTTGTTCATATGTTGCTGACACAGGATAATTAATACGTGCATTAGTCAGAATGCACTATTAACAAATGGAAACGATATCTATCATTGTGGAATGCTTACACTAGAGAGGGGATGTGCAAAGAACTCTATGTGTTTGTCTTAGTCAGCTTGAGGTTCTGTAACAAAATGTGGGGCTTAAACAACAGCCACTTGTTTCTCACAGTTCTGGAGGCTGGGAAATCTAAGATCAAGTTTCGGGCAGATTTGGTTCTTGGGCGGGGGGGGGGGCCTCCTCCTCACTCGTAGACTGTTGTCTTCTCACTGTCTTCTGGTAAGGGCACTGATCCCATCATGGGGGCTCTCCCCTCATGACGTCATCTAAACGAGTCACATCTGAAAGACCCAACCTCTCAATGCTATCACTTTGGGGACAAGGGCTTCAGCATACGAAATGTGTGGAGACACAGATATTAAGACCATACATTATTTAAAAAAATCTTCAAAAGAAATCATTAGGAAGATTTGTTCATTTTATGGGTGAAGAAACTGGGGGTCAGAAACATTGAATTCCCTTGCCGAAGGTCACAGTTAGGCAGTGGTGGGGATTGAATACAGGTGTGAATGGTCATCGTCCTAGGATCATTAACCAGGTAATGTGCATGTGACAACTCCCTTTTCCCTTTTCCCTATTCCATGGCAGACACTGCTAATGAGCACGGCCCTCTTCCCTGATGAGCCCTGATGTGGTCCTACAACGCTCTTGAGCTCAGTTCTCCAAGCAGTCAGTATTAACCAGCTGGAGTTGGGGTTGCCATGGAAGATGCAAACTCTTTGCCCTCCTGGTGATATTAACACTTCCCATATTGGTGTGATGCTGGCCCCACTGCACTTAAACCAGACATATGAGATGCCACAGGGAGGAAGAGGTAGGGTGGGGTATCTTTTTTTTTTAATTAAAAGGCAACCGACAGAATGGGAGATCTTTGCAAAGGACATATCGGATAAAGGATTAGTATCCAAAAGCTATAAAGAATTAATCAAACTCAACACCCAAAAAACAAACAACCCAGTTAGGAAATGGACAGAATATATGAATAGACACTTTTCCACATGGATCACAGACATATGAAAAGATGTTCAACATCACTCCTCATCAGGGAAATGCGAATCAAAACCACAATGAGATACCGGCTCATGTCTGTCAGAATGGCTAATATTAACAACTCAGGAAACAACAGATATTGGAGAGGATGTGGAGAAAAAGGAACCCTTTTGCACTGTTAGTGGGATTGCAAACTGGTGCAGCCACTCTGGAGAACAGTATGGAGGGTCTTCACAAAATTAAAAATAGAACTACCCTATGGCCAAGCAATTACACTACTAGGTATTTATCTAAAGGATACAAAAATGCTGATTCGAAGGGGCACATGCATCCCAATGTTTATAGCAGTGCTGTCAACAATAGGCAAAGTATGAAAAGAGCCCAAACGTCCATTGACTGATGAAAAGATACAGAAGATGTGGTGTATATATATAATGGAATATTACTTGGCAATGAAAAAGAATGAAACCTTGCCATTTGCAACAACATGGATAGAACTAGAGGGTATCATGCTAAATGAAATAAGTCAGTCAGAGAAAGACAGATATCATACGATCTCATTCATATGTAGAATTTGAGAAACTCAACAGATGAACATAAGAGAAGGGAAGGAAAAATAAGATAAAAACAGAGAGGGCGGCAAACCATAAGAGACTCTTAAATACAGAGAAAAAACTGAGGGTTGCTGGAGGGGAGGTGGATGGGGGGATGGGCTAAATGGGCGATGGGCACAAAGGAGGGCACTTGTTGGGATGAGAATCACTGGGTTCTACTCCTGAAGGCGAGACCATACTGTATGTTAACTAACTTGAATTAAAAAAAATTATTTTATTGTGGTAAAAACATTGACCATGAGCTCTACTCTCTTAACAAAATTATAAGAGTACAATACAGTATTGTTAACTGTAGGTACAACGTAGTACAGCTCTCCAGAGCTTATTCGTCCTGCTTAACAGAGAGTCTTCCTGAAATGTGGCTAGCACTCAGGTGGACCAAGCCAGAGGGGCTGGACCTGCATCCCACATGCTCCTTCCTGTTCCACTTGGGGCATCAGACTCTGGTCACCTTTGCCTGTTTCACAGTCTAGCTGAGCAATAGGCCAACAGGCATGAGTGCAAACTACCTCAGCTGTGGGAGCTCAGCTCCCATACAACCCGGATCCATTTCTCCATCCTCATTTCCGCTTGGCCAGTGCCACTTGTTGTCTCATGTGGAGAAAATCTAGAGTGAGCTTGAGCAGAGTTTGGTTCTGGGATTTGCCTCTCACTAGTGCTGTGGCCCTGGACATCTTACCTAATTTTTTTGCTGTGTGGTCTCTTCCGTTTAAAATGGGGCTGTTGGCTGGGGCATCTGGGTGGCTCAGTCAGTTAAGCAGCCGACTTCAGCTCAGGCCATGATCTCACAGTTCGTGGGTTCGAGCCCCGTGTCAGACTCTGTGTTGACAGCTCGGAGCCTGGAGCCTGCTTCGGATTCTGTGTCTCCCTCTCTCTCTGACCCTCTCCCACTCACACTCTGTGTCACTCTCTCTAAAAATAAATAAACGTTAAAAAATTAAAAAAAAATAAAATGGGGCTGTTGGGATGACTAGCCATTGTAATAAGACCAATATGCCCAACATGGATCTTGGCAGATGGTAGGGACTCAGTAAATGATGGGTGAAACATTTTAGCTATGGTTGTCGAGAGTTACTTTCTCTGTTGATGTTTTATTCCTCTGAGTAGACAGTAAGTTTCTTAAAAGCAGGGCTTCTCTCTGAGCACCTTCCAGGGACAGCTTTGCACATAGTAGGACCTAAGAAACATGTTCCCTGAAACATGGCAGATATACTGTTTTTTAAATTCTTGTCTCAGTTGACCTGGATTCTGTTTTTGGTCTTCAACCTTGAGTCCAGGCCAGCATCCCAGAAAATAGTTTAAAAAAACAACAACAGATGACTAGGAGTTTAGAACTTACACATTTCCCATTGTTTGTGTATGAAACTACCAGCCTGCTGGCTATGTTCACCTCGGGGAATACCAAAGAATGTGTATCCTTCTTCTGAAAGAAGAAGATGATCTCTGACAGCCTTCTCGCATTCCGAGCAACATACATGGGACTTTTATGTGGCTTATCCAAAAGGAGAGGTACACCGGTCTCTCTTGGAATCCCCAATACGTGAACGTATTTGTTTGGGAACTTGCAGTGAATTTTAATGAACGCAGTCAGTGGGAATAGAGCAGACAAGGTGATGCCTGATGCCCAGGGGAATCTGATACTGATTATTTTTGAAAGCCTAAGGGAATTGGCCTACCAAAAATCAGCATACTACTCTGAAATGCAGTTAGAAAGAGCTGGCAGAAGAACTATGAGGACTATTAATTAAAGTCACGGGTTCGAGCCTAGTCATGGAAAGGTCAGAGATGTTCTCCTTAAGGTCACGAGTCCATCAGCAGTGCCTTTAATTAAGAATAATGGGGTTGGATCACCTCTACCCCTCTCCCTCTGTCTTTACCATCCTCGGGGGAGAGACTTCTTGGCAGGTCACGGACAGAAAGCTAATGTGATTATGGTCTGGCTCTTACATTTCTCAAGTACCAATCGTGCACAGACACGAGAAGAAAGATCTGTTGTTGCTCAAGGCACTGGTTCATGCGGTCTTAAAAGCATTCAGTGTCTATTGATCACTTAATAAAGCTGCTTGTGGATTTCAGGTTTTCCTCCAGAGTCCTACATTCATTTTAGACAACTAATATTCATCAAAGTTCTTGTCGTTTTTGCTTTGAGGCAAGGCGAATACATGAAGATGTAACAGCGTTTGGGCCCGATTCCAGTAGCTTGTTATGGAATTTGGAGCTGCTTTTTGATTTTTTTTTTTTTTTTGATATAGTGAAGGATGTTTAATTTGCTTTGGGAGTGGTTATTAACATAATTCAACAAAATATGGGTTTGGAGCATCCTTCTTACTCTTACTCATTTGTTCACCATACTTTCTCTAACGTGACCTGTGATAGATTATAAACATGGCCACAGGCCGCCCCCCCCCACCCCTGCCCTGCTTCCTCATGATCTTGGCAATGGGACTTTGCAGCTTTGTCCACTGGCAGGTAGTGCCTGCTTCCCTGCCCCCTTGAATCTGGGATGACTGCATGATTTGCTTTGGCCAATAGAATGTGGTGGATGTGAAGGTGGGCCAGTTTTCTTCTTCTGCAGACGTCTGTCCAGGTGCCATGAGAATAAACCCAGGCTAGCTGGAGGAGGGGAGGCCATGTGGAGCAGAGACCAGCCATCTCAGCGAGCTTCAGCTGACTTGACAGCAGACCTGGGTACATGCATGAGTCCTTCCAAGACTAAAAGGATCACCTAGAGGGGCCCAACTCAAATTGCCAAGCCGAAGAACTATTGACTTTTGGGAAGGTTTTTGGGTTTTGGTTTGTTTTGTTTTTTATGTAGCAAAAGCTAACTAATATAGTGCCTAAGAGGGATTCTTCTGCTAATCTATCAAGAACTCCTCAAGGACAAAAATGACTCTCATGATAGAGTCATCGGCAAAAAGACCAAAGCTCTTCTGCAAGATTAACCATTTCACAAGTCTCAAGGAAATCATGGTAAACAGGTACATCAACCTTGGTGTATTGCATACCCACCCAATCCCAGCCACTTTGTCCTCAGCCACCTCCCTCTCACTTCTAAGACTTCCTTGCAGCCACAGATGACCTTGGGACATAAATGGAAGTCAGTCAAGGAGTTGTTTCCTGAAAAAGAGACGTATTTTTTGTACTCCTTTCCTCCTTCCTACCTGAGATGCAATGCCTAGACTATGGCAACCACTCCCCCCCTCCCCCTGGCTACGGACTGAATAGTGTCCCCCTCATAATTGATATGTCCCATTCTTAACCCCCATTGTGACTGTATTTGGAGAGAGGGCTTTTAGGAGGTAATTAAGGTTAAGTGAGGTCACAAGGTGACCTCAAGGTGGGATCCTAATCTGATAGGATTACAAGAAGAAGAAGTCAGAGACATCTCTGTCTCTCTCTCTCCATGAATGTGCCCTGAGGAAAGCCCATGTGAACACACAGCAAGAAGACAGCTGTGCACAAGTCAGGAAGAGAGCCCTTCCCAGAGCCCAACCATGCTCACCTTAGACTCGCAGCCTTCAGGAAAGAAATTCCTGTTATTTAAGCCACCTAGCCTATGATGGGACTCAGCTCCAGCTGAGGAACAAGACACCCCCTGAGGTGATGAGCTTGTGGATGTAAGTCTAGCTTGCTACGGTTGGGAGAGATGGAAGGAAGAATCTAGGCCTTTGGATGACACTTTTGGATGGCTGCATCAATAACTCACTCCTACCAAAAATTTCATGTTATGTGCAAAAAGCATATTCCTTCCTGTGGTTTAGTCTGCTGCCCAGAAACTTCTCTGTTATTCACAGCCCGAAACATTCTTAAAATTTTTTTTTAATGTTTATTTTTGAGACAGAGAGAAACAGTGCATGAGCAGAGGAGGGACAGAGAGAGGGAGACACAGAACCCAAAGCAGGCTCCAGGCTCTGAGCTGTCACAGAGCCCAAGACGGGGCTCGAACCCATGGACCATGAGATCATTACTTGAGCTGAAATTGGAGGCTTAACCAACTGAGCCACCCAGGTGCCCCTGCCCAAAACATTCTTAAATGATACAGGTAGATATAACTCTCCTCTGGCTCCGAATTTTGAATGTCTCAGGCTCCACTGGGCACATATCCATTGGCTTGTGGTCAGAGTGGGGACTTCTGGCTCTAAAGACTGGCACAGGACTCATGAACTCAGACGCCACTGCAGATCCAGATGTGTGGTGATGGAGAAGGGCTGGAGGTCAGTGCGGATGGCAAGGATCGTCCTGAGATCCCAGTGAGTTTGGGATAGACTAGTCTAGTCTCGGCCGTGGCCAGGCTCACTCCCCATCTCTGATTACTGCAGTTGGGATCAGTCTCTCTCTTTGCCACACAATTCAAGGAGTCACAACCCTGTGACTCCTTGAATTGTGACTATCAGACATGCCCTCTTCAGCACTGATTGCATCAGGGAGAAAATGTCAGTCCCCAAGAGGTTCTTATCAAAGGGAGATGAAAGGAAATGGGCATCATTTAATGCCACACAAAACTGGAAAACCATACTGGGCACTGATGGATGCCTTCCTTTTACCAGGCTGGATCACTGGATGTTTCACACGTCTTCTCTCATTTAGTTCTCAAAGTAGCCTTACGCTCCTGGAAGCGATGATCCCTGTTTCATAAATGAGAAGCCTGAAGCTTAAAGAGATTACATTCCTTGCCCAAGGTTGTGCGTACTCAGGTGGCAGAGTCAGGATTAAAATGTCTAGCATCTTCACACCACGCAGATTGCATGACAAAACCAAGTGATTTGGAACCTATGTGGATTGCTGATACCTGCAGGTGACCTACATATGACTGAGGGGAGGGTGGCTCTAGTCTCTTCAAAATGCAAGAGGAAATTTTGCTGGATTACGTCTTCCTTTCCCCCACCCCTTCTGCAGGAATTTGGAGGAAATTTTGTAAACAGGACTGGAGCAGTAAGGCTAATCAAATCGAAATCACCCTCCCTCCTTCAAAGGATCATAGTGGTGTTTGCTAATGTGAATCCTTTCTGTTCAAAGTTTAATGCCTCATCCAAGGGCTCCACAATTACATTTCCATTACTTCCTACTGTTTATCACAGTTGGATTGCAAAAGCCAATTTATGTTGTGATTTCTCCTTTGCTAGATCTTTGCTGTCTATTTTTAAATTTGTCTCATAATCCAATTGGGTGCCTCATCACAAAGTGTTGGCTCCATGCTGCTGTTGGAATGCCAGCCCCAAGAGGCACCTTGTCCTCCAGCCACACAGAGTCCTCTGGACCAGCCACGAGGTCAGGGGAGGACTCTGTCCTTGAACACATCGCCAGCTCTTTCCCACTCCTCCAGGGCAGCTTCTGATTAACCTTACATTAAAAGACCCAAAAACGAGATTTCGTTGTGCATTCTAAAATGAAGAAAAATGATAGTGATATGCCCAAATGCCTCTGATCTGGGATTCTTGAACCCAGACTCACCCAGAGGAAAGACAAGTACGTCCATTATCTGACTGTCCTCTATCTACATCTGACTGTCCTCTATCTCACAGTCCATGCAGGGGTGACCTGGGCATGCAGCAAGTGGCCGTGCTTGCTAAAGCACTGGCGGGGACAAACATATTGCTCTTTGACAAAAAGACAGGTTTTGAGAGTACCTTTAGAGGTGGACTGGCTGTCTGGGCCAATGTTAATTTTATCGGCATAAATTACATTTAATAAAAGAAAGAAACTGGGTACATAAAAGAAGTGATTCTAGAATGATTTTCTAGACCACAGCTGTCCACTATTTGAGGCAGGTTTTCTTGATGGGAGATTTTATTGCCCATCTGTCTTTGCTTTTTACAGTTCTCCAGGGTGATAGGCAGCCTTCCTTTTCTAATCTGTTGGCAAAGATCGAAGGGTTGTATTTTGTTGTTGTTGCTGTTGTTGTTGTTTCGTTTTTTGTTTTATGTTTTTGTTTTTTGTTCTTAGTCTGTTTTAAAAATGTCCTTATTTCTTGGACCTAATTTTCTTCCTATGAATGGGGCAGGGGCTTTTAATTGGTATTGGAGAGCTGTGTCTTTATCTGTCAGTGGTTGAGTAATGTGATAGGCATCGAGTCAGCAGGTTCATCCGAAGATGAAATAAAGGAAGGCAGGTAGAGAAATACTTCCGTCCGTGGGCACAAACGCCGGTGCATCTAAGACCCCTGTCGTACTTGCTGCCCTGTGGTTGGTTTGTCGCCATCTGACATAGACCCTGGGTCTCCAGCAAACCCTGCCTGGTGGCTCTCCTTCTCTGGTCTCAGCTCACACACCGGTAAGGCCACCGGCTGCCCAGATCAATCACCAAGTTAATTATTTTTGTTTTCTTTGAACTCGGTTGCCCTCTCTGCATCCATCCCCGGGGTCTACTGCGAAAAATAAGAGCATCTGTCTTTGCCCCTCTCTTCAAAGAGCACAGTATTAATCAGTTGCAGGCATCAGATCAACCCTTTTTGCAGCGTTGGGGGAAGCACACAAATTCTGGAGTCCAGTAGGGTAGGGAGAGGAAGCGAGGGGGAGTCGGTGGCTGAGATTTATCGAGCACCTACTATATGCTAAAGATTACCTCACTTAAACCTCACACTGGGTGTAGGGGTGCCTGGGTGGCTCAGTCGGTGGAGCGACTGACTTTGGCCCAGGTTATGATCTCACCACTCGTGGGTTCAAGCCCTGCGTCGGGCTCTGTGCTGACAGTTTGGAGCCTGGAGCCTGCTTTGGAATCTGTGTCTCCCTCTCTCTCTGCCCCTCCCCCACTCATGCCCCCCCCCCCTTTCTCTTTATTTTTATAAATAAACATTAAAATTTTTTTTAAAAACCTCACACTGGGTTTAGTCATTACGGCACTTTGTGTATAAGGAATGTGAGTCCCAGTGAGGGTAGATAATTTCCCCATATCCCACAAGGACACCAAAGCCTGGCTCCCTTTACTCTACCTGCACCTTTTCATCTTCTTATTTTTTTAAGTTTATTTATTTATTTTGAAAGATAGAGAGAGTGAAAGCAGCGGAGGGGCAGAGAGAGAGGGAGAGAGAGAGAATTCCAAGCAGGCTCCTCACTATCAGCGTGAAGCCTGACATGGGCTCGAACCCATATGGTGACCTGAGCTGAAGTCGGACGCTTACCTGACGAAGCCACCCAGGCGCCCCGCCCTTTCATCTTCTTGACAGTGACAATATCTGCCCAGTTTAATCAAGGGGCATTTTCAGGCAAGGGTACATGAGACAATGTACACAAAGCATCTTTGTAAACTCTGGAGGACTCTGCTAAAGCTAGTTACTGTTGCTTTCTGCACGGAAATCGTCTGGTTCCTAGCGGCTGGCCACTTCCGCAAAGCAGGCTGACCAGGACCCTGTGATGTGTGAGGCCTGGCCACAAGACAAGGTCACAAAGCCACAAGCCACTTCTCTGGTGGTGCCGACTGCCAGCACTAGGTAAGGGTGCCCCGTGGGGAACTCTGCTGGTCACTTTCAGGGTTACTGGGAGTCTTATCAGGGAATAAGATGTGTCAACCCCATTAAAGCTGGGAAAAAGTCATTCTTTCCATTTATTAGGACGGAGGAGAATGGCCTAATCCCGAGGAAGCCGGAAGGGATTTAGAGTTAGAAAATCTTCATGGTTTAGATGCTATTTCTAGAATGTTCTCTATCCATTAAAGAATAGCTCCTACTTTTTGAGGGACTGGTTTCTCATGGCTTGTCAAGCAAAGTAGGTTATTCCACTTGCACATGCAGGGATAATGTAGACTGTAGTGGCTGTCGCTAAACCAGAAGGGCCATGCCATGAAGAAGACCACATCTGTGACACCAGGATGTCACCTCCCTCTATCCTCCCATCCCCCCCCCCGGGGGCTGAGAGGTCTTGGGCTTCACGAGCAGGCACCACAGAATTCAAAGCCACTGCTTCCCAGGCACACCTGTTCTGGAGTGAAGGATGCGGTTAAGGGAGCAAGAGGTGTCGTATCTCTAAGGTTCCCTACGTGTCAGGCTTGCTGACAGACATGTGACATACATCGTCACCTTTAGTCCTGGCCAGAACCACGCAAGGGAGGTGTTCGTTCTAAGGGGACCTGACGTCAGGGAGGTTAGGAAGTTTGCCCAAAGTATGCAAGTGAGAGAAGTTCCAGAGCCAGGGTTTAAACTCATTTTGATCCCAGAGCCTGAGGTCTTAGACACGTTGTCACACAGCTTAGACAGGGCTGGTGTTTACCTTGCCATTTGCAGTGGAAGTTTGCTTGAAGTAAATTAATATCGCCTCCTTTCCCATAAATGGAAGGGAGGGAATCACACATGGACCACGAAAATAAAGGATAATCCACTTGTTAAAAAAGAAGTCGTATCGTTTACTATTGTTTTTCAACTCTTCTAACAATATCTAACAGTAAGAAATACATTTTTTTATCATGACTCAGTGGACATATTCACATATACGTGTGTGTATGCACATGTGAGTGTGTGTGTAGACTCAAACCAAAAGTTTCAGGGAATAATTCTTTCTTCTTTATCCTGTACTCTTACACTGAAAGATTTTCTGTTCTTTTTTATTCTATTTCATTTTTACAATGCTGATTACATCCATTTCATCAAATTGGTTACCGTCACAGACCCTGGTTAGTGGGACCATGTCTCTGGTGTAGACTGTCTGAGCTGGAAAAGTAAATTTTCTTTTCTTTCCTTTTCTTTTTTTAAAATGGTTATCTTAGAGAGAGAGAGAGAGAGAGAGAGAGAGAGAGAACGCCAGGCGCACACAAGTAGGGGAGGGGCAGAGAGAGAGACAGAGAGACAGAGAGAGACACAGAGGGGGAGACACAGAATCTGAAGCAGGCTCCAGGCTCCCAGCTGTCAGCGCAGAGGCTGATGAGGGGCTTGAACCCACGAACCATGAGATCATGACCTGAGCTGAAGTTGGACCCTTACCCACTGAGCCACCCAGGCGCCCCAAGATTTTCTATTCCTTAACTGCTTCACCTTGGGAACATTTCTTAACTCCTTATGCTTCAGTTTCCTTGTCTATAAACTGGACATAATAAAACCACCAAAAAAAAGTTGTCAGAGCAAGTAGGCAAAACAATGCAGACGGAGTGCTTAAACCAGAGACTGGTAGATGAAAATACCTAATTAATGTTAATTATTATTTCCTAATTATTACACACGACTTTTCAATAATGTATTTAGTTTGGTAAATTGGGCTTCTGCATCTGCTGTTTAACAACCTTTTAAAAAACTGGGTGCCTCCGTCGGTTAAGCATCGGACTCTTGGTTTCAGCTCAGGTCATGATCTCATGGTTTGTTGGTTTAAGCCCTGTGTCGGGCTCTGTGCTGGCAGCACAGAGCCTGCTTGGGATTCTGTCTCTCTCCCTCCCTCTCTCTCTGCCCCACCCCTGCTCGAACTCTCTCTGTCTCTCTGTCTCTTTCTCTCAAAATAAATAAATAAACATTAAAAAAATTAAGGTAGTGGGCATCTATTAGGAGTGATGTCATTCTGTTCACGACTGGGTAAGAGGTCTAGTAATGATCATGTAAAATCCCATTTTTCTGGCACTAAAGGCAGATATGACTGATATAAAGTAGGAGACAGAACAACTAACGTTCAAACATAACTACGGCTTAGACTCAAGCATGCTCGTAATACAGACCTGAAGTCCTAGACAGAAGATTATAAATTACACCTAGTCTAAAGAAGGTGGGGGGAAATTTAACACTTCCTACAAGAATTTCTATCAAGATACTAAAATGAAACCAAAGTATTGACATTGTTAGGAGCAAACCGCTCTTATGTGGAAGGCCATTCATGTGGAGACCTTTTCCCCAAGATGCCCGTGAGTAGGTCAAAGGTTGTTTTATGGAACCTTTCCCATTTGTGATTTACAGTTTCTACAGCACAAGGCGCTGAGATGAAGGAAATTAGGACAAGAAGAGGCCACATCAGCCCTCAGGACAGGCCTCCCTTCTTAAGAAGGACAAGAGAATTTCCTTGGGTTAGTTCTTTGACAAGGTGAGATCATCCCATGAGTTCAATTAGAATTCTCTGGGGTTTAAAAAGGAAAAGAAAACATAATTATATAATTTCTTAAGTGGTTTCTTGAACTATTTTATTATGCCTATGTATAGATGAGGAAATGGAGGCACAAAGGGTAAAGGAATTTTCCTTAGGCATCAGGGACATCATAGGCATTCTGGGATTTCTCCCCATTTGGTGTAGTCTGACATAGTCTCATCCTGCCCTTTGCATTTAAAAGGTGAAAAATTATAGATTCTATGGGAGACTGAGGTGAAGGGATGACCTTCTAAGGACAACATGGCAGAGACCAGGAATCTGCCAGGACAGAACATAACGATGACTGGCCACCATTTTGCTTTGAGGCCAGAAAGTGCAGTTCATGTTCTCCTTAACCCAAGGTTGCTTCTAGATCTTTCTTCCTGTCTTTTTTTTTATGGACACGGCACGGAGGTGAAAAGGCTACAATGCTGCCAAGACAAATAAGCAAACCTTTCTTAGAAGCTTGGTGTATTGGAAACTAAGCAAATTTAAAGGCATATTAAAAGGGTTTAATCCATTAAAGTGGAGTAAACCTGCGAACCCAAAGGAGAGCTTGACTTCAGTGTCACAGGAAACAGTTGGCTATTTTGGAAGTCTAAGGTGGCAAATTCAAGGCCAGTAGCCTGACCTGAGTGGCCATAGACAGCACCAAGCTTCATGTCATTCAGAATCATGTGGGTCTTAATTCACTTTCTACCTTCAGTTCTTCCCTATACAAAGTGAAGTACTTAGATGAGATGGTCTCCGAGACCCTTCCTGGCTCCACCCCCAACCCCAACCCCAATCAGGTCTCCACAAAGATGCTTTGCCTGCATATGGCTTTTCTTACCATATGATCTATGTTAGAAGTGCCCTCTCTGGATTATCCTTTGTCTCTTTTGTAGCTACCTGCCTCGGAAGGGATTGGATACGGATTATAAAGAGTGAAACAAGAGAGATTCCTTATGTAATCATGGCAATCTGTGGGACCCACCATCTGGAGTGAATGGGCAATAGAATACCAAGTTTCAGAATAAATAATTTATCTGATTGCATGTCCATGATGCAATTATAACAATAATGAAAACAAGATGGCCACATTATTGACTCACTACCAATGGACATTCTCTACCTGTTGTTGTTTTTTTAACCCAGTCTACTATCTATGGCGGTTTGCAAGCGCCAGATACCCACTTTTGCAGCCTCACTTACAACTAGGGGTTGGCTGTGTTTTCCAATCCTTAAAGGAAGTCAGCAGAAGACATGAGTGGAGGTAAAATGAGAGAGAAGAAGACCTTTCCTGCTCGGTCCTGCCTTTGAACCTGGTTGAGGCACAATGTGTTCTGTAGAGCTGTGGCAGCCTTCTTCCCTCCAAGAGGTATGCGCTGGTGACACACCAAGATGGCCACGTCTCCCACACTGGATCAGTGTGGCAGGAAGCCCTCATTAGGCTGGGGAGAGCCCACGAGGGAATCCACTTACATACAATGGGGACCAAATCTTCATGCTGAACAGCAAAAAATACACAAAGGAAAGAAAGATATGGCTGTTGGAACTTTATATTGACAACTGAAACAAAAACTAGGAAAATAAGCTTATATTATCTTCTACTGATAGTGGTTTTGGTTAGAACTATAACTATGCATGAGTTCTTAGGAAAAAAGTAGGAATTAAGTGCTGATTATTTTTCTTCTGCGTGATTTTTCTGGAAACACTCATCAGACAGCCTTCATTTTACACACTTAGCTTATCCGGAGGGTCATAAAGAGGGTCAGTTCTCCAAAAATGGGCAGGGACTTTATTTCCCCGAGGGCCTCTGCTATCATTCTCTTTGAAGGCACTTCCCTTGTGCCATGTTCCCCATTGTTTCCTCCTCTCTGGTTGTCGGGGGGCCACCTCTGCCTGGTCACCATACATCAGTGCTTTCCCCCTGAGATCAGAGGAGACCCCAACCTGACTGTCAGTGACTTTATGAAACCCTGCACGTGCAAGACTTCACAGTTCACGTTGTGACCCACTTGCGATGGATTACCAGACCACATCTGTGACTCAGAGGGACAGAACTGACGATAAAGGATTTAACAGCTTGGTTGGGGGTTGATGAGGGATAGAGAAGAGAGATGTTGGTGATAAAGGAAGAGCTATGCTTAATACAGAACCAGCTGTGAAAAGCAGCCGGTTCCTTAGAGAGTGTTCTTGTTTACTACAACTTCTACTTCCTTACTCAACCTTTTAGCTTCTCTGACTCGGACGACCAGGATCTCTTCTAAATAATCAGGACTCATTCTCCTGGCTATTTTGGATGCAAGCACACCCCCATTTTGTTTGAGTTATCTTGCAAACAGTTTCAAATTTCTGCTTCATTTATTGTTTGCGGTTTGATACCAAATCACCATCCTCTGAGCATTCACTGGGTACAAGAACTCTAAGAAGATGACTAAGATTCTACGCAGGCCCCGCCCACATGCTTTCTCCTGGACACCGTCCCGGAGAGCTCCATCCCTATTCATATTCAAAACAGCAATCTGGGATGGTTGGTTGTGGGGCACCCTCAGCACTTTTCACAGGATGCACCTGCCTCTAACAACTGCAGCTGCTGATGGGCAAATGTCCCCTCACCCCACCGCTGTCCCACCACGGGAAGGCCAAGTGGCCGGACGACTAATCTCCCCGCTGGTTCTCTGACTCTGCTTCTCTCCACCACTGAAGGAGAGACACGTACCTTGTTCCTAACGCATAGGGGTGTGGTCAGGACGAAGGAGATAACCTTGAATAGCCCACATTTATTTGGCATTTTATTTCTAAAGCCCCTTCATGTAAATTATTTCAGAATGATTCTTCCCAGTCACCGTGTGGGATATGAAAGATATTGACCCCCCAAGTGGGTTAATAAAATAGTAACTATCGTAACGGCCCCAAATCCCATGGCCTGTGAGTGGTACCCATGGAGTTGACACCAAACTCTCGGTGCTTTTCACAGACACAGAGCGTGTTGAGGGCTTTGCGTGGGGTTTAGGGCTGATTACTGCCTCTGGCATGAAGGATCAACCAAGGCAAGGATGATGTATCTAAGTATCCTTTCATTATGTACTCATCAAACAGTCTTTCTTCAGTCTCCTTTGTAAGCAAGGCGCAAACTCTTTTGCAGGGGAAGAGTCCTCCAATCCTCTGGTGTTCAGGTCTGGGAGTCTGGCAGTTTGAACAGTAGACTGCCCCCCAAATGTCCTCGTCCTCCTAGTCCCTACAATGCATGAATCTGTTCCCTAACAGGGTGAAAGAGGCTTCGCAGATAGGGTTAAGTTAAGGATCCTGAGATGGGAAAGTTACAGTGGGTTATCTGGATGGTTCTACTGCAATCACCTGTGTCCTAAGAAGGGAGAGCTAAGATCGTCGGAAAAAGAAAGAGGTGATGTGCTGACCGAAGGAGGGAGGGAGAGAGAGACTGAGAGAGAGAGAGAGAGATTTGAAGATGCAACACAGCTGGCTTTGAAGATGCAGAATGATGCCATAGGCCAAGAAAGATAGATGACTCTAGAAGCTGGAAAAAACAAGAAAATGGATTCTTCTCTAGAGTCTGCAGAAGGAGCTCAGCAAAGCCAACCCATTGCAGATTTCTGGCCACAGGGACCACCTGAGAATGAATCCATATTAGTTTCCTGTTGCTGCTGTGACAAATTACTACAAACTTAGTGGCTGAAAACTACATAAATTTAGGTGCTTTGTGATCGTCCCACTAAAAAAAAAAGAACATTTTAATCATTTAGAGTTTCCTAGGAGACCATGGCAAGAAAGAGTTGCTCCAAAACAAATGCACAGGAGGAAGAGACAAGGTGTCTATGGTAGTTAAAGTAGCAATTCAACATGGCAGCAATGACTTGCATATGTAGACATTACTCACCCAGACCCTTCATTCCTGACTTGTTTGACCCAGGAGTGCCTACAGGACTTTCCACTCTATTAGACTCAGTAAGAATTTCAAAACTTTTTGAAGGTCGTTGAGTTTCAAGTAGGTGGCTTTCTCTGCTTCATTGTTGTCACAGCACTGGGAGCTAGTCAAGCTTTAAGCCTTTGACAATTATTTCGGAAATTATGTTTCTCTCTCTAGGGCAAGTTGGAAGACCCGGAATGTGACAGGGAACAAAAAATCAACCCATCACCCTGCCTAGGACTGTCCTTCTTCCTTAGTGTCCACAGAACGGCTGACTAGACTGTGAGACTTAATTTCTTGTTTTAGTGCCTTCCTTCAGGGAACAGTTCTGGCTGAGAATCTATGACCTCGAATCCACATGTCCCATAACACAGCATCTGAGGGATCTCAAAGTGTGCTTAATAGAACAAGACATCATTCCGCCATAGAAATAAGTCTGGGGGACCCAGGGGCCAGAGTGGGCAGAGGATTCATGGGTTATAGTCAGTCTGCCTGGGCCACAGTCACAAAATCTGTCACCATCCCTGCCACTCTAATTGGCTGAAGGATCTCTTCGCACAGTACTGGACGGCATTTCATCATGGGGATTTGCTTAGGGGGATGATTTGTAACAGACATCAACCACCGTGGCTGATGACTGCTTCCTCAAATTGGTGGAGAAACAGTGCCCCAGCCCCATGGCAGACAACAGACCAGAGGCAGAGTGACAAGAAAGTGGTAGGCTAGCAAACTGAAATGAACACAGGACACTCACTCCCCACTGGAAGAGATAACAATATTCTACACACTTCTGTTTCCTTCACAGAGTTTGTGCTGGGCTCATCCTTTGGCTGGGTTCTCTCCATCTCAACTCCTGACCTGACCTCAAGGTGGCCCGGGCACAGAGGGAGAAGGTGAGGCATTAGTGAGTGAAGATGCTTTCAGGGAAAACCCTAGCTAATATTGTCTGCCCTGCACTTCTTTCCAGATCTCCCTTTCTGAATTTTAATTTTGGGCTCAAAATCTGTGTGAGCAAAAATGCTCCGCACCTGATTCAAAGGCAGGCAAAGGATTTGAACAGATATTTCTCCAAAGAAGATACAAAAATGGCCCATAAGCACATGAAAAGATGCTCAACATCATTAGTCACTAGGGAAATGCAAATCATTTCCCTATCAAACCTCATTGAGATACCCCCCCCCCAGCGTGCCTATCATCAAAAAGACGGACAATAACAAGTGTTGCTGAGGATGTGGGGAAATTGGAGCCGTCATTCATCACTTATAGGACTGAAAAATGATGCAGCTGTTTTGAGCATTTTGGTAGTTCCTCAAATATTTAAACATAAAGTTAACATACGATCCAGCAGTTTCACTCCCAGGTATATATTGAAGAGAACAGAAGACATGTGTCCACACAAAAACTACTACATGAATGCTCGTAGCAGCATTACTCACAATCACCGAAGAGTAGAAACAACCAAATGTCCATCAACTGACGAATGGATGGATATAATGTGGTGAACGCATGGAGTACAATGTTATCCAGCTCTCAAAAGCATGAACATGAATAAACCTTGCAAACATTACACCAAGTAAAAGAAGGCAGACACAAAAATCATATATTGTACAACCCAATTTATATGAAATATCCATAACAGGAAATCTACAGATTTTCAGAGAGTAGATTAGTGATTGCCGGAGGGGTGGGGGAGGGGAATGTGGAGTGACTGCTAACAGACACAGTTTCCCTTTGGGGTGATGGAATGTCCTGAAATTGGGTAGTGGTGAAGATTCTGCAACTTTGTGAATATAGAACCCTCCCCCCCAACTAAATTGTACATTTGGAAGCATACATTTTATGGCATGTTTCAATAAAAAAAATTATATGACAAAAAAAATTCATGTCTGAGGAGTGACGCCGGGGTCCCAAGGTGGTCCTATTCTTCTGCTTGAATTTGGAAAATTGTGTTAT
>CM053573.1:7043759-7187408 GCA_028646485.1 Cryptoprocta ferox | reverse complement strand
ACCCCCAAGGGCCTTTTGTAACCGCTGAAGTCCCCTGTGGTTGGGCGCTAATCTATGTCTCTCAAAAAGATATATTCAAACCCTAATTCCGAGGATCTGTAAATGTGCCCTTATTGGGAAACGGGGTCTCTGCAGAAGTGACAAGGTAAAATGAGGTTGAAGGAGTCCTCAAGGAGAGAAGCCACCTGACCTCGGGAATAAGAGCCAGACACACAGCTACACTGGCTTTGCCTCCCTTGGAGCACCTGCATTCGGTTATCGTGATTCCTCTCCCTAACTCTCTCTCTCCTCTGTCATTCCCCCTCTTCAAAAAAGATACCGTGACTCTATCAAAGAGAAATGTGCTCTAATCTTTTCAGAATCTAAAGGTAATGGACGCCTCTTTGGGAAATTCAAACAATAAATGTGAAAATCTTGGTATATCTGGGATATGGGATATTCATTCAATGCCTTTCCTCTTCCCTGTGGGGACACAGCTGGGGCTCCACACCCTGGGGGGTGGCACCGTCCAGAATGCCAGGAGCCTGAATTCCCTCCACGAGAGGCCAGTCCTATCATTTGACTTCACATGAATGGGAAATAAACCTCCATTGTATTGGACCGTGTGATGCCTGGGTTTATTTCTTAACAGTCTAGAATATCCTACCCTGTCTGGCACAATATCTTTCCAGCGGAGATAACAATGTGACATTTCTGTAAATATAATTCCAGATATCTCTGTATGAGTAATACCTATGGGAGTGCGTGGGTACATGTGCACACACACACAAATGCATGCACACAAACACAATTTTTCCCTAGTAGGATCACAGTATACGTGATACCTTTTGCGCTCAACCGTATCTGGTGTGGATATTTCCATGTACTGTGATCATTAATATGTATCATCCTTATAAAGGGCTTCATGCTATTCCGTTGCGTGATTGTATCACAATTAAAGAAATTAATTCTTCATTGATGGAAATGTAGTCTGTTTCCAAATTTTCATTATTATAGATAAGCAACCTTGTATATACCTCTTTGGGCACCTGAACAGTTATAACTGCAGGATTAGGTGTGGGGAGGGGAATTGCAAGAGCGAGGTTTGATCCACACGGCCCCAGCTGCTCTCCAAAGGTTAGGATAATCCACCTGTGAACTAACAGGCAGTGAAAAGCATGTTTCCCCCACTTCCATCCACCAGATACTATCAGACTTAAGAATCTTGGCCCATTCAATAGGCAAAGAGAGGTCACCGTGGTGATTTCATTTGCATTTCTTTTACTGCCTTTGATATTGACCTTTCCACAGGTGGATCCATCAAGGACCACTTGTGTTTCTTCTTTTGTGCATAACCTGTTGGTATCTTTCAACAATTTTTGTACTGGGAAGTTTGTCTTGTTCTTACACATTTGCAACAGTTTGTCCTAATTAATCTTTTTTGGGGGATGCAGTGAAATGTGCTTTGACACTGATAAGTACGCAGCCTTAGAACTGAAATGATCTTTGGGGGCTTAGCAGAGCCTCTTCTAGCCTCAGATCTGTCAGGAAGCAATGAATTTATTGCAATTCTGTGGCTAATACAGCAGCGCTCACCTGGGGAAGGCTGAAAGGTGATTCTGCAAAGGCGAGACAGGAAATTAGCCAAGAGACATAACGCTGGTAAAACATTTTGCAAATTGAAAGGCGTCTCAGAAGGATAAATCGCAACGCTGCCAATTTGGCAAGACAATTAAACGGCAGGGCTATTTATATCGCTCAGGTAGAGGAAAAGGAATAGTCTCTTGCGTTGAAAGTGCTGAAGGAAATTGGCCAACGTGGGGTCCCTCCTTGCCTGTACATTGGAAAGAATGTAACGTTGCTCTCGGAATTATAAAGCAAATGCTCGTCACTCTAGCCTTTGGGAAATCCTCCTGGCTACACTTACTCTGTCAGCCCCATTGGCCCCTTGGTACCACACCCTGGAGAGTCACAGTGGTGCTCCTCTTAGAACTGAGTGCTGGGCAGAGTAAGCATTATTTAGTCTCAGAGAGTCTATATTTTCTTGGAGATGGCTAGCCGGAAGAAGAAGAAGAAAGGTGTCCATCTAACCTGGCATTAGATAAGCTGGGAATTTCACGGAAGGGTCACCTCACTCTGTCAAGAGAAAATGGATGTGACAGCTGGGGAGGGGCTGTTGGGGACACCATGTGATGGGACTGCTGGATTTCGCCTTCACCCGTCCCATGAGCCACCGGGGGCAGGTAATGGGGTTGAGTCTCCAGAATGGGGTTTTGGAGCGTCCTCTGGGGAGATCATGGAGGGCTGGTGCTCCGGGGAGATCATCTGACCCCATCCGCTCTGCCGTGGACAAGGCAGGTCTATAAAGCAGCCCCAGAGGGACAATAACAGGGCTGGTGAGTCTGCAGTCTGCTCCCCATAAATGTGGGGACTGGATGGATGGTGAGGGCTTTGGGCTCCATATTGGCAAATGGCTTGGAGTGGGCATGGGTGAAGGCGGGGGTGCTCTGTTGGAGCACTGAGGACCCCTCTGACTCTGAAGGATATTCAAGGGTCCAGACTTTAGGAAACAGGGATCCTAGTTTTCCAGAACTCTTCCCCGTAGGTGGGGGTCTGACAAAAGCTTTGTGCCCTTGGCTTCAACCCCCATCACGTAAATAAGTGTGAGCACACACACAGTGTTTCAGAGTATTTCCGGTGTTTCACAGGGGCCACCCAGACCCCCTGCAGAAGCACGGGAGGTGGTGGTGAGTCCCCAACAGAAGCAGAGGTGAAGTGTCGAGAGCTTGGGCGTCCTGGTGAACCTGGGCTCTGCTGCTTTCGTGCCTTCCTCCAGCCCCCAGCCCCTCATTTGAGGTGACCACAGAAAAAGGTGGCCACGCTGACCTGTGAAGGGCACAAAGCCAGGCAGAGGCCAAGCCCAGAGCAGCCCTGGCTTCCCCACCTGGACTTGTGGAGGGTCTCGGGGGAATACCCCGGTACTGGTACCGGTGCCAAGTCTCCAGCCCTTCCAGGACCCTTTCATTGATCCTCGCTCTGTGCCGGGCACTGTCCCGGGGACAGAGGAGACCCCTGGTGTTTTAGGAGGCGGCCTTAGATCTGTGACCGTCAGCTCTAAGCTATGTCAAGGGTTTGAAGATACTTGTAGGTCCTAAGCACTGGAGGTACAAGAACTGATTTTCCAGTTCATATCTGTGTTGCTGTTATTGCACGTGAATATGTGCTGTTGTGACGACAAACGACACATTCAGGGATCAAGTTGGCTTCACTTTTGGTCATAAGGGATTCTATTAACTCTCTCGTGTGGATTCTCGAACCCAGGCTGCAAAGTGGTCTCGGCACTGGACACGGTTAGTGTTGGCTTGGACCTCGGGGTGGGGGTGGGCAGGGTGGTGCTGGTTCGGGGCGGGGGGCTCCTCTGTCCTCTCACAGTGAAGTCTGCTGACCGCGGATCCCCCGACAGGGGAGGGGTGCAGAGGGTGCTACGCATGCTGAGCATGGAGGGTGGGGGCCTTCTCACCCTGGTCAGGGCGGCGGGCGGGGCCGCTGCCCTGGTCCCCAGAGAAGCCAGCTCCCCACCTCCCCCAGGCGACTCACACAAGCGTGCTGAACCCCAGAGATGCCGCTCTGACCCCGGTCACTGCCCACTTCCGCTTCTACGGGGAGGTTTCTTTCGCCGCGCGTTCTGACGTTTGATCCCAAGCGCTCTGGAGCCTGAATGCATGAGCTCAAATCCCAGAGCCCTCACATGCTCGCTGTATTCCTTTGGTGCTACAGAGGGGAGACTAAGCACCCGGGGATAGAGCTTGGCTTTGAATCCTGACTGTTCATTCCTGGCTGTGTAATCTTGAGCAAGTTTCTTACCCTCTCTGTGCTACAGTCTCTTCGCTCACAGCACAAGGATAACACGATATTTATCCCAGAGGGTTGTTGTGATGAGTTAATGAGAAAACAAAGTGCTTGGAAAAGCCCCCGACTCACACTAAGCGCTATACACATACCAGTTTATTAATTTTGTTTTCCGGATGGCAAAACAGAGAGGTCAAGTCACTTCCCCAAAGTCACACAGCTCATACACGGCGGTGCTGCGACCGTGGGGAGACCAGATTCCCAAATAAAAGGGGAGATGCTCTTGCATTTCTCTAAAGCATTTTCTTGGCGGAGAGAGCAAGGGAGTTTCTCCCACAGGCCAGAAATTCCCTGCAGACTCTAACGGCCCCTTCCCAGCCCGCCGACACTGGAACCCCCATCATGGCCCAGAAATCCCCCGAGAGGGATTTGCTGGCCGTTGCTGGTGTTCTGGTCCGATATGGTTATGCCGAGGCACAGCGACAATTACTCTGGGAAGTGACTCCGTGGTCTCGCTGGCTCCCTGGGGGCGGCGGGGTGACGGGGCTGGGCTTTAGCTCCTGCCAGGCCAGGCCCTTCAGCTCCCGGAGAAGGTCTTGCCCACTCGGGTACAGGGGTCCGTGCAGGAGGCCCATCTGCCTGTGCCCAGGGTGCAGCCAACAGGGCAGCCTCGCTTCATCCCCAGCCGAACGCATAACCCAGAGCTTCAGATGCTCTAAGAAGGTCTGTTTCCAGCAAAACATCCCCCGATCGGGTCCTTATTTTTCAAACCCCAGTTGCCCCTTTTGACGATCTCACATGTCTTGCTATGTACAGCCAGTTCGTGCAGCGAGGAGAGTGTGGGTGTGCGCACGTGCGTGTGTGTATGTGTGAGTGTGCGCACGCTGAGCACTGGGGCAGTCTCTCCCCTTCTGTAGGGAATACCAGCAAAGCTGCGGACCGTCTCCATGGAAACCAGCCTCTCCATCCATCGGGCCTCTGCGCGTGGAAGCATCATCTGCAAGGCGGGACTGGTGAGGGCACTTAACGGAACACACAGCGTGCCATTTTAGAAGGCAGGGCCCCTTCCTCGGGACTCCTAATGAGCCGGTGACATCTGAATGAGGAGGGAATCCCATGTGTTCACTCCAGAGGAGCACAAATGTGTGCCCACTCCGCCCGCCATGCCACCCTGGAGGCGTTCATCACCCCGCATTGTGAGACACGTAGGTCTCTACAGTAACCTACAAAACAGCCAATTTCAAATCATAATTTCTCCATAGTGCCGAGACCCAGTTGCCTTTTGGGTCTCCTGTGTGGTCGTAATGGGTTTTCCCTTGTTTCATTTTTTTTTTGTTTTTTTTTTGTTTTTTTGTCACATGATATTTTTCAGTTCACTGAAAAAAACGAGAGGTGATTTCAAGAGGAATATTCCTGAGTTTTTTTTTAAACTTTCTCTCTCCTCCTTCTACATTTCCCCCCATTACATGTATACTGAATCGTTGCGCATTTCAGACAGGGATCAAAGTCGTTATGTGTCCCATTAATAGGAAGGTTAGATCACTGGATGTTAGACTTCAAAGGTTTGTTAGCAATGTATAAATATTAACAGATGGGATGAAACAGATATCTGATGAGCTGAAAAAATTAAGTCCACAAGTATGTTTCCAGTTAGAGTGGAATATTTCACAGGTATATTTTGCCTCTCCGTTAATATTAAAGCTTCTTCACATCATCATAATGGTCTGAACATTTGAAGAGTTTTTCAAGTTATGTGATCTCATCCACACTGGGCCAACCGGATATGTGCCTCTGGTGCTTCCTGTTTTAACTTTTTGTTTACAGTTCCTTCTGTTGTTCTGAATCTTTTTGGCAGCAACTCGTGAAAGATTCCACATTTTCTTTTTTCAATTTGACCTTTTCATTTGACATTTTGCCTGGACCACTTCTCTGGGGGGAAAAATGGAGGATGAGCTCATTTGAGAAGCAAATTGTGCTAAGTTGTCTGTGATTTTAGAACCGAAATGAGAAAGAATATCATTGCCTCAAAACTGAAGGCTGTTCTTCTGTTTGCTTCTTAGACTTGTCGATTCCTGGCATTGAAAAACTACCATAACCTGCCTCCGACTTGCAATAGGGTTACACCTTGACCAAGTCATCCAGGATTGAAAATATTGTCAGTTGAAAATGCGTTTAACACACCTATCCTACCGAACATAGCTTCTCCTAATCCGCCTTAACTGGGCTCAGAGCAGGTACGTTATTAGCCTGCGGTTGGACAAAATCATCTCACACCAAGCCTATTTGATAATAAAGCGTTGCAGTGTCTCATGTAATTGATTGAATATGGCTGGATGAATTCTTGCTAGTGTATTGGGTGTTCGATGTTGTGACCTGGGAGCCACTGGGGTTGGGGCTGCCTAGCATCACGAGAGAAGGGGATACCTCCTATCGGTAACTGGGAAAAGAACAAAATTCAAATTCCAAAATAGGGTTTCTATTGAATGCATGTTGCTTTTGCACCATGGTAAAGTCGAACCATTGAACGTACTTACTAAGGTGGTCATGGTGAGAGATTGCAGTTTGAGAATGTTTGGAGACTGAAATTTTATTCGACAAATTTGAAAGGAAATGATATATTTAAGGAAAAAAAAACTTGTCTGAAGCCATATTCCCTGTTAGACAATGTACTACTGTTGACCCTTGAGCATGGCATTTCAACTGCATGGGTCCAGTTAGGCACAGATTTTTCTCAATACATACAGTGTGCTGTAAATGTATTTTCTCTTCCTTATGATTTTCTTCGTACCATTTTCTTCTCTCTAGCTGACCTTATTGTAAGAGCACAGTATCTGATACATATAACACACAAAATGGGTGTTAATCGACTGTGTTATCGGCAGGTCTTCTGGTCAACAGGAGTAAAGTTTTGGGGGAATCAAAAGTTGTATGTGAATTTTCAACTGTGTGTGGGCGGGGGTCAGGGGTCAATGCCCCTAACTCTGTGTTGTTCAAGGGTGAACCATACTTATAAAATTATACGGTTATACTTTTTTAGTAAATCTGTCAGACTTCTTAAGTCTGGCCATTTCTTGTAGTTTTTAAAAAATTTTTAAATCTTTATTTATTTTTGAGAGAGTGAGAGAGAGACAGAGCGTGAGCAGGGGAGGGGCAGAGAGAGATAGGGAATCTGAAGCAGGCTCCAGGCTCTGAACTGTCAGCACAGAGCCCGACGCGGGGCTCAAACTCACAAACTGTGAGATCATGACCTGAGCTGAAGGTGGACACTTAACCGACTGAGCCACCCAGGCGCCCGTCTTTCTTGTATTTTTATGCTGCTGGTTCTGAAATAAGTAAAGGTCCCTAAAAGAATGCAGATTTTGCTTTGTAAAACTGCAGAAAGTTGATTCATTCGTCTTTTATATTTTGCTATCAAGAAAGCCAGGTTACCAAGAAGGCATTAATTAAATTCTAAGTAATTTTCCTACCAGAAAAACCTGGGATAAATGATGAGAGGAAAAAAACCCACCTACGTTTCTAATTTCATGTGAATAGAAGTAATATTTCTTCTGCTTTACAAAAAAAAAGGAGCCTAAAATTGCATTAGGAATATCTCAGAATTCATAATTATGAATGAAAATAAATGACTTTAATTCTGAAGTCGTTTTTCTTGTTTTGATTCCCAAAGCTACACTGTCGGAATTCTTACCTCTTTATGGGTGTTTTTCATCTTGTTTGGTGAGGAGGAAATTGAATTATGATATATGTAATAAATATACAATAAAAAATATTTAAAATGTTTCCACTCTAACTGGATGCACTGCAATTCAGTTCTGCCACTAACCACCTGGCAATGGCATTGGACTCCACAAGTTAAGGGCTCAGTTGCCCACAGCATTGCCCCATTTCAGAAGCCAGCCACACTTCGGGGGTCCCCAGACCACCTGCTCTTTTGACCTATATTTCCTTATTTTTTAACTTTTTTTATTGTTTATTTTTGAGAGAGAGAGAGAGACAGACAGAGGGTGAGTGGGGGAGGGACAGAGAGAGAGAGGGAGACACAGAATCTGAAGCAGGCTCCAGGCTCTGAGCTGTCAGCACAGAGCCCTACACGGGGCTCAAACTCACCAACAGTGAGATCATGACCTGAACCAAAACTGGCCGCTTAACAGACAGAGCCACCCAGGCGTCCCTTGACCTGTATTTCTGACCACATTGCTGGCTATAAATTCTGGGGGTTCCCATGACCCCTTCAGGTGCAATAATTGGATAGAGTGACTCACAGAACTCAAGAAAGTTCTACACTTGCTATTTCAGTTTTAGTGTAAAGGACGCACCGAGAGAACTTCCCTCCCAGGACATCAAAGTCTTCATCAGCCAGGAGGCTCCACTGAGCTTATTAAATCATTGGCTTCCCGACTGACTTCAGTCTCCAGCCTCCTCTCCTTCACCCAGGCCAGGCTCGGTATTTCAGGTGACCAGCCCCCATCCTCAAGTGACATGGGGGCCCATCAAGAGTCACCTCATTACAGAGCAAAGACACTCTTCACTGAGGAGACTTGACGCGGTTTTGGAGCTCTGGGCCAGGACCCGGGGACAAAGACCAGATCCATTGTTTAATATCCCCCAGCCACACATAATTGACGGGACAAGTCGCTCCCATGCCTGTTCTTCCTTCCCCAGCTGCGCTGTCATTGACAAATGTGTCACTTTCCCTCTAGCACTGTTGTTAAGTACCTAATCCTTTATCTGATTATTTGTCTTGATTCCTGCCAAAATACATCAAAATACCATGATGTATGAGTTCTGCCCATCTTCAAAGCTGCAGTTTTAATTATTTATATCCTTTGACTCCACTTTTCCCAACTCGGATGTTTATGTACAAATGTTTGCCTCAACATAGAAATTTGGAAGCTTCTGGCTCCTGTTTGCTCCTTCTGTCCACCCCCACTGCCCTATCACCCCCTCACTCCCGCACCTCCAACCTCAGCAATAAATTAACCAGTGGTTTATTTACATCAGCGTCTTCATCAGTTAAATGACATTTTCTCTTATGGAAACGACTATGGTCTCTAGAATTTAAGGCTATAATCGTCTTGCATTTTGAGGGTTCCATATTTATGGGAAAGGCTTCAAGCAATCCGGACTCAGAAATGGATACTCTGACTTAGAAGCTCATAAACTGAGAAGGCACATGGAATTCTCTAGAAGCACTTTTGTTTTATCAACTAGTTTGGCAGCCTAGAGGATTCTCTCCCACAGTGATTTATTAGCCTATGGACCTTTCTGCTGCATGGTTTTGTGAAGACACGGCTAGATTTGTTTTGTCCCCGGCACATCAGAACGTAACATGGAAAGTCACCATTTCAAAATTGAGACAAAAGGCATATAGCATAAAACTCACCATTTGAAAGTGAACAATGCAGTGGCATTTGATACATTCAGTGTTGGGCAACCACCACCTCTATTAGTTCCAAAACATTTTAATCATCCTAAAACGAAACCCCATACCTATTAGACAGTTACTCCCTGTCAGAGGGTCATTATTATTATTATTATTATATTAAAGTTTTAATTTATTTTGAAAAAGACAGCACAAGCAGGGGAGGGGCAGAGAGACAGAGAGAAGAAGAGAGAATCCCAAGCAGGCTCCATACAGTCAACACAGAGCTGGACTTGGGGCTTGAACTCACGAACCACAAGAAAATCAAGAGCCAGACGCTTAACCAACTGAGTCACCCAGGTGCCCCTGTAAACAAAGTCTATATTTTCAGTCACCCACTTAAATATGTATGCCCACACTGTTAGGGATACAGGTTGAGTACTTTTTCCTTTGTCATTTTCTTTTTTTCCCAAATGTATGATATATAGCTATAGGACCATTCCAGTCAACTGGATTTGGGTTAATCAACTAGAAAATTCTACTCCACGGATAGAGTCTATATCATCCATCTCATCTAGCAAAAGGGCAGACACACAGCAAATACATAGGAAATGCCGAATGGCAGAGTTTATTGAAATCACATCGGATTGGAGTTCTATTGTCAAACAGCCATCATCATTTTACAGATTTGGCTAGGCAAGTAGAGGTCAGGAGCAATCAGATATAAGAGTTCATCTCTGAGTCAATACAAGGATTCAAACTGAGGGAGAATCGATACACAGGAAACTGTCACCGCTCTTTGTTAAACATGTGCACCGGTTGCCCCAGGTTTGCCCTTTGAGAGGCATTTGGGAGAACAATCCAGATGGTATGGAGGAGGACAAGTCCCCTACGATGGATGGCCTGAGAGATCGGGAGAGGCCCTTAGACTTCTTTCACAATGAAGAGTGTGTCTGGCTGTGGTGGTCACCCCAACTTCTTGTGGGTGGGAAGGTGAGGGGAGCAGCCGGGTGCCTGGTTCCCTCCCCCCAGCATCCCTGGGCCAGCTCGGGGGTCCCTACTGACTACTGCTTTTATCCGTCCAAAGAAACTCCTTAATTGTACTTTCCTCCCCAATGCTTTTTTTTTTTTTTTAAAGTTTATTTATTTATTTGGGGAGGGAGGGGCAGAGAGAGACAGAGAGACAAAGTCCCAAGCAGGCTCCGCACGGTCAGCACAGAGCCCCATGCGGGGCTCGATCTCACAACCCCGTGAAATCATGACCTGAGCCAAAATCAAGAGTCAGACGCTTCACTGACTGAGCCACTCAGGTGTCCCCGAAATGCCTTTCTTTAGATGTTAGAGTCCACAGCTCTCCCAGAGCTGGCTCCCAAAGGCCAGTGAGTGGGAGACTTGGCAAAGAGCTCTAATTCTCCATGGATTCGTGTCTTTTTTATAATAAATCGCTCTCCCCATCATAGGTTCGCTGAGGGATGGCCGCTCTGTGCAGGGGCCGAAGAGTCAAACCGTTTCTAACAACCATTTAAGCTGTGTCTGATAAAACAATGCCAATTACTTTCGTGGAACTGACATCAAAAAGGGGCTTTTGTACAAAATAGTGCATATTTTGGTTCTGGTCAACTTAGAGGGTCAGTGAGTATCAGGGAAATCCAAAATTCCCCACTGATAAATATACCAGATCTCTTACTAGCCAAATCTTTTTTTTTCTTTACTCTTCTTTTCTCCCTTCTCCTCCCCTCCCCTCCCCTCCCCATCCCTCTCCTCTCCTCACTTCTCTTCTCCTCTTCTTTTCTTTTGAAGGAGCTAGAGCTCAAGTGGAGGAGAGAAGCAGAGGAAGGGAGGGAGGGAGAGAGAGAGGGAGAATCCCAAGCAGACTCCCCACTCAGTGTGTAGCCCGATGCAGGGCTCGAACCCATGACCCTGGGATCAGGACCTGAGTTGAAATCAAAAGTGGGATGCTCAACCGACTGAGCCACCCAGGCGCCCCCCCCCCAATCTTTTCTTAGTGTCACATTTAACACCTTTAAATCTCTATGATGATATATCTGTTAAATAAATGTCATTGTGAAACAAAACAGTCATTCAGTTGACGTCTTTCTTGTGTTCATTTCCTGAGGCTGCCGTCACAATTTACCCAAACCTGAGGGGCACCAACCAACAGAGATGTATTTTCCCACAGTTCTGGGGCTGAGAAATCCTGAGACCAAGGCGTCAGCATTGCCGCCCTCCCTTGGAGGCTCTTCCTTGCCTCTTCCAGCCTCCAGGGGCCACAGGGCTTGCCGTTACATCGCCCCAATCTTTAAGGCTAGCACCTCCCCATCTCTCTGCTCTGTCTTCACACTGTCAGCTCTGTCCTGTAAAGTCAAATCCCTCTCAATCTTCCTCTTGGGAGGGTACATGTGATTTTCCATCTGGATCATGCAGGGGAATCTACCCAAGTCGACGTTCTTAAATTAATTACATTTGCCAAGACCTCCCCCTACTTTTTCTCCATACAAGGTGACAGTTACAGGGATTAGGGGGTGGATCTCTCGTGGAGTCCCATTTTTCACCGGGCTAGGGAAGTTAGGCAGATTTCTTTACTCCAGGGCATCGTAAAGCTTTTTTAAATACTAGTAGACCTTGGGAATTTCAACGGGAGGAGCAAGGTCTTCCTGAAATAATTGCATCGCCAACACCCTGCATCAACTCTACTTGTTAAAAGTCTATTCTGAAGATGTCTTGGGACCAATGTACCTAGGAATATACTTCAGAAAATGCTGGTCTGTCAGAACTTGAAAACGTCTTATCTGATCTTCAATGCCTCACTGACCCCATCCCCTGTTCCTAGACTTTTACTATTTGCCTATGTAAAATCTCCAGCGTTAGTCAATATGTCTTGATCATTGCTCTCCATACACACCCGTGCTCTTCTCCCTCTGTTGTTTGTCCCCTAAGGGAAAGACCACCGCCCCCCATCTCAACTCCCATGTTCTCCACTGCCTCCTAACCTACAACACTGTAAGCCCCTTTTTCTCTCCTTGGGAAAGCCTGTTCATTCTCCAGGGCCCCGCTTTCCAGAAACCTTCTTGGACTCCTAAGAAAGAGTCTCTCCTTTTTCAAATCTCAGCTTCAGTGTTGAGAAACTGTGAGGTCAAGAATCATCAAGCATTGAAATGTGCAAATTGTTACCTTTGTGTTTTACAGTGAGCAGATTCAAGGTTAATCCTTATGGACCATCCTGTCTTTTGGATATGGAAAGAAGGAAGTAAATTACAACACTCTTTTCATCAGCCTTCAGGACATGGCTCTTGTTTTATAAATTACCTCCCCTCCCCAACATGCGCATGACTGGTAAGCGCTCGCTCTTACTTGGCTAATTGTTTGTGATGGACTCACTCTCGATTTATTAAAAAAAATTTCAGGTTATTTTTTAAGGGGATGCAGAGAAGGATCATGTAAAGTAATTTTGAGAAATACAAGTCTTGATTTACTCAAGAAATTATTTCTTCCTTCCTCGGTGGCCACAGAGTGATATTTAGAAGTCTGACGGGAAAGAATGGTAAGAAAATCGTCTCCATGGGAGAGTCTTAGAGATGCGTCTGACACCTTTCCTTTCACTAAAGCCAAGGAAAGAGAATTTGGAACATACACAAGAGGAGAGCATTCTGTATTTTAAAAAAATTTTTAAATGTTTATTTAGTTTTGAGAGAAAGAGAGAGAGAGAGAGAGAGAGAGAGAGAGAGAGAGAACCAGCAGGGGAGGGGCAGAGAGTGAGGGAGACAGAATCTGAAGTAGGTTCCAGGCTCTGAGCTGTCAGCACGGAGCCTGACACGGGGCTCAAACTCAAGTCCTGTGAGATCACGACCTGAGCCAAAGTCGGATGCTTAACCGACTGAGCCACCCAGGCGTCCCTAGAGGGGGGCATTCTGTATTAAAAAAAAAAAAAACAAACAAAAACCCAGACTAACATCCTGGATTTTGGGGAAAAAACCCAGACTTGTTTCTTCCTATCCGCTATCTTACTGAGAGCGTTCTTATTGAAATTGTGTGCTAGAAAACAGGGGAGCAAAGGCATGTCCTTGTAGCCTAGGGGCTTAGCAACATGGAGGAGAAAATGATCTGGGGAAGGGGACTGTTTCATGGTCAGGTCACACAGATCACTGGGTGCTCTTTGATTTAATCGGACCCTTAGTCTTGGGTGAGAACCAGAGCTGCGATCTGAGTTAAATAAAGATCTAGTAAGGAACGCCCCTAGTGACCCAGAACGGAGTTTGCTTTGGGTTTGACTTCAGAAAATCAGAAGCGATTTTTCTCTCTCTTAACGTTGTGAGCTGGACTGTGTGAGTCTGGGGAGCAGATGCCATCACTATCACATCTGTGCCAGGTGACACTGGGAGGGAAGTGTCTGTAGATGGAGTTGAAAAAGACTACTTGTAGAAAGCAATGAGGCCATTAGGAGACTTTCATAAGGTCATGTGTAAGGTGCCGTTAACACCTGTCAAAACAAAGGTACCACAGGAAACAAACACCACATATTAAATGCCCCCAAGTAGGGGCGCCTGGGTGGCTCAGTCGGTTGAGCGTCTGACTTTGGCTCAGGTCATGATCTCGCAGTTCGTGAGTTCAAGCCCCACGTCGGGCTCTGTGCTGACAGCTCAGAGCCTGGAGCCTGCCTCAGATTCTGTGTCTCCCTCTCTCTCTGCCCCTCCCCTGCTCACACCCTATCTCTCTCTCTCTCTCTCTCTCTCTCAAAAATAAATGACCATTAAAATTAAAAAAAAAAGCCCCTAAGTAGCCCAAATCAGTCAACAAGAAATTTTTAGTGCCGAATGCCAATTTATAAAATCAGCGAGCCATGTCATAACCCTTGGATCGTTATGAGAGTTGTATATACATAGTACAAGGTGATGAAATGTGACAATATGAATATTCTTTTTTAAGTGTTTATTTATTTATTTTTGGGAGGGGGCGCAGAAAGAGAGGGAGAGAGAGAATCCCAAGCCATCTGCCCATTGTCAGAGCAGAGCCTGACTCAGAGCTCTATCACACGAACCGCGAGATCATCACCTGAGCTGAAATCAAGAGCCGCTGCTTAATTGACTGAGCCCCCCCAGGTACTCCCGACAATGTGAATATTCTTATAATAGCTCGAGAAGAGTTAGTAAAATGAGGTGTGAGGATAATAGCAAGTTTCATGGGACAACTGCTATGCTAAATGCTTTCTAGGTTAGCTTCCAGTAGAAGACTATACATTCTACACATACATAAATGTTCAGTGAACCTATTAGCTTATGTATGCATGTGAATTCATAGTCAAATACAATTATTTATCTATATTTCTGTACATAGATATACCTGTTAGCTCGTATATGCATACACATCATTTTATGTCCATTATCAAAACAGCACTGGGTGGTTGTTATCCTAAGCTGCAGAGAAGAATGGTTAATTTGCTGGTAGGCTCACAGCCAGGAGGTAGATCCCGGGGACCCCAGCGGTGCTAGCGATCACAATGACACAGCCTTCTCCCTAGGACCACACTGGCCTCACCATGCCGGTCAGGGATGTTTTGCTAATTGTGTAAAAACCTTTATGTAGTTCAGGGCTGCAAAGCAATTCTCTGAGTCAATATTTAAAATCAAGATGCCTCCCTCCTTTTAAAGCCTTTGAGCCTGAAATTTAATATCTTGTGAGGGAGACGGAATCAAAGCAGAAAAGCACACGAGAAATGTAGGCAGCGATGTTTTCACTGCTGATCCCCTCAGCTCTTTCTTCCTGGGGAAGCCAAGGCTTGGCGAAGTCTGGGAAGTGCCTTTCTCCCACGAGGTGCCACCCACCTCCACCTGAGTTTAGTCTTCCCCAGTGCCAGAAGCCAGGTGTTTCCCTTGCCTGCCTCCCTTCCCCAGACAAATTCAGGGAGCCCCAGGGCTGTCCCAGCTTGTCGCCAGAAGGGAGAGGGGGCTGGGAGTGGGGGAGGGGGTGGTGGGCAGGGAGCTAGTGGGCTCCCTTCACTGGGAATATCAGCGACACAAAGAGGGCTCCACAAGGTAAAGCAAATTCTTCTGCCCAGGAGATCACATTTGTCTGGGTGTGAGAACAGTGTGCGCTCCACGTGGCCAGCGCCCCCTCCCCAGCCGTGGTGCTATGCCCCGAGCTGGAGATTTTAGAATTCCGTATCCTCCACTGCCCCCTCCGACCATCTGCTCACTCAGGTCCCCGGTGCCTTAGTCCAGGCTTCTTGAACGCGCACATACTCACATTCTCTTACTCTGGGTTGCCCACACTTGCATGCTCATACTTGGTTGCCCGGTTGGGCATCTGTCTCACCCTCCGGTCTTCCTTGTGGTCATGCAGCTGGCATGCAGAGGGAAGCCTGAGACCCCGACTTCCAGCCCCACAGCCTACCTTGGAGTGACCCCACCCTGGGGGACACACAGCCTCTGTTTTTCCCCCTCAGTCTTTCTTGAAGAGACCTGTTGTTCGCAGAGCAGTTGATGTGGGGAGAGGGGGAGGAATGGGCGTGGGGGGAGGAGGAGGGAAAGATCACCAGCCGGTGGCAGGTGGTGGGAGGCTGGAGCAGACTCTTAGAGCCAGGTGGCTGCATGTGGGAGGAGGGAGGGGAGGGATAGTGAGACGGGGTGGCAGTTGGTGGGAGGCAGGGAGGCGAGGGAGGAAGTGTGAGGGAAGAGAGTTTAAAAATGTATTTGTTTACTTTTTTACTTTGGGCTGGAGCACAGGCAAGTGGGGGTGGGTGTGTTTCCCGTTCCCGCTGGGATCTGGGTCCCCAGTTTGGACGGGTGGCTCTACACTTGGGGCTTGAGTGGGAGTCATGGCTCCTCCATGGCTCCTCCATGGCTCTGGGGAGTCACCTGAGCACCCCACTGGCTCAGGAGCACGGCCTGTTGCTGGGGCACGTGTGGGTTGGGGGAGGGGATGGAGACAGAGTTTTGGTTGATTGTAGCCACAGTGGACAGTGACAGCAGCCTGGCTCTGGCAGCTGCCACCATGGTGACTCATGCCTTGAACATCTGCCCTGTGTGTGACCACCTGCTGCAAAAGGAGGGGAAAATGAGGGAGGTCCAAAATCCCCTTGATCCCACCCAAGAGAGGAAGCCATTCCAGTGAAATGCCAATGACACTGATGGCCCCTGAGATGGGGACAGATGGAAACAGCGAAAAAGGCTGGAGAGAATGTGGCTGTCCCAGAGCTGGGCTTTCCACCGTCAGTGGCTTGGAAAGGCAAAACGAGCGAGAAAAAGTATTATTGAGAGAGCCCATGGGGAGGTCCTAAAAAGTGCTGTTTGGAAAGAACACCTCGAGGGGAGCCGGGGTCTCTGCCTCACTTGCCACCCCTCCTGTTTCTACCGGTCCTGCGAGCTGTGGTCTTTCCAGCTGTCCTCTTGAATACTAGTGGAAAAATCACTTCATTTTTCTGAGCTTCAATTGCATCATCAATAAAATAGAAACACAAATGACTCGGCTGTCCCTAAAGTCATAGCGCCTAGGCAGACAGACTCCCGAGGTGGCGGCCGGGAGACGGTGGATCATTCCTGCATCAAGCACGAGTTGGTGGGAAGCGGTGGTGTGGGTGGGCATTGCGGGAGAGCTCTGCAATCGACTAGCAAATCCCACCATTGCTGCAGAATAAGGAACTGGGGTCTGTTCACCTTCCTGCATTTATCTAGAACAGCGATTCCCAACCTCTCAGCAGTGGGGGACTTTGCTCTCCAAGGCAAATTAAGTAATGTCTGAAGGCACTGTTTGTCACAAGGTGGCGAGGTGCTACCGGCATCTAGTGAGTTGAAGGTCAAGGTCAGACATCCTACGATGCACAAAACTTCCCAATGCACAACTACCCAGCTCCAAATGCGAATGGCGCCCAACTTGAGAAACCCCGACCTCAATCCTCCAGGTTCCAGAGAGAAAGTGCGAGTGTCAGAAGAGTTTCTCAGCGACCAAGCCCGACACGCATCAGCAGGTGGGGGATCAAAGCGATCTCCGAGATCTTGGACAGCAATGAGCTTGAGAAAACGGGTCTTGCCCCATCTCCACTGGCACCAAGATCAGTAATAAATGACACAAAATTGGGCATCCTATGCTGAAATTTACTCACTTTGCCGTTTTGAACGTTGCTGTTTCTTTTTTTAATATTTTATTTTTTATTTGAGAGAGAGAGAGAGAGAGAGAGAGTGAGCAGGGGAGGGTCAGAGAGAGAGGGAGACACAGAATCTGAAGACAGGCTCCAGGCTCTGAGCTGTCAGCACAGAGCCCGACGCGGGGCTCGAACCCACTAACCGTGAGATCATGACCTGAGCCGAAGTCGGACGCCCAACCGACTGAGCCACCCAGGCACCCCCTTTGCTGTGTGTTTCTACCAGTGAAATCCTTTAAATTACAGGCGGTTCTGGGTATGGACAGGGAGGAGCGAATGCCGGAGGGAAGCTGGGCAGTGACGGGCAGATGGAGGCCACAGGAGCAATGAGTCCCACCTTGAGGGATGGGCAGGGGTGAGGAGGGGCGATCAGGCGGGATGGAGAGCCTACCCTCATGGGCACGAGGCTCAGGCCACTAAACGGAATGAGGATTAGAATCCATTACAACCCCTCCGGCCTCAGAGCTGGGAGCTCTGATTCCACCGAACACGCCCCTGATCGCGACTAGAGAGCAATTATCCTTGAATTTGAAAGATGCTTTCCAGTAAGGACGAGCACGTGCCTCATAGTGGGGGGAAAAATAACAGCTTTTCGGAGGCACACAGACAGGGAACCGCCTGCTGACTGTCTTCGGCTTTGGATCAAAGGAAGCTTTTCTGCCGGGTGGGAGGACTGAAAGCATGTATTGCCCCGGGGACCAAATGTGCAGTCGGGGCCTTCTGGATAGATCTCCGTTCTGCTGCCCCTCTGAGCTGGCCCCTCTCGGTGTCCACCCTTGTGTCTCCCTCCCCTCAACCCCTGCTGGAAGCCATTTCTGAAGTAAGGCGGGTTTGCAAGGCGACCGATGTCTACCCCCCCACTCGTATCAGGAGTGACTTGTCTCCTTATGCTGATTGCACCTTGTGAAGGAAATTATAGGAATTTTTTCTTTTGTGTTTATGGGAGCAAATATTACATTTCCCGAGAAACCTGTTTTTCTTCCCCTCAAGAAAACAGGCTATTGGCCCCTGCTCACTAAGATCTAACTCTTGCCTTTGCTATGCTAAAAACATTGCCTTGTATTTGAATGCTAAAGACACCTTCCTTCCCCATGTGATAAGCATCTAAACACCTACATCAATCACCATTGATAAAGATTACGCATGAGTCCGCTACCAATCTAGGTTCTGGGAAATTTTTACATGCCAAAGAATTTGTCATCAGAAATCACTGTCTAAGACAATTGTCACTTCTGTTTTGTACCCCATACATTTTTTCCATAAATAAAGCTGACTCTCCGGTCAGTGCAGAGATGTCTGCTTGCAAAGCAGAGATGTCTGCCTGGTGATCAGAAAGAAGCCGAGGCTCTCTCACTCTCTCTTTCGCTGACACCGTCCATCCTTCAGGGAGCCCTGGACCTGCTGGAGCCGGACTCCGGCAGACCCTGGGTCAGCCAGGAATGAATGCACAGAAAAGAGGCTGCATCGGTCCCGAGTTACTAGTCAAGATGGCAAAGCCAATCTGGTGGGCGTGAGTGGGTGAGCTGGTTTAGGGATATGATCTAGGTCCTGGGGTCCAGGGAGAATGAGAGAGCCAGGCTCTAGGATGGGCTTCCAGAACCTATTCCCAGAAGCACTGTCAGAGCTGCTTAGTAAGACAAGGGCCGCTTCTGTCAGCCTGACTGCTGGCCTGCACCAGCCCTGTAGCTCATCAGCGTCCCTGCCCCTGCGGGAGGGGTGGGGCTGGCTCCCCACCCACACCAGAGGCTGGGAGATGAGAAAGGAAGGGGGGTGGGGAGCTACTGGACGTGAGGGAGGCGGAGGGAGACCAGGCGGGCACAATGACGCACACCCCCTGTCAAGAGGGGAGGCAGATGAGGAGAGAGGGCAGGGCTGCATGGAAAGATCGATGACACGCGGCCAGGGAGAGCTGAGGACGTCAGAGCCCTGGGGGCTGCGGGAAGACCTAAAACTTCCCTATCGGAGGGACCCTTGAATTCCCTGGCTGGCTGTCACCGAGGAGCTCATTTAGAGAAGGAGGTAATGACTCGTGATGCAGACCGTGCGATGGCAGGACCGAGTAGTCAGGAGTAATGAACTTGACTTTAGATTGGTTACTCACGAGAGGATGCTGTGCCTTGCTGTGTGGGTGTGAGCTTGAGGCATGGATCTCAATATTTAAAGGGTCTGAGTTTTATGGGAAGGGAGAAGGTATGTTTGAAAAAGCGCTACCCGGTGGGCCCGGATTCAGTGCCCTAGTGACTTCAGACCAAGAATAGCTCTGCCCGGCCTCAACTGTCCTGCATGCCCCCCCTCCCCCCAACTCCTGGTCCAGCTGAGAGGACCAGCCACGGGCGAGGCCAAAGCTGGCGTGCCGCGTGTGCTTGGACCTGCAGCCCTGGTCCTTGCCCACCGGGGAGCGGGCTGTGTCTTGCTAACACCCCACACCCTGCCCACAGGGGGCTGGCCTGGGGCAACAGCACCCTGTGTCCAGGAGGGCAGGCACCGTTTCTCACGGGGTTAAGTGGCTTACAGTATCCCCTGGGCTGATCACAAAAGGGGATCGTGCTTCCATTCTCCGGGTCTCAGGAACCCCCAGACTGAGGGACAAAGAGACCCTCAAGGAGAATTCTGACACCTGCTTCCTGGATTCTCTTTGTCTTGCGTGTTCCCACCTGGTTTCCTTTTCTTACATATTTTTTCAAGATCTTTGTTTCTCTTCTAAGCCTCAGGAGGAATCTCTGGCAGAGATCTCATTTCAAGTGTAGATCTCAGGGGCCGCCTCCTTCCATCCCCTGCCCCCGACCTAGGGGTGATGGGTCCCTGCCATTGCTCAGCAGTCAGCTGTCTCCCTGCCCCTCCATCTGGCTTCTTGGGATTTCCAGAGGTGATTCAACCCCTCTGTCTTGGCCTTTCCCCTCCTCCCAGGCACCCCCTTTCCATCTTGGAAGTTGGGCGCGGTGTTGACATGTGGCTAATGCAATGAGACCAGAAATGACATGTGTCACTTCTGGGTGGAATTTTAAGGGGCCGTGTTGATACGCCATGTTCTCCCCCACTCAGGGCAGTAAAGGCGGAAACGCAGGTGGAGATGGACCCAGGTGATCCTGGAGTGCCGTGCACGTGGCCAACCAGTGTGGACACATGGCCCAAGGAGAAATAACCACCACGTGTGCGCCAATGGCTGTGTCTACGGGCGCGCGCCTTTGTGCATTAAGTGGCAGAAATGGTTTACTGTTAGCAGAGCATAACCTGGCCTCTCCGGACACTTTCACAGCTGTCTCATTTGCACCCGTGAGAGCAGGGGACACTTCCTACAGAGAGAACTCTGAGCAACCACAGCATTTCCTTGACTCAGACCTGAACCCATCACATCAGTGCCTCAAGTCACTCCTTCTCCTGCCAGCATTTCCGGCCCTGAGGGCTCGTGGAAGCTTCCACCGGTTCCCTCCCCAAAGTGCAAAGCCTGGGCAGTATCCCCACATCCTTCCTCCTCCTCTTGGTCACGACCCTTCACACACTCAGGTCCACCCTCGTCAGTGGCCCCAGCTCCCTGCTGCCTCTTCCCGGAGGCCTGTAGGCGATCGTTATGAAAGGTTGATCTGCTTAAAATCCTGAAGTGCCGCCCCCTCACCCCTAGGAGACAGCCGAGCTGCGGAGTCCTCAAAGGAAGATCTGACTTGTGCCCAAGGGCCCAGAGCCATCTGCTGTCTTGCCACCCGGGCTCCTCGCTGAGCCCACATCAGTACTTTGCTCTTCCCCCCAGTGGCCACGTCCTCACACCTCTGTCCGTCCCTGTGCCGGGTGCTGGGCGCCCAGCACTCCCATTCCTGGCAGCCGCCTGGTAGCTCTGGCACACCGTTCGGGTGGCTTTGGCACACCCTTTGGGTGCCTCTACGGCGCACGCGCACATTGGAAGTCTGCAGAAGGAGAGCTTCGCTGGGCACCCGTCTCCAAGCTGCATGCTTGTCCGGCCGCCTCTGCCAGGGCGAGACTGTCTGCCCAGCGGCTGGGGTCTCCTGCCTCCCCAAATGCCACCGCGCTGGGTGCGGCCAGGGACCCCGTTTTCTGGTCTTTCCACACCTTCCCACAACGCCAGGGTTAGGATAGCGTCCGCCACGAGGAGGGAAGAAAGGATTAAAGAAACCACTGCATTTGCATGGAGCTAATTTACTGTGCAGTGATTGTAGCTGCTTCTCGCTCTTCATTTCTTCTGACACGAAACAAATTCAAATCTGGGCTAACTTTGCGCCACGCCTTTCATCCTAGGAGGGATTCTGCATTCGTGCAGACGGCCAAGACCTCCCAGCACCGACGGAACCAGAGCACCCCCGGCTCTGGGTACGGGGGGTGGGAGGAACCGCACAGCCCACTTGTCTCTGCCCAAGCTGGGAAGGACCTGTCCTAGAAGGGGGGGGGGGCGGACACAGCTGCCATTCAGCTGTGTATTTGCGCTCCTCTGTCCTGTGCAGGTGTGTGGCGGTTGTGCCAACCTCGGGGATGGCAGGGCAGCGGGGGTTGGGGGTGCAGCCTGGCAGAGAGGCTCTTGGGAAGGACAGGAAGGGATCCTGTGGCTGGCAGAGGGAATGCTTAGGGCATGTGTGCCCGAGACACACTGAGCGGTGGCAACAAGAAGCCGAGAAAGTTGAAGACTGCCAGCATTTGGAGCGAGCCCTGGCTGGCCTTGCGCACCATTTGTCACTGCGGTGATGACCAAAGACATATTGGTGCCGTGGGGAAGGAGGCGGAAGTGTGACACCCGCAGAGCTCTGGGTGGGGGGCTTTGGAAAGGGGTCCTGCCTCCTGGAGGAGGCATCAGGGCCAGTGACCCTACCTGTTCCACCCTGTAACCCCATCGCCATGCACAAGACAGATATTTGGTTATAATCCACATTATTGATGGACCCGTGTGGTGAGACTCCCCACCCCCTGTTATAGTTGACATGTTTCCTGGAGCTCGAGGTGTGAGGATGATGCATCAGCACGGGTTGACCGGGAAGTGAATTATCTACAGAAATTTACATAAGCACGGCCAACAAAGGTAGCCGGAGACAGACCAGGATTCCAGAGCCCCCAGGCCATTTGCACGCCTTTGGACATCTCCAATCTGTCACTGTCTGACTTAGATTCCGGTGACCAGGACAGACCCTGCCTGCCCTCCCCAACGTCATCTCCAATGACAGTGCAGTGCAAGACGGGGTTTCCTTGTCTGGGTCACCGTAGGCCGATTTATAGACAAGGTTGGCAGTCCCCACTGGGTCAGGCTTTCAGCTTGATTGCAGTTAGCGGCTGGGGTAGTCGGTGTTGGTTGGTACCGGAGGGGCAAGCTGAGAGTGATTTCATCCAATGTGGGTTTTGTTTGCACCATGTGGAACTGGGCTTCTGGTGGTGTAACTATGAATACATCCATTTCCAAGGGACAGACACAGATTAAAATGCCAACAGACAGTGGTAGGAAATCAATAGCCTTTGAAGGGTTTAAAGTCCACAGCTGGTTAACGCCAAGTGTGCAGTTTCCTAAATTTAGACCCTCTGTGAACACCTCTCCGCGCCTCCTTTCCTTTCTCCTCACTTGCCTTCTTTTGCTCCTTGTGACTTTGTACCTTTCCTCTGGGTCTTTGTTCCTATATATTTTTTCCCTTGTATTTTTCTCATGTGTACTTTTGCTGTCTACATCTTCCTCATCTGTTTTTCTTCCTTTCTCTATTTTTTTCTTCCTTTTCCTGTCCCTCCTCATTTCAACCGTGGGACATAAAAATATTTTGAAGAGTCGTCTTACTTTTATTAAAGTGTCTTTTAACTAAACATTTAAAAATCTGCTAACCTTTCTGTGTCTTCTGCTGGCCCTTTTTTAAAAAAATTGGGAGACCACCATAGTTTTTTTTTTTTTGAGGTGATTAATAGCCCGTAGAAAAATATACTCCTTATCCCCGCTCTAGAAGGTGAACAAGATACCCCATCCTCATTATTTGCATATCCATTGATCACATTTGGACCCCGGTGGTGACAGGAGAATTGCAAATCCCATTCTGGTTAAACACAGAGATGTTCTCGTAACCAGATGGCTTTTGCTTGGCAGTTTAACAAGCAAAGTGTTTACTGACTCTGAAAAACCATTCAGTGCATTGTGTCCTGGGCATTTGTGGTTCTGTTTATGTCCCTTTTCCCCAGTGGCCATGGATTTGATGTTCCCATCAAAGGCATTGTGTAGTAATTGTATGCTAATTCTTTGCTTAGCCTACGGATAGAATCTCCCCACATAATTATGTATTTATTTCCTTGTAGATTTCCTATGTAGAATCAATGTATAGCTGTGTATAATATTATCCCTGAGTTTAGTTTTGATGAAATGTTTATTAGTGTTGACCGCATGATTAACTTTCATAGTGCCTACAAGAATTATGCATTTTTTAAAAAATAGTATTCTTTACCTCTATAAGGCTCAGTCAACAGGACTGTTGGTGCAATTCCAAGATCTGTTCTCACTCTTTAAACTTCCTTACATACCCATGTAATCTTTTTCATAAAGACAAAAACAAATGAGAAGAATGGCTATACCCTTTCATCTGCCCCAAGGGTTCGGAATTCAATTTTCACTGACTTTTCTTAAGCCATTAGATTCATAGATCAAAGTCATTAAAATTATTGCGGAGGTAACCCAGAAACTAAAACCCAAAAAATCAGTAGTCCAGTGGGGAGCTCTTATTTAAATGCATCTGGATCCCATAGAGAGAGAAAAATTAAAACACCTTTATCAGAAATACTGACCATGTCGAAAACATTGACTCGTATAGCACCCTTAATGTTTTACAATTCAGTTAGACTAGTTAAAAAATTCACTGAACTACAATATCAATTTCTAACATGGAGCTAATTGTAAAAACTATTAGCATAGCAACTCACACACAACACCATCCAGTTCAATTTGCCCCCACGCTCAAGACTCCATTTGTTGGTAATGATGCTGGGTTCCAGGCCATTGATCCTTCTAGCACTCAGAGAATCTATGGGTCTTTTGTGCCAGTGACTTTGGAGTTAGAGATTAGAACTAAATCTGCAAATGTGCTGTGGATTGCCAATGAGCTGGTGTTGTCCACAGTCCCTGCGTATTTTGACCACACAGGTTCCTCAGTTTTGTGACGGTACCGGCCACCTCACTATTTCCTTCTAGGTCAGAGAAGAGTGCGTTCCATGACTTAGATTCCCTCCCTTGCAGAGAGCCAGTTTGGGGTTGTTCAAACCAAGTAGCAAATGCTTTGAAATGTTTCAGTCTGCAAGACTAGTGTTAGAAAGAAGGGTGAGGCAGAGACAGGGCAGGGATGATCCAGAAATGAGTGAAGAGAGGCATGTAAGTGCTGGGGGCGGCTGTGCAGTCCCCTGGAGTCATCATTTACTTGGTGAAATTAGCATGCGCTCAAGATAAAGGAAATTACGCAAGGATCTGGGGTCAGGAATGAAAAATGCAATGTAAAGAACTTTTTAGCATCGTTTTTTTCTTGGAGGGGGCTGACCTTTGGGAAATGAGGATTCACTGATCCTCATATTCATTCATATAGAAGGACACATATTTTAATAGTCTCATGATTTGAGGAAGAGCAGAAGGAGGAAGCAGGGGCCAAGATAAATGTGGGCAAGATTCATGGTTAACTAGGTCAAATTTCATAAGGTGTTCATGGCCCGAATGATGATGGAGAAGAGTTTTTGCAAGCTTCCCTTGTAACTTTAGATATGAATTCTATCACCGGGACAATGCATACTTCCAAAGGGGAAAAAAGTGCATTGCCTGTTTATTTCATATCCACGTGGTCTTTAATATTTAAACTTTAATGTGCAAAACCACATTTCTCATTTTACAGGAGGATTTATTATAATTAATTCCTCTTTCCTCTTAAAAATGCTTTGTGTATCCTGTTTATCTAACTTAAGAGCTTAGAGCATTATACCACTGATATCTTCCAAACCGGAATCATTACCAGTTACTTTCACATCAAACACTCCAGTTTTAAATCCTTGTATCTTAAAATTCTGAAGTACCCCAGAAAGGTTTAACAGTGACAAGCCATTCTTTCTTCTCTTTGGATTATCCAGCCTATGAAATATCTGCACATAAAACTTGAGCTGACTTTAACTAAACCTCCTAAAAGTGAGATTGGAATTATTGTGGGTCCCGATCCGCACCACAGACCTACAAACAAAACCCCATACTTTGGGTTAACAATTTCAGCACAGAGTTCTACCCCACACAAGATGAATGTCAACTAAAGCGCATTGTAACATCCGCACAACACCGTGTATGTGAAATAGACCTTGCTGATCACAAGAATGGACGAGGAAAACAGATAATCACAGAGAAATGGGGGTTTTGCGTGATTTTGTGGTTTTCCATTTAAAACCGAAAATAAAGAAGAAATGTCAGGTTACTCACTCATGGATTCTGTCAACCTGGCCATCGCTGTAGTTTCTTCTTTGTGCTTTTTCTGGAGATGAGAAGAAAAAACATTTATGTAGAAGACACCTTTGAGATGGGGACTGACACAAAGGATCAGATACAGCTCTCTTTCTTTTCTTTTTCCTACATTAGAATTTGGTCACCGATGATGAACTGAATTTAAAAATCTCATATTATGGCTACACAATCAGTCACTGAAAAGAGATTTTTAGGGCATTAAAAAAACTTGCCATTGCTCTTGGAAGGGAGTGTCTGTCACAGTGATTTTGGATATATATAATTGGTGACGCACGACCAGTTTTCAAAACCTCTCTGACACTGGATATTTGACATCCATATGCCAATCTTTGCTTTCTATTTTCTTCTGGTGAAGCTTTTTTGGTATTTTTGGAACTGGTATTTTTGTAGTCATTTGATTCCTTTTTTTTCCCTAAAAGCTAAGTAGATTTTATACATCTTCCTTTGTCTTACTTTTTTTGAATTCCTGGGGTCTTTTGAAAGTTATCACTTTTGATGGGTTTATAACTGTAGCTATTTTGGGCTGAAAACATTTTGTTTCAGCTGGGATATAGGTTATTACCCGCTGAGTTTGAGAGCCAGAATGATACATACGTGAATTAAATCTGTCCTAATTAAAAAATTACTTTGAGCTATCAGGAATAAGGGTCATCTCTACTGTAAAGTTCTCTTCAGTTTTTTCATATTTCTTTAATTTTCTTGGGTTCTTAACATGTACAGTAGCTGAAGCATTGGCCACTATTATTTTGCTTTTTGGTAGCCTTATTCTTTCTCCGATCATGGAACAAACACATGCTCATTATTTAAAAACTCCAAAAATACTGAAAAATTATAAATCAGAAAATACAGTTCTCCCCAAATCACCCCTCCCCAGGGGAAATGAGTGTTACACTTTGGTGAAAACCTTTTTATTCCCATTTCTGTACCTATAAATATATACAAATAAGGAAATATAATTCCTTTTTTATAAATATAAATATCTACACTATATGTGCAATATTGTCAGCTATTTTTTCACTTAACACCACATCACACATCTTTCTGTGTCAGTGAGGTAGAGGACACTATCATTTTTAAATGACTGTATAGCATTCATCATGGATGAATACACCATAATTTCTTCAACTAGATTCCATTTAATTTGCTCATAATTTTCCACGATTTTATAAAATGCTGTGGTGAGCATCCCTGAGCTCACACCTTGGTGCACTTGTCCTGTTAACTACTGAGGACAAATCTTAGGGTTCAAATTGTTCAGGAAGTATGAGTATTAAGAATTTCGACACATGTCAGTTGCCCCCCACCCCCTCAAAATGTTAGATCTGAGACTATAAAAGTATTCATTTCTGTGGCACCTGGGTGGCTCAGTCGGTTAAGCATCTGACTTCGGCTCAGGACATGATCTCATAGTTCATGGGTTCGAGCCCCGCGTTAGGCTCTGTGCTGACAGCTCGGAGCCTGGAGCCTGCTTCAGATTCTGTGTCTCCCTCTCTCTCTGCCCCTCCCCTGCTTGCATTTTGTCTCTCTCCCCCTCTCAAAAGTCAAGTGAACGTTAAAAAAAATATTTTTAAGTATTCATTTCCTTACATTCTTGCCCACTTGCCAATAGCAGGAGAACATTTACCCCCCTCAATCTTGGCCACACTGATAGGCCAAAAATAGTTTCTAGTTATTTTATATTGTCGTTACTCCTTCTCTGCCCTTTGGTTTGGGAGCAACCATAGTATTTCTTCACACGTAATCAGTACGGCATTGACTCTGGTTTCCTGCGGTCGCGCTCCAGCCACTCTGCCATCACCCTTCTAGTTCTTAGAAGCCACAGGGGGCATTTTTCATTCCCCATGGCCACAGTCGAGTGCTGAGCAAGTCACAGCTGCTTGGCGAGCGCCCCATTGGTGTGTCGAGGCTTGGCCATTGGCGCACAGCTAACAGAACGATTATTCACCCTCTGGCACCGCTAGTCCCGAATGACACGAGTTCGCATTGAGTGTCAACAAGCCACTCTGTACATCGAGAGTACACTTGATTTTCATGAGCCCCAAATTCACAACAATGAAATCCGAGTGCTGCCTCTTACTTAACTTGATAATTGCCCTTGAGAACAGAAGGACCCAAGGAACCATGATCTACCATCCTACCTGCGGTGGCATCTAACCCGAGATATTAAGCCTGCCACGTGGTTTCCACCGAGATGTGGAAACAGCATAACCATGGAGAAGCTAGGAGAAGCTCATCACAGGCCACAGGCTCGCAAGAATGGGCACGGCGATGCTTCAAAGCGGGCCCACTCCAGTGGCTGCTGACAGTTCATGCACAGAAGCAACTCCGTGATGAGAACTCCATGGCATTCACCTATGACCTGTGGGAACATTGTTCTCTCTCTGCCTGCTGGGTTGACTCCTCACCACACCCCTGCGCCTAGCTCTGCTGCGGGTTCAGCTCCCTCTTGTAACACGGTCCCTCCTTGTGTCCTGGCATGCGACCTGCTTTATCTTCATTCTCCGGCTCTGTGCTCCTCGGTCCTCACCCTGGATCACTGACCACTTCAGCTTGGCCCTCCCACGATGGTCCCCGTGGTGAATGTCCCCAGAGCACAGACACCCAGACTCCAGGCATTATATCCATCTGAGGCCCATCAGTTTTGTCCATGTTGCTGTGTGTGTCCCACTTTATTCTTGGGACACACAGGCTCTTTTGTACCCTGGTCCTGTTGGTGGGTGGACCCTGCAGCTATTTATTTGGGGAGAGAGAGAGGAGAGAGAGAGAGCAGGGGAGGGGTAGAGAGAAAGGGAGAGAGAGAATCCCATGCAGGCTCCACACTCAGTGAGGACTCCTACGCAGGGTTCAACCCCACGACCGTGAGATCACGACCTGAGCTGAGATCAAGAGTCGGACGCTCAACAGACTGAGTCACCCAGGCGCCTGCCCCCCTTGCAGTTATTTTAATTCAGATGCGTTGGATATCCTAGTCCTGGGGAAACCAAATCCTGCCTGCATCAGCATTTTTCTCTTCTGTATAGTCAAAGGGAAACTTCTGACACCAATGGGGGAGGGGACCTTAGAAACCCTAAATTTAGCTTTCTGAGTTTGACTCATTTATATCATAACTTATGGTGGGAATCGTGGCATCTGTTTTCATGTAAGTGGTTCAGTCATCCTACAGGATGTCTTGAAACTCCTCCTGTCCTTCCCTCATTTTCAGAGAGTTGAGGGTTGCAACCGCATGCCATGTATGCCCAGGAAAGCACTGGCATCCCACTCTGGGTCCCAAGCAAACCCTCTTGCTTTTCCAAAGCTCAGATTTCCCTCCAGCGTACATGTTCTGGTGACCAGATTCACAATACTGGAGAGAGAGGTTGAGAACTACAGCCTATGAACGCCGGAAGAGATTCTTTTACAGATGGTCAAGTCCAACCCAATGGTGATACGCTCGAGGAAACGGAAGCCCCTGCCCAGAGAGGAATTTCCACCATGCGGATCTCTTCCCCTTGTCAACAACCTCTACTCCCCTGGAAATAGTAAAGGCCACCCCCTTGCCCCCCACGGGGATATTGAGACAAGATTCCTCACACAGCAATCTCGGTGTCATGTTGGGGTTTCCCAGGTTTGCCTTCTCCGTGTTCCACCACAATATCCCTGGTTTCCACAAATGGCTGATGACTTCTCGATTTATATGCCCGGCTATGACCTCTCCATTGAACTTCTGCTGGGAACTGGATGGCTCCACCCAGATGCTCCATGAATGCTACAAATCAAGCCTCCCAAAGCCACCTTGTCCCTCACACACTCGCACCAGCCCTCCTCCCCGGGGTTCTTTCTCCATTCTCTGTCTTCAGTTTACAGCATCACCACCCACGTTGTGCCTAAGCCAGAAGTCTGAGAACACACCTCCCTCTCTTTCTTCCACACCCTCCAAGATTTCACATATCTTAAATCTAATCCCCCTTAGCTGCCGTCTTTTTTAAAGGGACCATTAATGTTGCCTCCACCTGCTTCTGGTCGCACCTCCACACTGAAGGGGTGATTCTGAAGCAGCCCTGGGGATCTATCTAAAATGCAGACTTGACCCAGTAATGCCCAGCTTGACATCTTTCATAATTGTCTGACAAGTAAGCAGTCAACCCTGGTCTTTTAGCTGGGGCCGCTGGGTGGGACGGTTCTATCTTCCACGCTCCGTCTTCCGTGCTCACTCACTTCCCTTCCATGGCCATCGCTGTTCCTTCTGCCTGGACACCCCCGTTTCCATTTCCTCTCTGTGCTCCCAAATTTATCCCTAAGACCTTCACTGGACACAAGTAAATCTATGCATTTCCCCTCTGTTCTGCTGACCATGTTTCCGGAATTTTATTTCTACACCTGTTCATGCTCCAATGGATCTTTGTACCATATTGCATCACTTGCAATGGGAGGAGATTCCAGAACCTTTGGGAAAGTCAAGTCCTGCCTCCCGGTAGCCTCATCTGAAGGCTCCCACTAGTGCCACTGTCACGGCCAGGACACAGCACGAAGTAGACCAAAGTCTCTTCTACTGAAAAGCCCTGTGGTCCTGAGCAAGTCATTTTATTTTTCTTGGCCAGTTTCCTGGGTTTTCTCTTTCCAGTCTGGTTGGCTGTTTGCTAAGGTGCTCCTAAGACTAGTGAGTCATGTGAAGAGGATGTCTATAAGTGATTTGTTTGGGAGATAGTGTGAGTATTGGTAATATGTTAAGATTTAAAAAACAGATGTGTTTCCTTTAAGAATTTTCCTTAAGAAGTATTTTTCTTCTGGGAAGCAAGAGTTTTGATATTTGAGATAAAGAATAGGTTTACCCCTTGTAAAATGAAAAGAAAACCAGAAATGCAGGAATCTGTACTTTGGCCTGAAAATTTATTGTTCTTATTTACTGTGTCTGTCATGGTTGCATGTTCTTATCAGTTTGAGAGAGAGAGAGAGAGGGAGGGAGAGAGTGCATGAGTGAGTGAGAAGTCCAGGGTGGGAAGTCCAAGAAAGAACCTAGGTCTAGAAAACCGTTGGACTTGTCTTTGCCATTTCTTAGCCAGTTTCTGTGAACTTCTGGGAGCTTCCGTTTGCTCACCTGTAAAGTGGATAGATAGTGTCTACTTGTGTTTCCTTGTTCACAAGCCCATTGTGAAAAATAAATGAGAGAATGTGTGTTAATACACTCATGGATTATATCCCTGTGTGTGAGCGTGTGTGTGTGTAATCCCTCACCATGTGAGGCTGAGGGTTATTGTCTGTTCTTGCTATTTGAGGAGGAATAGTGTCAATGGCTTGTGGCCACGCACTTCACATCCCCATTTCCAGAAACTTCCACCAGAATCCAAGGTTCTTGGAAAAGTTTTTGCTCTAGGAGCCACTCTATTTATCATTGTGTTGTCATGCATTTAATGGAATAACAGAAACATTTAAAGTTTTGAAGAATCATGATGATGTGTTTGAGCAAAACGTGCCCACTGATACTTGAAAAAATTCTGTATGTCTTGTTAAAATCACATCAAACTCCTCAGGTAGAGTATAGACCTTCAGGGATAGTGGGGATTTAGTTTTCTTATTGTTTGTGCTCTTTATTCTACACCTGGGGATGCAAATAAAAGCTCAACAGTTTTATTGGTGTGTGTGTGTGTGTGTGTGTGTGTGTGAGAGAGAGAGAGAGAGAGAAAGAGAGAGAGAGATATTTATATCCACACTCCTGTTTCAGCTGAGGACGGTGTGGCTTTCTACTGACACCATGCCAGAGATATACTTCTCTCTGTCTGAAATGACAGAGAGGTTTTTAACGAGGGCAATTATAACTGAGTCTAACTGTAGCTCAAAGCGAAGACTAAGTGTGTGTGTGTGTGTGTGTGTGTGTGTGTGTGTTTATGGGGGCGTGGACAGAGCGAGAGAGTCATGTGTGCAAAGCTTAGAGAAGGTGGAGGGGGGCTCTTCTGCCCAGGCCATGCCCATGCCCATCCCTGGCACCACGGGCAGGAGCTGGCGGGGTTGAGTGAGGTCTGTGTGCACAGCGGTGCTAACTGCCTCGCTTTCTGCTCCCCAGAAAGCGAGCTGCTATGGATGAGGGGAAAACTCATCATAGTTGATATATTTCAAACCAGTCATATTTACATCTAGGATATTTTTATCTCCCTAAAATATGTCCTTCTAGTCGTCACCAAACTGTGATTTTTTTCAAGTTACAACTGTTTAAAGGAACATTTATATCAAGTGGGAAATGATAATTCTATTTTACGAACTTGTGTCCTCAACTGGACCTCACCTCCAAGCTGAGGCCCTCCAATCTCCCATCTTGTTTCTCAGGGTTTTCGATAAATGTGCCAGCTGTGGTCTCCAGCCTCGACGTCCCTCCCCCTCTTTCCAGACGTGATGCCATTGCAGGTCACCCGGGGACTGATTTAAAAGGAAAACACCACATCCTCAAATACCCAATCAAATAAGTGCCCTTATAAATGGGACCATATAGATTGTCTTGAGTAGCTACTAAAATATAAAGGCAGAGGATTTAAGAACCACACAGTTTTTTGTCAGCAGGCAAGTATGGTTTGGGACAATAAAAATCGTAACCCCTAACATTTTTTCCCCATTTAGTAGACAGCCTGGCAGCATGGAGAGTGCATTACTGGACCATCTCACTTAATTCTCACAATGGCCCTATGAAATAGGTACTGGCATCCTCACTTTGCTGATGGAGAAGTGGAGGCACAGCGAGGCTGGGCAAACTACCCCTGGCCACACAGCTGGTAGAGGAGCAGAGTTGGGTGTCGAATCCAAGAAGTCTTCTTTTTGCACCTGTGCTTTTCACCTTGGGGCCACCTGTGTCCCTAAGAACTAGTGACTAGGAACTGTGTCCCTAAGAACTAGGCTCTAAGGACTAGCTCTGCTGAATGCAAAGCTGCTAGATCTAGAGGCTGTGGTCAGGATCCAAGTCCAGCATCCTCTCTAGACTCATTGCTTAAACATTTATCGATTTACACAGGTGGGCACTAAATATAACAGGAGGGAGACACAGGTAAGGAAGGCTCTATACCTGCCTTCAGGGAGGAACCAACTTACCCAAGGAGATAAGGTGGACATATATGCAGCTGTAATACATGATACTGGGGGAAGAGAGTTCCACAGGACATCAAAGGGAAGAGGGGGGAGGGAGAAAAGGGAGGAGGAGGGAGAGAGAACAGAGAGGGGAGAGAAGAGAGAAAGAGAGAGAGACAGGAGAGAATGAAGTTCTAACCCACAGAACCAGAGCAGGCTCCCAGAGGAAGGATTTCAATGTGTCAAGAAGAAAGGAAGGAAGAATAATGAGGGAAGGGGAACAGTGAGGCAGGGTATTTTAGGTGGAGACACAGCACAAGGAAACGTGGGGGAACCTTGGTGCCTGTGTAGCACGTGCACAGCGGGCAAGCACGAGAAGATGGTATGGGGCTGACTTTGAAAGTTAGGGAGTACGCTGTGGAGGGCCAGGCTGCAGGTGCCATGGTGCCAGGCTGAGTCGCTCAGGTCGGAGATTTTGGCTGGGGTTGGCGTGGTGTTTGAAGCTGTGAGGGGAGGGTGGGGGCCAAGGTCTGAACCTGCACGAGCACCTTGGGGAAACAGCGCATGCTCTCTCCAGCAAGCCAAGGTGCAAAGGGGTTTGAAGAATTAAGAACTTGCCCATCAGAATGTGATATACTTTCTCCTAGATAGTATTTATCCTTGATTTATTCAGTGCAAGGCTCCTCCTACAGTGATCTCAAGCTTACATGGTTTTGGGTAAAACACCTGGGGGTGGGGGGACTGTTTGAAGGAGGGCCATGCAGGCTGCCCTTGGGGATACAGCCTGCTTTGCAAAAGGTGGGGAGCCACTGCCTCACACCCAGACACCATTTCTAAGATCCCTTCTGTACTGGTCACCCTGCTGGGTTCCTGATGAAGACATCACCGTGGCCATGTTGAGCAGACTAGGGACAGCCCTAATGCACTGAGGTATGAAGATGTCATAAAAAAATGAAATCAAGTTCAAGGTTCAGGTTGGAAGAAGGGGTTTGGAGGACCTTCTTTGGTGCCTCCTTGGGAGCACAGACTTCATGGACTTCTGCCAAGAGGAACGGGTTGAAGGGTGAACAGTTGGAAAACTGCTGCAGAACACCTCCAACCCCACCTCTGCCTGCATCCTCCCCTGCTTGAAATTCTGCGGGCTAACCTCTAGACTCCCAGCACCAACATCCCAGCAATGCTTCCCGAACGCCCAGTGTGGTTGGTTTCTTTGAATAGGATGAGTGACTCATTCCTCCTTTCCTAGAGCTCCTGGAAATATCATCAAATGTAGGACAAGCATTATCACCAAAGTCATACCAAGAAGTTCCTTTTAAAGAAGATACCGAGCCAGGCTGCAGAAGGACATGGAGGATTTCTAGGCAGCGGAAGTCGGCAGCCATCAGGGGACTTTTTCCTAGGCAAGCACTGCTGCTTCTAGGAGGCGTCGGTGCCAGGTTCAGCCCCAGCCTCCCTGGGACTCAACTGCAAAGCGTGGCATCTTGGAGGCAGCAGGGACTCTTCTGTGCATCTTGCATCACTCAATCTATTGCTTCTCTTCTGGGCCAGCAGCTCTCTGCAGGGTGGCTTTGCCTCCAAGGCTATCTTGCAGGAATCCTAAGCCTCACCGCGGCCAATCCCTCTTCTATCTGCCTTCGTCCGAGGTACAAGCTTTGCTAAACCCTCTCTGTTCACCAGAAGGGGAGCAGACACCATATTACTTCCTTTCTTTTCCCTTTACTCTTCTGGTTTGTCCACAATCCAAGTTCTGGGCACGTTGAGTCTGCAATGGCCGGTCTGCCCTCCCAGCTCTGTTTCATTCCATGGTAAGTCAGGACCTTTGCTTCAAGACCTGGCTTCCACCTACTTCTCCAGGTCCATTATGTTCCAGCCAAATGAGCCCCTTTAGGGTCCTGAACACATTGCATGGGCTCATCCCTCCTCCTGCTTTCTCTACCGGCACAATCAACTCTTATTTGTCCTTGAGGACTTGGTGCGGATTTGTTTGACATTGTCTTGACATTGTCCCTGACTATCCCTTTCCTGGTGCCACTGTCTGCACCCCAGCATCTGTGCATGTTTCTGTCATAGTACTTCTCATTTCTGGACCCATGGCTGCCAAAACAGAGCACAGAAGAGGCAATACTCATGACAACTTCAAGAACAGCTGGAAAGCAAAAAAGGATTAATCCCTGTGTTTCCAAAGAAAAAAAAACAAAATCTTGAAGGAAAACTAAAATATGAGTAGGATGAATAGGGTTTCCTTGGGTAGTCATGAGTTTCTGCACATGGATTGCTGACTGATCATTTGTACAGAAGATTCCAAAAGGACTTCTGCTCCAGGAAGTCGTGCAATGAAAGGACCTAGAAGAGCCATTCTAAAATTGTTTCAGGGGCGCCTGGGTGGCTCAGTTGGTTAAGTGTCCGACTTCGGCTCAGGTCACGATCTCAGTTTGTGAGTTCAAGCCCCATGTCTGGCTCTGTGCTGACAGTTCAGAGCCTGGAGCCTGTTTTGGATTCTGTGTCTCCCTCTCTCTGCCCCTCCCCCGCTCTTGCTCTGTCTCTTTCTCTCTCTCTCAAAAACAAAATAAAAACATTAAGAAAATTAGGGGCACCTGGGTGGCTCAATTGGTTGAGCGTCCGGCTTCTGTTCAGGTCATGATCTCACATTCGTGGCTTCGGGCCCCGCGTTGGACTCCATGCTGACAGCTAGCTCAGAGCCTGGAGCCTGCTTTGGATTCTGTGTCTCCCTCTCTCTCTGACCCTCCCCGCTCATGCTGTCTCTCTCTCTCTGTATCTCTCAAAAATAAATAAAAAAATTAAAATTGTTTCAGAGATGTGGTCATCACTCAAGGAAAATAAAACCCTTCTGATTTTTTTCATTTTTGTTTGTATGGAATTATTTCTCTTAATGGATCAGAGATGGGTGGAGAGGGTAGTGGTGGAGATGAATTAAGAATATGATTGGGACAGGCCAGTGAAATTGGTTGGTTACTTTGACAAATAAGGGAGGTTTAGAAAAGAATCACCTGACCCAGCAGATTGACCTTGTTTTAAGGAGTCATTCAAGTGGTGGGATTGACATGGTCACTAGAATGCCTTATGTTGTCTAATGATTCAATGCTGTATTAAAGAGCCCTGTGCAAAGGTACTGTGGCAGGATCTTGGTTACTCAAAGAAAGTAACTGCTCAGTGCCCAAGCTTTTCTTTCCTTTTAATGTCTACCTATAGTTTCTAGTGGCTGGCATGAGCCAGCTTCCTCCCCTGGGACTGCGCTGTTCTGCATGAGAGCATTCATTATGTTTCCTTTCAAGAACTGGCTGGGTTGTGATGCAAAGGAAGGGATTCGTTTAATCATTCATTCATTCATTCATGGCTTGGGCTTGTGAAGTGATGATATTGCAGAGCTTTTGAGAGGGTTATGATCATGTTTTTTGAAAAGAGATTAATCCCATCATTTAAGACAAAGCTGTCCAATATTGGATGACCCATGTGGGGATCCCCAATCAGAACCAGTGGGGAACCAGTGGAGTACAATGGCAGCTCCTTCCCAGGCCAGGCCAATCTCAGGCACTGTCACTATCCAGGGAAATGTGTCACAGTGGAGCCACCAGGGCAGCTGAGAGCCCCTGTAATTGGAATCACCCAGGAAGTCAGTTTGTTGCTTATGCATGTGAGAGAGTAGAGGGAACAAGGGATTTGATTCTTCAATCTCATCTGTGTCAACAGTTACAAAAGATACTAATTCAGAGGAATATTTTTAAAATGTTACTTTTCAAAATTCAATTTCATAACCAAATGTGACATTTACTGGGCTGGAGAATGAGGAACATTTATTGATAGACATCGTATCATTTTCTTGTGCTCTGTGCCACATATTTTCAGCTTGAACTTCTGTTTGGGCAGAGGAGGGAAGAAAGAGAAAGTGACTCCTTTATTTGGTACTTGCAGCTGATTCTCAGCAGCACAGATCTCTGAGAAGAAAGGAAAATAAGAAAACACCACTCCAGTCTTCTTCTTCTTCTTCTTCTTCTTCTTCTTCTTCTTCTTCTTCTTTTCTTTTCTTTTGCTGTTCTTTGGTGTTTCCTTTCTTTTTATTTAAAATTATTTTCCTGACTTAAGCTTCTGGGAAGATGGAGTAGATGTAGTTTTTCCCTATTTCTCCCACTAAGTACAACTAAAACTCCTTGAAGATTATATTTTATATTTTATAACAAACATAAGAAGACTCAAAAAAAAAGTGGAGAGAAGAAGGCAGACCAGCCTTCTCGGGGTGCTAGGAACAACATGCTGTTGAGTTTCCTGGGTTTTGTTTTGTTTTGTTTTGTTCTTATACCTCAGAGTGGATACTGGAGAAGCCAGCAACTTGGAGATGTCAACAGGTACAGATAAAAACATCCCAAGGGAAGTCTGCCACCTCTAGCCAAAGGACCAGGAAAGAAGCAGCCTAGAAAGAAAACTTTAAGACCTTAACTGATCAACTCCAGCCAAACTCCACAGAAAAAGTGACAAACCCTGCCCCTGGCTCCACCCACACCCCCTCCCAAGAGTATAGGATGAGCGGGAAGGCTAGACTTTCACCTTTACCAGGTTGTAACAAGGTGCCCCAAACCTCCTGCCAAGGTGGTGTCAGATAAGACAGAGAAAGAAGCCCAGATTTTCATCCTTGCTGTAGGGTAAAGGGTCCCCCAGAAACTACATGGGAGGCGTGGATTTACCTTCAAATTCAGCATAATGAGGCAGCTTCCCCATTCCCACTGGGGTAGCATTAAAAGGATCCTAGTGCAGAGTCAGGACTTCCATTTACCACTGAGCAGTAATAGTGCAACTCCTCCAAAGTGTGGTAGAGACCACATGGGAAGCATAGTGAGCTGCTTCCCTTATTCCAGCCGTGGTGGTATCATTGGAAGTGGGGAGCCTGAATGCTCATTCCCAACCACTAGTAGCAAGGATCCTCCCCCACCCTGTCAATGGAGACTGACATCCCAATAAGCAATTATAAGGGGGTATCTCCCTTAGCCCCCCCAAATGGTGTCAGAGGAGCCTTTCCATTTAGAAGTTTTTAATAAGATCCAGAGTCTTATAACGGTGCACCCAAAATGTCTAAGTTGCACTAAAAAGAAATCACTTGTCACAGAAATCAGAATCAGAAAGAGATCAAACTGAATGAGAAAGGATAAACATTGACACTGATATGACACAGATTTTAGAATTATCTGGGAAGGATTTTAAATCAGCCATCATTAAAAAGAAATAGCATGCATCAGCCAAAAATTTTTAGAAGGTAGAGAGAAGAACCAAATGGAAATTTTATAACTAATAATTATAATAACTGAAATGAAAAACTCAGTGAGTAGGCTTAGCAGCAGAGTGGAGAAGACAGAGGAAAGAAACAGTGAACTTGAAGATAGAATAATAAAGATTATGCAGTCTGAACAATAGAGGAAAATAGGCTGAAAAAAAATGAACAAAACCTTAGGAACATGTGGGGCTACCACAAAATATATAATATTCATGTCATAGAGTACCAGGAAGAAAGGAGAATGAGGATGGGGTTGAAAAAGTATTTAAGGGAATAATGGCTGAAATATTTCCAGATTTTACCAAAAAGGAAATAGCCTACAGATTCAAAAATCTGAGTGAATCCCATGCAGGATAAATCCAAAGACACATCATAATCAAACTTCTGAGAACTAGAGAAAATCTTGAGAGCATCCAGGGTAAGGACACATTACCTCTGGGGAAAAAACGAATTCAAAAGACAGTGGATTTTTCATCAGAAACCATGGAGGCCAGAAGGCAATAACAATCTTTTTCAGTTATTAAAGAAAAGAAGTGTCAACCTAGAATTCTATATCAATAAAAATATATTTCATGAATTAAGGAGAAATCGAGGCATTTTAGATGAAGGAAAAGACAGAACTCATCAACAGCAGAACCACCATAAAATAATGGTGAAAGGAACTTATCTAAACAAAGAAGAAATAATAAAATAAGGATTTTTGGAACATCATAAAGGGAGACATGATATGGGAAGAACAAATATATAGGTAAATACAGTAGATTTTCCTTTTTCTCTTGAGTTTTCCAAATTATATTAATGATTGAAACACAAATTATCGTGTAGTGTAAGGTGATTCTCAATGTATATAGAGGAAATACTTAAGACAATTATATTATAAATTGGGGAGGATAAATGGTCACAAAGGGCACTAAGGTTTTTATACTACCCTGAAACTGGTAAAATGCTGGCACTAGTAGATAAGTTATATATATACGACATATATATATATATATATATATATATATATATAACATATATATAAATACATATTCTCTATATAAATATATAGTTTATAAATAAACTTATATATATAAATATATACAATTTTAAAAAGTGTTCAAGTTAGCCACAGAAATTCAGGTAAAAGTAAACAGAGAATAAAAAACAGAAAAAAAAAAACCCAGAAAACAAAGAATAAAACTGCAGGCTTAAGCCTTAATATATTAATAATTACACCAAATATAAATGGTCTAAATGCACTAAGGAAAAGACAGAGTTTATAAAAAGCAAATTCCACATTTCTATGCTGTCTAAAAGAAACTCACTTCAAAGATAATGGCATATTCACCAACAGACCTATAGTAAAAGAATGGCTAAAGGAAGCTATCTAAACAAAGAGGAAATGAAAAAGAAAGAATTTGTGAATACCATAAGGGAGAAAGACATGAATAGAGAAAATATGTAGGCAAATACAATAGACGTTTTATTTCCTATTATGGTACAGGTAGGTTGAAACCAAAAGGATGGCAAAAGATTTTCCACACAAATATTAATCAAAAGAAAGCAGGAATAGCTATATTATATACAGTGGGCTTCAGAACAAAGAAAATACCAGGGACAGACAGAAATGTTGCATAATGATAAAGGATTGACCAACTAAAATTACATAGCAATCCTAAATGTATACTCACCAAACAACAGAGATGCAAAATATATGGAGCAAAAACTGATAGAACTGAAAGGATAAATAAACAAACCCACAAACCCCATACAGCTGAAAACTTCAACACTCCTCTCTCAACAATTGCTAGAACAACTAATGAGAAAAACAGTAAGGATACAGAGGAACTCTACAACACCATCAACCAATAGGGTTGTCAACACTCATAGAAAACCCAATGTCACCCAATGACAGTAGAATACACGTTCATTTTGGGGGCCCACAGAGAATACATCGAGATGTACTATATCCTGGGCCATACAATAGACCTCAACAAATTTAAAAGAACTGGAACTACACAGATTCTGTTCTCTGACCACAATGGAATCAAACTAAACATTTAAAAATTTTATTTTTCTGTTTCTTCTTTTTCTATCCTTTTAATCTTTCCTTCTTTTTCCACCTTGTGCCACTCCCATCCTACTCAGCCACTCTGGTCGGCCCTCATTCTAAGTGTTGCAGTGAGGATGCAGTTAATGGGAATGTTTTGGAGTGGAATGTGGTGTTCGTATCTCAGGGCTTTAAAGGAAAGAGAGAGATGGACTTTTCATTCTCATAAGCTTTTCTATTCGAACCCTCTCTCTCCTTCCTCTTAGAGAATTGCCATGATCCTCACCTTGTTCTGTTCGGACTATCCCCGGGACCTTCCTATATAAAGACGAGGAGAGAGGAGGATGGTTGAGATTTTGAATCTGTGTCGCTGAAAATGGGTTTGCATCATTTGTGCAGTTTAAGCATTTTGTGACAAAAAAAATTAAATAGAGCAGAAAAAATAGCTTTCCTTATGCCTTATGAGACCTAAAAATTCAACCATAAACTTCCAATTCAAAAGGCAGGAATTAGGAGTGACTGCATCTGCTGGGGTCCCTCTCCCTGCGGACCAGTCATTGCATCACCATGTGCTGTGTTCATATGGCTGTCTCATGCTGCTGAGCTACGGAACCTGGTTCTGCTCGAACACAGTGAATCTTTCTCAAAGCCATGTCGTCCCAACAATGAGCTTCTCACCGACAATTCAGTGCTTCCTAATTGTTTGACATTTATCCAAAGGAAAGGAAAAATGACTCCTACCATCATTAGTTACAAGGTAGGCTATTGGCCAAGCATGGCCAGGAGCCGTGATCTCTGATGGGTAGCAGCTGTTCAGGCTCCGTGTCCCAGAGGACAGCAGAAGGTAAGGGGGAGGGAGTGGAGGTAGGATTCAGGGAACTCAAGGCAAAAATTCTTTCCTAAGGCTGGATCCTCCCTGGGACTGGGCTCTGGGGCAGATGGTGTTTGCTTTTTCCATCAGTCAGGGAGCCATGGCCAGAAGCTTAGGCGGTGGGGGTGTCCAAACATCATTTTTCTGAAGTTTTTCAGGCTCCTTGCATTTTCAAATCACATAATGCTGCTTTCTAAATATCACAGAGGCAATTCTATACAGTGTTGTGGCATTCACTGGGCCATATTCCCTAGTGTGGGGGTAGGGACAAAACAACTCTGCGCAAGGCAGCAACCAGCTTTAACATTTTCATTTCCTTCTTGTGGCCTGGACTCTTTCCCCTGGAGATGCTATCGTCCTTCTTGCCCTCTCCCTACTCCCTGCTTTCGCTTTTGAACCCAGAGTGATTTTGTGCTTCTGGCCCCTATGTAGGAAGCCAGATTCTCTGTTCCTGGCTCTCTGTCTCTACCTAGAGGAGCAAGTCAGGTAGACTTCTGATCAGTGTAGAAAGTGCCCTTGTTCTCAGGAGATACACACTCACTTATTTAGGGGTGAAGTATCCTTCCACCTACAACCTAATTCTCAAATGGTTCAAAAGAGAGAGGGAGGGGCTGTACAAGTAAGGCAGATGTGATACATGCTAACAGTTGAGGAATCTAGGTGAAGGGTATAAACAGGGACACTGCGTTCGTCTTTTGACACTTCTGTTGATTTGAAATTTAAAAAAAATTTTTTTAATGTTTTATTTATTTTTGAGAAAGAGAGAGAGAGAGAAACAGTATGAGCAGGGGAGGGTCAGAGAGAGAGGGAGATACAAAATCCAAAGACAGGCTCCAGGCTCTGAGCTAGCTGTCAGCACAGAGCCCCACACGGGGCTCTAACCCACAAACCATGAGATCATGACCTGAGCTGAAGTCGGACGCTTAACCGACTGAGCCACCCAGGCACCCCTGATTTGAAATTTTTTGAAATTAAAAAAAAAATGTGGAAAACCAGCCACGATGAGGGTAAGCCAGCCTCACATCTGAACAGCGGTCTTTGCAGTGGGGGAGGTGTGTGGCTAGGATGCTGACATGGATACTTACAATGGTTACTTGATTTCTTTCCATTTTGAGATACTCCTGTATGGCTCGCCAGTCAATACTCTGGACAGAAGTAGAGTTCAGTGGCACCCTAAATGCTTCCCTAAATGCGCTTTAAATATTTATTGCCTCTGGTTTCTTTTTAAGCCTAGAAATGCCTATGCTCCATCAAAGATGTACTACATTGAAATTGTGTGTAGAAGCAAAGAATAGGTACTTATTTAAATAGTTCTCTGTGGAGATACCTAATTTTAAGGTGATGAGACAAGGGCTTCTCTACCTCCTTTAGAAAATAGTAAAGAGGGGCATCTGGGTGGCTCAGTTGGTTAAGTGTCTGACTCTTGATTCGGCTCAGGTCATGATCCCAGGGCATTGGATTAAGCCCCACATCAAGGGCCTCCCTCTCCCTCTGCTCTGCCCCTGCTTGTGTGTACTCTCTCTCTCTCTCTGTCTCTAAAAAATAGTAAAAAGACCAAGAAACATAAAAGGAATCATCGTTTTTGAAACTAGGAAATGTCTGTGATCTCAAGCCAGAGGAGTATGTGCCATATATGCAGAAATTGGGCCAGGATGAAGGCAGTCAGGGAAGAAGGAAGACTGATGCTGAAGATCTGTGGCAGAGCGGACACGGGATGGCCTTCTCCACCCTGGGGACACATCCAAGGTATGAGTGATGTTCAGAACAACAAGATAAAGGTGTGAGATCAGCTCTGGGAGCCTCCCTGAATAGCATGTGACACCACAGAGGGGCTAGAGGAAGGAGAAGGGAATTAGAAAATGCTCGGGTCTCCAAGAAGCCATTTCTCTGTATGGCTGAGTAAAGGAGAAACTGTGATGGTTAGCATTTCTGGGGTTGTCAATCTTTGTTAGTTCTAGTGCTGTAAGGACTAAACTCTCTGACAAAACCCACTATTAGAGGTTCACGTGGAGCCAGAGAGACTCCCTGCTAACTTGCAGTGCTGTCTTGGCTGCTCTCAAGACCATCTTTTCAGAGACAGCTGATCCAGGAAGAAAGGACTTCTCTCATTCATTAAGTATGAGCAAGGATCTATCCAAAATATTGCAAAAAAAACACCCCAAAACCAAAAAAACCCCAATAAAAACCCAAAACCAAAAACAAAACCTAGAAGCTATCAAGGAAATACACAGACATTTTGTAATAGAGTAGATGAAAATACAACAAAATGTTTCTCCATAAACTCAGAGAACTAGTGAAAAACTAACTTCAATATTTCAAGAGCTAAAAGCAGGTACTCAGGAGCTGGAGGAGGAAATGATAAAACAACAGAATGAACATAAACATCATCTAGAAGAGGAGATAAAATGAATATGATAATAGAAGTAGCATTGGATTTGGAAAAAAGAGAAATGATATCAATGCAAAAACAGTCAATGACCTGGGGCACTAACTTGAGAAAATAGAGCAAAATGAAAAGAAAATGGACAAAAAGTAGAAAAAAAAGATTGACTAGAATATAATGGACATGGATTATAGACCAAATTGACTCAACATATAGTACGTGTCTTTAGAGAAGAAAACAAAATAAATCTGTAGACAAAATATTGAACATATTATTCAAGAAAATTTTTTGTTAAAGCTAATTCTTAACACTGATAGGGCATACTATATCATGGAGGAGTCAGGATTCATGGACGTTGTTATATAACCCGATATAGTTACTGGGCTTTAACGAAAAAGGAATAAACTTATAGGCATCAAAGCACAAAGCACACAGTGAAAAGTGGGTAAAACCAGATTGTCTTGAGACTTCTGTCTGGAAACATTTAATGACAGAAGACAGGGAACACTATCTAAAGTCCTTAGGGAAAGCAAATAGGACAAAACTATTTTATACCCAGCCACATTAACATTCCAACAGAGAGATACCTGAGAGGTATCTTTTAAAAATGCAAGCATTCAAAGAATCTCATTCTCTCTGAGCCTTTTTGAAAACACCATGAAAACACACCTCACCCATCTAAGAGAATAAAGGAGAAATGGTGACAAAGATTGCAGTAAATGATGGATCTATTTACATAGAGATCTATGAATAAAACAGTCATGGGAATTATGATTATAGGAAAGAAGAGAGAGGGGAAAATCAAGGTAATCTTAAAGTAATAGAACTAACAAAATCCAGGAGGTCAAGAGAAAGAAATGATAGTAGTAAAAGAGACTTAGGTTCCTTACCATACAGAGCCAGGAAGGTCAGGTACGTTTGAAACTAATAAGGTCATGTAGGAAACTCTAAGAATGTTATTGAAGGCAATAAAGGTAAACCCTAGATGAACCAGGAGTAACAACATAATCAGCCAAAATCAGGTAATGAAAGAGAAGGAGGAAAGGTAGATGAAAATCAAAGACCCTGAATTTAAATAAAGTTTATGGTGGAGAGGCAATAGATTCTGTCAATAGTATATATTATAGAAGAACAAAATGAGATCACTGGTCTGCCAAATTTGTAAATTTCAAGGAAAAAAATGCACAATAAAGCAAAGCAAACACAGAACATAACATGAAAGACAAAAAACAATACAAATACTTATAGGATTTTAAGGTTTAATGTAAGTAACAATTCTATGTGTATATATATATATACATATATAAATGTATATACATATATACGTATATACACACACATATATATACTCTACATTTTATGTATATATGTATATACTCTACATTTTTATAGGATATAAAACAAAGAACATGTAAACACACACACCCCTGCATGTGAACGTATGAATAGATTATCTCTGGAAGGATGCACAAGAAACTCCTAATAGGAGTTGCCTCTGGGCCAGAAGGTTTGGAACTGGTGTCTAGGGAGGATTTTCACTATCCGCACTTTTGTACTTTTGATTTTTACTATGGATTTTTATTGCTTTTTCAAAATATATATAATACTTCAAAAGATCCACAGGCAACCTGCATCAGGGGCTGAGCAACCCTGGTGTTTCATTTCAGGGCTTCTGACAACCTGATGGCAGTTTCATTGTATCTCAGTGGTAGGGATAACGATGATGATTGCTATCTCTGTTTCATGTGAGGTTTGGTCAGACCAGCAAATGGTCTTATTGATTTACTTGTGTCTGAAATGTCCTGGTTTCACTGGGAGATTATAGTCAACTTAAAAAAGGTAAGAACAGAATCTCAATCATGATGTTATGATGAACTAGGGCTTTGGATTCTCTGTTACAGTTTATATTTGTCTCTTAATGTTAGAGTGCCTTCATTTAGACTCCCCTGAACTAATAGAATGACCCCTTAGCTTATCTCTTAGGCTCTGGTCTCTGTCTTTTGATTCCCACTCTTCCTCATTTTTCACTTCACTAGTCCCTTCGACCATGACTCCTGGGGACACTCCATCAAACACGCTCTGCTGTCTGGCTCTCAACACCCACGGCAACATGGCTCCAGTCTACCCGCCATGCCGTCCAGGTGGACCGTTCACCACATGCATCAAGCTCATTTCCATCTTTGTTTCTGTTGCCTCACCAGTTGGGAATAATCCCAAACCCAGCTGCTATTCAGCCCCACTTTGATTCGTTTCTTTCCTGAATCCTATTACACTCAGTCAACATCTCACAAGTTGGCCTTTAACTGTTTTTCCATTACCTCATCTGTGATCATTTTTCTCCAATGTGAGTTTAACCCCTTCAGGGGGAAGACCATGGGGCTCTATGTCCTAAGTTAACCCCAGAACTGACCATTTCCCACCATTTTCACAGCTACAACCTTAGTTGGAGGAACTGTCACTTTTTGCCAGGTCTGTTCCTAACTGGTCTCCTTGCCATTCCTCTTGCACCTCCTACAGTTCCTTCTCTACATGGCAGCTGGGGTGATTGTTGGCTTTGAGCATAAATCAGAGGGTCTTGCTCTCTGGCTGAAAAGCTTCCGATGGCTTCCCAGCACACTTGTGACAAGACTTAAGCTTCAGGTGATTTACAAGCCGCAGTAGGCTCTCCAAGCACACTCCCTATAACTCACTCCCTCATTCTCTGGATTCCCGGCTCTCCGTTCAGCACACCACACTCATTCCTTCCTGGAGCCATTGCACTTGTCAGGGGGGCCCTTCCTCTGTGTCTTTGCATGTCTCTCTCTGTTCCCTCCTCCAAGTCTTCCCTGACCCCTGACCTAGGTTAGAGCTCTTCTCTACCCCCATCACTTTCTAGCCCTCTCTCTGCTTTATTTATCTTGGCAACTTTCATCTTCACTCTAGATGAGAGTGGAAAACGTGATGAGGGGTCAGACTGCTCGGGTTTAAATCTCAACTCCACCATTTATGCTGTGTGACACTGTGCAGGTCTTTCCCTTCCCTCTGCCTCACTTTCCTCATCTGCAAAATGGGGGTGATGTGACACTCAGCCTATGGGAACATCGTGAGGAATGAAAAGCTCTTAGAAGGGTGGTGAGGATGACACAGATTTTGTTATTATTATAAAATTAGTATTTATTTACTCATGGCTTCTTGACTCCCCACCCTAGACTGTCACTCTGGTGTTTTAGTTTGCTAGGGCTGTGGTGACAAAGCGCCACAAACTCGGTGGGGGTGGGGGAGCAGTGGTGGTGGTGGTGGAGCTTAAACAACAGTAATTTATTTCCTCAGAGTTCCCGAGGCTAGAAGTGTCAAGACCTAGGTGTCCACATGGCTGGTTTCCTCCGAGGTCTCCCTCCTTGGCTTGCAGACAGCCGTTCTCCCCATGTCCTCATCTGGCTGTCTGTCTGTGCCTGTCTGTGTCCTAATTTCCTCTTCTTCTAAGGACATCAGTCATATTGGAGTAGCGCTCACCCTCATGACATCATTTTAACTGAACTGCCCCTGTAAAAACCATGGGATCACATCTTGAGGTGCTGGGAGTTCAGACTACAGTGTATAAATTTTGGGGGCACAAAATTCAGCCCATAACATCTGCAGGAGAAGATTATGAGGTAGTTGATGAGGGAGCCAAAGGGGAGCTGAGGGCAAAGCACAAGTGAACACTCTTGTAACAACCACTGACTTCCCACCCCCCCAACCCACACCCCCAGAACAAAGGAAAAGAGAAAACAAATGGTTAACTGATAGAGATCACAGACAGCAGTTTCCATCAGTTTGTAACTGTTTTAATGATTTACTAGAAAAAAAGGCAATCTCCAGAAACCTACAGATTCAGTTTCCTGAAGCCCTAACATCACCCTCCCTTCCTTGGTGATGTGGGGAACAAAGGCAAGAAGAAAATGTAGATCCAATTAAATTTCTTTATAACCTGTAGCCTGTTGACCAATACTTGGGGCAGCAGAGTCAAACACTTTTCCAGGGACCCCCTACTGTCTTACTGTTAATGCTTTGCTAGAGGGAAAAATAACTTTAGCTCAACAATAGCCAGGCCTCCAGGATCTTGTGAATCTTCTTTAGCATATGAAAGTCCTTTTGGCAACTTCCTTAAAATTTTTTTTTAACATTTATTGATTTTTGAGAGACCTAGAGAGACAGAGCATGGGCAGGGGAGGGGCAGAGAGAGAGGGAGACACAGAATCGGAAGCAGGCTCCAAACCTGAGCTGTTAGCACAGAGCCTGATGCTGAGGCGAGATCATGACCTGAGCGAAAGTCGGATGCTTAACTGACTGAGCCACCCAGGTGCCCCTTGGCAACTTCCCCTTGACTTTATCTCCCACCTCCCCATCTCCCTAGTATATAACCAGTCACTCTTCACAACTTCCATGCAGCTCTTTCTGCCCATGGGTCCTGTCCCTGTGCTTTAATAAAACCACCTTTTTATACCAAAGACATCTCAAGAATTCTTTCTTGGCTGTCAGTTCCAGACCCCCACAACCACTCCCAAACCACATCAGTAGTGAACTCCAATATCTGAGTAATTAGAAGTGAATTTAGCACACTTCAATGTCTCACTAACTATATCTGGATGGGAAAGGAATGCCTCATACCCCTCCCTCTTACACACCCAGGGTATTCAGTTTCTCACTAACTACCTCTTGAAAGCATGCAAGCCCCTCCTCCCCATCCTTGCTCTGTCCCGTGTCCACAAAGTACAGAGCAGTTGATCACTGAGGAGAGGAGGCATTCGAGGGACATGCTGAGTTCATGAGAAGCACCACATGGGGGGATACCTCGTGTCTTCGTTTTTGTCCCCTAAAATTTAAATGACTTCTTCACAATCCCAAGGCAAGTAGGGGGCCACTAGCTGCACTGAGGAACTGGTGTTGGATTCTGGTGACCCAGAGACTGAAAAGGAAAGGGAGGCAGAATTCCCCAGAGCTTCTGGTCGGCACACAGTTAAGCAGGCAGTTCAAGCCCTGCAGCAGGACAGATCTCCCTTCTAATCAAACAGCCAGTGTCCGTCCCTTGGCCCTGCTCCTCAGCACCTCCACTGAGGTTTGGAAGACAGCCTTTCTTGGAACAGGTTTCCATATTACATAAGGGGCCGGAATCGCCAATGGTTGGCATTGAGTGCTGTAGGGAAAGGCTAAGCTTTGGTTATTTATGATTACGAAGACCTTGCTCTATAGTACAGTTGAATTCCCCAAAGGCTGAATGTGAATTTTAAATACAGGTCTAACTTACTTGCACAATGGGTAAGGTGTGAGGGTCAGTATTTAAATAGCCAGTGTGCCCTTTTTTTTTGGCAAGCAAGGAAGTCTTGCAATTTAACAACAAAAATTTCTGTTTTGTAAATGTTACTTTTAGACACACATGCATGCGCACGTACGCATGCACACACATAGATACACACACACACACACACACACACACACACACTTTTTTGCCTTTAGCTTGGTGAGGACCTGCCCTGCTATCTAACTAGGATATAACCATAAAAGAGGATAGTTGTATTAAGTAGCTGAAATGGCAGAGGAAGTTTTGACCTCTTCCCACCCTAGTGAGAAGCTAGTTTAAGCTAAAAATCACGAAAAGCTGAGACAGCACCTATCAACTTCGGGGACCCTGCCTTCCTCTGGGCACTAACCCGGTAAATTCTGACTTTGCTACAGAGACAGGTGATTATCAGGCATGGATTTCAGAGAATGTGAAGAATCTGGGTTTCTTCCTCTTATATTTGTGGTGTCTGGTAGGCTGATTTAGTTGGGTACATTTTGTTGGTTTTGTGATGGAGTTATAATGCCTTAAAAAGGTTAGGTTGCCGAGTCATCCCTCCAGGCAGCCCCGGGGTTTAATTGGAAAGAGCTAGCGTGGAAGTCTTGACTGACAGGTGACATATTTTGTTGCCAATGTAAAAAATGCAGAGTTGAGTCAAAGACGAAGAGGTCAGATTGACACAATAACCTGGGAGATTTTCTGGGAGAAAGAACGGAGGCTCTTAAAAGGGCAAAAAAGATTCTGACAAGGTGATTTGAAGACAACTAATAACAGAGCAATAACCGTGAGGAATTGACACACTTGTCCTTAACAGCTGGGAAAAAACCATTGCTGAAGATCAACCCAGTAAAACTGAGGGGCTCAACAAGTTTTGTATTCTTTTCTTTAAAAAATTTGCTTTTTTCTGTCTTATTTGATTCATTAATATTTTGGAGGAGTAGTTCCTGATTTGTTAGTTGGTCTCTGTTTAAGTTAATAAGAACATCAATTGATGATCTTTTAGATTCGAAGTTTTTGAAATTCGGAAACTGATAATGCCTGGACTCTCTCTCCAAAAGTAAGAATGACAGCGGCCTCTGAGGATGTGGGAGAACTGAACGGATCTCTGGCCACATGCTGGACCTTCAACTGCTTAATTTTGATGGCTACATCACAAGTGCCAACTTAGATGTACTGTAGAGCTGGTTTAGAGATCTGGTTTAGACTCAAACAAGGCCGCGTCCATTTTATCATGGAGTCCTTGAAAGTTTAGTCTTCAGGAAGTGCATCTGATGTCAGACATTCATATTTTTAATGTCTTAGACTCCATTTTGCTTTATTCAGAGTGTGTGGTTGACCTCTGAAATCGATTTTTGTGTATAAAGAAATCATGTTATTAAAATGGGTTTTCACAGGTACTTTGCTACGCGTGGCAAAACACATAACTAGCAGGAATTAAGAGCCCATGGGTTTATGGACCCATTCTACACGAAGGCTCCGCTTCAAGAACATGTTCAGTTGATACGTGCATCGCTAGGCTTTGTGCAAGAAACAAACTGTTCTATGATGTATGCAAGTCTTACTTCCTTGTATTATTTCTTCAAGCAATTAAAAAATACGGAAGCTGTTATTTATTTTTTTTTTGGCAAGGGAGTGGGAGCTTATACGATATTGACAGTTTGGGAGTTGAGCTTGAACTGCCTGGGGAGCCCAGGAGACACTCTCTGAAGATGTAGGCTTGTCACAGCCAGTGTGTCATCCTGGGCGTGCAGCCCTGGCCACTTTGGAGGGCTGGGGCTGGTGTGACAGCAGTCTGCGGTTACCCATCCGCCCATACCTGACGTTTGATAGAGACACAGGAAAGGAATGTCCAATTCCTGAATAGTTTTTCTTTTCAAAATGTCAGTGGTTGAGTGAAATATTTGCCTGCTCGCCACCATTCAGTACATTACAAAACAAGTCAGTCTAGAGACGTGAACAGCATATCCAGACCCGTTAAGTTCTGCTTGCGGTTATGTATCTTAAAATACAAAGATTTGAAAGTATGACTGGGGCTCATGGTGGCAGAGAGTCAGACCCTCCTCTGAGGTCACATGATCGCATCTGAACTGTCACAAGAGCGGTGTCTTCACAGACACTTGCTCCCTGCAAACATATGCCTCTCATAATGCAGATGGCGACACTTTATCTCCTTTTTACTAAGAATGCTTCTGGGGATGTTAGTTAGCACCCTAATGATTCCAAGAAGGCTCAAGGACCCTGGTTCCCTTGCCTTCACTAGTAAGAACCAGATGTCAGTGGCTCGACAGAGCCCGAGCCTTAACCCCAAACCTGACTCGTACGCAGAAAATCTCTACTAGAGTGTTAGAGAAGCCGGAGTCACCATTAACCAGGCGATTCATGTATCACTTGGATATGTGAATGTTGGGAGCCATCCTGAACTCACCGGTTGAATGAAAATTCCTGGTGAGGGTACGGCAAGTTTGCAAGGTCTCTTGCCACCAGGTAGCCACCAATATCTACCCTCTTGTAACTATCATTTCTGCTTGAACACCAGACCTCGGAGTGCCTTGCCGATTAAAATCAAGAGCAAGCTGTCCGCTTGTCCTGGCCTGGGTGCAGTGATTGCACCTGGTCAGGGACAACCCAGTAATTCAAGAAGACTAGCGTATAAAGTTGTCGCTAGGTCTACCTCTACATTCCATTCTGCCCTGAAAAGCCCTATAGTTAACTAGTAAACTTAATACCTCCTGGGCTAGGGTAAATGTTGCAAAAGTCAGCCCTGCAACTTATGCAAAGCATACATCATCTGTCCTTGTGGCCGTGAGGGTAGACATTGTGTCTCCTGGGGATCCTGTTTTTCTGGGTACTTTCTCTTAGAGCTATAAACAGCCTAATGACCCTTACTCATAAAAGACTGACCTTTACTAAACAATGCTGCTTGCCTCGTGGTTAAAGGTCACTTTCTCAGGGCTATAGAGGAAGTTTTCTATGTCTTGGTCTTATGCATACTATGGAAAAAATGCACGCTTAAAAAATACCTGCCATTCCCATATAATAAGCGTGAGTGTCTGTATCTAAGTTGTTTATGACAATCATTACTACTAAGATTAGCATTGTAACTTCTGCAGAATCCGTGCTCTGGAAAATTGTAAAAATTATCTATGAGAAATCATTTACTAAACACACGCTGCTCTTTCTGCTCCTTGTACCTTTCACCATAAATAAAGCTAGAGAATCAGACAGACCAGAGATGGCTGCCTGGTGATCAGAAAGAAACTCAAGACTCTTTCACTCTCTCCCGCCAACACCGTCCATCCTTCAGGGAACCCTGGACCTGCTGGAGCTGGACTCCGGCATGTGAATTCAAATCTACATTCACAGCGTTGGCGAGTATGTGTTAGGGGAGCAAGAGCTGTGTTTTCAATGTGACTGAAAGGCATATTCTACTTCAGTTCACGTGGCAACCAGACATGACCACTGTACAGAAAAACAGGGAACTGGCATTGTATGAGCATTTTTAGGTTCCTGTGGGTATTCTTCTTATGCACACGCCACCCACATCAACGTCCAGTTCTTGGCCGTGTTGTAGGGCGCAAGAAGAGAAGAGTAAAGACAGAGGCCCGGGGTGGAGGAGGAGCGGTGTATCTGACCTTTCAGAATGGACTTGTTCCACAGGATGCACATCCCAACTCCTCTGTTAGGAGCCAGAGGCAGAACCAAAAACCCTGGCCTGTGGAATTAACCACCCTATAAATGGCGGGGGAGGAGGGAAGGCAGTTTAGAAGGAATCTGTACACATTATTGTGTAAAGAGTTCAATGCAAATCCCTTTTAAAAATATTTTAATGTTTATTTTTGATTGAGAGAGAGAGACAAAGCATGATTGAGGAGGGGCAGAGAGAGAGGGAGACACAGAATCCAAAGCAGGCTCCAGGCTCTGAGCTGTCAGCACAGAGCCCGACATGGGGCTCGAACCCATGAACTACGAGATCATGACCTGAGCTGAAGTCAGATGCTTAACGGACTGAGACACCCAGGTGCCCTGATGCAAACCCCTTTGAAAGGACCCTAAGAGGTTATGCTTTTGCTGACACTCTAACATATACAAACTCAGGACCTTGACCCAGTCACTGTCTCTTTGGTTTTTATGGTGTGTCTTATAATTTAATGAGTGAGTGAAAAACCAAGAGCCTATGTTGAAGGGAGTGATGTTTTTATGTTGAGGATAAGTGAATTTGATCAAACTAGGGCGTATTTCAATAATGGTTTCTCTCAGTACCTTAGAGATCAATGAATGAATATCCTCTGATTGGGTCCAGCTCCTATTCCTCCTCACTGAAGCCTGATGGGATTAATAGCACTAACCACTGGAAGCGTTAGCTTAATTTTTCACGATTGAAGAAATGGAAGGAAAAAACATAACCCGTCATCACCCCTGTGTGAAAGTCAAATTTTGTAACATGCAAATTCTCCAAATTGAGAATCTATTATTTTCCTGTCTTAGAGAGCACATCCTTACAGCCTTTTGAGCTTCAAAACAGGGGACACGGGGAATAAGATTCTCTCAGTGTTTGGTTGGTATTTGCATGACATGGGATTGAAACAAGCTTCCACAAACTTGGGTTTAAACTTTTCTTCATAATCCCATGTAGCCCTGTTTTACCCTGAACATGTCAGAAGACACAGGAGTAAAATGCACCTGCTGTTGGACTTCCTATTCTTGCCTTCCCCTCTCTGGTCTTTTCTGCTGGTCTGTTTCCACTATGGGACAGGCTATGCTAAGCTGAATTGGTAAGACCTGCAGATGTCTTAAGAGTAAACTGGAAGACACACACCAGTTTCCAGTTAGTTGCCAATGCACACATCAGTAGCAACTCTGCACGAATATAAGACATCACATCCTACTAGTTCAGTAGATCCGGTACCCTACTTGGACCGGGTATGTTCATTTTGCAAATGAAGGATGTACACAGAGGCTGATGGCTCTGGGGACAGTGCCAGGTCTGGAACCCAAGGTTTGTGACTAGTACCGATCAAGTGATTTTTCTTGGTCACTACAACATAACCTAATTTGTGTCTTAAACTCAATTGTCTGTGTCCCAAGTCATGTGTTGATTTGTCTAGGCTACAGTCCCCAGCTATTCACTCACATGCTAATCAAAGTGTTGCTGTGAATGTACTTTGTAGGTGTGATTAACGTCTATAATCAGTTGACATTATTTTAGATAACCTGGGTGGGCCTGATTTAATCAGGTAAAGGACCCTAAAAGTAGGGCTGAGGCTTCTTTGAGACAAGAAACCCCACAAGTGGACAGAGAGAGCTTCAGCCCATGTTGAAGATTTCCTGTCTTTTCTTCCTGACGGCCTGCTCTGTGGCTTTCTAACATGTTTCACCAGCCCCTCAATCATGGAAGCCAATTCCTTGCCACAAGCCTCTTCCGATATACCTTTTGTCTGTTTTGCTTCTCCAGTTGAATCTTGACTCATACCCAAGGGAGCAAGTGTAATTAATACATGGGTCTGAAATACTGTGATCATATCCAAAAGTTTCCATATATGGGTAGAAGATGGAAAGAGAAGGTAAGGCTTTGTGTGGCCACAGGCCTCTGATTCTTACTTCATGGAACCAGGAGTCTGATCTCTCAAATACTTTCATGCAGCTCTTATTGAGGGAGCAGACCTGGCCCTTGCTGGATCTTGAGGTCAGGGCTGCACTCTGATGTAATGACTTATTGGACATTGGCTCACTGCCCAGCAGCTCCTGGGCAGAAGAGGGAGAATGGGCAACAGAAGTGTAGATCAAAAACACAGTATAGAAAGGAGCTGAATGGTCGAATGGAGACTCCTGGATGACTAGAATCAGCAGATTCACCTGCCCCAAGGCCATGGTCAAGGTGGGAGGTCACTGACTAAGTGGAGATGCTAATGGCTGCCCAAAGGAGAATGGAGGGCGAAGAATAGGCCACCAGGCTTTGTGTGTGGACATTTACAAATAAACAGTGATGAACACTGGATGTTTTCAGCGGAAAACGATGCATTATTTAGAGCACACCCTTCTAGGTTTCCTGCTTCTAGCTGTTTATGGCCACGGAGCTATTTTTATAATTTGTAAACTGCAGAGAACTGATGGCAGTGGGATTATTATCGCCAATGCAAACTAATTCTCGTGCACAGACACATTTTGTCCTCAGAGGTTTAAGAGGTCTCCCTCTCCATAGAAAAACCATCTCAACAATCCTGGACTCCATATAACTTTGTGGCTCTTTGACGTCTTTGAACTGGTTGTGACATCTATACAATTTTCTCTCTTCAGGAATGAGTTCAGGAAAATCTTTGGCATGTGTTCATTTTATGTTTGGATGAGAGTCAAGATTATACCTTTTTTAAATTTTTTTTAAATTTATTTTGAGGGGGGGAGGGGCAGAGAGACAGGGAGAGAGAGAATCCCAAGTAGGCTCCACACTCTTGGTGTGGAGCCCAACGTCAGGCTTGATCCCATGAACCATGAGATCATGACCGAAGCCGAAGTTGGACGCTTAACCAACTGAGTCACTCGGGCGCCCCTTAAATTTTCTTTTCTTTAAAAAAAAATTATTTTAGTGTTTTGTTTATTTTCGAGACAGAGAGAGACAGCATAAGCTGAGGGGAGAGGGGCAGAGAGAGAGAGAGAGAGAGACAGAATCTGAAGCAGCTCCAGGTTCTGAGCTGTCAGCACAGAGCACGATGTGGGGCTCGAACCCACAAACAGTGAGAGCACAACCTGAGCCGAAGTTGGATGCTTAACCGACTGAGCCACCCAGGCACCCCTAACTTTTCTTTTTTAAATTATCCTCTAACAACACCTGAGATGTCTTGGGTACAATACAGGCTGCATTGTCTTCAGATGCAAGAGCTAAGAACTGCCGGGTGAGGGCAGCCGAGGGGTCACCGGGCCCCTGGAAGGCCCGGGGCAGCAAGCTTGCAGCAGGGACAACGTGAATAAAAGTAGACTCTTTTATGTTTCCTTTTAAATTAAGGTAACATACAGTTCCCTTATCTTGTCCTTTGAGATGGATACCAAAGATGCTGGTATTGGTTTTTTTGAAGAAGAGTTAAATGCACTCTCCGTCTCTCATAGGCCTACAAACATTTGTTTATGCATGTGCGTTTATATCTCATCGGCTTCCAAAAGCTGCATTTGAAATGCATCAAATGGTAAAAAGGAGGGAGACTAAACAGATCGCGTAGCAGGCCAGACCTTACCTTGCAAAGAGCAATGTCACTTGGAGAGCCACACAGCAGATGGTGAAAAACCATATGATAAAAATAACAGAAGGCTGTGTGGTAAATATATTACGACAACAAGCAGGCAGCTAATGAGACTGAGGAACAGAGAAGAAAGCTGGGGGAGGGGATCATCCAAGGTCACCAGCTCTGAGAGATTAACGGCACTTTGCACTTTGGGTTTACGTGTCAAAGGTGTCCAAAGAGGACACCCTTGGCCTTCCTGTGGAGGGCGGGTAGGGCAGCAGGCACTGCTGACTTCCCTGTGTGGATGGAAACACTAGGCAGGGGTGGGGACTGTCCCTTCCCTGGGGGGGACCTCATCACCAGCAGGAGTAGGAAGATAAAACCCCAGGGTTCCCACCTGCCTGGTATCCTGGTGCCACGGTGATGCTGGGGATGGTCAGTGGGCCCTCTGTAAACACTGCAATAAACGGAGCAGAGGGGGACACATTCTACCTCTCCTCTTCCCAATCGACACAGGACTACGTGGACAGAGAAGTACTGCAGATTCTGGGGTGAGTCGTATGGGATCTGTGATTACAGATTTATACCGTCCAGAACATACTTCTAAAAAATTTCCCCGACGGCCGTTTTAAGGAAAATATCGCAGAATTAAATGGAATGTGTGTGTACCGTGTTAGAAATAGTGCTCCTTCAGGATGTAAATGGCACATGTTTTCAGGAAAGGCGTTTGGGAAAATGAGATGGAGTATCGACTCTCTTAGTCTCTAGGGACCGCCGTTAAGAGAAGCCTCAGACCGAAGCAGAGCTCCGGACCAAAGACGTCTGTCCAGCATGTATCAGGGCAATAGAGAACTCGCACAGCCCAAGAAGTGTGTAAGCCCCTATGCAGAATCACAGCAGACTCCTACGATGGGCAGACACCGGTGGGGAGGGAAGAGGAACTAGGAGTTTTCAAATGAAACAAAAATGTGCCCCAGAATTCACAGTACAGAAAATTCTTGGAAGTTGTTTTTAATTTTTTTTAACGTTTATTTATTTTTGAGACAGAAACAGAGCACGCATGGGGGAGGGGCAGGGAGAGGGAGACAGAGAATCTGAAGCAGGTTCCAAGCTCTGAGCTGTCAGCACAGATCCCGATGCGGGGCTCAAACCCACGAACCGTGAGATCATGACCTGAGACGGAGTCGGATGCTTAACTGACTGAGCCACCCAGGCGCCCCTGTGGGTGACAGTTTTAAAACGTAGTTCTCAAGTAGTGTGTTTGATGTGTTCCTCATAAGTTTAGAGGGGGATAAAAGGAGGGGATGATTAAAAGGAGGGGATGATGAAAGGGCACGCTTTGCACGCGGCGCTAGAAATTCATAGTGGCCCTAAAATGGGTGGGGGAGGGGAGACGAGGTTTTCTGGGTCCCTGAGCAGAGCTCTAGGTGGTGAATTGTTTCTTGGGATTGTCAAACCAGCCTGTGAGTCAATCATCTGTAGGATTCGGGAGTAAATAATGAATCACATGCTGTGGGGGGCCTAGAAGAAGCCAGAGTTCTTGCCTATGATTCGCTGCAGTTGGCACAGGACTGTTTGCAACATTTCCACGGACTCCAAGCCACATTCTTCCTACGGGACCCCATCTTAATAATGGCTAACATTTATTGATCACCTACTATACGCCAGGCATTGCTGTCTGTGCTTTTCACGTATGAATTCATAGAAATATTCCAAGACTCGGGTGGAGAGTCTCATCACATTACCTAGAGCTTGTGTTTTAAATGTATAACCATTCTCCTAAGTTGTCAGTTTCAATAAATCTTGGCTTTGGCTAAGCTGGATTCTGATAGGAACATTCGCCTTAGGCTTTTACATGTTTGTATAATTGGAGTTTAGCTCACTCTGCTCATTTCAAGCCCCATCAAGAGTTTGGATGGGGTTTGGAACAAGGCATACATAAGATGTGACAGTTGAAAACTTAACTGTAATTGGAAGGAAGTCCCTAGGTCCTGTGTACGCTCTAGAGCACCCTTCCACCCTTCGGGTAAAATGGAAACTTTATCCTGCTTTCAACCTCCCGTGTCATTCGTGTTGCCAAACATGGCAGCAAAGTCCAGTTGAGGATCCTCTAAAGGGTGAGCCTGGAAAAGCAACACATCTGCCATTAATGTGTTGGTTGACCAGAAGGCTGTGGCCCCATTGGTAGACACTAAGCAGTAAAGTTTGGGCCCCAGCGCAAGGCCATTTGAATGAGGGACTGTGTTCTCTTGAGGACAATCCTGAGGGGTCAGGTGCCGAGGACAGCAGTAGCTGGAAAATGCACTCGCATAGACAGAGGTAAGCCAAAACAGAGAAGGGCACAGATCCTTGGGAGGATGTAGAGGATTAAAAAAAGAAGACCACAGATCTCCAAAGTGGACATCCTGCAGAGTAAGTCCTCGAGTCCTGGAAGAGCGGGAGGCAGGAGGCTTTGCTGCATGCTGAGCTCTCCCTTTCCTGTGGCTCGTGTGCACTGCAGTAACTAAGAGGGCACACAATTGATGAGTCTCCCTGGTCCGCTGAAACCCAGATGGACACGGCGCTTTATTCGTCTGGTTAGATAAATGAAAGATTTGAAAGCAATCATGACCCAATAGCCACCATTAAACAGAGATCTCAGGAGCAGGACAGACCTTTCAAACATTTGTTTTACTTGAAGCCCAGTATTTATCTCTTTGGCTCAAGCCCAAGTACCTAGCTGGCAGGGACCCAAACCCACCCCCAGTGGTGCCTCGTGGGAATCTAAAGAACCCAGTCTGCAACGACTGAAAGCTGCCTCTCTGGGTTTCAGAGCTCTGTCAGAATCGGCCTGGGGTATTCCACATAGTGCCTTAAGAAAAAGTGGAACAATTCAATAATTTTTTGTTTTGCCTTCAAGCGCTGCTCTTGGGAAGGGATTAAAAGCAGTTCTAAATCACTTGAAGGAGAATGTGAGTACAGTACCAGGGCCGCCTGAACAGTTGGGATTCTTTATTACCCCGTGTTTATACTTGGTGAAGAAGTTTGTAGATTGCAGGAGTGACTTTTCGAGGGTGTCATCCCACCAGAATTAAAGGGTGATCTGGTGATGGCGTCATGTCCATCATGGGCTTCCTTATTCCCACACCCACCGCACCTGCTGCTCGGCTGAGTCCTGTGGCGGACATGGCAGCCTGGCCTGGACGTTCGTGTGAGCCTCGTGGTGGGTTCGGGGGGACTGTCTGTCGCTCTCACACAGATGCACTGTATCTCCATCTCCTGGATTTCTTCGTCGTGCTCAGGGCTTCTCATGATCTTGAATCTTCTTTCCCAGCCACGACCTTCCACCTTTTGCTTGCATTTTCCCCTTTTGACATTGAGGGCTCCGAAGACTGTCACTATCCACTGACACAAGAGTTTAATAGCATCAGAGGGGACAATAGAGTTGAGGAGAACTCACATGGGGAGAGACGGACGGATGGAGTCAGGCCAGCTGTGGGGTCTGGACTGAGAACATGGCTCAGGGGACATCTCAGCCACCACTATCACTGAACGGGAGTTGGGTCCACCCCTCTGATCCTGTTCTTCTCTGCCTGGTACCCGTAACTCAGACTAGAGTGAGAGCTCAGACTGAAGTGCGGGCTGAGTGTTCCAGTAGATGGGAATCGAGGTGTGAAGTTCAAGGCTGATGTGGGCCCTGGGCACCTCTCGCCCAGTTTCCTAGCCGAACATGCAGGTGGAGGGCTGGAAGAGAGACAGGTGAGGTTCCAAGGTCAGCTCCACCCTTGACAAGAGGACAAAAGTCTGGGCACAATAACTTCTTCTTCTTCCCGAATAACACCAGCAGGATTTGTATTCTTGGGTATTCTTCACCCATGACTCATGGCTCCCTCCTCAAATCTGGAAGAAGTCACTCAAAGAACAATGTGCTTTTGCAGACAGATGAGTAAACTGGTAGAGAGGTGGGGGAACTGCTGGATCAACAGTGAGGGAGAGGTGAGTCTGTGGTGTGAAATGTGTGCACAGCGGCAGAAGTTTGGTGTTTGGGTGTATTTCCCATTCACAAGTACAACCACCTGTTTCTTCTTCTATTTTTTAAGAACTAGCTTTTAAAAAACCTATTAAGAAACATTAAAATGTTTTTTGGGCATTAGGCAGCTGTTAAAATGTTGTGATGGATTTAGGGTAAGTCAGAAACATATGGATCTCAATTTTCTTAAGTGAAACGTGTGGATTTTTAAATGAAAGGCAAATTCCCCCCTGAAAATGTAGTATAGCTTTTTCTTTAAGGGGTGGGGGGAAGGGAGTTTATTTTTTAAACAAATAAACGTTTCCGTGCAGATGAAAATAAATATGTATGAGGCACGAACACCCTAAGGGCTACTTTGAACAGTCAGCACAGGGCAAGGAGTGGTTTGAGGCTGGCCTTCGAGAACGAAGCTGGTTAATCACTCAGTGCCTAACACGGTAAGTAACATCTGCAGAAAGGCATCAAGAAAGAATACATCTGGGGGCGCCTGGGTGGTTCAGTCGGTTAGGCATCCGACTTCGGCTCAGGTCAGGATCTCACAGTTCGTGGGTTCGAGCCCTGTGTTGGGCTGTGTGCTGACATTCTAGATCCTGGAGCCTGCTTTTGATTCTGTGTCTTCCCCCTCTCTCTGCCCCTTCCTGCTCGCACTCTGTCTCTCTAACTCTCTCAAAAATAAATCAACATTAAAAATTAAAAAAAAAAAAGAAATAATACATTTTCCAGGGGCGAACAGCCCGAGGGTTGCTGGAGGGGAGGTGGGTGGGGAATGGGCTAAATGGGCAATGGGCACTAAGGAGGGCACTTATTGGGATGAGCACTGGGTGTTATATGGAAGAGATGAATCACTTAAGTTCTACTCCTGAAACCAATACTACACTCTATGTTAACTAACTTGAGTTTAAATAAAAACAATTGTTAAGAATTTCAATACGATGACCGTAGAGCATTAAGCCAAGTGCGGGGCCCTTCTGAGCACTGACCCCTGTGCCAACGTGTGGGAAGACAGCCCACAACTGGGACCGGATGTGTGACGCTCTGAGGTATACACCTTACACGTACAATCTCATTATATTCTCACCAAAACCCTTCAGGATAGAAACTCTCCGTATTCCCATTTTTACAGATGAGTAAACTGAAGCTTTCAGAGGTTAAGTTACTTGACCAAAGTCACCCCACTAATAAGTGGGCGTGCCAAGATTCAAATCCAGCCAGTGACCACAGAGCCACAATCCTCAGAGACACATCCATGCATTTACACAGGAGAACTGATACACGTCACAGTAGTACGTGTGTGTGTTGGTGAGTGAGCAACTGCACGCACTGAAACGTACATGGCCAGCTTCACGTGTACAGAGCCTGGATAATAGGAAGTAGGCAAGGTGGCCAAGCCCAAGCTCAAAGCAACGTTTTGGCTGATTTAATCCATGACACCATATATTTTGGGAAGACCACGTAAGGGCCCAAGCACAACAGACCTGGGATTGCCTCGGTTCAACGATCCAAGAAGCCACTGAATGCAAGGGCTTGAAGCTTGGCCAGTGCTCCTGTGACACCAACATGCTCACTGTTTAGTTTATATTGTGTGGTTCAAGTCCAAGCTGCCTCAACATTTTCATTCTTACAAGTCATGTTCCAAAGTGCTCAGCCCCTGAATGGATAGTGAATGGCTTTGCAGAAACTGTTTTGTACCTGTGTATCACGCAGACACTATCTGCACAGGCTACACCTTACAGCAGTGAACCCACAGTGGCAGGAGTAAGAAAAAAGGGAAACAGACTGGGGCGCGTGGGTGATTCAGTCGATTAGGTGTCAGACTCTTGGTTCCACCTCAGGTCATGATCTCAGAGTTCGTGGGTTCGAGCCCCTTGCCCGGCTCTGAGCTGACAGTGCGGAGCCTGCTTGGGATTCTCTGTCTTCCTCTCTCTCTGCCCCTTCCCCACTCGTGTTGTCTCTGGCTCTCTCAAAATAAATAATTAAACTTTAAAAAAAAAAAAGGGAAAGGGACCAAAGCCTGGTTTGAAAACAAGCAACAACTAGTTCAGTCATGATGGCTAACCCATGAGCCCCCTCTCGCTCACTTTTCCTGCCCAGGTCTGTCTCGACAGCTCTGCAAAAAAGCAGGAATGCCTTTCTTCTGGACCACTGGAATCACCTGCAATTTCTCCCAGTCTACAGTTGATAGGAGGACCGACTGCATTAGAACATGCCTGTGATTTTTATCTAATAGATTTGGACCCTGTTGTTTTAGTTTGAACTTAATAGAATACCAGGTTTCAGAACAAGAGTGGGTGTATATTGTCTGTCTCTTTCTTTGGAGCGTACCAGAAGTTCATACACTTAATTTGTTTGACATTTTGCAAGATAAAACACAAGTTGGAGAGGAGCAAATTAAAGAGCAAGAAAAGGGATCATGAGATTTTCTTGAAGAAAGCGTAAGTCAAAAAAAAAAATGACAAGTCTGAAAATATCCTCCCTAGGAAGGGATGGCTAAATGGTTTCATTTAGAGACTGAGTTCCTTTTGTGATTTCCTGTCTGCTGTCAATCTGCATTGTAGGACAATAAGCATTCAGTGCTGAATAACTGAGGCTGGAGGGAGAAAAGAGCGAAATGTTAGTTTTGAACTAAGTAACCCTGGAGGATAATTGAATTATCTCTGGGCATGGAGTTATAATGTCACACCCCATTGTGACTATTGCTGTGTTGACGGGGATTTTTTTTTTTTTAAATTACCTTCTTTAGAGAGGAACAGAGCTAGTATTTCACATATATATCCGCTCATATTGTATCTCCTTCCACTGTGACTTGAAATTCTAAGCAGATAGCTTTGTGAGATTGCAGTGATTTATTTAGCAGCATTTTAAGTCAGCAAGCGATGAGACAAGCTCGGTGCACAGCTCTCTAGACATCCCTGAATGGGTTGGGCTGCCTGCCAGCAGGCTTGCTGGTCAACCAACTTCCTCTTTACCAAGCACAGCTCAGGCAGGAGGCCAGGACCAGCCAGGGCGGTGGAAGGGGCAGGATCCTAAACCAGGGAATCTGTTTGTTCCAATCATGTTTGTTTGTTTGCATTTTTAAAGTTTATTTTGAGAGAGACAGAGAGAGAGAGAGAATGAATGGATGAATGAATGCAGGGGAGGAGTAGAGAAAGAGGGAGAGAGAGAATCCCAAGCAGGCTCTGTGCTGTCTGTAAGGAGCCCGACACGGGGCTCGATCTCACAAACTGTGAGATCATGACCTGAGCTGAAATCAAGAGTCATATCCTTCACTGACTGAGCTGCCCAGGTGTCCCTGCACTTTCACTCAGTGGAGATCCTATCAGGGCACTTAACGTCTCTAGGAAACTCCACCTGTCACTGAATCACAAAGGGAAAAATAAAAGTAGGGCAGGATGAGGGAATCGAGAAGGGAAGGAAAGAAAGGTGAAAGGGGCATGTGGGAGGAGGTCAAGGGCATATGGAGGACCAGACTAATCCCCACTAGGGGGCTGTCTTCCCTCTCACACGCCCAGTCTGAAAATGGCAGTCATCCATGATGCTCCCAGTACGTTCACCTGTCGCTCATACTGCCTGGTTTTATAACCGGTTGTGTACACGCCTGAATCTGGCTCTACACCGTGAGCTCTTGGAGGACAAGCACTGTGTATTAATCATCATTCGCGCTCACATGACGCTCTTCAGGAAGATTTGTGGAAGGAATGATTGAGAAAGGCAAAAAGGATCCAATCTGCAGCAAGAAGTCAATGCAACAAAGCCTGGTTACATCCTGCTATGCACCCAGTATTGATCATCAGTCGAGTGCTGAGCGATGGGAGGCGAGCCAGGGCAAAACACTGCCCCTTCCCTCAGGGCTCACAGTCTAGATAGGGCCATGGCAGATACATGAACAGCTCGTTTACTCTGAGGACAAGGGAGCGTGAAATGTCTCCAAAACAAAGTTGGGCTTCCTGTTGGACCAAGATGTCACTTAGGTTCCCAATGGCTTCCAGTGATGGTCCATTTAATATGAAGCTCTTAATTATGAAGCCTCTCTGTGCCGGAACAAGGCAGTCGAGTGGGGGGTGGTGAAGGGATCAGCTACGACAAACACTGGGCGTTCCCAAATCCATCCCTGGGTCAGTTAGGTACAGGACAGCTTTAAGGTCATTGTGCCAGGGTTCACCTGAGGTCGTTCTCAGGTACAGGGAAGGCCTGTTACCCTATGTCCCATCACCCTCTCCCTTTACTACAGTGTGGGTCCTGTTCTTTAGCGTTACAGACAAAGTGAAATCACAGAGCTTGATGTGGATGCCCAGCTGCTAGAAAAAAATCAATGCCTGCCTTGCAAAGAGCTGTGTGTGTGTGTGTGTGTGTGTGCTCGCGCATGCACACATGTACACAAGCTGGATTGAGAGGAAAGGCGGGCAGTAGCTCCAGGTTGGATAAAACCATACTCAGAAGAAAGCTATATTCTTGCAAGCTGGGATGTGAACGTGGCCTGGTCTTTGGGAAGCCCAAGTAGCAGCAGAATGACATTTCGACCACTATATACCAATTCATGAGATCCTAAACTTTCCTCCTCTATTTCTTATCTCGAAAGGACAAAATGCAGGCATTGTCCAGGAAAAAGCAGTCGTATCAGCTTTCGTGAAGCGACTGTACACCATCTCCCACTTCTGGAGAGACTCAGTGAAAGGGAGCTTGGTTTGGGGGGAGCCCAGACTCTCACGTCCCGGGAGAGCTTAGATCGCTCCAGGACTATGAGCCAAGTCATTATCTTCTGCCCACTCAAGGGAAATGGGGAAGGTGGGGATGCTTCAGTGGACTTTGAGTCACCCGCCCAAACGTGGGCATCTTTGGGACCTCATCGAACGTGGGAAACGCAATAGTGAGGAGGTGGAAGGAAGCACGCAGTCAAGCACAGGCCAATCAGACAATTCTGAGTTCCATTATCCTTCAAAGGTTAGTAGATTGTTCACAACAACGGAGTTCCTTGGGTTCAACGTTTTCACCTGGGCCTCTCCACTCACGGAGTGTTTTCTCCAAGCTGGTTGGACCCTGAAGTTCTTTGGTGGGACACATGTGGATGGCTCATGGACCTTGTGTTCCGAAGAAAAGCAAGAACCGGGCTCCAAGTTTTTGGAAGGCGAACTCCAAAAGATTTCAGAGAGTGTGTGGATTAGAACCCACAGGTAGAGATCGCTCAGGAGGGAGGGAAGGTTCTGACAAGGGATGTTCGAGGGACACCGAGGAGGAAGGCTGTTGGGAAAACTTGGGCTCCCATGGAGTCTGCGGATAAGACAGCTCATCTTCCTGCGGTAGTTCTTTCACAGATGCATTAAATATTCATTAAGTGCTTTCTCTGTAGCAGGTACTGAGCCTAGCACTCGAGATACACTGGAAACAAGACACAATTTTGTATTGGTGTGTATTTGCCTGCGGACGGGCGTCTGTGTGTGCCTCCAAGGAGCTCCCGGTTCGGCTAGGAGGGCAGAATAGGAAACAGGAGCTACCAAAGCAGATGCCCATTCTGGGTGGAGAAATGTGTGTGTGAGTGTGTGTCATCGACAAGCTGGGGCAGATCCAAAGGAAGGCAGCTGAGGGCTGAAAAGTTTGGGATCCTGTCATAGAGAAAGGTTGTAGAAAGTAAATATATTTAGTCTGTGTCTTAGCTCCGGCTGCCCTCACAAAATACCACAGACTGGGGGGCTTAAACAACAGACATTTATGCCTCACAGACCTGGAGGCGGGAAATCCAAGATCAAGGTGTTGGCAAGGGTTCTGTTTCTGGTGCCACCTCTCCGCTTGGCCCCCGGACAGCCAGCTTCTCGCGGTGTCATCAAGTGGACTTGACTCTGTGCGTGTGCACAGAAAGACTTGGGAGATCTCTCCCTTTCTCTTCTTCTTCTTCTTCTTCTTCTTCTTCTTCTTCTTCTTCTTCTTCGGGCACGAATCCCACCAAGGAAGCCCCCCTGTCATGAGCTCCTGGAGCCTTAATCACCTCCCAGAGACCCGTCTCCAAACACCATCACATGGAGGGGCTGGTGGGGGCTAGGGCTTCCACGTGACTTTTGGAGGGACATGGCACTCAGGGCCCAGTGAATGAGAAGACAGCTGTGTCCCCAGACTTGCTTCGGGTGCCCAGCGGGAGTGCAGTGCTGGGACAAACAGGGAGAAGTCTCAGAAATGTGCTTTGGGAATCTCACAAGAAAAGCTCCTTAAAAATAAGACGGCCTCCTTGTGGGGTAGCAGGCCTCCCATCTTTGGCAGCATCCAAACAGCGGCTGGGGTTTTCCCTTGTGATTTTGGGAGGTGGGTTTCCTATATAGACACGCTTCACGTAGAGGCTCCAAGGTCTTCCATTCCTAAAATTTGATCTGGGTTCACCCCATAAGCTTCGTCTTCCTTTTCTATTCTCCACTGCGTGCGCAGAATGGTTCTCTCTCGTTTCCATAGTGGAGGAGGCAGCGGGTGGACAGAGGGTGCTGAGTATGCGGTACGTGTGCCGGGGAAATGCGGCTGTTGAGTCAAATTGGATAAAACCTGTCCGTTATGGGTGCCGGAAGCTACTGCGCATGCGTACCTGGTTCCTGCCCGCCACCGCTCGAGGGCGTGGGTTTCGTGGCGCACTTCAGGGCTCAGCGAATGCCCATCCCCCCCCTCTCTTGGATCTCCCCGGAAACAGGTGTCCCCAAGCCTTCTCCCTTGCAAAGTCACTCATTAACAGAAGGGGGCCCTGCACGTCCTCACTTTGACCAAGCTCCTCGTGGTTTGTATAAAACAGCAAGAGGCATCCTTAGGACAGACGAGCCCCTGCTGATGAAGGAATCGGTCCTGGGGCCGTCCCCAGGGCACTTCCGGTACATTCTCCATGGCCAGCACCCCACTAGGACTGTACTGCTGAGGGCTGACTATCATAAAAACAGGCTCTGGGGGCGCCTGGGTGGCTCAGTCGGTTGAGCGTCCGGCTTTGGCTCAGGTCATGGTCTCGCAGTTAGTGGGTTCGAGCCCCGCGTCGGGCTCTGTGCTGACAGCTCATGAGCCTGGAGCCTGTCTTCGGATTCTGTGTCTCCCTCTCTCTCTGACCCTCCCCTGCTCACGCTGTCTCTCTCTCTCAAAAATAAATAAAACCGTCAAAAAATTTTTTTTAAAAACAGGCTCTGCCTGGAGGGCACTTGAATTTGCAAACGGCCTTCACAGAAGAATGTTTAACAGGCTACAAAGAAAGATCCGTATCCTTAGTTCATGATCTTGGGTCCCGATGCCAAGTCCTCATGGGGTCTGTGGGGCCTGCATGTGCCTGCATGTGCTGTGTGCACACGTGTGTTCATGTGCGTATGTGCACACGTGTATGAGTGTTTATGCATGAGTGTGACTGTGTGTGTGTGTGCATGTGTGTGCCTGTCTGCGCATGTGTATGTAAGTGTGTGTGTTCACACGCTTTTACACCGCGACAGCCCTCACTCTAGAGAGTAGAATAAGAGACTTGGGTCCTAGTTTCCAGCTCTGCCTCCAAATAGCTGCATAAAATTCTAGAAGTCTCTCCCCCTCCCTCAGCCTTTGGCAGCAATTCTTTGGAAATGTAGGCTTGCCCTGGAATCTAGGGGTTGGCATGCTTTTTCTTAAATAAAGCACTAAATAGAACTTAATTCTTTGCAAGCCACATGTAGTCTCTGTTGAATATTGTTTTTTCCCCCAACCTTCAGAAACGTGAAAGCCATTCTTAACTCAGGCATCATAAAAATTGGTGGCAATGTGGCCGCGGCATCACTACAGACCCCTTGGCTCCAGCAGGGCCCGGTCTCGTGGCTGAGGAAATCAGCTGCCACCAACACGGACAGGGAACTTGTCATCTGATGGTCCCACTTGACCAAGCAGCCGATACAGGGGTGGTGGGGCTGTGGCCCTGATCTGGGGGGTTGGGAGGCCGGCACTGTCTTTGCTTCTGTTCCAGAGAGAAGAGTCAGAATGCTCATCCTACAGTTTCCCAGTTGTGTGGCTTCTGGGCGTTTCTGTGGTTGCTTGGGCAATTGTGTTCAAAGCCATTCAGATCCCTTTAAGATTTAAAATTGTACGATGTATCCTTAGTGATGCTTGATGGCTAAGAATGCGGAGGTCCTTTGTAGGTAAACATTCAGCTCCTCCAGTCGCTCTGACTTTGCAGCCTGCGAGAGCCCTGTGACTGCCCAGGCCTGTGACCCCAGAGGACCACACCGGAGGAAGACGCCTGTTTGCCGGAGGTCAAGATGCAGCCGACACAGGTGTATCTGCTCCTTGTTTACCTGTTCTTTGTTTTGGTGCCTCATGGGATGTCTGCCGGAGAAAGATTTTCCAGAAGGTTGGCATCTATTTAAAATGTCTCAAGCGATAGAGCCATATTGCCTCTTTGCTGGAGTAGAACCCTTTCTCCTTGGGGGAACTGGTCATCCGGATTCTTGACCCCCCCCACCATGGGTCTCGGCTGAGGGGTGGGGGAGGGCTCCATATTTCAGAGCCAGATGCACCAGGCACATCGTCAGGGCTCCACACCTCGGCATCCCTCTCTCGTAGGAAAGCATCTAGAAGTCAGTGATGTAAATGCTTTCTGTGGCTTTGGAGGGAGTCCCGACAGTCAGTCGTTACTGCGTCAAAGTTCCCAGGCCACGACCTGTGCATGAGGAGCCTTGACTCATGTCTCTGCTGTCTCCTTCCTCGCTGAGCCTCTCTGGGCGCCTCTACCTGCTTGCATCCTATTTCTCCATCAACCCTCTGCCCTCGCTTCTGCCTTCTCCCCCAGCCTGTTGTCTGTCTTTCCATCCTTTCCTCCAGTCCCTGTTGCCAGCTTCACCTTCTGAAGGTGGAGACTTGTTCACTGACGTCACAAGTTGCTTTGACTCAGAAAACTTTTGCAACGTCTCGAAGCCCGAAGCAAAACCCCAACGTCGCTAAAGCTCAGACTCCCACACTGTCCCTGTTCCCAACCTACCTCTCTAATATCACCTCAGAATATCGTCATAAACACACATCTGGGTCTCGTCCTTGGGGACCTGGTCAGGGCTGGGCTGTCACTGGACTGAGAACCACAGCCTGCTCAGCCCCGGGTAGGCTACTTACCCGTCTTTGAACTTCTAAATGGCAAGGTGTGTCACCTCTAGAGTCAGAATGAAATAGTGAAGGTCGTTAGTTATCAATCTCCAAAACCCTGCTGCTTACGCACCCTCCTGCCTCTTAGCCTTCTGCTCTACGGTCTTCTACCTGCCTTTCCTCCATTATTCTTTAGCTGATCTAGAGTTTCTCATCCTCAGAGAAACCATCCAGTTCTTCTCAGTGCCTGTGGACCGTACGTGCTCGGCCACGCTTGCTGAGCACAGCAGATGACACCATGTGTTAGATCCCATCTATGCTGCGTACCCGCCCCATCCCCAGCCTGACTGCTCCTGGAGACCTTGGCAGAGCGATGGATGAGAATTAATGCTGAGGTGAACACTGGTCTCTAGAAAAGTCCCCTTCAACACACAGTGGGGCTGGCTGGGTCCTCCATTCAGGGTAGGACATGGGGGGAAGGGGGGCGCAGGAAAGTTTCACAACAGCCATTGTTGGATATCCTGCCGAACCCTAGAAGACACGAACGGAGATGGTCTTGGCTTGTGATTGGCAGAATTCCGAGGTGCTCTCCAAGATCCTACCCCTGGTGTACACACACCTTGTCCCAGGAACCCACCCACTCAGATGTTAAACTAGATGCTTCTATAAAGAGAATTGGTAGATATAATTAAGGCTGTAACATCAGTTGACTTTAAGAGAAAGCAGGGATTATCCGGGGTGGGTCTGACCTAATCAGGTGAGCAGTTAAAGGAGACTAAGCTCTTCCCTGCAGGAGAGAATTTTTTTTTAATGTTTATTTTTGAGAGAGAGAGTGAGAGAGAGAGAGCGAGAGCGCACATGAGTGGGGGAGGAGCAGAGAGAGAGAGGGAGACACAGACTCTGAAGTAGGCTCCAGGCTCCGAGCTGTCAGCCCAGAGCCCAACGCAGGGCTTGAACCCATGGACTGTGAGATTATGCACGACCTGAGCCCAAGTCAGATGCTTAACCCACTGAATTCTTCCAAGAGCCACATGCATTTGTGAGAAGTCCCAGAGAGGAATGCAGCCCCACCAACACCCTGACTGCAGCCTTGTGAAACCCTGAGCAGACCCAGCTACGCCGCGGCTGGCCTCCGACCCACGGAGCCCGCGAGGTAGCAGATGCGGGGTGCTGTCCACTGGGGCTTTGTGGTCACTTGTCACACGGCGGGTGTGGTAAGTCGGTAACTACTGCCTTCTCGCTCCTCTGCAGACCATCCTTTCTCCAGACTCTTTTCCTTTGGATTTATAAATGCGCTGCCCCCACCAGGCTCGCAAACTGCACCAAAGTGTCCTGGCAAGACTGTCACCTACTGGTAGATGCCACGACACGAAGGGCCATAGCTGGTTATGGGCAAGACATCGTCCCAGAGCAGACTGGGGCAGAAGGGAAGCAGATCCTGGGTACATGCTGAAGGCTCTGCAACCTGCTGCCAACATTTCTAACCTGCTGGCCGCAGCCCTCTAAACAACTAGGGGAGGCAGGGGAGGTTATATATAAAACAAGCTCTTTTATCTTTTGCTGTCAAGCTTCAAGGTAACATAACTCTACATCAGTGTCTGGGTCATGCTTTTATTTTTTATTTTATTTTATTAAAAAAATTTTTTTTGATGTTTGTTTATTATTGAGACAGAAACAGAGGATGAGCAGGGGAGGGGCAGAGAGAGAGGGACACACAGAATCCAAAGCAGCTCCAGGCTCCGAGCTGTCAGCACAGAGCCCGACGCGGGGCTGGAACCCACGAACCGTGAGATCATGACCTGAGCTGAAGCCGGACGCTTAACCGACTGAGCCACCCAGGCGCCCCTGGGTCATGCTTTTAATGGTGGACTAGTGTATGTGGCTGTCACCCTCTTACTGTGATACCCGTTGTTCCCAGCTGTGCACGGGGACACCCAGGCAAGTGGCGTCATCTCCGGTGTCCCCCTTCTCCCTGCCAGCAAGAGCAGAGCAACGGGGTGCATTTGGGGATGGGCCGCCTGGGCCTTTCCAAGCTCCTTAAAGAATCTCCTGTAATTAGAGCTCACCTGTCCCAATTCCAGATCAGAAGGTAACGTGATTAATATCCTCTAAAAATAGTCAGCAAAAGGCACTTGTAATATGGCACCGTGCATGGAAGCTTCTTTTAAATAAAACCTATGATTAAGTCTGTGAACGTGCCCACTGGAGGAAGTGGGGCTGAGAGCCTCCCGTGCTCACTGCCGCACGTCAGCTTCTTTCAAAGCCGAACTGCCGTTCTGGTTTCACAGCCTTTTCTAGAACCTCTGGCTTATGCTTCTTGAGGGCTGGAATGGTGGCTTTCGAGTGTGGTATCCCCAGCTCCTAGCACTGCGCTGGCTTCCAGAAAGCGCTCGGGCTATGTTCTTTTAATTCGTTAAAATTCACTTTTTTTTTCCTGCCTGGTTCAACCTTGGGTTTCTGCTCTTTCTTAAATTCTGCTGTCCTTCTGTCTGGCTTGATGGATGGTACTGTGCCCACGCCCACCCCTCACGCTCCCCCACTGCCTTCCGGTTCCCGGATTTGCTTGCGCTGCACCGTCGTCCCCTCGTGATCAAGGTCATCGCCAAGACCCTGGGCGAAGGTCTGTGTGTGGGGAGCGCCTAAGTGAAATAACTCTCATGCCAACTTTGTAGGATCAAGGTAGGATTATTCTGGTTTACAGTCATGCCTCAGCCCCGAGTCAGCACGGGGTGCCGTGTTTACTAAGATACGCTCCTCACCTCGGTTATTAACCACAGGTAGGCACACTGCAAAACCAGCCCTATTCAAGTTTGGTTATAATTTTCAGTGGTAGCTGTCACCGTTCACTCAACAAATCTTAATTAAGTGTCTACTCTAAGCTAGTTACGTTCTAGGTCCTGGGAACCCAGGGATGAACAAGGCTCGTCTTTACCCTCATGGAATTTACACTTTGGGGGCAGAAAAAAAGAAATCATAGCTGCATATCATAGATGCAATGTAAGTTTCAGAAACTGGTATGTCTATAAATTAAAGGAAGGAAAAAAAGAAGATGAGGAGTGATGGCGAGGTGGCTATTTTAGGGGGAGATCACCCCTCCGATGAGATGACATTTGAGAAGAAATAGAGTGCACATTTTCTGGGAGAAAGAAGTGATGTATGCAGCGGGAACAGTAAGTGCAAACGTCCTGAGGTTAGAAATAGCTTGACTTCAAGCACTTCACCATGATAAATGCCTTGTTGATTTGGACACAGCTTCTCTTCCCCCCCCCCCTCCCCCGCCACCCCGGAAATGTGGGAAGGAAGTCAGGCAAACTGGGATACAGCAAAGGAAGGCAGGATCCGAGGAAGGTTAGAGTTTCCCACCTGTTGGGGCACAAATGCCAACCCCACCAGGCAGTCGGCATTCAGGAGCTGTGTGGGGCTGAGAGGGCTGGCTGGGCCAGCCGGACCCAGTGTCATCTTGTTGCTGCTGCTGCGGCTGGATATCTGGTGACTGTATAGCAAATCTGGGGAAGGGCTGGGGAGGGGGGGAATCCGTGGGAACTGAGATCAACAGTTCCCAGGTAGGGTTGGCTCTCCAGGCTCAGCTGGGCTGGCGGGAGGCACAGTGAACATACGACAGGCAGCCTCTCTACAGGGTGCGATTCTGGGGTGCTGGTGACCTTTTATGACTCCCCCCCAACCTCTCCCTCTCTCCTGCTCCTGAAGCTCCTATGGCGTTCCCAGTATCCCTCCTTGTCCTCTGCCTTGCCATCATTCAAGCCACAGGTCTTTGGCCCAGGGAAGCGTGGAGCAAAAGAACACTGTAAGATTAAATGGCAACATTCTTGGCTTTGACATCCAAAAAGCCTGGGGAGCCAGGGTTTAGGGATGTGAGAGCCAGACAGATTTTTTTTTTAAGCTCTCCAAAGTTTGGCTTCAGATACCAGGCACAAAGCCTGGGTGGGGGGGGGGGGGGAGGCGGGGAGGGACTCAGAGGAGCATAATACTTAGGAATTCCAGGTTTGGAAAGCAGATGTGATGACAGAGCAGCTGTTTTCTCACCAGATAAGAGAGAAGAGCCCCCCTCCCCCCAGTCTGGGGCGGGAGGGAGGTGGAGAAAGCCTGGCAGGGAGAGAGGAAAAGCCGGCTCCTTCAAGTTGGAAACCTGGAGCGGGCGGGAGGCAAGCCTGGGGATCGCCGGGCAGAGGGGCTCTGCGTTTGGGTTTGCTCAAGTTGGGCCCAGGAACCGACAAACCCTCTAGAAAGCCCAACGCTGAGATCTAGACTGACCTTGGGAGATGAAGGGCCAGGAGGGCTGTGGTCCCGCTGGGGACAGGGGGGCCGGCGCACACATCGCTGCATCGGCCTCCCCCACAAACCCACCTGTATCTGCAAGCCCGAAGGGAGGAGCCGTCTGTGGGTGGCCCTGAGGACACAGGCAAACCATGCGTGACTCGGTTTACCTCAAATTGGCAAGGGTTTTTTTTGCTCCTTCCCCGGAGAGGGGGCTAGTGTGGGGTTCAGGCCTGGGGAAATGACGTTTGGCCTCTAGACTCTGTAAATGTTGCGATTGTGAGATTCGTATCTTCGATGGGTAGAAAGGCTTCCATGAGCGATATTCCATGAGGGATAAGGCTCAGCGTGCAGCGAGGTCGCTGCAACAGCACTGGGGGGCCTTGGAGAAGGCTTCCAGGGGGAGGTGGGCTCGTGCAGAGGGGGGACCACAAGGAGGGAGGCTCAGGGCAGGCTGGCCCTGACCGGAAGGTTCTTGGATAGTGTGTCTGCTTCCGGGGAGGGGGGGTGGCCGCAAGTACCCCAGCACGAGTGGCTCAAAACAATGGAAATGTGCTTCTGACAGTTGTGGTGTCTTAGAAAGCCCCCAACGTGCCTTTCTCCCGCTGCTGGGCATTGCCAGCAGCCCTTGGCATTCCTTGGATTGTCGACACATCACTCCCATCTCTGCCACCATCTTCACGTGGCCTCTTCTCTCCCTGTAAGCACATCACCCCTCGTCTTGTAAGGACACCAGTCATGCTGGCTCAGGGCCCACCCCAACTCGTTGACTTCTGCGAAACCTCGGTTTCCAAATAAGGCCGCCTTCCAAGGAATGGGGTTAGGACTTGCGCATGTCTTGGGGGCGGGGGACCCAATTCAACTCACAGGAGTGAAGCCACTTTGCGGGAATTCATTCGTCTTGCTTGTTTCCTGGTTCTCTGGGTTCCGGGTTCAGAGAAATCCGAAGGCAGCACATCCGTTGCCCTCTGAAAAGTTCTACAATCCATTCATATTTCTAGAACAAAGAACTGGAGCCCTAGACACCTGTTCTCGACCCATTGCTTCCTGCGAGTATGTAACTGACATCACACGATCCCTCTCCCTCCAGGCCCCCTCCTGTGGGTCTAGAAGGCACAGCTCCGGGAGCTCGGACCTGGTGAGATGGGCATGTCTATACGGCACACGCACTCCTGGCTGGCCCCGAACCTCTTCTGTGGGGAAGCACACCCTGAGACTTCTGATTTCTGGGGCTGGCGGGAACCAGGCAAATGTAAACCACGTACAGAGGAACAGGATGTGTGAGTTCTGGGCGTCAAAAGGCTTTTCCCTGCATGTCCTGCGGACATGGGGAAGCCTGCTGTGTGGACACAGTTCAGGAGAACGCAGACTATAATTCCACCCACCTCCCCCACGTCCAGGCAAGCAGCGGGCAAGGGCGCAAACAAAACAGCGCCACGTGAGGCTGTGACCTACTGTGATTTTCCCAAAAAGCTTTTCCAAGTTCGACTATAGCAGGATGGCCTGTGGGGGCACCTTTGTAAGAATGTTTCCTGTAAAATAATGTGTACTGAGAGTGTGTTAATAAATTCTAGAACGTTCTCCCTGAAGTTAAACCCAAGGAATTCCAAGGGTATAGAACTTGATCTCCCAAATCTAAGTGAATCATGTTCAATGACGCCAGAACGGTGAGGCATCGAGGGAATGAGCAGAACAGAAGGCAAAGGGCAGGAGTTTTGCTCCTTTTGGTTTTCATAGAATAGTTTCGTGGGCTGGAGAGACTGAAAGGTGAACACGAGTTTTATAAAAGCAAGTTAGGGAGCTTATTCTCTTCTCTCTCCTTCTCCCGCTCTCACTACCGGCCCCCTCCACCCTGTACATTGTGTCATTTTTAGTTGTAGCAAAAATACCTTTTATACGTTGGTCAAAATTTGGCCTCACACCTCTCAAGGTCTCATAACAGCTAGAAAACCAAGAATTATTAAGCATTGCTTAGAAATGTGTCCTTAAATGCTATGAAATAAAATTTAAAAAGCCCTACTTTAATTTTATGTAAAGGGGCACTGATAGACTGATTGCTTGTAGGCTATTTGAGTAAGAGGGAGCTTTTCCAGGGTTTCCTGTCCCAATTAAATCTAAAAAACCCTTGGAGGCCCAGGTTGCAACTGTTTTAACCCCAGGCTAATAAGGCCCAACCCCAGACCACTCCTATATGAATTTTATTTTATTTTATTTTATTTTATTTTATTTTATTTTATTATTATTCTTTTGAATATAGTTTATTGTCAAGTTGGTTTCCATAAAACACCCATTGCTCATCCCAACAAGTGCCCTCCTCCATGCCCATCACCCATCTAAAGGTTTGAATGTCCAGGGCACCTGGGTGGCTCAGCCGGTTAAGCGTCTGACTTCAGCTCAGGCCATGAGTTCGTGGGTTCAAGCCCCGCGTTGGGCTCTGTGTTAACAGCGTGGAGCTTGGAGCCTGCTTCTGATTCTGTGTCTCCCCCTCTTGGTGTCCCTTCCCCGCTCGTGCTCTGTCTCTCTCTCTCTCTCAAAACTAAATAAACGTTTAAAAAATGTTTAAAGATTTGAATGTCCAAATTAGAAAACTGATACTTCAAGGTGAATGTCTTCCCTCTGTATTTTACTTTTTTTCTGGTTGTTATTGTTAGTGGTGGTGGTGGTGACAGTGGTGGTAGTTACGGTGGGTGGGTGGTGGTGACAGTGAGAGAGACACTCATTGCCACCTCCTGTGAAGGAGAAACCTTGTCACCATCCTGGTGGATAAAAAAGCCACTCACTCCATTTCCTAATGGCTATTACAAGTTATTTCAAAAATTCAGGAAGGGACCCAGAAGACACATGTTCTCACTTCCAAATATAATGGATATTATTATTAAACAAGTTTCTCCTGGAATCTGTTTTGAAAATGCAGCTTTTTTTCAATGTTGATTTATTTATTTTTGAGGTGGGGGAGGGAGGGAGAAAGTGAATGTGAGCAGGGTAAGGGCAGAGAGAGAGAGAGGGAGACAGAGAATCCCAAGCAGGCTCCGCACCATCAGCAAAGAGTCAGACGTGTGGCTTGAACTCACAGACTGTGAGATCATGACCTGGGCTGAAATCACAAGTCAAGGCACTTAACTGACTGAGCCACCCAGGCGCCCCTGAAAATGTAGCTTTTTAAAACATATCTGATAGAGATGAATGGATTGGGAAATGTGGAGTATATTTGGGCAATTGTATTTAGAAGAAGGTTGCTCATTTGAGTCCCCTATAAATATAGGGTCATTTACGCTTTAGTATAAATGAGGGAACTGGATAGAAGCAATGATCGAGATGGAAGGCTGAACAAAGATAGGTAGGTAAGTCAGGAAAAGGGGTGCAGAATGCGCATTAGGCTTAGGATGTCTAAGAAAATCCCTACTTTTGTCTACTAGTGGCCTTGGCAATGAGGTCATAATATTTTTATTCAGGAGTTTTTAAGAGGAAATCACTATTCAGGAAAGTGAACGATCCCAAGAATTTTCGCTTTCTTTGCCATCCATTTATCTGGTTCCTCTCATTGCTTATCATTAAGTTCCTGGATATCCTGTCTCCTGCCGTCACTCTTTTAGCAGAAAGATGTTTATTTCTTTGGCGAGAACCTACTAGAGTCTGCTCTGTATAAATGGGAACATGTGCAGGTGTTCACTGGCGGCAGTGGGAGGTCTTTCTCTTGTTCTGATCTGCTGACTGCCCTCCCTTATTTAGAACTGATGCTTTCTGACACTTCTGTCTGCCTTGGTTTCTGGATTACATTCCTAGGACAGCAGCAGAAATTTCCTTGGCCCTTCCGGAACTTGACGATGTTGATTTTTTTACAAAAAATTGTCAAGGGTAACATTTAATTCCAAAATACTTCAATAAATAACCTCTTCCAAGTTTCTGTAATCCGCTTTGGCAGACAGATGCTGTATACATAACCCAGGGCAGTGTCAAAAATAGACCCCAAACAGGCCGTGCTCACTGCTGGCCTCTTCCTTTCTCTTTGTTTCCCTAGGATTCTCTCCAACATCATGCCCTCTGAAATCGTAAAATGATCTGTTAAACAATGGTCTGATCAAAGCTTTGTCATCCTCTGTCATTTCTTAACTTCCAGAAGCCTTGTAATTCTTCCTTAACCATTCAAAAAAAAAAAATCCACAAAACTATGAAGGGAATGGTCTGGGAAGCTTATTCTTTCTTCCTTGACATCTGTCTAAGCTCATAAAAGGAGTAAGGTACTCGACAAATAGTGCAAGTTTCTTACAGCGTTACCAGCGTGACCAAGGAGCACAAATGCACAATCCCAGGCTCAGAATCTGCATTCTGTAAGAGCCCCAGATGGTTCCTATGCATGGTAAAGTTTGAGAAACACTGATTTAGAGCACAATCAACCCTCGTGCCCCTCGGCCCTGACGTGCCATGTGCACCTGCCTGGAAAATTTGGCTAACAACTTGTGAGACCACTCTTGGGTCCCCTGTATGTAAAGCCAGTTTTAGGAGAAAAAGAAATACCAACATATCCGCATTCTTTCCAAATTTCTTTGGTTAACGCAAGAGGAATGATGACAATTTTGTGTTTTTCAAAAGAACCTAGAGATCGTCACTTGATTTATAAATTGTGCTCACAGTGTCATATTTACTATTTTCTCACTGAAAATTCTTTGTGCTGAGCAAGGAAAAGATTCCTACAACCTCCGCGTTAGAGCAGACCTGCTGTTTTCTAAGTCCCAAATAACAGTCCCTGACATTTAGGGATGAGCAAGAGAAGGGCTTTTCTTAAGGATTCAAGAGGCAACATGGCTTGTCCGCAAAGACCGTGATGTTCGAGACCCACCTCCCCAGGCTGAGCTGCTTGGGAAATGGAAAAGCCTAGAATCAGCCAGGAAAGAGCGGGGAGCAGCTAACTTAATATAACTCCATTACCAGCCCCTTTGGGGAGTCCGCTCCTAGTGGGGGCGCATTACCAGACTCTTGAATGGACCCAGCTTTGTTTCTGACCAAAGATGGCATCCCGGCCTTACTAACCTCCCTCCCCACGATCCCCTCCCCGCGATCCAGCCTCTCTACCCTCATTTCTTTTTCCTTCCTCCGCCTTCCACTGGTGCTGGCCTCCCACCGTCTGGAGGTCACATTTTGCACAACCCTTTCTGCCTCCCTCCCTCCCACCTTATGAGACGTGAGCCTCCCAATGCATGGTCCCAACTGTTTCTTTAAGGGGCTGCAGGGACAGGGGGGCTGGGAGGCAGAGACAGAGGGCATCAGGGAACCCCACTCCCCCACCCCAAAGCCTGACAGTGGTGCCTCCTTCCGGTCGCCTATTTGGAGAGTTGGAAATGCCAGGCGAATCCTCAGTGCCGAATCTTGTCGTTTCTCAGGTATTCCCGAGGGGACGACAAGGCCCTAAAAACAGACCCATTTCTCACAAAGGCCTGACAAGTCCCCGTTGCCCAGTAGCCCTCTGCTGAAGTACTTTGTCCCCCCGGCGAGCTCACATGCCCTCCCTCCGCCTGGAACCCGAAGGCCTGTGTGGGCTTTGAGGTTTCTCAGTGACCTGACAGTGTGGTTCAGCTGTGCCTGGGGTGTCCAAGATGGGACATGGCTTTCCTTGTGCGCCGTGAAGGGCCACAGGTGTCCTCTCTTGGGCTTCAGTGTCAACCTCAAGGCCGCGGTCATCTAGGAGGGCAGAGCCCTGCATGACCCTGTCCTGGATGACAGGAGGGGTGGCACGCGGGCTTGGGGGCGAACAAATTCATCCAAAGCCTTGTGGGAACCCTCGGGGGTTCTCCCTGGCAGGAGTTAACCTCTGTGTGGGGAGCAGACAGGCTGACAGCCTCCGGGGAACACCGGGCTGGGAGACGCATCCCCGCTGGAGCCGGAGGGGGGCGGAGACAAGTGCCTCCAGCACAGGTTTAAGTGCAAGATGCACTTGAACTTCAAAAGGGAAAAGACGTGCTAGTGTCTGCCACTTCAGCCACTGGGGATGCGTCCGGGGGCTGGAGCAGCGGGCTGGGTGGCTCAGGGCCAGGAGTGGGGAGCTGGGGAGCTGCCCGAGGGAACCCCAGGGCGGCTTCATCTTGCCAAGGGATTTAAGCGGAATATCTAGACGCTGGCATTCTCTGCACTCCGGGAGGCTGCTCGGCTTCCAAATCTTTTGAAGATAGCTCTAAAGGGGGGTCCTCTGTTTGTTACCTTGCAGACCCCTGGCTGGGGTGTGGTCCCCCCATCCTATCTCTGCCCAGCAGGGAGGGACGGCAACGTGTGAGGACAGTCACTCCCGATGACAGCCAAACCCATGCCAGGTGAAGCTGGGGCAACAGGGAGAGAGAAGCCCGTGGCCAGAGTGGCCCGTGGGGGGAGAAATGAAGGGCCACATGGGGCCTAGGGTGCGCCCCGGCCCAAACCACCGGCATGGGTGTTTCATGTATACCCTTCACCCAAGGAGAAGCCCGTCAGACATAGATCACATAGACGAGGCGTCCTGGGTGTGGTTTCGGCGGGGGTGGGGCCCACAGGGGGTGCTAGGGAATGTTGGTTCTTTTTTTGTTTTTAATGTTTATTTATTTTTGAGATAGGGAGAGAGAGACAGAGTGTGAGCAGGGGAGGGGCAGAGAGAGAGGGAGACACAGGATCTGAAGCAGGCTGCAGGCTCCGAGCTGTCAGCACAGAGCCTGATGCGGGGCCCGAACTCGTGAACCGCGAGATCATGACCTGAGCTGAAGTCGGATGCTTAACCCACTGAGCCCCCCAGGAATCCCAAGGGAATGCTGGTTCTAAAAAGAGGGGCACCTGGGGGGGGCTAAGCTGGTTAAGCGTTGGATTCTGGATTTCGGCTCAGGTCATGACCTCACGGTTAGTGAGTTCAAGCCCCTCGTTGGGCTCTGTGCTGACAGTGCAGAGCCTGCTTGGGATTCTCTCTCTCCCTCTCTGTCTCTGCCCCTTTTCAGCTCGTGCTCTCTCTCTCAAAAATAAAAAATAAATAAACATTAAAAAAAACCCAAACAAATAAAAATAAGCTCTATTCCTGCCTGTCTTAATGACAAATTCAGTTTTGTGACTGATACTGACAGTGGATAAACGCAATGATCATTTTTCTAGAAGCAAGGTTGTTTGTTCTACTGCCCTGTCTAAAATCTTGCTTTGGCGCCCCATTGCGTCTGGGATGGAATCTAAGGTCCTGGTCCAGGAGCACCGGGTCCCTGTGGTCTGCGCCCTCGGCCCCTCCTCACACCTCTCACGGTGCTCTCTGCTTCCCCCGCCCACCCAGCCTCTGTCCTTCCTACTGTTACCTCGGGTGGCTGTGTCTATTGGGTAACGGCTCTGCCTTCTAACCCTTGCCTCCCCAGAGGCCTGTGCACACTTTACAGCTGCTGCCTACCCAGCTCGGGGTCCCCTCATCACCACAGATGGGTTCTGCTCCAACCATCAGTAAGAAAAGCCTTTTCATTACGCAGCATTATGCAGCACCTGGGACCTAGCATTACACAGCACCTGGGACCCGGCATTACGCAGCACCTGGAACCCAGCATTACGCAGCACCTGGGACCCAGCATTGCAGAGCACCTGGGACCCGGCAGGACCCAATCCCTGTTGGCCCAGGGCCTGAAGCAAGTAATATGACCCAGGGGAACGCACTTCCTGCGTGGGAGCTCATGGGACAGTGTAAGACAAGGTGCCCATTACTGTCAGTAAAGAAAACCATGAACCCTGGGCTGTATGCACCTGCTACTGTGGGTTCTCCACCCTGGCTGACCTTGAATGTCACCTGGAGGCTCCGAAGAACCACTGATGTTTGGGGGAAGGTAGCTGCGTGGCCCGGGTGGCCAGGGCTGCCGGAGAACGCTGTCTGATCTAGCCTGGCGTCTGTGGGATCTGCTGTTTTTCATTTGGCCATCAGATTGGCTCTAAAGTCTTTTCTGATCATGGAAAATTCCACTCCAGATGGGCCACTGCAAAGTGCCTTTCAAGAGTTATTCCCAGTGGATTTCACTTCTTTCAAATTAAAAAAATGTCAATATCGTATTACTGTTTTTTTTCTTTTTTAAACTTGCTCTAGAAAGGCTATGGATGGTGGATGGAATTACAGAGTGGAACCCACAGACGTCATGCATTGCTACAGGATAAAAGCTATTTCCTTCTGAGTCTTTCCTTCTCAGTCTTTCCATCTGTGAAATGGGGGTAATGCCAAAGCACTGGCTAGCAGAGGTACAAGGAGAATGAAATCATTTTAATATCTACATAACTGTGCTTCTTACAAATGAAAGACATAGCCAGGGAAAGAGACTTCTTTTCCTATTAGTTAATGCATTATTTATAGACGTTAATAATGATTGCCATCTTTTCACGATTTTGTCATTGACGTCTGAATGCAGACAAAACTTTTAAATATCCTACTTTGACAAGAAAGTATTTTCCAATGTTTTAAAATAAGACAGGAAAAATCCCACATGGAAAAAAAATCTCTATTTTTTCCCCCTTTGGTTAAAAGTAAAAACCTCCCATCATCTAATGAGTGTGTTTATGTTACAAGGGGGAAATCGGCTAATAAAGAGACAGATGATTCTGTCTCCTGAGAAAATATTATGCTGCGATGCTCCTGGGAGGGCTTGGAACCATGCTGGCAAGTAGGAGAGATTTGTATCTTTTGTTTATAATATCAGGAGAAATCATGGTATCTCTCTAATGATATTCTTGTACATGTGAAACTAATAATAGTTTGTGAACTCAGAGGGAAAAGCTGTTTTGGTCCTGAAATACGGCCAAGGATACTACAAAGCCTATTGTTAAGGAAACTGCCCCTCACTGGATCGCTCTCTCCCTCTCTCTCTCTCCTCCTTTCCCTGCCTTCTCTTGGTTTCCTCCAACACCTCCCTTCCAGCTTTCAAGTCCAAACATTAGAATAATGCTTTAAGAAGCCAATACACCACCAAGTATTCCTGACCCGCTTTAAACCTCCTCTAAAGAAAACACCTCAGACACAGGCAGCCGGCGTGAATACCGATCAGAGAATGGATCTTTTTATTTTAATATAATTTATTGTCAAGCTAGGGAACATGCAGTGTATGCAGTGTGCTCTTGGTTTTCCGGGGTAGATTCTGTGATTCATCGCTTACATGCAACACCCAGTGCTCATCCCAGCAAGGGCCCTCCTCAATGCCCATCACCCATTTTCCCCTCTCCCTTGCTGCCCCCCACCCCAACCCTCAGTTTGTTCTCTGTATTTAAGAATCTCTACGGTTTGGCTCTGTTTGAAATTGTTTTTCCCCTTCCCCTTCCCCACAGTCTTCTGTTAAGTTTCTCAAGTTCCACATATGAGTGAAAACATATGATATGTGTCTTTCTCTGACTGACTTATTTCACTCTGCATAACACCTTCCGGTTCCATCCACGTTGCTGCAAATGGCAGGATTTCATTCTTTCTCACTGCCAAGCAGTATTCCATTGTCTATATAAACCACATCTTCTTTATCCATTATCAACTAATGGACATTTGGGCTCTTTCCATAATTTGGTTATTGGAGAGTGGATCTTAATAAAGTCTGGGATAATTCTGAAAGAATTTCGAAAGAAGTGTTCAAGGCTATACGCTGGGACTCCTCACTCTGATCATGGTTATCTCCCACAATCCACTCATGTGAACTTGGTTTTGGTTCGCCATCTACTAAACAGGACATCAACGTGAGCCATTCCTCCCTGCGTTCTTGTGAGAATCAATTGGCCAAATGAGTGGGACAGGATTTCTGAAACTTTGTAGCATGTGAGTTCCACCACTGGAGAGTTTTTTGCCCAATGTCTGCATGAATTCCTTCTTTATGACTGGGCTGGTCTGTGTGGCTGACTGGCTTGAGTGGGTACAGGTGCTTATGGCTGAGAAGTCCCTCAACCAGTTTTTGCAAAGATCCTTGCTTCCAGTTAATGTTGCTTGAGTGGTCAGTGAATGAGAGGATTACAGGTTGCCCTTTTCTTAGGCACCGGTAGGATGCAAACAGGTGCAACTTTCTGGAGGGCAATCTGGTGAACAAGAGCTTTAAAAACACTGCCTACCCCTTTACCCGGCAATTACACATATATACTTTATACTAATGAGACATTCTGATATGGTGTGTACAAAGATATTGTGTGTGTAGGATGTTTATAATTAGCAGTGTTGACAACAACGAAAAAGGAAAACGACCCAACTGTCCGAAATAAAGGATGTAATAACTACAGAATAAATATGCTTTAGAATTACTTAATAAGGCAGCCATGACCATGACCGTCTGTTTACTCAACAATATTGAGTACTTCTTAGGTGCTGGGCAACGTTTGTGATGATAGGGGTATATTGGCGTGACAGTTAATTTTATGTGACAACGTGACTGCCCCATGAGGTACCCAGATTAGATATTTCTGGGTGTGTCAGAATGAAGGCAGCATTTGAATCAGTGGATTCCGTGAAGCAGGCTGCCCTGCCAAGTATGGGGGGCATATCATCTTCTAATCCTTTGAAGGTCTGAATAGAACAAGAGGCAGAGAAAGGAGGCATTTTTCCTTGCCTCACTGTTGAGCTGGGGCATCTCATCTCATTTTCTCTTGCCTCCAGACTGGGATTTATATCATCCAGTCCCCTGCTTCTCAGACCTACGGACCTCAGCTGAGTTACGCAATGTGCTTGCTTTCCTGAGCCTCCAGCTTGTAGACGGCACATCATGGGACTTCTCAGCCTTCATAATTGCATAAGCCAGTTTCTCATAATAAACCTCTTTAAATATATATATATATGTGTGTGTGTGTGCGTGCGTGTGTGTATGTGTGTGTATTCTGTTTCTCTAGAGAAATTTAATGTGACCAGTAAACAAAACAGACAAAAATGGCGCTCCCAGGGAGTTGACATTCTCTTAAGGGAGACAGAAAATAACCAAAATCAACATCTAATTAATGCAGCCTGTCAGAAGATAGCAAATACTGTGCAGGAAATTAAATCGGGGAAGGAGGGTATATTGGAGAGGGCCGGAGGATCTGGGGGGGGGTCACAGATACACAGAGTGGTAGTGCAAGCCCTCCCTGAGAAGGTGGCCGTTGCCACAATGAGTCAGTGGAACAAACAGAATTTGGAGGAAGAATGTCTGGACGATGGAAATAGGGAGTGAAGAGGCCCGGGTGTAGTGAGCTCCTATCATGTTCGAGAGCAGCCGGGGGCATCAGCAAGGTGACTGAGGGGCAGAGCGCGAGGCTCAGGGCAGAAGGAAATGAAGCCAAACAAAGCGACCAACACCTACAGTTACTGACTTGGAAAGAAGTTAAGGATGTATTAGCAGCGAGGAAAGGCAGACAACCCACAGTGGATACGATGATGCAATTTTAGTTAAAAACCATAAATAAGCCCATATTTTTACTGTATGTGCTGTTCCCTTTCCTTTCTCCCTTCTTCTCTCCTTCCTTCCTTAACCTCTTAATTTCCTTGATAGCTGCTTGACTTCCTGCCTTCCTTTTTTTTTTTTAGCTTACTTGAATTTTCACGTTTCTACATTGTACACAGCTTACTTGTGCAGCAAACAAGTGAGAAATGCCCAGGCAAAATACATTGACTGTTTTGATCGTCGTTAGTCAGGCTGTATGAGCACGGGCTTCATAAATGTCAACATTTGTTTACTTTTCTGAATTCGCAATAAACATTTCTTGCTTTGTAGAAATGTTAAACCAACGAGAGAATTAAAATTGCAAGTTTAAATTTTCAGAGAAAGAGAAGATTGGTTTCCAGAAGCTAGGCCAACCCAAGACATACTTTCTGTGCATTTCCATGGGTAGAAGTTTCCCCAGGGTGGATCTGAAAAGGGCCACTTGTCAGGAAACCATATACGTAACTGCCTAGTTATGTCGGCAAACCCGTGGGGAGCCCTTCCCGTCCATCCACAGAAGGCTAGACGCATTTTGACACTCATTTGTGCTCACAAGATTCGGCACTTACTTTGCTGTACAACCTTATTTTTTTCTGAAGTTTATTTATTTTATTTTTGAGAGAGACAGAGACAGCATGAGTAGGGGAGAGGGGCAGAGAGAGAGAGGGAGACAGAGGCTCCCAAGCAGGCTCCGTGCTATCTGCAAACTCATGGAACCTGAGATCATGACCTGAGCCGAAACCAAGAGTTGGATGCTTAACCGACTGAGCCACCCAGGCGCCCCAAATGATTGGATGTACTCAAGAATGGGGTGTTCTGGTTTAATTGAATTGTCTGATTATTTCTTCAACTTGGAATTAAACAGAATTTTAACGTAGGATTTCTAGGACTTCAAGTTTTGCAGTTAAAGATCTTTCCAGACCATGAGCTCACCTCTCTGTTTTGGTGAGTGAGCAATGCTGGACACAGTTCATTCTTTCTGTATCGGTGCCTGCAGTGTTTCTGGGACATTATTCTACCCAGAAAGTTATTTCTTCTTTACAGGTTTACAAACAAAGCTTTAAGTGGCACCTGCCTCTGTATATCCTTGGTATTTTAAAAAAGTGTTCAAATCATTAAATTGCTTATTGTAATTTTCCATATCCCCTTAGAAGCAGGGGATAGAAAAAGAGATTACTGATTTATTGCGTTTCTCCCCAGATTCACCCCTATTTTATAGCTGGAAACCTGATATAGAAAGAAGTTAAATAACTCATCTAACAGCACTCACTGTCTCTCAAGGTTCATTCTAAAGGACCACACGCCTCAAAGGTAACTCCAATCTCTCGGGCTTCTTAAAAGGAAATGCAGTGTGACCAATGTCACGAGGGCTTACGTCCTGAAGATCTTCAGAGCAACTGAGAAGGAAAATATCAATACAGACATGTCAGAAACCAGGGACCTGGAAGTGGCTGGGCTCCAAGTTTTATGTGACTCAGAGAAGTGATGTTCCTCACCTTCTCTCAGACACACATTCATTCCTGTTCCTTTTTCCTTCAAATACTGCATTTGAGTGATATTTAAAATAGATGCTCCCAGGGCTCCTGAGTGGCTCAGTTGGTTAAGTGACTGACCCTTGGCTTGAGCTCAGGTCATAATCTTGCAGTTCGTGAGTTTGAGCCCCACGTCTGGCTCTGCTCTGACAGCGCTGAGCCTGCTTGGGATTCTCTCTCTCCCTCTCTCTCTGCCCCACCCTGCTCATGTTCCCTCTCTGTCTCTCTCAAAATAAATAAATAAACTTTAACAAATAAAAAAAATAAAAATAAAATAGACGTTTCCACCAGTAAAGGTTTCTAAGACAAGAAAAAATCTATTGCCCTCCTAGATGTCCCCCTCTGACCTCCATATACAGAATTTGGGTGTTTAATTTCTAGTTCAGTGGTCTCTCGCTGAATTTTTAGATATGGCTACCATTTGACTACATGGAATAACATCATCTGTATTTGTTTTCCAAAGAAAACTATTTTTTAATAATTTTAGTAGTGCCCAATAGCTCCCTTGGAGTCAGAACATGTAGGCATTATAAAACTACTATTCAAACACTGTATTTTGAATGGCTTTTCCATGAAACTTTTGGAGAGAAACCTGGAGGGGGAGGAGTGAAGCCCCGGTCTAGCCCTTGTCGGGGAGGAGGTTGGAGCCCGGCAGAGAGGCAAAGTGTGCAGTTTCACACCAGCCCATGAGGCGGCCACACCAGGCCATGAAACAGTGTCACAGCGAGAGGGACAAGCTCAGGAGTGAGTGAGAGCATGACTTTGAATTTTGGTGGCACCTCAGATTTGGTGACCTGGACATTTAACTCAAGAAGCCACTTGGTTTATCCTTCTGAGTCCTCCGAGATGACAGCAAAGAAATTGCTCTTCTCTCCTATTAAAGCAATTTTAGGGCGTCAGATGCTCTGATTGGGGGCACAGATCTCACGGCTCTTTTCTCCCTCTTTTCTTACTAGAAAAAACTATCCGTTCCCCCTCCCATTACTATCCGAGATCCCTCTCTTGTGCTAAGGGCTTAAAACCCTACTCAACGTTTTCCATTTCTTTGCCAACTCAGTGGGGTTTTCTTGTCTTTTCCCATATCGTCGGTCATTTGTAAAATCTCGGGGGTGCTGTAAAAGCACACAGCGATTTGATCTGTTTTGTGCTTAGCACACGAGGCGCAAATGACTCTACCTTGTGTCCAGAACGGGCCCGGGAAGAAGCCAGGACGGGAGTGCAGGGTTCGTCAGCTAAATGAGTGCTCTGTTTACTGCCCTCCACACACCCAGTATCACTTTATTCTTGCATTACCAACTGCTCTTCTGGAAACTGAACAAGAAAAGTAGGGACTTGAGTCCAAATTCCTTACCTGAATAAAGGAATGTACTAGAACCTTGCATGTCACCAGAGCTTGAGCAGTCGAACAAAGGTTACAGTTTCTCACAAGGACACCCAGGGTCTCTCCTCAGTGCTTAGAACCTCCCCATACTTCTGCAGTAAAAGGACAATCTACTTTGAATTGGTTGGGGGTAAAAAAAAGTCTAGTATAGTTTAACAATTGCTTATTTTAAGAAAATCTTACGAACTCAGTGACAAAACCTGGAAGTTTATTTGATTGGTTAAATGACTGGCGGATTATCACTATATTCTCCCATCCCAGACAAGTTTTATAACCACCATATCATCTCTATCAGCTGCTCTACAATCCAAGCTTTCTGCACTTTGTGGGTGGGTCATCATGGATGACTTTGGTATTGTTTTGGTGGTTATTCATAACCAGGAATTTCCAGAAGAGATGTCTTTCCGATCTGGGAACCCCATATAAGAGCCATGATATTATAGGGGTGCCTGGGTGGCTCAGTTGGTTGAGTGTCCGACTTTAGCTCAGGTCTTGGTCTTGTGGTTCATGGGTTCGAGCCCCGCATCGGGCTCCGTGCTGACAGCTCAGAGCCCGGAGCCTGCTTAGGATTCTGTATCTCCCTCTCTCTCTGCCCTTCCCCTGTTCATGCTCTCTCTCTCTCTCTCTCTCTCTCTCAAAAATAAATAAACATTAAAAAAATTAAAAAAAAGAGCAATGATATTATAGGCCAGTGCCCAACGTACCCTTTCTTTTCTCCCCACAATAGCCAAGTTTCACAAAGATTCGGCACTGTTAATTTAACATAGACTTCACTTAGGCACAAGAGAACAGAGAAGACTGTGATCTCAATGGTGCACATGAAAGAAACCACATCCCTGAAAAATAAAATTCATCGATAGAAAGGTATTTTAGCTCATCATTTTTATTATTTTGGTGCCTTGTAAGAATGGTCTTCACTTCTTCTGCAGCTCCGGGTCTGACCCCCAGCCCATCTTGTGCTGACGTGGACCAGGCCAGTGAGGCTATTTCGAGACTAAGGCAGGTCCATGCAAAGCCCATTTTACGTTTTCTCTTTGGTGGGAGCTCCAGGTGAGTGACAGGTACTGAGAAGCTTCACCTAAGACTCTGTGTTTTCCCTCGACCTTCATTCCTGCTGTTCAGAGCCAGGCTCAATCCCCAGCGACTTCCAGAAAGACTTAAATGACTTTTACTCCATGGGCAAAGGAAATATTGCTGTGTGACATACGTGACCGTGAATGACTATCAGACGGATATCAAGCAACACTGGTTTTGCAATGAGAGAGGAGTGCGCTCCAGATCACAACATAAAATGGTCCCTTCAAGATGAACAAACACCTCATTCGTAACCCTGGGTGTACCTGTCCCCCCCCCCCAACCCCGGTGCCTCAGGAAGGACAAATCCCCAAAGACATGCTCTTAAATGTTGCAGCCCGTCGCTTGCACGTGAAGGTGGAGACGGGTGGCAGCTGTCACCTCACCTAAGTCACTGCTGCGGAGCTCACCCAGCCTCCTTCTCCACGTGTTAGGTATTTGCTGGAACACCGTCAACACTTTGCACCCGGACTGTGGCCACGTGCGATCCCTCTTGTTCATGGAGTGCGATGTTAGGGCTTTCTTTGGGCTGCGTCCATCATCAGCCTGGTCTCTCGGCTCATGAGCGATCTGATTCAGCACCACTAAAGGCACTAGGAGGGACAATTTTTCTTTTGCCAGTTTACTACTCTGGGCAGGTTCTGGTCTTCTTCCCTTCCTGCCAATGTCCAGTAGTGTCCGGATCCAAGAATTTCCATTCAAGTCCGCCTTGCCCATAGCTGCCAGATTAAAATCTACTGTGTATCTTCCCCCAGCCCCCCATCAAAGCAGTTAGTGCTCAGCCATCTACGACCTCAAGTTCCATGCCGAAGGATGGCTCTCCATTTTCTCCCTGGAGTGGCGGACAATACCTCTGCCTGATGGACCCTCACTGCCAATACTCCCAGGATGCACATGGAGTCCTTGTCTGGAAAGCCCTTCCTTTCCCATTTCCCCATCAAAACCCTACTTCTTCGAAGACTGGTCATGTTCCACCATATCCTTGGATGAATCTCTACGACCCCAGACTGTACTTTAAAGCCCTGCGCTCTCTTGTCAAAGGCTGTGCTTCATTCTCTGTGCTGTGTATTATTGTTTTGTTGATAACACTTATTTCCTTAAAGACTAACACCTCTCAGGGTTCGAGTTAAGACTTTCTTTCCTTAATTTATTTTATTTATTTTTTAAAGTTTATTTATTTATTTTGAGAGAGTGAGGCAGGGGAGAGAACAAGTGGGGCAGTAGCAGAGAGGGGGGGGGGACAGAGGATCCAAGGTGGGCTCTGTGCTGATAGCAAACAGCCCGATGTGGGGCTCAAACTCATGAACCATGGGATCATGACCTGAGCTGAATGAACTCGGACACTCAACTGACTGAGCCACCCAGGCACCTGAATATTCTTCCTTTTTTTGTTGTTTTCTTAATGTTTATTATTTTTGAGACAGAGAGAGAGAGAGACAGAGAGAGAGAGAGTGCAGGGAGCGGCAGAGAGACAGAGGGAGCCACAGAATCCGGAGGAGGCTCCAGGCTCTGGCTGTCAGCCCAGAGCCTGATGAAGGGCTCAAAACCAGAAACCTGAGAGATCATGACCTGAACCGAAGTCGGACACTTAACCAACTGAACCACCCAAACGTCCCCATTTATTTCTGAGGAAAATCTTTTTCCTGTTTCCTCTTAGTCTTCTCTACACAGTAGATTCTCATTAAAGATTTGTTGACAGACCTGTGTCAGGAGCCATGACGATACAGGGCATAGCTATTGAAAGTTAATTTCTGGAAAGATGTAGATGGTCAGAGATGTTTTAAATAAAAGCGAATGTTACATAACTATTCTTCACTTGACTGTATGGAGGTTTGCTATGATAATCCCTCTATTCAATTTTTGTAATGTGGCTTTTCTCGAGGGTACACCCTTCTTATTCACCGATAGTGTCTTTTAGTTAAAGGATAATAGATGAGACTCTTAATTTAAAATAAGTACTAGAAAACTTCTGCATGGATTAACCAGAATTCCAGAAGACTAAGCAGTTTATTTATACAATGAGAGCAACAGAGAAGCTCTTGCGTTGTGCCCATAATCTTCGTCGCTTAGCGTGCTGGTGCGTATTTTATCGGTTGGAACAAAAGCCTTTTGTTTTTGTCTTTTTCTTCTGGGCTTTGAGTCCAGGTTAGGTCTGCTCGTGGAGTGGAAGACAAGGGCCGTCTTCCAGATGCACGAGGCTCTCAGAAGAGCGTGCTCTTGTTCTTTACTATGGGAAGAAGCCTGTCACAGGGGCAGATCAAAGATTCCTCCTCAAAGCAGATTTGAGGAAAACCTAAGGCAGTGGTTCTTGAACTTTCCCGCGCATCAGAATCCCTGTAGGTGACATTCAGATGGTGGTTCAGAACTCACAGGGTCCGGGGTGGGCTTGCGAGTGTGCGTTTGTAACCGGTTTCCCTGGTGACACTGCCGCTGCTGGTTCAGGGACACACTTTTGGAACCACTGGCCTAAAATGACTTCTGTCAGCTCTGATGCTTCTTTCTGCCCACAGAGACTGACTCATGGTGGGAGAGGAGGCAGGAGTGGTGCTGGTTTGGGGCTCAACACTGTTTAGCTGCTGATAAGAGAGGGAGCCGCCTAATTCAGCTTCTTTCTCAATGAAGGCATTTCTTCTATGACAGTTCACGTACTATAGCCTTTTTCTCTGGTTCCCTATTTGTGTCGTCTCTCCTTAGATGCTTCCCTGGGGTGAGCCTGGACCCAGCAGGAGGGCTAATCAAAATTCAAAGCAGTGAATATATATTTAAGGTATTCCCTGGTGACTACCTCAGGATACAGCCCCAAAAGAAAGAAATCCATCCCTTCTTTGCTATTATGGAATCTGGATTTTTTTTAAGAGTGGGAATTCTATCTTACTGGCATCGTATTTTGCACATAAGAGATGTCCATAGACCTGAAATGTACTCTGGGTCATGACTCTGAAAAGAATGTGAGGCTGTTTACAAATAAGTTCCGGGCATTGTGAAAAGCCTCCAAAGATCTAATCCTTCCCCTGTCTGTTGACTGAAGGTAGAGTTGGATGGAAAACATAAAGCAGAAGGGAAGTCTTTCCCCTGGGTGGGGAATTTGACAGACTTGCAGCTTAGTCATGTGGTCACTATGTTCCAGGCTTGTTCTCACGGACCATGCATTTCATGTATGGACCAAAATGTCATTTGGTGGAATGGAACTGATTTCTTTCACAGAGAGAAATGATGGTTCCCCAGTAATAAAGCCATGACCTCGTAGAGTGCTGAGGTTCAGTGTGACGTGTTGACTGACACAGAAGGTGGTCACTGCCGTCAGGAGGATTGTAAGCCCTTTGTGTTGTGGGGACTTTAAAACACTTCTGTGCCTTTTCTTGGCTCCTCCAGCTCCTTCACGCCTTCCAGGGATGGGGAATTCAGAGCTGTGTCAACGGAGAGTGCAGGCCATGCTGCCTTTTCCCAGCTCTGCCTATAAAAGGGTCTCCCTTATGTGTCACTTTGTAGCTTCCACCCCTGGGTCCTAGTTGTATTTCTTAGACCTTAGCAGATCAATGCTAATCCCTCCTTTTATCTTAAAATATTGTATCAGAATTCCTGAAAACAACTGTCATGCCCCCACCCCCACCCCCACGTGTTCTATAGGGGAAATACCCTCAGTTCCTTCATCTGTTCCTTACATTCCACGATTTGAACTTACCTATCATCCTGATTACTCCCTTCTGCATGTGACTGAGTTGTGTCCCTTTTAAGTAGAAATGAAAGGAGGTAGCAGTGAAATACACCCTCTCCTCAAAAACACTCTCTTCATTTATCAGAAGCCCCACTCTAGACATTACTTTAGAATGGCAAGATATTTAAAGTGTTCAGGAGTTCTTTAATCCAGCACAGCTGCCCCATGGAAGGATGTATAGTCACTATTCCAGGTTGGTAACTTTGGGTCCTGCATGCATGGGCTGTGGCTTTGGCACCATGCTGGAGGGCAGGGAATGAGGACAACTGGCAGCATCCTGTGTGGCCACCATATTTCTTCTGGCTCTTTGTCTCCTAGCGATCTTGTATATCTCCACCTAATATGTATCTTTTCTAGACTGTAAGCTGAGCATGAAAGTTGTGTCTCCTTGGCTGGTTCAGTCGGTAAAGCATCCAGCTCTTGATTTCAGCTCAGGTCATGATCTCACGGTTCGTGAATTTGAAGCCCATGTTGGTCTCTGTGCTGGCAGTGCGGAGCCTGCTTAGAATTCTCTCTCTCTGTCTCTCTCTCTGCCCTTCCCCTGCTCTCACTCTCTCTCTCTCTCTCTCTCAAAATACATAAACTTAAAAAATTTATTGGTGTCTCCCTTCTAGTGAAAAGGTATAGATTTTAGTTTCCAAGGGTACCTGCTTTCCTTAAGGCAGGAAGTTCTCAAAGACTACTTACAAATTACATGGTCTATTTTGAGGAAAACACACACTATTGTTAGATTAATTCACCCTAAACTTACAGCATGTGTCTAACCTATAGATGTTTATGTGATTCAAGACAAAATGCAAATTGCTAGTCAACACCAAGTTCGAGAGATTGGAAGACAGCATCTAATTCTTGAGCATTCTTAGACACAATGTGGTTGTAACTGTCAGGATTAGAAACTTGCTCCCGAGCATGGGTTGTGAAGTCAATTCTTCTTCTTTGTGTCTACTTTAACGGCTCAGCCACCAGGAGTCAAACAATATGGATTTACATCTCTTTTGTAAGCATCAAAGACACTCACTCCAAAGTCAAAGATCCCAACTAATTTGTTAAAAACAAATACACTGCTCAAGAACGATTCCAGAACTCAACAAAATGCTGTTTCCACCAGGGATCTTTCCACCACTGGAACAAATCATTTGCTCTGCCCCACTTTATCCCTGACCTACAATAGCTGCATTTTTTGATGCCAGACATTTGTATTAAAGCAGCCAAATGGACCAGTTTGATATTGGATATATATATTCAAAGACTCTAGTGTGCTTGCCCTACCAGCGTATTTTCCTCCTGGGCACAGAGCTAACCTTGCCATTGCAGTTAGGCAAGGTCACAGAATATGGGCAGAAGTGATATGTTACTTCCAGGCCTGGATCATTAAAAATCTCCTGTGCATGGTCCCTGTATGGCATCAGCCAATTAGATTTACAAGAATGAGAAACAACCTTCTATTTTGCTAAGCTGTTGAGATTTAGGGATTTTCTAACACAACAGCTATCTCATTAATACAGTTTACATGGCCTCACAGAGGACTGTGTTTAATGACATATTGTAGCAAATGAATGAACATGTATTATTCATAAAGTGCATACTCCGTGCTGGACATTGCGCGAGGAACCTTACATTATCACATCAATCCTCATAACATCTCTGGGGTGGACGCTATTATTTTCATTTTATAGATAGGCAAACCAAGAGCTTAAAGTGGATCAAGGTCACATAATTAGTGTAGTGAATTATATAATTGTCCCCAATTATTCACTTCCCTCTTTGTAAGAAGATTATATATCTGCACCTGTTGCTATATGCAGGTGCTTCAGCGTGGGATAAATATGCATCTCCATCTCATCGGCCGTTAATACTGATGTGACACATGACTTGTTTTTGGTCCACAGACTCTGAGTGCATAACTTGGGCCATCCCTGAGCAGGACTTTTAAGAGCCATTGCATCATTTGGCATTCTCCTTTCCCTCTGACGCTAGCATGGAATGTCCCAGGTCAGATTGGTCCCTCAGCTTGGATCCCAGAAGGAGGAAGACACCGGGTGGCAGGACCACAGCTGACCAGCAAAGAAAGGTACGTAGCTTGCGGGAGAGATCACCATTCGCCTTGTAAGCCGCCGAGATGCTGAGACTGCTGTTACTACCCCGAAGCCGGCGGGAGCTGACTAATACCCAAAGCTTGATGCAAATGCAGTTAGTGACACGCCAGAGCCTGGGCCCTTCATCACTGAATGACACCTCCCAAGCACAATGTCACATTCACACACATTCTTGTTGGATGATATGAGGAAAATTTAAAGCATCGTCGAAACAAAAACAGAAACAAAACCAAAAAAACACAGCTCCATTCTCATCCCGGGAAGGAAGAAAGTAGACGCCTATGAATTCAAAGAGGAAACTGTCACAGCACCAGCATTTGAACACTATTTATAGATTTGTCTTTCACAAATGCATATATGTTCAGATATATGTTCAGATTTAGCGCCACAAAACAATTGTTGGCAGGGGTATGGATCTTTTTACCCATAGATTCACTTGCTGGTTAATTTTGTAAAGTGTTTGCACTAGAAGCCATGTCTCAGTGACTAGGAATATGACTGGCAGTGACTGTCCAGAATCTTTCACTCAACGAACCACTGGTGCTATGTGGTCTCTGGTTCTCAGGACAGCCACAGAGAGGAAATGTGAAATATGAGACTGAAGGGGCCTTGGGGGCTTGGTCTGGCCAGCATAAATCTATGAAGACACGAATCTAAGAGCCATTTGTTTCAAATGTAGGGTTAACTTCATACATTATAATTAGAAAAGTTGATTGATGGTCTGAATGCATCTGGACAAGATGAAGATTTGAATGGTCCTTTGAATGCCATGCAAAATCATTCTCTCAAGATTTATTTAAATAACCATGCAGTTCAGTAATAAATAAATAAATAAATAGATAGATAGATAAATAGATAAATATCTCTAATTGATTAGCAGGTATGGTTAGATCAAGGCTACAGCCAGTTTAGGGAATACTGAATATTCTTTTTAAGATGAGATTGTCCTAAGAGGATAGGATCCAAGATGGCAGCATGGGAAGACTGTGAACTCACCTCCTCCCACAGACACATCAAATCTACAGCTACACATGGATCATTTCCCGTTGTAAAAGTGTTGGAAACTAGGTGAACTGCTCTCCACAGCAAAGAATAGAAGGACCACATTAAGATGGGAAGGAGAGGTAGAGACAGTCTTGAAAGAAACCCCATCCTTGGTGCAGCAACACACAATAGGGAGGGATCATACCCAACAGGTGCTTCTTCCTGAGCGAGAGTTTAGTGCCCCACATCGGGCACCCTGGCTTCTGGGATCCGTGCCAGAAAGATGAGCCCTCAGAATGTGTGGCTTGGGGAACCGATCAGGCTGATGTCTGGAAGCCCCATCGTGCTGTAGGAAACGGAGATTTCCCTCTTGGAGGGCTGGGCTATGGTGTCCCTCAGCAAAAACCCCACAGTTTGCCAAGTACCTAGACTATATGTAAGAGGACATTCATTTGTTGATCTGGAGGCACCTGCTGCAGTGGCAGCGGACAGCTGAGACGCTCCCAGAAAATGGAGGCATTGGCGGACACCATTGCTTCACGCTCTATCTAGCCTGCGAGTACAGGCGATGGGGCTTGGACAAGGCACCCTGCCACTAGCTTGCTTGGAAGGGCAGGGTGAGCCGCTGTGTTACTTGCTGTGACTGGAGGGTGGGGGAATTGCAGGACTCTCTACTCCCTGGCTGGGGCTGGCAGCGCTGGTGGTCACAGGATTTTCCTACTCCTAGCCTCAAGCCAGTGTGTACACTCAGACGAGATGCTCTCCTGCTGCACCGCTGAAGCCCACAGGCGTGTGCAGACAAGACCTTTACCCACTACCTTTCTGAAGCCAGTGAGCTTGCCCTGCCCATTGCCCTCTCCCATGGTCTTGCTAAAGCCAGAAGGCACATTCAACACACACAGGGGACACTCTTTGATCACCTGGCTCTGGTGGCTAAGAGAATTGGCATTCCTGAGCTTCATAGGACTGTAATGAGTAGAAAGATAGCTCTTGGCAGGCCACCACCCCAGGGCACTGCACAGACAGCAGACAAATACAGCCTCGGTCTTCCTGTGAAAAGGACCTACTTACTGAAGCCTGGAGATTCAGTCTAAGGGACAGGCTTCCGATTTTCCACACATCAAGAGGCGAAGGAGGCACATCCAGGGAACAAAAGCAGGGAGACACCACTTTATGCACCCCCTTGGCCAACTTACAGCGCAATGAGACTTCCCAGAAAGAAGCTTATACACTTGTCTAAAGGCCCAAGTTTTACAACTGTTGCCCAGGGGAGACCTCCAGATCTCCTGGCCTGGAGGCCAACAGGGATTACGCTTGTAGTCCCCCAAGACGATATATCTTTGCATATTGTACAAACTACTGCCTGAGGGTCTGGCTTTTAGTTAGCCTGCAACTAGATTCTAAACACTGACAGGTCTTGGCACATCCTCAACAATGGGGGCATATTGATAATAACTCAGGAAGTTTAGACAATCATGAAGTTTCAAGAAACAACCATGAGCTAGGACAAAGTTGAACAAGGTTTATCACCTATGCAAGGGCACTCCTTCAAGCCCGAAAGAGGTAGCTATGTTGCCTAATACATAGAAACAGAGTCAAGCAAAATGAGGAAACAGAAATATCAAAGTTATTCAGACTTGAAGGAGAGATAAAGAGTTTACCAGATAAGCAAAAGCTAAAGGAGTTCATCACTACTAAACCAGCCTTACATGAAATAGTAAAGGGAGTTCTTTAAGCTGAAAAGAAATGGCACTAATAGTAAGAAAACATATGAAAGTAAAAACCTCACTGGAAAAGGTAAATATACAGTAAATGTAGTGGATTAATCACTTATAAAGGTACCTAGGAGGTTAAAAGACAAAAGTAGTGAAATTAGCTAAAACTACAATAAATTTTAAGGAATACATAGAGTAAAAAGATATAAAAAGTGACATCAAAAACATGAAACACAGAAGGGGGAGTAAAAATATAGAGTTTTGGAATACGTTCAAATTTAAATTGCTATCAACTTAAAATAGACTGTTTTATACATAGTATGACATATGTGAACTTCATGGTAATCACAAACCAGACACTTACAGTAAATACACAAAAGAAAATAAAAAAGAATTCAAGCATAACAATAAAGAAAATCATCAAACCACAAGGGAAGAGAGAAAGAGAAGAAAGGAACAGAGGAACTATAAACACAACCAGAAAAGAATGCAGTAAGTACACACCTATCAATAATTACTTTAAACATAAATGGAATAAATTCTCCAATCAAAAACCACATAAAGTGGTTGAATGGATTAAAAAAAGGTATCTATCTATATGCTACCTATAAGAAATTCACTTTAGAAGTAAGGATACAAAATGACTGAAAGCAAGAGATGAAAAAAGATATTCTATGGAAATGGAAATGAAAAGAAAGCTAGCATAGCTGTACTTATATCAGAAAAAAAAAAAAGACAAAGAGAACCACTATGTAATGATACAGGGGTCGATCCAGTAAGAAGATAAAGCATACACACACACACACACACGCACCCAACTTAGAAGCACAAAAATAAATGAAGCAAATATTAACAGATGTAAAGACAGAAACTGATACCAATGCAACAACAGTAGGCAAGTTTAACATTCCCTTTACATCAATGTATATATAACTCATCCAGACAGAAAATAAATTAGAAAACATGGGACTTAAATGGCACATTAGGGCAAATGTCCTTAATAGATATATACAGAGCGATTCCATCCAAAACAACAGAATAGACTTCCTTCTCAAGTGTTCAAGGAACATTCTCCAGGTTATATCACATATTAAGTCACAGAAATAAGTCTTAATAAATTCAAGAAGACTGAAATAATAGTGAGCATTTTTTCCAACCACAATGATATGAAACTAGAAATCAATTATGAGAAGAAAGCTGAAAAATCTGCAAATACATTGAGAGTAAACAACATGTTATTGAATAACTACTGGGTCACAGAAGAAATCAAAGGAGAAATCCTGGAAACATATGGAAATAGGAATATGACATACCACAATCTATGGGATGCAGCAAAAGCAGTTCTAAGCATTGAATTCATAACAATACAGGCCCACCTCAAAAAACAAAAAAAATTTCAAATAAACAATCTAATTTTACACCTACGGGAACTAGAAAAAGAAGAACAAACAAAATCCAAATTTTGTAGAAGGAAGGAAATAATAAAGATCAGTGTGGAAATAAATGTAATAAAGATTTAAAAGACAATTTAAAAGTCAATGAAACTAAGAACTGGTTCTTTGAAAAGACAAACAAATTGACAAAACTCCAGATACACTCACCAAGAAAGAGAGAGGGCTCAAATAAATTAAGTCAGAAATATAAGAGGAGAAGTTACAACTGATACTACGGAAATGCTAAGGACCATAAGAGACTATGAACAATTATATACCAGCAAACTGAAGCTCTTGTAAGGAATGGATACATTTCTAGGAATTTACAATCTTCCAAAACTGAATCATGAAGAAATAGAAAATCTGAATAGACTGATTACTGGTAAGGAGATTAAATCCGTAATCAAAAACCTCCCAACACAAGTCCAAGACCAAATGGTTTCATTAGTGAATTCTACCAAACATTCAAATAAGATTTAATATCTATCCTCAAACTCTTCCAAAAAATTGAAGAGGAGAGAAAGCTTCCCTACTCATTTTACAAGTCCAGTGTTACCCTAAGACCTAAACGAGACAAACACACTACAAGAAAAGAAAATTATAGGCCAATATCCCTGATGAATGTATATGAAAAATCCTCAAAAAATTAGCAAACCAAACTCAGCAATACATTAAAAGGATTACACACCAAGATTGGGTGGGATTTATTCCAGGGATGCAAGGATGGTTCAATACCTGCAAATCAATGAGTGTGATACACCACATTAACAAAATGAAAGATAAAATCACAGGATCATTTCAAAAAGATGTAGAAAAAGTGTTTGATGAAATTCAACAACTACTTATGATAAAAACTCTCAACAGTGTGAGTATAGAGGGAATGTGCCTCAACTTAATAAAATCCCTGGGAATAAACTTAACCAATGAAATGAAAGACCTGTACGTCAAAAACTATAAGACATTGATAAAAGAAATTAAAAAGACATAAATAAATGGAAAGATATTCCATGCTTATGAATTGGAAGACTTAATACTACTAAAATATTATTAAAATGCCCAAAGCAATCTACAGATTCAATGCAATCCCTATCAAAATTCTAACGACACTTTTCACAGAACTAGGACAAATAATTCTAAAATTTGTATGAAAAGACAAAATACCCCAAATAATTAAAACAATCTTGGGAAAGAAGAACAAAGCTGGAGGTGTCATGCTCCCTGATTTCAAACTATACTACAAAGCTATAGTAATCAAATCAAATCAGTATGGTATTGGCCTAAAAACAGACACATAAATTAACAGAACAGAATAGACAGCCCAGAAATAAGCCCACACATATAAGGTCAATTTACAACAAGAGGCAAGAATATACAATGGGGAATCGACAGTCTCTTCAGTAAATGGTGCTGGGAAAACTGGACATCTACATGCAAAAGAATGAAACTGGACCACTATCTAACACCATATATAAAAAAGTCAATTCAGATTGGATTAAAGACTTGAATTTAAGACCTGAAGCCATAAAACTTCTATAAAACGTGGGTGATAAGCTCCTTGACATTGGTCTCAGCAATTTTTTTTTGGATCTGTCTCCAAAAGCAAGGGTGACAAAAGCAAAAATAAACAATGGGACTACATCAAACTAAAAATCTTATGCACAGTGAAGGAAACCTTTAACAAAATGAAAAGGCAACCTACTGAATGGGAGAAGATATTCATAAGTCACATAACCAATAAGAGGGTAATATCTAAAATGTATTTAAAAACTTATATAACTCAATAACAAGAACAATCCAATTAAAAAAATAGGCAGAGGGTCTGAACAGACATTTTTCCGAAGGAGATACACAGATGGCCAACAGGCATATGGTGAGATGGTCAGCTTCACTAATCATCAGGGAAATGCATGATGAGATATTACTCCATGCCAATCAATGACTAGTATCAATAAGACAAGAAATAATTAGTATTGATGAGGATGTAGAGAAAAGGGAACTCTTGTGCTCTGTTGTGGGAATGCAAATTAGTGCAGCCACTGTGGAAAACAGTAGAGGTTCCTCAAAAACTAAAAGAGTAGAACCACCATACCATCCAGCAATTCCACTAGTGGTTACCTGTCTGAAAAAAACCAAAATCTCTAATTTGAAAAGACGCATGCACCCTTTTGTTCATTGCAGCATTATTTACAAAAGCCAAGATATGGCAACAACCTCAGTGCCCACCAATAAATGGATGAATAGAGAATATGTGGCGTGTGTATATACATGTGTGTATATACATACACACATATATAACATATGTATCATATATTTATATAAATATATTTTTATATATTATATAAATTATGTTTATAAATGATATAATTTTATATATAAATTTATACACAGTGTATATATTTATATACAGTGGAATACTACTTAGCCATAAGAAGAATGAAATCTTGTAATGGACCGATCTTCAGAATATTATGCTAAGCAAAATAAGTCAGACAGAGAAAGACAAATGCTGCGTGATGTCACTTACATGTGGAATCAAAAAAACCAAAACCAACAAAACTCAGTCACACAAATACAGAGAAGAGATTGGTGGTTGCAGGGGGTGGGGATGGTTGGTAGGAATGAAATGCGTGGAAGGGATTAAGAAATATGAACTTTTAGTTGTAGAATAAATAAGTCATGGTTGCGTGAGGTACAGCATGGGGAATATAGTCAGTAATAATGTACTCATTTTGTCGGGTGACGGACAACAGCCAGACATAGTGTGGTGACCGCTTCACAATGAACACAAATGTCAAGTAACCATGTTGTGTGCCTGAAAATGATATATTATTGTATGTCGATGATCTCAAATTGTATTTTAGTTTTTAAATATTTATTTAGTTATTTTGAAAGAGAGAGAGCGTGAACAAGCAGGGGAGGGGCAGAGAGAAGAAGAGAGAAACCCAAGCGGGCCCTGCACTGTCAGCACACAGCCGGACACAGGGCTTGAATTCATGAACCGTGAGATCATAACTGGAGCTGAAATGTGCTTAACCGACTGAGCCACCCAGGCGCCCCTGTATCTCAAATTTAAACAAAAAAATGACATTGTCCTTCTTTCTTTGAGCTTTGTGTTATTAATTAGTGCTGGTAAAATGATAGGGAACATGTGTATATTCTAGTATTTGTCAGAGGAGAGTCAGAATACCATTAGAGCACTAACCACCATTATTATAATCTCTTCTTTGTATAGGATCCTAATTATTTCTAGAACTAATTATTTAAAATACATTTTAAAATGTGTTATCCTAAATGACTGCACTTTATTTTTTTAATCTCCCTAAACATTCAAACTACAACTAAAAAAAATCTTAATTCAACAAATACCTTGATGATTTTTCACTTAGCTACCAATCTCCCTTTAATTGATACTACTAAATTTAATAATTCTGAAAAAAATCCAAAGTGAATCAATTCCTTTTGATAATGTAAAGTGACACTTGAAAAGAAAAGAAAGAAACAATAAATGCCATCTCAATATCCAAACATGTTACATTTAAACCTCTCAATTCCATAAACCTTAAAATCTTGATACAGTGAGTTAAAAAACAAAAACAAGAGCAAAAACAAAAAACCTTGATTTCAAAAGTGTCATTACTTTAATGCTGGTAAAAATACAGGAGCCTCAAACGCTAGCATTTTCCCCCTTGTTTTGACTCTCTCTTGGTCTATTTCCCTTGTAATCTGCATATTGCTAACATACCATTTGTTTAAGGAAGAGTTACTGAAAAAGAAAAGAGCTTCAACTTGCCTACTTGCCCATTTTGATAAAGAAGCTTTATTGTATTTTCATGAAGATTCACATCGTCAAGATTCAACCGTTGGGAAAAACAATACTTTCTACCCACGAAAATCAGCGAATGGGGTTAAGCTTCGATAAGGGTGTATTTATTTATTTTTAATTGCCAATAATTTTTCCATTGCTTATTAAACAGCTCTTCTGATGTCTTATTTTATTCTGTAAAGGCAGAGATATTTTGTAACAAGATGGGGGGATTTGAGAGGGAATTAAAGCACTTCTATATATTGAATACCAATAGCCTATGTAAATCCTATGTTTAAATAAAGACCTAGATCATAAAAGTTAATCTATACTATTTGCTGATGTTCAGGAACTATCAGGGTAAGGTGACAAAATTATTTTTAAAAATATTACAAAAGGTGTCAAGTGCAGAGGGATAAATTTTAAGTCTCCTTAACAAATCTGACTTGAAATGGGTAAACCAACTATTTTGGAGTATGCCATTGACAGCCATCAGGGCACAATGATGCTTTGCTCAGCAATTAGCCACCCAGGAAGAAAGCAAATCCTAGTTTGATAAATTAGCACCAAATATATGAGCACAGAATCTACCAGAACTAAACATTATTGATGGAGCAATTTCCTATACCTAGGTCATTTACATTCCCATCTTTTTTTTTTTTTAACTCATGAGAGAAATTGAGCTTTAGAACTCACAAATACATTACCTGATAGATGATCTTTTTTATAGAATGGTCTATATTTTTGTATGGCTTTATCTTCATAACTGATCTTGGCTTCTCATCTGCCGATGATATCGGATGGCGCAGAGCCAGGGTACACTTGCTTTACGTCCTAATACTGCTCCATGTACCACCTCTCTTCATTTTAGGCAGCAACCCTTCTATAAATTACATCACGGCTAAACTTATCAACATCTGTCAGGAATTGAAATGGAAGAAATTGTGTAACCTCTCACTCTTTGACCAGGGTCGGAATAGATTGCTTCTGCCTTCAGTAGAGATCATGAAAAAACCCCACAAAACCTGGAAGGTATAAACACACTGCTTTTACCAAGTCCTAAGTGCTCTGCATGCATCCCCTTTAGAAGGCAATGGCATGCTCACAGCTGGAAAACCCAGCAAAGAACATCAGGATTCACATCGTTTACCTTCCTAGAGAACAAACCAGAACCAGCTCAAGACCAAACACACATAAGTATATCCTCAAAAGAGAAAAGCAGCCCAGGGTATTGTAAACGCGATATCAGTATTTCCAAACAGTTGTCAAACTTAGACTGGGCTCTGCGATTCAAATTGTGCCTTGTAACACCTGGATGCTAGCCTTCAAAGCTGTCTATTAGAAATGTGATTGCCACTTTCCTCTACTATTTCTCCTCATCAGTATTGGGGGGTGTGAGGATCTATGACCAAAGATGAGGACAGCAGGACAGAGACCAACTTTGCCTAAGGTGAAGGCAGAATGGCGAGAGAGACTTACCTGCTTTCACTCAATGGAGGCTGAAATGGAACTCAAGGGATAAGAAGTCCTCCCCCTCTTGCACAGTTTCTTCCTTGTTTCCTATGCCTGCAACCTTGGAAATGGAGCTGCCCTGTTCACATGCTGGCTTAAAGATACAGTTACTGCGTCTCACCTCGCTAGCGCACTTTCCTGGAGCTCACTGGCTCCTTTTAGAAGAGCCTGTCAGGTCTGGACCAAGAGTAATTTATTCCTCTACCTTCTGTGGGCTCAGGAGCTCTAGGCAGGATTTGGTTAACTGGTATCTTGCTGACAGGGTGCTCCTACAGTCTTTCTGTCATCTAAGCCCGATACAAAGTGAAGAGGAGAGCGGCCGTGTAAGAAATGAATGGATGCGTTTGAAACCAAAGGGACTTGGTTGAAACTAGACAACTCTCATCAGAGATTGATCCAGGGTGTGTGTGCGTGTGTGTGCGCGCGCGCGCGCGCGCGCGTGCGCCCGCATGCCCCTTTTCTCCCTGAGGACAGGATCATTCTCCATTCTTAGTTCAGCCTGGATCTTTTGCTGTTTTAGTGCTGTTGATTTTGAATAGTTACTCTGATGCACCGCCATGCGTGAAATGGATGATTTGCAAGCTTCTCTGTCCCACGCAATTCCGTGGATAATCAGATATCCAGATTCTGCACGGGCAAGAGAATCGTTCCTTTACAGAAAGCGATTGCTCCTGTCGCCCAAGGAGCTAATAGTGTTCCCAGGGGCAGCCGACTGGGAGATGGGGACCTGGCTCCTGTGCTCTGGCCTTGGTGCTGAATTCGGAACCTGCTGCCCGAACCACCTCCGTGGCCTCTGGGCAACTTTGGGAGGTGTGAGTGGGTGCCGGCCACTTCTGGCAGCCCCCTCATGGGTCGCCGGCAGGAACTTGGGCAGAGCCAATTCCCCGGGACCCTCCACAGGGTACGGGGCTGGCTTATTTCTTAGCCCAAAGCTGGGAAAGTTTTGTCCAACGCGTTTTTGTAACTGGAGCTGCCTTCTCCCCTCCCACCTGGGTCGCCATGGAGACTCAGCTCTTTCTTTCTCCAGGCAAAATGGGCGAAGCTTAGTTAGCTGTGCGCTGACTATAGCAATCCCCTTTTTCCTTCTAATCAGCTCCTGGGCATCCCCCCTCCTCTGTTTTTCAGCAGAAGAAAAGTAGGCAGGGTGAGGAGCTAATAAGGATGTGACATTGCACCCTGTATGGTGGGGGCTGTCCAATGCCATCAGACTTTGGATAAAAGCAAGCAGGAGACACTCTAAACATATAATGAATCTCCAACTCCCAAACACTGGAGTTCTCTCTCTCTCTCTCTCTCTCTCTCTCTCTCTCTCTCCCTCTCTCTCTCTCTCTTTTCCTTTTTTGGGAGTGGAGGCGGGATTCTTTGGAAAATTCTGGTATTTTGTTTCTCCATTAACCTCACCCCATTTCTGTGGCTGTTTCTATTAAGACATGTTTCCTCCTTAAGAGTCTCTCCATACTGAGGCTGTACAAGAGATATACCTGTGGATCGACCCAAGGTTTTATTGGGTTTGGGGAATACTAATGTTATGTCTGTTAAAAACTAATTCAAGCTTAATGTCTTGATGCAAATGAAAATATACCCAGGAGGAAGCAAGTCAGGGGATTTGTCCAATCCCTAAATGCCATAAACATCTCATTTGATCTGAAGGGGTTCTTTTCTTTTCTTTTTTTTTTTTTTTTTTCCTTCCAATTACAAAACAATTCAGTTCACTTCTAGGGAGAGCTTCCAGTCATTGTAGCCATCATATCACATTCTTGGTTTTACTGACAGAGAACAGTTAGGAGTTATTGTTTCCCATTCCCTGCCTGTTTCTCCCCACCCCTCACTTTTCCTTTTCTTCCTTCTCCACCTGGTCTTTCTCTTCTATGCAAAAAAGAACAAGGATACAGCTTTCCTTAAAGACAATGGGCTTTTCCCAACTGGAAATGACTACACCGCAAGACTCCCCTGCCAGTTAATCAGTGCATTTCTTCTTTGCCAATGGATGTTGAAATGATGTCTGCAATAACTGACTGGGTTTCTCTGAGCCCAGGGCATGCAGACCCCTCCTCTCCCCGCCCCCCCCCCTTGCGAGTTTCCAGTTGCTAATGAAAACCGTATGAAACAGATTTCCCTTCTGTTATGTAACCGGCTTCTCCCTCGCCTTCCCCTTGACTTGGGCATCATGTTCCTCATCAGCGTGGAGCATGCAGCGGCGGCGGAGACTGGGGAGGGGGAGGAGGGGACCCGAGGGCACGGAACGTTTTGCCCAGATTGATGCCAGCTTCTCGCCTTCGAGCAACTCAGCGCACCGCTTACCTTGTTGCGGACAGGGTGGTTTCACTCAATCATGATCTCCTCTCTTGGAACGGAGCAAGATATAATATTTCACTACACGATGGATGGTGAGGGGAGAAAATAAAATAAATAAATAAAAAAGGAAAGGAAAGGAAAGCTGGAATCAGGTGGTCAAATTTCACACCAGCCCCGGTAGGCTATTAGGAGACTCCATTCTCCTGGCGGTGCCTCCAGCTCTGGGTCTGGCTTCCCGGTTCCCGCGGATCCCCACCCCTCCACCCGCCCAACCTCTCCGGCCAGGTGCGGCCGGCCGTCTGCAAACTGGCTCCCTCTGGCCGCGAGCGGAGAGGAGGGCTGGGCGCGGGGTCAAAGGAGGGGCGGAGGGGTGCGCGTCGGGTAGGGACGCGGGCGGGAGACCCGGTGGAGGGAACGGGGAAAAGGCAAGAGTGGCGGAAAAAAAAAATTCCCGGTTGGGAGAAAAGTGATGGGCCACGCAGGGAGACGTCATGAAAGCCGCAGATTCAATGAATGCTCCTCAATTCCAGCGGACTGGCTGAGCCCCGCTGGCCGCGCACGAACCGGCGCGGCTGCGGGGATAAAAACGGGCGCAGCGCCGCGCGCTGGAGAAGAGCGGCCACACAGTGTGTTCCGGAGAGGCAGGGGGCAGGGACGCGGAGGGGTGGAGCGGGAGGCCCGGAGACGCCCACCCGCCGCTCAGACCTCTCCCCGGCTCGGCGTGGAGGTTGGGGGACCGTCCAACGACCCCTTCCCAAACCCGAGACGGCGCGGAAGCCACCGAACGGACCCCCCACCCCCTCCAAAATGAAGCCGCAAAAGTGGGGGCGCTCCACGCTGGGGGAACCTTTTTGGGCTTAGCCTCCGGTTCCCACCTTCCCTGCTATGTCACTCAGTAAGTTATTCCTGGAGAAAAGCCTGGACCGCAGCAAAAAGCCGAAGCCCGGGGACCAGTTTCTGTCTGCTGCTTGGAGGGGCTCCGTCTGTAGGGTGTTGTTGAAAGCAGGAGAAAGAGGGTCTTGTCTGGCTCCCTCTGGGCTGAAATCAAGGAGTCAGCCTGGGCGCAGGAGCTGGGCGCGCGCTGTCCGCGTGGCCAGCAGGGGGCGCCGCGCGCGGCTGGGGTTGGGGGCGGGGGGCCGAGCCCCGCGGGGGGGTTTGCGAGCATCCAGTGGAAGCCCAACCCGCTGCTTCATTCAGTGCGTCCTGTCCACAGCACCTGCAGTCGCTGCTGGTGCTTCATCGCACCACTCCCCCCACATGTCTCTTCACAGGCACTGGAGACAAAGAAAGGGACAGTGGCCGTTTTTCGTGCATACCTCGGCTTGCCTTCCAAGTTGATTTTGTCAGGATTTGGACAATTGCCTACCCGATCCTGTCCTTTGATTTTTAACTTGCTTTGTATTGTTATTCCCGCCACCGCCTCACAGTGCTCCCCTCCGCACCCCCTCTTTTTCTTATGGTCGTCGCAAACACTTATTTCCGCATTCCCAAAGCCTTTCCCCAGCTTGCCTCTACCTCTGTACAGTCCACTCTTTTATGCCATCTTTCCCCTAGGGATAAATCAATTGATGACTAAATTTTAAGAGCAACGACTACCATTCCCTACTAATTGTGTCATGACTGTTTCATAACTGGCTATTCTTTTGCAACTTTACAAAGCGGTTTTTCTTTCCCAAGACATGAAGTTCTCTCTCCGAGGGGATGACCCTATTCCAGAAAGAGGGTGGATGGAGACCTCTTACTCCCAAGATCCTTTTATTCTACATTTATGCATTCTAATTACACAGCAATTGAGCTCTTCAAGAATGCTGTCTGCTTTCTAAAAATGACTTTGGTATGCAGAGGTGTTTGCTTTAATTTGCATCAACGGTTATATCCAAATCAATCGTGCCAACCGTGTGCATAGCCTGTGAGCTCCTGTTTGTTCCTGATTTTCCCTGAGAGGTTATAATCTCACTGGCTTTTCCTGGGAGTCACAAATTCTGCACAGAGAAGATATTGGTATGTGTAATATGTGATTTTTATGCTCCGTAGGGCTTCCCGGATCTAGTCCTTGTATTAGAGATAAAGATAAACAGAGAACAAGAGGACTCAACAATCCCTGAGGAATCCTTGAGCAAGTATGCAAGATGCAGGATTTCAGTGGACGCAGCCCTTGAGCATTCAAAGAACAGCTCACGCTGTCTGTAGTTGCCTAAAGAGCGTTCTGTTTCATCTGTGAAGCTACTGGACACGCCTGCTAATTTCGATTGCATACATTTCTACCAGCAGAAAGCTTTCACAAAATTTACTTCTTACAAGACATCAGACTAAGGAAGTAAGTCAAGAGGGGGGAACAACCTGTTTTTCTCCTTGGAACGTTTCGAAAACTCCCCTAACTTGACATTGGCCAGAGAGCTGGTGGCTGCGGCTCTTTCTGAATGGGGCAGGAGCTTGTGCTGAATGAGTCGGATCCTATTAGCACGGCAAGGGATTTGACCAGAGCCGGAGACAAGAGCAATTGGTTTAACTGAATTTGTGTATTCCCGAGAGATCTCAGGCAGTGACTGTCACCGGTGTAACCAAGTGGAGTCCCCGTGGCATCTGAAAATCAGGCAGCCTGTGCTTTGCCGCCCCTCTGAGCTTCCGGGAGATCTGTCCATCGGGCTGGGATGTGTTCAGCGTGTCTGGAATCTTACTTACGTATCTATTTGATGATTTCAGGTGAAGCCAAGGCCTCAGGGTGGAGGGGTGGGGTGGGGGCCAGTGGGGGGCTTCAAAGTCTTTAGCTCTTTCCGCCTCTGGGTGGGTCAGTACTCCTAAGATGACAAAGACAGCGGCTTCTAGGATTGATTGATTCTTTTTGTGTGGACAAGGCTGGATTCTCCCTCACACATCGAACTGGAATGGAGGCTTATTAGCTAGCAGAACTGACAAACTGAATTATCCCGACTGGGTGTCATTTGCTGTCTGTAATCTTGTTTTTCTCCATCATTGATGGGGGCAATTTACAACGCAATCTCTCTCTCTCTCTCTCTCTCTCTCTCTCTCTCTCGCCCACGTGTAGATCTGGCCTTGCTTTGGACAGGCTGACACCGGAACTGTGGTGGGTGGCGGTTTCTGGTCTCGGTCTCATCTTGCTTTGTCTTCTGTCTGTCTGCTTATCTGATATTTAAAAGCCTTTACGCTGCTGAGTTTCTCTTCATTTCACTTCCCCACCTGCCTCTCCCACACACACAAAAAGAACCCCAACACTAAAGAATGTTTAAAGAGTATCAAGAAAGAAATTTAAGAATTATTCCATTCTACAGCTCTACTTCCGGTGGACTGAATGGATTCCATCCACGTTTCTTATTGAGGGACTATCCAAAAAGAGCTATTGAAGTTCCATTTTGGATTTCTATGGTAAATTTTGAGATACAGTCTTTTTGTTGTTGCTTGTGTTTTGTTTTGTTTTTGGAGACACATTCTTTAAAAAAAAATTTTTTTTTAATGTTTATTTTTGAGAGAGAGAAACAGAGGGCAAGTGGCGGAGGGGCAGAGAGAGAGGGAGACACAGAATCCAAAGCAGGCTCCAGGCCCAGAGCTGTCAGCACAGTGCCCGATGCAGGGATCGAACTCACGAACTGTGAGATCATGACCTGAGCTGAAATCAGAAGCTTAACCGACTGAGCCACCCAGGTGCTCCTTTGGAGATACATTCTTAATAAATATTTCCAAGTGTAAGAAATTAAGTGCTTTTGCTAAGAAGGGAATTTCAGATGGTTTTAACTCTGAGGGATTTTAGTGCTGATCTTTATCCAGTTTATTCAGATATTCCTTCTCTTCCTCGGTATACTTTCATCTCCTTCATCTCCTACACATTTCCTACAGCTACTTTCCTTCCTTACTTTGGAATTCCGTTCACTATTCCTCCTAATCGTGAATGATAAATGCTTATCAATGTTTCAAAATTATGCATTTTTGTTTTTGTTCTGTGGCTTCTCTCAAAAATAAATAAAATACTTTTTAAAAATTATGCATTTTTGTTTTTGTTCTGTGGCTTGATGAATCAGTCCCATCTAAAGACTCATTGAGTAAATTCTTTCTTTTTTAAAAAAATGTTTATTTATTTTGAGAGAGAGAGAGAGAGAGAGAGAGAGAGAGAGAGAGAGGAGGGGCAGAGAACGAGTGGGAGAGAGAGAATCCTAAGCAGGCTCCACATTGTCAGCACAGAGCCCGATGCAGGGCTTGAACCCACACGCTGTAAGATCGTGACCTGAGCCGAAATCAAGAGTCAAATGCTTAACCAACTGGCCCACCCAGCAGCCCCGATAAACTCTTTCTTATAGAATGTTTTATTAGTTCATCACTTGGCAGGTATCATGCCTCTTAATAACAGCGTCCTCCAAGGAATTCATTAAAATGCAATTTTAAAAAGTCATGATAGCTTCAAATATATTTCAAGAGACCATGGAAAGTGATGTTCACAAAAAATTGCTTAAATTAGTCTTCCTGTACCTCTTACTGGAAACAATTTTAATTAACGTGAAATCTGTGGAACACAAGCAAGGGCCAAAATAAATGAACTGAGTTTGTAAGATACTCTTTCTATAGTTAACAATGTGCTGAGATACCCAGGTTTTGTTTCAGGTTGTGGTTTTTGTTTTAACTGACACTCTTAGCAAAGAGTCTAAGCAAAGAGTTGGAGAGAATGAGATACGGTTCATTGTTTTGCATGCTACCGCAGCGGTGTGTCATCTCCTATAGTTGCACTGGACACCAAGCAAAAATGGGCCTTGTTTGTTTTCAGTCGCGGTGGAGCCAGGCTTCCAGGGCCTTCCCTGCCTTCTTTCCTAGAGATACCTCCCAGAGTCCCGTTCCAAATTCCAGACCAACCTTGGTGGTCTTAAGCAAGATCTATGTATTTAAGAAGCCTTGACCCCAAGGGTCCATGCCACTTGGTCCATGCCAAGTGATGGGTTTAGCTAGGGGTTTCTTGCTTTATCATTTCCTCTGTAAAATGGTGTTGCAGGTGAGTTCTTTGGGAAGCCGACTCTGAAATGGACTTTAGTGTGCTGGATGTTTTTAGAGATGTTTCTCGGGGTGTCATGTCTGTGGGATCAACATTTAGGGAAGAGAAGGTAAGGAACTGTGAATGAGAAGCAGGGCTGACATCCGTCTTGGCTCACCCCTCAGGAAGTTCTGAAGATAAAATAAACCATTAGAGTTGTCTTGTATTAAGCCAAGTTAGCCCCCACAAGATTGGTCCCTGGATATAAGCCGTCTGGGAAGGCATGACTTTGGGCAAGGAGGCTTTAGGTACTCTGCACGTGATGGCCAAAAACACCCTTCTAGCAGTTAGTCAGTAAGCCCTCTCTTGAAGGAGGATCTTAGAGACACACTTCTACATCTACCAAAAATGGGGATAATAGCATTGCCTATTGCATAAGGCTCCTGTGACTATTTTATGACCTATGATATGACATAATTCATATAAAAAGTCAAGCCCACAGCCTGGCATACAGTAGCTGCTTAATAAATGTCAGCTCTTTATTAATGGATGATGCTTGTCATTTTTATATTCAAACAAACTCAGGACTGTGTGTTTTCAAGTACCTCCAGATTGGTGTCCACACAGTTTTAAGTCCCTCTTCAAGCACCAGAAAAAAACTGAGAATGCTTCTTATTGTCTCTGATTAGCTAACAAGCCCAACCCCTGAATCGGTTACCGTGGCTGGAGGATGCTATGCTAGACGTGGTCTGTTGGCACCTAACGTCTATTTCCACCCCTTCTGGTACCCTGACTTGGGTAATTAATGTTCAAAGAGGGATTTACTATCAGGCTAGAAGTCAAGACCTCCCTACTGAGCTACTTCCTGGAATAGGAGGCACCCAAGACAATGGCATAACTGCATCTCCTTCAGTCTGAAAGGGAAGGGGTCTAGAGAGGGGAGTAAGTGTTCCGAATATGTTATATAATTCTCTAATTACACAAGGAAGTTTGGCTCTCACTTTGTGGGAAATGGTAAGAATTATCTTTTTGTAGGCTCATGGGAAACTCTGGTAACCACAGATGGTGGTTTGCTTTTCCTTGGAATGTCATTCTCAGCACCCAGTGATTTATTTAGGTAGTTCTTTCCTCCTATTTTCTCTTTATTTGGAATGAAAGCATGAGAAATGGAATATAGAATCAGTGAAAATTCCAAGGTCCATGAGGAAAACAAACATCGCTGCCTGAAAGGTACAGTGATACTGCAGTTTAGCACGGGATCCATGAAATTGATTGCTGGTGGCCAAGAAAGAACAGATCTCCTTTGCAGCCTCAAGTCCCTGAGCTGTTGTCACTACTTGTATTCATTTGCTGACTCAAGGCCCACCCAGCAGCAGGAGAGAGAACACTGGTGAAAAAGACATTATAAAGATGAGAAAACCACAGACTATAGAATGTTGAGGTCACCTCGGAGATGATTTGGTCCTTCACTTCCACAAGCCTTTCTCTGACCCCGATCAAAAGTCTCCAGGCTGCCTCTCTTACCTTGATTCACCTTGATTCATTTTAACTTCCCAGCTCTTAGATCTGCCTCTTTTTCACCACGTACAAGCTATGAACACCTACGTCCTCTCAGACTTTTAGCTTGTTTCTTACCTTTGACCCTCCCAGAATAATTTCCCCTTTTCTCAAAGCTGTAAATTCTCAAGTCTGACCCTATTGACTTGTTCCTCCTGGTGCCTATCTTCTCATTCTGTCTCATTCATTAAACAGATTTTTTACAGTACCGTAAATATGAAAGGCATATTTCCCATAGAAATATATCGATTCCAAACAGATATAATTCAGGAGAGAAATATGATACAAGATAATAAGATAATGGGATGGATTTTTGCCCAAATGCTTCGTGAGGAACAAGATAATAATAGAGCCTTTAGAAATCTAAGGGATCTTGGGAAAATTACTTAACTTTTTAGGCCCTCTGAAACAAGAATAGCTATGATACCTTTTATTAGTTTTTTATTGCTGCATAGCAACTATAAACTTAGTAGCTTAAAAAATACCGATTTGTTAACTCATAGTTCTGCAGGTCCACAGATCAATAGGACACGGGGGGTTCTCTGCTGAGGGTATCACAATGTGGAAATCAAGCCATCAGCCTGGTCTGGGAAAAATCCACTTCCAAGCTTATTCTTGCTATTGGCAGAATTCACTGTCTTGATATTGTAAGACTGAGGCCCCCATTATCTTACTGGTTGTTAACAGGAGGCTGTCCCTTGTTCCTGGAGGCCACCTACATTCCCTGTCATGTGGTCCCTCCATCCTCAGGCCACAGAAGCCACGTAGATTTCTTTTCATGTTTTAATTCTCTGATGACTTCTGCTACTACTAGCCAGAGAAAGCTGTCTGCTTTTGAAAGACCCAGGTGATGAGAGCAAGCCCATCTATATAATCTCTCTGTGTTAAAGTCAACAGATTTGGGACCTTAATTAAGCTTGAAATATCCCTTCACAACAGTACCTAGGATAATGTTTGACCGAATAATGGGAGAAGGTGTGTGTACACGAGGAGCTGAGAATCTTGGGGCTCTTTTAGAATTCTGCCTATCACATACATACTTCGGAGGGTCTTTATTAGATGAGACGATACACGGGTAAGCACTATATTAAAAGTGAAGTTTTATGAAAGCTATCTTTCTCTGACTGACTTATTCCCCTTAGCATGATTTCACTCATACGTGGAATTTGAGAAACTCAACAGATGAACATAGAGGAAGGGAAGGAAAATAAGATAAAAACAGTGAAGGAGGCAAACCATAAGAGACTCTTCAATAGAGAGAACAAACTGAGGGTTGCTAGAGAGGAGGTGGGGGGATGGGCTAAATGGGTGATGGGCATTGAAGAGGGCACTTTTGGGGATGAACACTGGGTGTCCTAGGTAAGAGATGAATCACTGGGTTCTATGCCAAGACTACACTGTATGTTAACCAACCTGAATTTTTAAAAGAACATTAAAAATAAATAAAAGTGAAGTTTTAATGGAAACACCAAGAACTACGCATGGTTTTGTTGATCTGCTGATTCATTTCATTGGCATGAAGCAGCAGCTAAGCCTGTAGTTAACTGGTCCACCTTTCCCTGACTCCTCCTCCAGCTTTCCTGACTCCTGAACGTGGGTGTTTCTTGCTCTGTAGTGAAGGATTCTTTCTGCAAAACACTCTTGTCACCAAAGCCAGAGGCGACAAGAGCTGACAGGAGGTTCAGTTCATCCTTGTGGGGTTCCAGCCTGTGCTCCTGGGTCCCTGGGTCCCTTACTATGTTACTGTTATAGTTGCCGTGTCTCTAGCGTGTCTAGGGCCAGGATCATGGTAGTGGCTGCATTTTTCTATTGCCATCTTGTGTTCCACTTCTGGTCTGTCAGCACATTGTTAGGATAGACTTCATTACTTGGCCAGGTAACTCCAACCTTTATTGGTTAAAATGGGGGCCCTTGGTGATACTATCATTGTGGAGTTGCCATGGTTTTCTAGGACTATGGAACAAGGGAAAAATAAGAGAGGCACTAGTAAATTCCTGAATCCAAAAATAGGCCTTCTTGTCCATGCTATGGAATAGAAACTCAAATTCTCTCTGGTAATCAGGATTGGAGACAACAGCCAGGGGCTCCTTTTTTGCCTGCTGGTTTAGTAGTATAAAGAAGTCCCAAAAGGCCAGGGTGCAATCTCAGCTTTCAGTGCATTAGAACTATTACCATGTTTGGTAGTAGATGCCTTCTTCTCTTGGACATTAGGACCTCCAAACCCATCAAGTCAAGGTAGCAGGGATGAGAAGCAAACATAATTTGGTAAAATAGGGATGGCATCACTCCCCCTGCTCATCCCCATTGGTTACCTGCTATGCATTCCATGTATTCTGGCTATGGCACTGACAGCATATGTATTGGATGCCAGTTTAGGCATTTGTCACACCCCATAAGAGAGAATCCCAACCTCACAGTGACAGTTTCCCAGCTGGTGCCATGACAGAGCTTTCTGAAGACTATGTCACCTAGGCAGCTGCTTCCTGGTGATGGGATGCATGGTAAGATTGGTGAATTCCACTTTCATGTCATGAGCCCATTATTACACTTAGTTCACCACCAACATGGCCCGTGCTTTGTGGGACACTATGACAATGAGTAAGGGAGAAGTCGTTGAAGCAATGAGGCTTGATGGAAGAGGTTCAGTGTAACGTGTCTGCTACTAACTGTCCTTCTGGTTCCTTCCAAGGCTGGTCCTCTGCAGGAGAGAGTGGCTTCAATATAAGACATAAATGCCTTCACATTCTGTGCCCATTCGTTGAGGCCCATACATATACTTCTTCCAAGACCTTATTATTACCAATTTTCTAATCCCAAATGACACGAATCAGGGCATATCTGTAACTCATTTTTCCTTTCACGTTACAAAGAAAATAAAAACACCATGTACATACCTGGGGGTATTTCTCTTCACCACCATCTTTCCTGAGCAGTTTCTGTCTGGTATAAACAAATTAGGTTCTTGATTTTTCTTCCTTCTATAACTGGTCATAGGAACTTCCCATCAAGCCATAAACATGAGTTGATGGATAAAAGGCAGAGCAGTAGAATCAGTCAACATCTGGTCAACCTCCTTGTGAAGTTTATTTGGAACCTGCATTCTGTTTGGACCCCAAGTCCTATTTGCCTGTGCTTGATTGTGGTACTAATGGCTCCCAATGGATCATGCCTTTAAGTATCCAAGCCCTTGTGTTGTCCACTCTCACACTGACTGTGCTTGGACAGGTGACTTGCACTAGTTAATGGGGCATCAGCAAATATGATATGTGTTTGTGTACAGGGGTTAATCCATTTGGAATGCTGCCCCAAGATGGCATGTGAGAAACCTTGTGTGGCCTCCCTGAGAATGAAAGACCACAGTGAGAGAGATTCAACTCTCTCAGCTGTCTTGGTTGAGCCCAGCCCCTAGCTGGCCCTTTAGCTTAAAAAGGAAGGAAAGGGGCACCTTGGTGGCTCAGTCAGTTGAGCGTCCAACTTCGGCTCAGGTCATGATCTCCAGGTTTGTGGGTTCGAGCCCCACATCGGGCTCTGTGCTGACAGCTTAGAGCCTGGAATCTGCTTCGGATTCTGTGTCTCCCTCTCTCTCTTTGTCCCTCCCCTGCTCACACCCTGTCTCTCTCTGTTTCTCAAGAATGAATAAACGTTAAAAAAATTTGTTTTAAAAAGAAGGAAAAACCAGCATGAGAACAAATCATAAGAAATCAACAGAATCATAAGAGACAATAAACCACTGTGTTACATTTGTTTGTTTTGATTTAAGCCTCCATGTTCTGGGGTGGTTGTTATATGGCAATAGATAACTGCGAGAAAAATCAGTACCTACTAGTGGGGGAGTTCTACATAAAAACCTAAAACATGAAGGATCGACTTTGGAACCAGGCAAGGAGCACAGGCTGGGAGGTGAGGAAAATGCCACTGGAGACTGGGAAGAGCACAATCAAAGGCTTGTAGTAGGGAGGCAATTTGTAAATCCAACACCAGAAGTAGCTTGGAAGATAGAAAATGTATCTGAACTTAAGAACCTCGCTAAGGAGATTTCCAGGTAGAATGTTGAAAATACCCATGGCTTCCTTTAGCTGTGTATAATAAGGAAATGTTTAGTAAGAGAGCAAACTGTTCCATTTGTAAGCAGAATTTAGGGGAACTTCAAGAGACAGAACCCGCTGTTGGAAAATAAAACAGTTTCTCATCTCTAGTCTTTCCTACCAGCAAATGAGTCTCAAACTAAGGAATAGTCACAGGGTAGAGATATAATGAGGGATATGGCTGCTGTAGGAGTTCTGAAAGATTCAAGATGGCACCTAGTTACTTCTTCAGCTGCCAGAAGGGCTTTTAAATTATCTTGAGGACATAATCCTCCAGTAGGTGTACACAAAGCTCCAAGTAGAGAGGGATATGTCTTGAAAGAAATTATGGTTTTAGCTCGGGGTATAGGGTGAATCCCAGTCACTCTATAGAAAGCTCATAATGTTTTTAAAGGGTTTTTCCAATGTGAACTAAAAGAGAGAGAATCAATTTAAAATGTGAAGAGGTTCTGGATCCCCTCACTTTTTGTGGGCAGGAAATGGGCTGAGAGGTTACTCATGTGCAAACATGAGACATTTCTCAAGCGGTGTTTGTGTGTGTGTGTGTGTGTGTGTTTGTGTGTGTGTGTGTGTGTGTGTGTGGTTGCGGGGGTGGGGGGAGACAAAGATCTCTGAGGGGGCAAAGCTAAGACTCCCTGAGAGAGGATCCAAGGACCATGAAGAATTGCTAGAGGACAGAATTAAGTTTTAATCATGGCACATTTATTGTCCTTAGGGAGTCCTGACATATTTCTGCATGTGTTTTGGAATCGCTGTGGACACATGCCTGTCAGATACCTCTCCTTACTTCATTTTTGAGTGGGAGTATTGATTGCAAATATCCTGTTCTTATCTCAACATTGTATATCGGGTGTATGGGGATAGATAACTCGATTTTTTGGTTCATGATTAAGTATCTAGATTAAGAGTTGATGATCTTTAAAAAATTTTTTTTAAGTTTATTTATTTTTGAGAGAAAGAGAGAGAGAGAGAGAGAGAGAGAGAGAGAGAGAGAATGCACATGAGCAGGGGAAGGGCAGAGAGAGAGAGAGGGAGGGAGAGAATCCCAAGTAGGCTCCATGCTGTCAGCACAAAGCTCAATGGGGAGCTTGAACCCATGAACTATGAGATCATGACCTGAGCTGAGAACAAGTCATATGCTTAGCCAACTGAGCAACCCAGGTTCCCCAAGAGTTAATAATCTTAAGGAGTCATGTCTATATCTGACTTCAATGGAGATAAAGAGATCATGGGTCTCTAGCTTGATGACATGATTGAGTGAGTCTTTAGAAGGCTTGGAAACACAAGAATCATTGGATTGGAGGGCGACATGGATAGTCTCTGGATGATTGGTCATGCAGAATTCCCCATGAAGTCTTAAGCATGAAGTGGTGAAGAGTAGTGTCAGCTTTCAGACTAGTTTCAGCCACTTACTTGGGCAGATTTCTCATACTCTTCATTGGACTCATTTTACATATACACAGCGCATTGTTAGGCCAATGGTCTCCAGTGAGCCACACCATGCCCTTAAGTGCCCAGGGAAGACCAGGGGGCAGGCCCAACATTGGATAGCCTATGTAGCGCCATTTGCATTTTACAGTGAAAAGCTGCTATGAACATCCAGTTGGGGATGGCTTAGCGGATCAGGTAACTTTCAGTTAATGAGGAATGGTTTGAGTGGTCACGTGGTGATCCATGGTGGACATTCTGTCTTTACCAGAGCTCAAAGTTGAGCAAGTAGTTGCTTTCCAAATGGAAAAATTCTGTTAGCAGAAGAGACCCTGGCTTTACTCTTAAAGTCTACATGTCTGCTCTGTGATTCTCCTACAGGAACTTTCCACTCTCCAAGTACTTCCCGGTTTAACATCTGTAGTCACACCAGAGAATCCTTCCTCACAGAACCTGACCATCCCCTCTATGTCACATGGCTCTGGGTCTACAGCTGACTTAGGTCTGGGGACTGGACAAGAGGCTGTGAATCCCCACAAAGGTAACTTGAGTTAGGACTAGACCCGCCTCCAGATTAGAGTTTTTCTGATTTTATAGGCAGAGTAATAACCTTAGGAAGAAGCACCTATTTCATTTCTAGGGATGCCATCACCGGTCAGATCCCTGCAGGTCAAACCACTGACTACCACCAAATTCCTGAGGCTTATAATGGAATGAAAGTTCAGCTTATGGCTTCCAAAGCACTATTATATCAGTGTAGGTTTAGGATTTGTTTGATTTATCTTGGATTCTTTTTTGCTATTGGATTCTGGGAATGCTAGACAACTTGATTATCTCAGTAAAAACAGAAGGAATCTTAGAATAACCAGGTATTAATTATAAAACGACTCACTCAATAGACAAAAAGAAAGTTACAAATATCAAGAGACACTAGGTGATTAATTCTATTATAGTAATATTGGAAAAGCTGAAGTTTGGGGGGGGCATCAGATTCATGCAGCTGCAAAAGCAACTAGACCTTTTCTCTTGGTAGGTCAGTCTTTACAAGTGTGCCTTCCTATTTATTTGTTTGTTTATTTCTATATTTATTTGTTTTTCCTTTGTTAGACCTCATATTTCAGAATGTAGGGGAATAGGGTAAATCTGCTTCTTTTCTATAAGCACAGTTCTTAGCTCAGTGTGGGACACCAAAGATTATTCAAATCATAATTATCAACTAATAAATTCAGACAGATGGGAATAGCTTGTAATAATGTAAATAATTGTGGAGCATATTTATTTGAAGGAAAGTGAGAAGGAAACTAGCCCCTTCAATCTTTTACGTAACTGTTTATAAGCCAAATAAAATATGAAGGAAATTGCTGGAGAGTGAAGAGTCCAGTGGACCCAGACTTGCATCATTAAGTGACTTTCACTCGTTACTGGCTTGCAAGGATCCAGAAACTAGGACCAAGTCAAGTGCGTGTCTTGTTGCAATGACACCACAATTGAAGACCTCAGATTCCAGATTGTCACTGTCACAGCAACAGAGTCTGACTGTCCAGCTCCTGGAGGAAGTATAAAATTATCTTTCTACTTTTTATTTCTCTTCTTATTTATGTCTTTTTTCTTTAGACACTAACTCATGGCCAGAATTGTATGGTTTTATTTGAAACATTGTTAGCTATAAACCGTGGATTTACAGAAATGAGGAATTCTAGTTTATACTTCTTTTTCCTTGAAATGAAATAAATCATACACTGTTCTAGTACCTTTAATGATAAATTCTGTTAGAACAGCAAAGAACTTAGAGCTATTCATCGGTCTATTGAAATATTCATAGTGTTTTAGGGTGGAAAAATATACTCAGAGGATGTATTTTTAAGCAGCTCTATGTTACCGGGAATTAAAAAAGCAACACAGTTAAAAAAAAATAAACAAACAAACCACACACACACACACACACACACACACATCAGATAGTTCCCCACCCCCTCAAGCAATTAACTATAATTCATCAAGCAATATTTTCAGGTGGAATTTGGGTGCTGTTACAATGTTATATTTTTAACTGAACTAATAGGGCACATCTTTTTCTTCTCTCCAATTATAACTATGTAGAGCCAAGGCCCTTGGATAAGAACTTAAGCCATTATTAGAAAGGTTCTTTCAGGGGGTGACTTGTGCCATAAGGGGACAGCTGAACACTATGGATGTAGAGCTATTCTTACTTTCCAAAACTCCAGATGGAAACCAGCTTAGTGATTTTGGAGAAGGAAATCTTTCAGATTGTTAGACAGTTTCCTACCTCGCTGTGTATTAGTGTTAGCCCTGAGAATGCGTGCTTGGCTCAGAGAAGTGTGTGTGTGTGTGTGTGTGTGTGTGTGTGTGTGTGTGGTATTCTTTCAAGAGATAGATGTCCATGATAGAAGCAGATACGTCTTCAACTTGAGCTGGATCCACCCTAAACAGACTCCTCCCCCAGATCTATCCATGGGGGCCTCCCATCAGTCTGGAACCTGGAAGGTTGAGAAGCAATACTAGCATCTGGCTAGTACTAAACCCCAGGGTCAATGACTCAAGTTCAGGAAATGCCCTCTTGGTGAGAAAGGAATCGATAGTGGTCTGCTGGGCTTTGGGTGTTAGGTGAGTCCCTCTGGGTAAGGCTGATGTTCTTCAAAAGTGGAAGGGAATTCAGGAGGGGAATGTTTGGCGAGAAATTTTGGAGTGAGGCACGTTTCTGATGGCAAATGAACCAGCTCGGTCTCGCTTAGGATGTCACTGTTGTGAGCAAACTGTATGTGCTTTCCCTGTAAATTTGGAAGAGTCTTATTTACCCCTAGCTTCCTCCTGTCCTCTTCATGTGTATTATTTTCTTTTGTAAATTTTCCCAGCCTTTCAATAGAAATCCATATATGCTGGGATAGGCGTCTCAGTCTCAGGCCGATGAAAGTGACTTTTGATTATGAAAATGGTGGCCTGGTCTACTTCTTTTGACATCTGTGGAGAAGAGAGCAATTTCCTATCGCAGATCATTCTCCTGGTCCCAGAATTCTAAGTGGTGACTTACAGCCCAAGTACACTGGCCTCGAAGAGTGAACTTGCAGTGTGAAAGGATGGCTTTCAAATGGATGGTCCAAGAGGATTCAAGACGTATCCTTCTGCTTTCCAAACCAGACATATGAGGACATTGAGGAAAAAAGATCTCTTTTCTGTCTATCCAAAGGAGTTGAGAGTGGGCAGTAGATTGGCTGATGTCTGGGTCGGGACCTAAGGTAACTGAATCGGTGAGCTATTGTTGCAAAAAAAAAAAAAAAACTAATTGATACAGATAAACTAATTGATGCTGATAAATGTATGGTCAGAAGAAAACCTAGGTGGGCAAATTTATAAACCTGCATAAATATGAGATGTATTAAAACATTTATGTATATATTCTTAATTAACTGCATAACCATCATGTCAAAATGAGAAATAAAAAAGTTAAGTTTGAGTGTGGATTTTAGAACCAGAGAGCAAAACATCATGGTTTTTTTTTTTTTTTTATATTTGGAACACCGATAGCTGTGCTAAACAGTACAATGTACATCAATATCACCAGGCCAAGCTTTTAATTAAGTAAAATGTTATCCCTTCTAAAGAAAATTTTATTCTTATCATTAGTACACTCATGTTGCAAAAACAAAACAAAACAAAACAAAACAAAACAAAACAAAACTGCACTCAATTATTAGTACAGGCATGCCTTGAAGATATATGGGTTTCGTTCCAGACACCGCAAACAAGCAAATATCACAAATAAAGCGACTCAAATGAATTTATTGGTTTCTCAGTGCATAAAAAGTTATCTTTATAGTCCACGGTAGTCTGTTAAGGGAATGTTAAGGGAACAGTAGTATTATGTCTAAGAAAAAATCTACATACCTTAATTTAAAAAATACCATGTTGCTTAAAAATACTAACCATCTGGGGCACCTGGATGGCTCAGTCATTGAACCTCCGACTTCAGCTCAGCTCATGATCTCACGGTTCGTGAGTTCAAGCCCTGTGTCAGGCTGGCTGCTGTCAGCGTGGAGCCTGCTTCAGATCCTCTGTCCCCATCTCTCTCTGCCCCTCCCCTGCTCGTACTATCTTTCTCAAAATTGAATAAACATTTAAAAAAAGTGCTAACCATCAACTGAGCTTTCAGTGAGTTGTAATCACTGATCACAGATCACCATAACAAATATAATAAAAATTCAAAATTTGAAATATTGACAAAATTACCAAAATGGGACACAGAGACATGAAGTGAGCCAACGCTGTTGGAAAAATAGTGCCGACAGAGTTGCTTGATGCAGGGTTACCACAACTGTATTGTGCAAAATAAAACGAGGTATGTCTGTATTATATTTTGAATTTTGTCAATAAAACTTTTGTAGAAATTTGTTTTCTCTTATGTAAGTGGCAACATAATATCTTTGATTTTGCTCCTTGCTGCTCAAGACACACAGTATTTTGTGGCGCTTGGGTGGCTCAGTTGGTTAAGTGATAGACTTCGGCTCAGGTCATGATCTCGCAGTTCATGAGTTCGATCCCTGCATTGGGCTCTGTGCTGACAGCTGGGACGGAGCCTGGGGCCTGCTTTGAATTCCATGTCACCCTCTCACTCTGCCCCTCTCCCCCGTCTCTCTCTCAAAAATAAATAAACACTAGAAAATATTGAAACTACAAAGTTTCTGGAAGAAAACAGAATAAAAATTTTGTGACTTTGAATTTGGTAACAACAAAAAAAATTAAATATGATGCCAAAAAGCATAAGATAGTATAAAGAACATATTGATAAATTTGAATTCATTAAATTTAAAATATTTTGCCTTTGGAAAGTCTCTATTAACTAAATGAAAAAACAATCCAGAGGCTGGAAAAAGTTCTTGAAAAATAAATATATGCCATCTACCAATCCAAAGTGGTCTGCCTCTTTCTTTGGTTTCTCCTTGTCTTCCTTGTACAGGGGTAAGTTTGCAAACCAACGATTATACAGAGTAATATTTTGTTGTCACAACATCAGTTAGAAATCAAGAAGAAGGGCATCTGGATAGTTCGGTTGGTTGGGTGTTTGACTTCGGCTCAGGTCTCATGATCTCGCGGTTTGTGAGTTCAGCCCCGCGTAGGGCTTTGTGCTCACAGCTCAGAGCCTGGAGCCTGCTTTGGATTCTGTGTCTCCCTCTCTCTCTGCCCCTCCCCTGCTCACACACACTCTCTCTCTCTTTTAAAAATAAAATAAACATAAAAAAAAGAAATCAAGAAGAGAAAAAGAAAGATCTGGGAAAGCCCCCCAAATGTGGAAATAATAAAATAAGTGAATATGTAAATATAACAAAATTTCTAGGCTAAAGTAGATCTTAGTGAGAAATCAGAAGTTGACAAAAGAGGAAAGATTCAAAATCAGTGCTTGCAGCTTCCACCTTAAGATGTTAGAAAAAGAATGCCAAATTAAATCTGAGTAGAAGAATAAAAAAATCAGAATTAAAGTAAAGGAAATAGAAAGTGAATAAGTAGAGAAAATCAATAATACCTAAGCTAATTGTTTTTTAAATGATTAATCAGATAGAATAACTTTTAGCACATTGATCAAGAAAAAAGAAAAAAGACATGTATTATCAGTACTTCGATGACGCAGGTCACTACAGACCCTACAGACATTTAAAGAATGATAAAATAATATGAACAACTTTATGAAAGAATATTACCAACAAGTTTATGTTAACAAATTAGGCCACCTGTATGAAGTAGATAAATTTCTTGAAAACACACATACTATCAAGACCATTCAAGGAAAAACAGAAAATTTGAATATTTCTGTATAAACAAAACTAATGGAATTGGTAATTTAAAATAGCCCTACAAAAAAAAAAAATCAGTGCAAGTTGGGTGGTCAGTTTTGTGAAACATTAAGAGAAGAAACAACATCAATTCTCTTTCAGAAAAGAGAGGAGGAAAGAAAAATCCTTAACTCATTTTACGAGGTCAGCATTGCTCCAATACCAAAGCAAGACAAAGACATCTAAGGAAAGAAAACTAGAGATGGCTATCTTTAATGAATATAGATGCAAAACTTCTTCAAATTTTAGCCAATTTTATCCAATAATATGTAAAAAGGATATCCACCATGACAAACTGGGTCTTACCATATAAATAAAGGCAAGATTGGTTTAAAATCCCCGAATCAATTAATATAATACGTCATATGTGGTAGGCAGAATAGTGACTCCCCAAAGATATCCATGTCCTAAATCTGCCAAACCTGTGGTTAGATTACCCTACATGGCAAAAGGGATATTGTAGATGTGATTCCGATGAAACATCTTGATATCGGGAGATTATCCTGGATTATCTGGGTGAGCCTAGTGTAACCACAGGCCTCATAAGTGACAGGAGGGCAGAGGGACATACGGTTATCAAGGCAGAGGTCAGAGTGATTTGATGTGAGAAAGACTTGACCCACCTTTGCTGGCTTTTATGATGGAGGAAGAGGGTCATTAGCCAAAGAATGTGGAAGGTTCTAGAAGCTGGAAAAGGCAGGAAAATGGGTCCTCTCCTAGAGCTTCCAGAAAAGAAGGCAGTTCTGCTGACACTTGGATTTTAGTCCAGTGAGGCACACTTTAGACTGCCAGACAACAGAACTGGAAGATAATAAATTTGTGTTGCTTTAAGCCACTACGTTTGTGGTAATTTATTATTAATATAGCAGTAATATAGTATATTTATGAAATAAGGGTGAAAAACATATACTCACTTCAATAAATGCAAAAAAATTCAATACAACTCCACACACTTTTGTGATAAAATCTCCTAGCGAACTAGGTATAGAAGGGAACTTCCATAATTTGATAAAAAAGCATCTTCCAAAAGCCTATAGTTAGCATTGTATTTAATAGTGGAGGATTGAATGTTTTCTACCCAGAACTGGTAACAATGCAAGGATGTCCCCTTACCACTTCTCTTCAAGCTTGTCCTGGACGCGTCCGAGCTAGTGAAATAGACCAAAGTAAAGAAACAGAAGGTCTACACGTTGAAAAAGAAGCTAAACTGTCTTATTTGCACAAGGTGTGATTCGGCAAATACAAAAACTAAGGAAGCTACAAAAAATCTACTAGAACTATTATGTGAATTTAGCAAGGTTATAGGCTGCCAGAGCAACGTACAGAAATCAACCGTATTTCTATTTCTACTAACATATAACTGAACACAATTTAAACATAGAATACAAAAAATTTCCTTGGCAATAGCATCAAAAACAAAATACTCTGAATTCAGCTTAACCAAAGTTGTGCAAGACCAGTACACTGAAACTACAAACCATTGCTGGGGACATTTAAAAAGACCAAGGTATATAGAGAGTGCTCCGTGTTAATAGATCGGAAGACTCAATATTGTGAAGGTGACAATTCTGCTCAAATTGACCATAGATTTCATGCAATCTCAAGGAAAACTCCAACAACCATTTTTAGAAATGATGAGGTGCCTCTAAAATTTATATGGAAAGGCCAAGTACCTGGGATAGACAAAATGGTTTTATAAAAAACAAAGTCAGGAGAATTATACTACTTTATTCTGGAACTTACTATACATTCAGAAATTAAGAAAGAATGATCATACAGATATATAGAATAATAATGAGAAATCTAGAGATAGCGCCACACATATATAGTCAATTGATTAAAAAAATTTTTTTAACGTTTATTCATTTTTGAAAGACAGAGGAGATGGAGCGCAAGCGGGGATGGGGCAGGAGAGAGCAAGAGACAGAATCCGCAGCAGGCTCCAGGCTCTGAGCTGTCAGCACAGAGTCTGACGTGGGACTCAAACTACGAGCCATGAGATCCTGACCTGAGCCGAAGTCGGACGTTTAACCAACTGAGCCACCCAGGTGCCCCTATTGATTTTTGTCAAAGATGTCAGGGGGGATATGCAAGTCTTTTCAATAAATAATGATGAAATGACCGGATATCTGTAAGAGGAGAAAGAACCTTGGTTGTTACCTGACACACACATAAAATTAATACAAAATTTATTATAAACTGCTATGCTAAGACCAAAGCCTTTGGTGTTAGACATGCATTTTACTACTTTTATTCCTTATTGACTTTTACTTTACATACAATCCTAACGAACGTGTTTATTTAGACTTCCAGCCCACAGCGAGTGAGAATGAGTGGAGTTTGGGGAGAATACCTACTAACAGCAGAAATATTGTTGATAAAAATCCCCACAACACTGTATTTATTTACTGTACTATATTCAATAACCATGATTCATCATTAACAGTGCAAATTATGTTCATTGTTCTTTTTTTGGAAAGATGGAAACTATGCTGTGTATTTTAGGATACTTTTCATGAAAATAGCTCAATAATTTAAGTTAATTCTTATGCTAGATAAGAAAGTTTTCTTTTATTATTTTAAAAAATCAATTAATTAATTAATTTGTTTTTTAATTTACATCCAAGTTAGTTAGCGTCTGGTGCAATAATGATTTCAGAAGTAGAATCCAGTGATTCATCCCCTACGTATAACACCCAGTGCTCTTCCCAACAAATGCCTTCCTTAATGCCCCTCACCCATTTAGCCCATCTCCCCACCCCCCACCCCTCCAACAACCCTCAGTTTGTTCTCTATGTTTAAGAGTCTCTTATGTTTTGTCCCCCTCCCTGTTTTTATATTATTTTTGCTTCCCTTTCCTTACGTTCATCTGTTTTGTATCTTAAATTCCACATAAGAATGAAGTCATATGATATTTATCTTTCTCTGACTAATTTCGCTTAGCATAATACCCTCTAGTTCCATCCACGTTGTTGCAAATGGCAAGATTTCATTCTTTTTGAGTGCCACGTAACACTCCATTGTATATATATACCACACCTTCTTTTAGATGAGGAAGTTTTGATTCTCTGAGATAACTCAACATATAAATAGAAGCTGTTAATGCCAAGTGACCAAGGTATTAACGTGGGACTAGGATGTTAACGTAGGATGGCCTCTCTTTCTCTTCTCTTCTGAAAATTTTTTATTTAATCACGCTATTCAATTTCTTTGCCCAACATGGGTCTGCCTTTAGAGCCAAGGTTCTGGAAAGTAGTTTTCACAATAGCAGGTGTCTTTGGGTCTTCTGCAGAGAACTCCCCCAGACAGTATGTGGATTTTGAACTGAAATGGTTCATAGAAAATCATTGTTCCTGCTTAAAAAATTCCAACCAGAGCAGGGCTTTTGTTCAGCATACAGAAGGGGAATCATACTCAGCCTAGATTCGATTATCCATTGTATGCACCGAGGTAACGTGTGAGAGACAAACTGTAGTCAGTCTTAAGTAGTCTGTGTCATAAGCTCCTGGCTGGGTTACCAGTTTGTTGAGAAAGGCAGCAAAACAGGCGTGTTTTATTGCAGAACAGCAACTTTCATGTTGCTACAAGAGGCTCCAAGCCTGGTGTTGGGCCAGACACCTCTGTTGTGTGTCAGGAGTAAGCACCCAGCAGCTAAGGCGGAAAGGGGGAAGGAGCTCCTGGGTTAGGTTGGCTACACTTCTGTTGGACACAAGATCCCTGAAACATGGAGGAGGCCAGCAAGATAGACAGCCAAGACATGAAAGCAATGGCGTGGATTTTCAGATCCAATTCTGCAACCAGGCTATGGGTAGGCAAAGCGCAAAGTGAGTGCCCACCAGTTCCTCTGCAGTATTGGAGCATAGGCGTCGCCTCCCTGCACAAGAATAAATGATTCCAACAATGCAAGACCGAAGCAAGGGCCTAATCAGATGGGTATCTGCCACCATTACTGAGTTGGTCATTGAATGTGGTCCACCCTTTCCCCAGGTGGTTAAAAACATGGATCTTATAGTCACATCCACTCTCTACCACTGTAGCCGGGTGAGTCAGGCAGGTGCATTCATGTTTCTGATTCTAGTACACCCATGTTTAAAATGTGGCTCGCAATAGCACCTACCCATTGGGTTGTTGTTTGGGATTAAAAAAGAGAATTTGTTAGCACGTTCAAGCGCTTAGCCCAATGTGTGGCACAGAATAAACACCTGCTCTGTGGTGGGAGATGTCTATTTATGTGTGGCTCTAATTCTGGATCCTTTAGTCTGTTTTGTTTTTCTTTGCCTTTACACCAATTCCATGCTGTTTTGGTTGCTATTGTTTTATAACATTTCTTGAAATCAGGTAGCGTAAGCTAACTTTATTCTTTTCTTATTCCAAGTTGTTTTGTCTGTTCTAGGTTCTTCACATTCCCATACAAAGTTCAGGATCAGTTTATCAATTGCTGCTGCAAAAAAAGCTTCTGGGATTTTGGTTGGGATCACACTGACTCTATAGATCAATCTGGGGGAAATTTACATTTTAATAATATTGTATAGAAGAGCTTTATCCTTCCCTTTATGTCTTTTATGTCAGCAATGTTTTATGGTTTTCAGTGCAGAGGTTACTCATACCTTTCGTCATATTTATTCCTAAGTATTTCTTATTGTTCATTGCTGATAGATAGAAGTGCAGTTGACTTTTGTGTGCTGTTCTTGTGTCTTGAAGCCTTGCTAAGTTTACTTATTAGCTCTCATAGCTTTTTTTGTATGTTCCGTAGAATTTTCTGTGCAAACGATCCTGTCATTTGTGAATAGACAGTTATACTTCCTCCTTTCAAATCTAAATGTCTCTTGTTTCCTCTTTCCTGGTTGCACTGGCCGGAACCTCTAGTTCAATGTCAACTATGAATGTTGAGAGTGGACACCCTTGTCTCATTCCTGATCGTAGGGGTAAAAGCATCCTGACTTTCACCATCCTGACCCATCAAAACTGCAGGATTCTTCTGTGAGATGGTAGAAGTTTTCTTCTGTTCCTAGATTGCAAAGAGTTGTTTTTTTTTTAAATTAGGAATGGATGTTGGAGTTTGTTTAAAGCATTTTGCATCTATTGAAATGGTCATATGGTTTTTCTTTTTCTTTCTTTCTTTTTTTAATTAGTTAATATGGTGAATTCCATTGTTTTTTGAATATCAAATCAATATACATTCTAGGGATAAACCCCACTTTATCATGATGTGTTACCCATTTTATATATTATTGAATTTGATGTGCCAAATTAAAAAAAAAACTTCCCTGTTTATTTATGAGGGACATTGGTCTATAGTTTTCTTTTCTTGTGATGTTCTTATCTGGTTTTAATATCAGGGGAATGTTGGCCTCCACAACTGAGTTGGGAAGAATTCTCTTCTCTTCAATTTTCTGGAAGAGTTTGTGTAGAATTGGCATTCTTTATTCCCTAAATGTTTGATAGAATTTACTAGTAAAGCCATCTGGGCCTGGAGGATTTTTCTGTAGGGAGATTTAAAACCTAAACTTCAGTTTCTTTAATAGATGTGGGGCCACTTGGGTGGATTCTGGTCTTTTAAATTGTTTGCTACAACTTCCTGCATCTTGGCCCCAGCCCTGGGGAACTGGAAGATTCTAGTTCTTCCAGAGCAAGGATTATTTCTAATTCCCCCTGGTTCTCTTTGACTGGAATCCCAAGATACTTTATTCATATATCTTTTCTAAGATGTTGCAATGGGAATGCTCAGGGTTGATGCCATTTCTTAGTAATCTGTGATCTTGTTTGTATTTGGGCCCGATTGCTTTTGCTTGAGTCTCTGGGGTGTTCTGATGGATCTTCTGTTTTCCTCACAAACTCTGATGTTTTCTGGGGTCAGAAGATCCAGGGAGAAAATTGGAGCTCCTTATGTTAGAATCTGCTGTCCTTGGGTATCAAGAATCTTGATCAATCCAAAAATGCAAGAAATGAAATGGTGGCTGGTACTCTTGTCTACTTAATATGCAAGAGGGTGACTGGCCTTGAAGAGAAAGTGAGCAAATGAGCTTTTTCCTAGCTCTCTTATTATCTTCTTTGGCTGTAATTCTCCTTTTCAAGGACTCTCCTTATTGATCAATATGACAAACCTCTGATGGTCGCAAGTGAAGGCGATATTATAATTGCTTATCTTGTAATCCAGTGGTTCTCATCTCTAATGGCCATCAGAATTGTCTGACAGTCTCATCAAGACAGATTGCCGGCCCTGCTCCCAGAGTTTCTGATTTATTGGGTTCAGGGTGGGGCCTTCCAGGGGGAGGAAAGAAAGGCTGCAGGACTGCCAAGTGCCTGAGACCACAGACTGCCGCGAGCCAAAGCAACCTGTGGAACAAGGTCTTTAATACTTGAAGCTGTGCGGGCTTCCTTCTGGGTAACCATGGATACCATGGGCTCTGTCTCTCCGGGCCTTGCAGGATAGCACAGGGAGAAAAGCCTCAAGCCAGAGGAGGGAGCAGCAAATAGGGGTGGAACAGCCTCTTCCAGTTTCCCTGCCAGAGGTCTGGGCCGGGGTTGGAGGGAGAGTTAGCGGAATAGGCATGGATGTGTCTTGAGATTGTGAATTAAAGGTGCGGTGCTCAGGGACACCTGGGTGGGTCAGTCGGTTGGACATCCGACTTCCGCTCCGGTCATGATCTCGCAATTCGTGAGTTCGAGCCTCTGTTAGCGCAGAGCCCACTTGGGATCCTCTGCGCACCCCCTATCCCCTACTTGAGCTCTTCCAAAAAAAAAAAAAAAAAAAAAAAGATGTGGTGCTCAGATGCGTCTCATGGTCCCTCTATCACTGCCGCTTCCTGTGTTGACACCTAGTTGGTGGCCGGGTGCAAATAAATGCTCATCCATGCACACTGCCTCCTCTAACCTTCTGGTGGCAGGGGAGGAAATCCCAGCACTGGGGGACAGCTGGGCCCCTTCTTCCAGCCCTGGGAACTCAGAGAACTGGCTTGAGCCCTCAACACTTGTTACAGCCTGCTACCTCTGGTTCTTGGTGGCACAGAGAGGGTGGAACCTCCTCCTACCCCCTGGGGGAGTGAGTATAGGTGGGCAGGGAGCCCTCAGAGCACCTTGCTGGGTGGAGAGGCAGGTGGGAGATCCTTGGGTCAGCAGCCAGTCTCCTCACAGCTGGTGGCCCCTACTGTGAGCAGGACCCCACACAGCTCCAGAATGTTCCACCTGGGCCATGATGCTGTGCTTGACTGGCTTCCTTTACCACAGATACTATCTGTTCCTGCTTTTACGACCTGGTTACCAATTTCCCATTTCCCTTCTGCTTGTGAAAGGTTAAAAACCTCTCAAAGGATGGGGCGCCTGGGTGGCTCAGTCGGTTGAGTGCCCGGCTTCGGCTCAGGTCATGATCTCACAGTTCGTGGGTTCGAGCCCCGTGTCAGACTCTGTGCTGACAGCTAGCTCAGAACCTGGAGCCTGTCTTCAGATTCTGTGTCTCCCTCTCTCTCTGACCCTCCCCTGCTCACACTGTCTCTCTCTCTCTCACAAAAATAAATAAAAAATATTAAGAAATTAAAAAAAATCTCTCAAAGGAGATATTTGTTCTAAAAGAGCATATTCCATATACTTAAAAAAAAATCCTCTTTACTCTGGCAACAAAGGTTAACCTAGGCCACTGTCTTAAATTACCTGGAGTTTTCTAAAATGTTCAATTCTTTCCCAGTTCATTCAGGAAGCACTTAATGAGGGTCTATAGTATACTTGGATACTGTGTTGGGATATTAGTTGGGAATTAACAAAAAGTCCATGACCTTGGGAGTTTAGGTAGTTCACAGCCAAGCCAGAAAACTGACCATGAGTGAATATTACTATAATAGCTAGGAACTATGATAGAAGGTAAGTTCAGGGTGTCCTGGGAGCACAGAGGAAAATCTAACCCAACCAGGAAGGCTTCTTGGAGAGGGTGGTTTCTAAGATTAGCCTGGAAATAGAAACAAGATTAGCTAGTCCACAGTGGGGACAAGACATTCCAGGAAGAGGGAAAAGCACAAAAAAAACCATAAAGGCAAGAAACAATCACGTGGGTGTCATGAGCATGCATGCATGCATATTGGTGTGTTTGTATGTGCATGTGTGTGTGTGTGCATATGCTTTTGTGTGCATGTGTGTTTGTGTGAGTACACCTGTGTGTGCTCATGCATTTGTGCACATGTGCATGTAAATGTGTGCAAGTGCGTGTGCATGTGAGAGCGCATGTATATGTGTAAGGTCACACAAGGCTATGTGGTGGGATTGTCAAAGGTGGGGTGTGGCTAGAGAGTGTGAGTAATCCCACAATTCTGAAAGAAAGGTACAAAGATTGGCAGGAACATAAATGTGGAACCAGATCATTAATGGCCTCAGAGAACACATCAAGGAGACTGGCTTTGGGTTCATCTTCCAGGGAGTTTTTCAGTCATAATCAGGGCCTGTAATGGGAACAGGGCAGGACAGGTAGCATCTTATGCCTTTGGGATGGGCTGGATTCCCCAGACGTAGAGCCTGAGGCAGGGATTTAGGAACCCTGGTCCATAGAGGTCATGTTCTCAGGAGAGAGAAAGAGGACAGGGCAGGAGAGAGACACTTAGGAAGGCAGTGGGCTCAGCTGGAGGCCCGCTTTGGTCTGCTTCTGAGATCATACCACAGAATCAGCCCTGCCTTCTGGAGACAGAGGTGGCTTTTGATCCTGGTGTCTGTCAATCATGGCTGCAGGCTGGGGAGGGAAGAGTGGCCTGTGTCAATTGTGCAGAGAAGCGGAGCTGTGGGCACTTACTCCTCCACACCTGAGGGATGCGCGCATTGACTGCATGACAGGGATCCATCCAGGCATGGCACCGACAGCATTTACTACCGGTGATATTTTTATAAATTCTCTGAGCAGTTCTAGAATTGGGTGGCTGCTTCAGTGTGATGGTGATTGCTTTCATTGAAACAACGTCCTTTTTCAGTACTCTCTGGGAGCTAACGCTCTTGATACTAGTCATCTTTGCAGAAAATTTCTCAGCTCCATGTTGGGTTCCTAAATTCTTAGATTATCGATCTTTGCTGTTGGTTTTATAACAAAAATCACTTCTAAATAGAAAACAAACATTCTTTTTAGTCCAAAGTCTTAAAAATACATTTCAAATTGAATTAAAATATGTTTGAATTAATAAAACCTCTACCTGAGAGTCCAGAAGCATCTGGTATAGATTTTTCTGTCTGATATTGGCACAGGGCTTTGACCCACGGCTTTCCTGTCCATAACCCATGAGGGAAAGAATAGTGGGGAGGGGGCCAACCGTTAAACTAAAGTTTGGCTACTGTTAAAGAGAAATTATTCTGAGACTTGTTAAAATGGTAAGGGAGATTTTATTCAAGACTATGGCTATAGGGGAGAGAGATTGAACCCAATTCCAAATACAGCAAAGACACTTGGGCTATATGACTGATGAGCAGGGGGAGGGGATCAGTGGATGGAAAATTGGCAGGGGAGCCACCCTGGGGAGGGAGATTCTTGGTAAAGGCAGGACAAGAATTTAGACTTCAAGGGGGGGGGGATGTGGAATATGATCAGATATCAAGGGTAGGGGACTCACTAAACTGACATAGCAAGTGTATTAATTATGTTTTTAATTTTCTTAGATATCTAATGATGTTTTGACATCTCTCAGGAATTTTACAGTCTGGGGGAGGGACTATGCCTCCCAGGCTCAGCTAATTCTTGGGGCTGGTGGGCAGCTTGCCTGGAACATGACTTTGATGAGCAGATAGGTAGTCCAATGCCATGTTTCCCCCTTCCCCCCAACACCTTCTTATCCAGCTCTCACACAGCCAGCCAATATTTCCCTGCTCTAAATCAGCACAAGGCCAGATACCCAACAATTGGAGACCACCCCTCTGTCCCCAAGCCTGCTGAAATCATTCAAACTAAGCAATCGTAACCGTTACTCTGCCCTGCCTTCCTTACAGAGACCCTGAGAAAGTCTATGGTCAAGGTCTTCCCCTCACTCCTGCTTCTGCTTCCTGACCCAAACTTGCTGGGCCCCCTGTGGCCCTATGTGGCAAGCCACACATTTTGTTTCTACAGGAACTGTGAATAACATTCAGCTTTTCTTTCTAGAGCACTGATCTCTCCCTGCCATCATTCAATGCCTTTATAAATTAAAACCTGAGCACAAGACAGCAGGATTCTTTGTAAGCACTGGGCTCAGGAAGGATGGGCCTAGTTGATAAGAGGGCTCAGGGAAGCCTGATGCAAGTTTGGTCAAGGACAGGATCTTTGTCACCACCATGCACCCCTGCAAACATCCCCAAAAATGTGTTCCTGAGCCTTCAAGCTTTAAAACAATGGGGCTAATAATTAATAATCATGAAGTGAGTTGACCTTGAGACCCTGAAAGCATATTACAATGCAGACAAAACCTGAGTGAGTAGCAGCCTTGACCCAGATGACGTTGATGGACGGCGGACTCAGTCTTCCAGAATACCAAGGATGGCCTCTTACCTCCAGCATCACTCAGAGTCATGAGGGAGCATGAAGAATTAACATCTGAAGGGACTGAAATACTGTGACATGGCCTTTCAAGTGTATATGGTCCTAACTTAAACATTTTCCATCTTCGATCCTTGTGTCATGTTCCACTTGATGCATTTGGAGAAGCAGAGTTTGCTTGTTAAATGGAGCATTTGGCCATTGACAGCCAAAGGTAGCCGCAGTCTTGCTGGGGGTAAGGGGGACAGAAAAATGTGCTCCAAAGAATCACGCAGTGTTGTTGAAGATTTCCAGGGAAGGCTTAACTTTAAACAGCAAGAAAATAGTATGTTTTAAATACTATCCACCTCTTCCCCAAATCTATGAAAAAAAAAAAAAAACAACAATCTTGAAAACTCTAAATCTCCTGTTCTTTTTTAGAAATTATCCTCCTCGGGCTGCCTTAGAAAAGTAGCTTATACAGCACTTAACCCATCAGAGTGAGAGCCCACAATGGGATTTATTTGCTGTTTTCCATAACCTCTCAGCCAAACAGGCATATTATCAGTTGTGTACCCAAGACCTCCAGTGGTCAGTGAAAAGTCACCACTGATTCACCTGGCTAGTGCCCAGAAAATGTTGAGTGTAAACACTGATATTTCTAAAATGTATGCAGTGATGTATATTAAGAAGATAGTCTGAAAGGGCTGTCTATGGTAGGGCCCCAACTGTGTTAGAGTGTGGAAAAGGCAAAACTATGGGGACAGTAAAAAATCAGAGGTTGCCAGGGGGTGACAGATAGTGAGGGAGATGGATAGTCAGAGCACAGAGGGCTTTTAGGACAGTGACACTATTCTGTATGATATAACAATAGTAGGTACACGTCATCACATGCTTGTCCAAATCCGCAGATATGCAACACCAATAGTGAGCTTATAATGTAAACTATGGACTTTGGGTGATGATGTGTCCATGGAGGTTCATCAGTTGTAAGAGACATATCACACTGTGGGGGGGAGGGGGTATGGATAATGGGGAAGGCTGTGCATGTGTGAGAGCAGCGGCTATCTGGGAAATCTCTGTCTCTTCTGCTCAGTTTTGCTCTATCTGCACCTGCTGTAAAATATGAAGTCTATTAAAAAATGTATGCACTTGTTGGGATGAGCACTGGGTGTTATATGGAAACCAACTTGACCATAAACTATATTTTAAAAAAATGTATGCAGTGCATCATGTCAATGGGCATGTGGGCTGTGAAAGAAGGTGAGACTGGCCATGGCTTAAGGTCAAGTGAGATTTGCTTCTTCCCCACTTTCCATGTTCTCCTACATGGACTTGATGGCCCAGCCCAAGTCTCTCCTGGTGCACCCAATTCTCATGCCATGGTAGCTACATTCTCTAAAGTTGCTGCAAACACTGAATTGGCAAATAACGAACCCATCATTGCTCCCAGGAGAAATTATGGGCTAGGTTCCCAGGTGACTTTGGTCACAACCTCTTCATCAACAGATTAATACCTAACCTTGTTTTATGTATGTGTCTGTTTATTTATTTATCTTTAAGTTTATTTATTTTGAGAGAGAGAGAGAGAGCATATGCATGAGGGGGGAGGGGCAGAGAGTGAGGGAGGGAGAGAATTCCAAGCAGGCTCCACGCTGAGTGTGGGGCCCGACACGGGGCTCGATCTCAGAAACTGTGAAATCATGATCTGAGCTGAAATAAAGAGTTGGATGCTTAATTGACTGAGCCACCTGGGGGGCTCCATGTGTCTGTTTAATGACACCTTATTTAATATATATTGTTGATTCAATAGCATTGAACTCATGGCCAATGGAACTATCACTTTGGCCGGTGGGAAGCTTACTTAACACATATATTTTCTTCCTAAGGCACATATGGCCTTCTTGTACTTAGGGATCCAGACTACATGTCCCGTGGAGCCATTTTCAACAGCAAAATCACTAATAAAAAGCGTGAAAGTGCAAAGCAACAGAGTTGGCACTAAAGAGACCAGGAGAAAGATACTTGTCTACAGTATGAGAGCTGACACAAGATGGCAGAGAATTACCTTGTTCAGCCTCAGCGGGGAACGTGAGTGTCGGTCAAGTCAAATTTTTCACCATTCTATACATGCCATGCCCACAAATTGCTACTAAACACCATGGTATTGGTTTTGTGGCTGCAAATAAATGTAACGGAGTAGGTGAATTGGCAAATGCTGAAATCTGTGAATAACGGGACTCGATACTTTGGGTCTGGACAGGGGCTTGATGCTTCACTGATGCTATATCGTGTTGGTTGTCCAGGATCCTTGGCCCAGCTCTGGTTCGGAAGACCTCGGAAACTTTGGAAACTTAAGAATGAGATTAGAACGTTGCGTGGGGGTTTGTTTGGAGAATAGAACATTTCAGCTCCATGTCTCTATGGGCCGTGAGAAGAAATCCAGCCTACAGCTTGTAAAGGTCAAGGCGTCCAGCCTGTATTGACGTAAAGCTCCTGCTCATTTCTCTCTCTGTTGGCAAAAGAGTCCAGATCAGAGAGACACCCTATGTGCTTCCCGAGAGTTCCCTGGCCCACATGCTTCCCCCACCCTCTGCCTTCCAGTACTTTTCATCGATTAAAGCCTGCTTCTGTCTTCACCACTGAGCTTTGTGGTGGTCACTTCACCAAAGTGACCTTTGTCTTGCCTTTGGGTGTGATCATCATTCACTTTAGCCAGACGGTGGCCGTCCAGGGTGGCCATGAGAGCCCATCTGTAATCCCGGCATTCCATCCCATGCTGTGTCTTAGAAAGATGTGAATAAATACAATGAAAACAAGCCAAGGTTTTGGATAATAGACGCAGCTATAATAAATTTCAAACAAGCAAAGGGACACAAGGAAATTTTGGGAGGTGATGGCTATGTTTACTACCTCACTTGTGCTAGTATCATGGATGTACAGATGTCTAAACTCATCAAGTTGAGTACATTAAATATGTGCAGTGTTTTTGTATATCAGTTGTACCTCAATAAAGCTGTCAAAAATTTCAATCAGCAGTTTATTTTTAATGTTTCTTTATTTATTTTTGAGAGAGAGAGGGAGAGAGAGAGAGAGAGAGAGAGAGAGAGAGAGAGAGAGAGAGAGAGACCGCAAGCAGGGGTGGAGCAGAAAGAGAGGGGGAGAGAGAAAACTCCAAGCAGGTTCCTCACTGTCACACAGAGCCCGACGCGGGGCTCCATCTCACGAACCGTGAGATCATGACCTGAGCAGAAATCAAGAATCGGATGCTTAACTGGCTGAGCCACCCAGGAGACCCTCAATCAGCAGTTTTTAATTGCTGTCCCATGCAATATTCGATATATACTTACATTGAAAAATTATTATTTTCTGAAATTTAAATTTAACTGTCTGCCCTATAGTTTTACTAGGTAAGCCTGTCATCCCTATCTCTCAGGAGTCCTGTGGGACACTGGCCAGACCTCCCAGTGGTATGAGAATCAGGGAACCAGTTTATCAGTGACCAACCGTTAAGTCTCACGAAAGTTACCTCGCCTCTGGGCCTCTGTTTTGCCATCTGTGAAACGGACATGTTTTCTAGTATCTGCAGCTCTATGAGCTTGTCACTGAGAACCAGAGTTCGGACCTTGTTTTTGTATGCTTTCTTCCTGCCTGGTAATTTGATGTTTTAGAAGTCCCCAAAGGGAGCTCAGCGAATAGATGTGACTATACATATTTATTTTTCAGTAGAACTTCTCTGTTGCTGAAAGAAAGCCCACCCATCTGGGCCAAAACAGGATGTTGCCTTGGCAGGAAAAGTAATTTGCTAAAAATCATTACAGTGCTTTCTCCCTCACCTCCCTGCCGGGCCCGGATGCACAGGCTGTTTAGAGCATGTTCTCTGAGAAGACAGGATGGCGAGGTCTAAGTCCAGGGCTGTAAATCACCCCTTTCAGCAGAGAAACCCACTGAGTCCTTGTGCTCCACATCCCCCTAGATTGTGCTCCGTGAACAAAGGGTAGCTCGTGAACTAGGCCTCTGGGCCATGGGGATTTAGGATAGTGATGACAAAATTCCGGTTCTCTACCTCCAGCAAACCAAGCACAAGACCCGGGTTGTGCAGCTGTGGGGTGTCACCACTCAAATATGAGTTGCGCTTTCCACGGGGGTGGCTGGTGGGTCCCTCCCTGGTGGGGCGTGGTTTGTGCTGTGAAGAGAGGCACCCACGCGGGGGTGGTGGGGGGTAGCAGAGGAGTGGACTCGGAATGGGGGGGACAAGTGCCGTGATACATTTGCTGCAACAATCCTCATTCCAGAAAGCTTAGACAGCACTGCCCTCCCGGTCTGAGCAGAGGCCCAGCTCCCCGGGAAAGATTTCGCAGCACTTGTGGTCATCCAGAGAGGGCCTTTCCTGCAGTAGAGCCCCTTCTGTGGGTGGTGGTTGGGGCACTGCCGCCGGTACACTGCAGCCATTCTGTGCTCCTGGGTTGGAAGAGCAAACATTGCTAAAATGTCGATACTACCCAAAGCAACCTACACATTTAATGCAATCCCTATCAAAATGACACCAGCAGGGGCAGCCAGTGGGCACCTGGCTCTGGCTTTGTTGGCCTTGAACCAATTACCATCAAGGATTTAAAGGCTATGGGATCTTCAGTTAAGTTTATTCCTAGGTATCTTATTGGTTTCGGTGTAACTGCAAATGGAATCGAGTCCTTGATTTCTTTTTCCGCTGCATCGCTCGCTACTGGTGTATAGAAATGCAGCAGGTTTCTGCACGTTGATTTTATATCCTGCAACTTTGCGGAATTTGTGTATTAGTTCTAGGAAATTTTTTGTGGAGTCTTTTGGGTTTTCTACATAGAGTATCATGTCATCTGCAAATGATGAAAGTTTGACTTTTCCTTGCCGACTTGTATGCCCTTTATTTCTTTTTGTTGTCTGGTTGCCAAGGCTAAGACTTCCAGTACATCTGAAATAGAAATGGTGAGAGTGGAAAACCTTGTTTTGTTCCCGGTAACTAAAGAGGTAAAAGATCTCTACTCTTAAAACTATAGAGCACTTATGAAAGCAATTGAAGAGGACACAAAGAAATGGAAAGGCATTCCACGCTCATGGATTGGAAGAACGAACGTTGCTAAAATGTCTATACTACCCAAAGTAATCTACACATTTAATGCAATCTCTATCAAAATATGACCAGCATTTTTCACAAGACTAGAACAGACAATCCTAAAATTTATGTGGAACCACAAAAGACCCTGGATAGCCAAAGCAATCCTGAAAAAGAAGAAAACAAAACTGAAGGCATCATGATTCCAGATTTCAAGCTATATTACAAAGCTGTTGTCATCAAGACAGTATGGTACTGTCATAAAAACAGACACATAGATCAATGGAACAATATAGGAAATCTGGATGGCGTTAGGAAAACTGGACGGTGCTATACAGAAGAATGAAACCAGACCACTTTCTTATGCCATATACAAAAATAAATTTTAACGGATGAAAGACCTAAATGTGAGACAGAAAACCATCAGAATCCTAGAGGAGAACATAGGCAGCAACCTCTTTGACTTTGGCCAGAGTAACTTCTTACTGGACACGTCACCAAAGACAAGGGAGGCTAAAGCAAACAAACATGAACCATTGGGACCTCATCAAGGTAAAAAGCTTCTGCACAGAGAAGGAAATAATCAACAAAACGAAAAGGCAGCCTATGGAATGGGAGAAGATATTTGCAAATGACATATCCAAAAATCTATAAATAATTTAATCAAATTCAACACCCAAAAAACAAACAACAAACAACCCAGTTATGAAATGGGCAGCAGACATGAATAGACACTTTCCCAAAGACATCTAGATGGCTAACAGACACATGAAAAGATGCTCAATATCACTCATCATCAGGGAAATACAAATGAAAACCACAATGAGATACCACCTCACACCTGTCAGAAGGGCTAAAATTAAAAATGCAAGAAACAAGTGTTGGCCAGGATGCAGAGAAATGGGAAGCCTCTTACACTGTTGGTGGGAATGCAAACTGGTGCAGCTGCTCCGGAAAACTGTGTGGAGGTTCCTCAAAAAACTAAAAATAGAACTACCCTATGATCCAGCAAGTGCACTATTAGGTGTTTACCCAAAGGATATAAAAATACAGATTTGAAGGGGTACACACATCTCAATGTTTACAGCAGCATTATCAACAATAACCAAACTATGTAGAGAGCCCAAATGTCCACACCAGCTGATGAATGGATAGAGAAGATATGTATATGTATATACATATATATATAATGGAATATTACTCAGCGATCAAAAAGAATGAAATCTTGCCATTTGCAGTGACATGGATGGAGCTAGAATGTATTACACTAAGTAAAGTAAGGCAGTCAGAGAAAGACAGATACACCATGATTTTACTCCCATGTGGAATTTAAGTCACAAAACAGATGAACATATGGGGAAGGGAGGAAGAGAAGAGAGAGAAACAAACCACAAGAGACTCTTAAGAGTTGAGAACAGTCTAAAGGTTGATACAGGGAAGGGGTGGGGGATGGGCTCGATGGATGATGGGCAGTAAGGAGGGCGCTTGTTTTGACAAGCACTGGGTGTTGTATGTAAGTGATGAATCACTGAATTCTACTCTTGAAACCAACACTGCACTCCATGTCAACTAACTAAAATTTAAATAAAAAGTAAAGTCTCCAGGATCCCTGCATGGAGTGATTAGCAAATGCTCTCTGAGATTCTAAGTCTCTCGTGCATCTTAGGTAGTGGACGGGTGGGAAGAGAGAAACAAGTCATTTTGTTCAGGGAAACAAGTAATTTTTTTTGCATATGTATATTTCATGCAGTATTTGGGACATACTCATACTAAAAATATTCTTGTTGCTATCCACAGGACAAACTGGTTGTCACCACAAGTGTTTATTTTGATGAAGCACAAATATGAATTTGCTCTTCTCTGTTGTTTTTGCTAAGAAATCTTTGCCTTAGTCACAAGGATCTGGATCATGCATGTAGGTCTGAGATCTATTTAAGGTTAATTTTTGTGCATGGCGCAAGGCGCAAATTGCATTTTCTATTTTTGCATCTGGAGATCTTGATGGTTCAGCAAGGGTATCCTTTCTTCGCCCAGTTGTCTTCACCCCTTTGTCAGAAATCAGTTGTCCACTTATGTGTGGGTCTCATTTTGGACCCTCTGTTCTGCTGTGTTGTTTTATATGCCTAATTGTACACCAGTACCACCTTGTTTGGGTTACTGTAGTTTTACACGAGTTCTTGGATTCAGTAAGATTAGCCCTCTGACTGAAGCAGGGAATTGAAGCCTTCAGGGCTTAGGGGCCCTAAGCATCAAATGGTCCAGTACTTGGTGGTCTTTAGAAGGGAATGCGGAACTCCAATTTACATTTAATTTTTTAAATGTTTTCTTTTTTAGAAAAATGTTTATTTTTGAGAGATGGAAAGAGAACATTCATGTGCACAAGCAGAGAGGGGCAGAGGGTGGGGGACAGAGGATCTGAACCAGGCTCTGCCCTGACAGCACAGAGCCCACCCAGTGCGGGACCTGAACTCATGAACCTCGAGATCATAACCTGAGCCAAAGTCCAACGCTTAACCGACTGAGCCACCCAGCTGCCCCTCCAGTTTACATTTAAGAGAACAGAAGCTTAACAAAGCAGGGGGACTGGCCCAAGGTGCTAGTATATAATGAAGAAGAATCTAGAACCCAGCTTTCCTTCTTATCAGAATCTTAGCAGAATTCTCTTCTTTTAAAAAAACTTTTTTTTAATGTACATTTGTTGTTGAGAAAGAGAGAGAGACAGAATGTGAGTGGGGGAGGGGCAGAGAGAGAGAGACACAGAATCCGAAGGAGGCTCCAGGATCTGAGCTGTTAGCACAGAGCACGTTGTGGGGCTGGAACTCAGGGACCGCGAGATCATGACCTGAGCTGAAGTCCGATGTTTAACCAACTGAGCCACCCAGGCGCAAAATTCTCTTCTCTTTATCAAATAATGATAATAATAAGGAGAGCTGCCCTTTTTTGAGTACTAGTTATGGCGCTAAGCATTTTACACCTAGTATTTCATGTAACTGCGCACATGTCTATGGTGCAGTCGTCTTATTCTGTATTTGTGGCAGGTGGGGAAACCGAGGCACAGAGAGGTTGAGTCGTGTGTGCAAGGTTGTACAGCTGCTAGGTGGGTTGAGATACAAATCCAGGGTGGCTCCGGGCAAAGGCTGCACTCTAAACCAGCGTTTTTCAAAGTGAAGTCCCTGAACCAACAGCATTAGCATCTAACCAGTGGAGTTTGTTAGAAATGCAAATTATTACTCCTGCAATATTCTGATGCCAGTTAAACTCAGAACTACTGAAGGGACTAGTCCTTCTGTTTTGCCAGCAGGCAGCTCCTGTGTGCTTAAGTCTTCATTGGGTGATAAATAATTGCAGAGGCTGAAGGGTGTGTGTGTCTATGATTCTCTCTCTCTTGGTCATACTCAATGGCCATGACTTCAGAGGAAGGAGTAATGCATGCAGAGGGCAAGGGTCACACACAAGTGAAGTGCACGGGCTTGGGGGGCTTGATCAGAGCCCAGGGCAACTGATTTTACCTCTCTATGCTTTCTTTTTCCTCCTCTGTGGCCTGGTGATAACCAGCCTCCTAAGAGGGCTCTCAGCATGAACGAGACAAGTCAGGGAAAGTACTTAGCATAGGATCCAACCCATAAAAAACAAAGACTCAATCAAATTATATTTCTGATCATTACTGATGAGGGAGCATAAGGCAGGCTGAGGGCAAAGTACAAGCAAGCACCCCCCTCCGCAGGTGGATGTGTGTGATATTCCTCAGGCTCTCTTGGCTGCCCAAGAACAAAGGAAAGGAAAGAAATCAAAACTGAGAGAGATCACAGTCATACAGGGCACGGTCTCCATCAATTTGCAAATATCTTAGTAAATTACACAGACAAGGCAAGCTTATCAAGAGCCTAATCTCCAGAAACCTATAAACTCAGTTTCCTGGAGCCCCTAAGGTCACCCTCCCCTCCACAGTGATGTGGGGAACAAAGACAAGGAGGAAATGGCAGGTAAGATTAAACTTCCTTATGACCAGGGGAAGCCCATTGACAATTACTTGAGGCAAATGCAGGGTAGAAGGGTTCTCCAGGACCCCCTGCTGTCCTAAAGTTAATGCCTTACTAGTGGGAAAACAA
>CM053573.1:6950521-7043259 GCA_028646485.1 Cryptoprocta ferox | reverse complement strand
GACTCTGAGGAGCGGAGGAAGGTCTGTACTGAATCTAAGCCAAGTCGGCTTGCTTTTGGGGTCAGGGCTTGGGATGTGTTTATGTCACCTGGAAAGAGGCAGCATGGCCAGAGACTGGGAGGGCTCCATTTCGTCCCTCTTTTACAATATTCAGCCACATGTTGTGAAACAGCCCAGACAGGTTGAAAAGCACAGGGCGGTTAAGGGACCGACAAAAAGTAGCTACAATTGGGACTGCTCCAGCTGAAAAACCAAAGCAAAGAAATTGGCTGCTTTGTTGTGGGAGGTAAAGAAAAAAAAATCCCCCCACCAGCAAAACAAGCCCAAACTAGCCCCACACAGACATTTAACCAGAAGTAGATTTATTTGGTTTTCTGGAACATCTTCCTGTGAAGCTGGCTGTCCTATTTTATAAATCTGAATTGCACATAACTTGCACTGCACCGATGAGAACGTGGCAGGATATTTACTTGGCGGTTCAACGGCATTAATTGCAGAGCAGAGCCGTATTACTTAATTAACCTGAGAACGTGGCTTCTTTTAAAAATCACCTCTTCCGGGTGAGCCTGTGTTCCCCGAACAGCAGAGTTGTAAACATTTAAAGGCTGTAAATTATTGATGACAATCGTCAGTGCTTCTGACAAGCACCAAACTGGGCGACTAGGTCGGAAAGCCAGGAAGTCGGACAGCATTTGATCCGCGTAGGTGGAGATGTTCAGAGTACAACGGAATGGGGCAAGTTCTTTCCCAGAACCAGAACCACAGCCCAGTGCCAGCTGCTCCCAAGGGCTGGCCGGTGTCCTATCTCCCTGCCCTCCCTGTGCGTCCCCGTCCTCAGCCTCTGCTCAGGTCACGGGCAGGAGAGGGAAGTGGGCATCTGAGCAGAAGCCACTCTATGCAGAAATAAAAATTTCACCAGGGACATCTTGTGTTGCAACCTAGCTTATTCTTTCCCCTCCCTATTCAAACGGGGGTTTTGTTTTTAATGCTGATTTCCTTCTTCCTCCCTGGTATTGTCTTAGGTAATTTTAGCTGGTGGAAGCGCTGAACTTAATTTGATGGAATGAAAGGCAATGTGCCTTTGTTTTCTTAAAAAGGACGAATGTTTCCCATTTCTTATTTATGGACACAATAAACCTGGCTCTGCTGGGGAGAGATGTGGCGGGGGAGGAGTGGATGCATGGAGAAAAGGACATGATGTTTATAACACTGTGAATGAAACATGGAAAACAGGCGAATTGAAACAATCCTTCAGTAGAAGGGACATATGTATTGCTTGGAACTCGCATGGACATGTTCCAACTTCTTTGCAGTCACGCTCAATGTCGAGCTAACTGGTAATGGGAGAATTTGATGTGAAGCTGGTGTTTTTAAAGGAATCGACACGTGTGCTCATGCACAAGTAAAACGCGAGTGAGGAAACCGTGCAGCGTCTCACTTCTGGAAGCTTTTGAATCAGAAAAATGCCATTCTCAACCTGTTTCACAGGGGGGATACTGCATCAACGGAGAGGATGTTTTGAGTTTAAAATGGAACGTGCAATCCCACCCCTCCATGTTTCTTCAGAGCAGTGGCAGCACAGGTCTACACAAAGACTTGCTCAAGAATGTTCATTGAACCCAAGAAATGACTCAAATGGCCATCACGTGGGGAAGGATAGCTTGTGTGTTCACGCAGTGGAATATTACTCGGCAGTGAAAAAGAAACAGACTGTTGACACCTAGAAATGTGTGGGTGAACCTTAACAACAGTATGCTGAGCAAGTGAACTCAGACGTATGTCAGATCTGGAGAGAAGTTATTCAAGAGGATGTTGCAAAGGGGTGGTGGCTAGTGCCGCAGGGAGACCGTTCTGACCCTGAGATCAGCGAGGGTGTCAAAGGGTAGGCATGCAAGATTCTTCCTGATGGGGAGGGGTGAACAAAGCCAGAAGGAAGCTGGTGGGGGGGGGGAAGTGTGGTGAAGGGGAGTGGCCGGAGAGCAGAGTGAGAATGTTTTACCCTGAAGCCAGCCTGTGTTTAGGAGAGGCAATGTAGTTCAGGCGATATTTCTGGGAGGGGCTGTCTGCTGGCTCAGGCTGACCGGGGTGGACAGAGTTCACATTCCCCGGGAGGGAGAGACTTTAAAAAAAAATTTTTTTTAACATTTTTATTTATTATTGAGAGACAGAGAGAGAGAGAGACAGAGCATGAGCAGGGGAGGAGCAAGAGGGGGGAGACACAGAATCTGAAGGAGGCTCCAGGCTCTTAGCTGTCAGCACAGAGCCCGACGCGGGGCTTCAACTCACAAACTTCGAGACCATGACCTGAGCCGAAGTCAGACACTTAACCGACTGAGCCACCCAGGTGCGCCAAGGAGAGACTCTTAACCCAAGTTTGATTAGCAAGCATTTTGTTCTGATCCATTAGTGGGACCAAGCAGTCCGGCTAATCATTTAAAAAAGAAAAGGGCATTTGCAGGGTCTGTGTCTGGCCCTGTCTTACATAAACAAAGGGGCATCTCTGAGTCTTATTAAGTCATTTGAGGAGGGGTGTTCTTTGCAGGATGCTGTTGCCCAGAATACGGAAGGGCAGGAAGTTCCCCGAATCCCTGCTGTTTTCCAGGAGCCCGGGGCTTGGGTTAAATTCCACCTGGTTTTCTTAAAAAGTATCATTCCATTTACACAACATTCTAAAAAAGGCAAAATGGGGGCGCCTGCCTGAGTCAGTCGGTTAAGTGTCTGACTCTTGATTTCAGCTTAGGTCATGATCTCACGGTTCATCAGATTGAGCCCCACATCAGGCTCTGCGCCTACAGCGTGGAACCTACTTGGGATTCTCACTCTCTCTCTCTCTCTCTGCCCCTCCCCTGCTCATGCACGTGTGAGCTCTCTCTCCTTTCTCAAAATAAATAACTAAAAAAATAAAAAGGCAAAACTAAGGTATAGTGGTAGAACACACATGGGCAGCTGCCTGGGGCAGTGGTGAGGTGAAGGCTGGCCGTAAAGCAACACGAGGGAAGTTCTGGAGGTGACAGAAATGTTCGGGATCTTGGCTGTGGTGATGGTTGCATTGTGTATCCATTTCCGGAAATTCATGGAACTGTGCACTTGACATGCACTTACGTTTTGAAAAATGTAAGGTGGTTGGCTCACAGTGGTCATGAGCTCTGGAACAGGCTTGAACACCAAATCCGTCCCTTGAGCTGCGACAATTGCTTATCCTCCTTAAGCACAATTTTCTCCACTGGTGCCCACCTCCTGCGAGTGCTCAGAGCGTCAAAGCCACACACCTAGCAGGAACTCTATCATATTAGCCATTATTCTGCATCAACTGTGACTCCATTTTCCTTCCTCGGTGTCTCCCGGACTGGGTGACATCTTGGAGAGAAAATGGAATCTCACGGCACCATATCCAGGCCGCACGTCCCTTAGGTTCAGTATCTTCATATGTTAAATCTCTGCTCAGCTATGTTACAGTGTCTCATGAAAATGAAACAGGAAAATGGATGGGGAAGCGTTCATAAGCTAAAGCAGTTATTGTTAAGTGCTAACGAGCTAATAAATGGCAACGATCATGAGTTTTCTTTTTCTTCATTACGCCTCTGTCTTTTCTGATTTCTTTTTCATAAAGAAGATGGATTATCCTTATAAGCAGGAGAAAATTATGATTTCCATCCAGAAAAAGATGCTGTAGGCCTGGAATAAGTACTTAAATATTTATTTGAAGAAGGATCTATGAAGAGGAGATTATATAATTTATCTTCTAGGGTCACTTTTGAAACAGGGTGCTGTCACTAATGATGCCACACAGTGGAGATGCTGGACAGCTCCTTGTCTGGGTGACCTGAGTGAACATCCCCAATGAGTAGCAGTGGTCATTCTGTGCCTCTAGATGTGACCCCCCGAGAGGGACAAATCACAACCATGTAGAATTCTAGCTGGGGATGCACTACCTGAATCTGACCATGAGGACATCAAAGAGACCCACTTTGCGCAATTCATTAAAAAACAAATGACCTACATTCTCCCTAGATTTTTTAGAGGTCATCCCTAAAAAACAAATGACAAATGACCTACGTCATGTTGGAGAGAGAGGCCAAGGAAGTGTCCCAAGTGAAAAAGTCTAGAGATGTGACAAATAAATGAATGCAGGATCCCAGACTGGGTCCAGTGCCAGAGGGAAAATTGCATGTGGCATTTTTAGGTGAGTGATCACATTGAAATATGGTCTGAATTTAAAGAAAAGTATTTTACCAACGTTAATTCTCCCAAACCAATAGCTAACCTGTGCTTTTTTCAAAAGAGAATATCCTTATTCATAGGAAATCACACTGAAATATTACTAGGCAAAGAGGCATGATGTACGACATCTATTCTCAAAAGATCCAGAGAAAATAAATTGTGTGTACAAAGAATGTACACACAATGCCTGTGTGTGTACAAAGTCATTTATGGAAACTTTGAGAGAACATGATAAAGCAAATATGGCCAAATATTAAGAATGGATGAATCTGAGTAAAGGCCCCGGGGAGGACTCTGAAATGGCAAGAATACTTGTGAATATGTTTGTAAATTTAAAATTATTGTAAAATGAAGGTTTTATTTTTATTTAAAAATTTTTTTAATGTTTATTTATTTTTGAGACAGAGAAAGACGGAGTGCGAACAAGGGAGAGGCAGAGAGAGAGAGAGAGACACACAGAATCTGAAACAGGCTCCAGGCTCTGAGCTGTCAGCACAGAACCCGATGTGGGGCTCGAACCCATGAACCATGAGATCATGACCCGAGACAAAGTCGGATGCTGACTGACTGAGCCACCCAGGTGCCCCTGAAATAAAGGTTTTAGAAGGTTCAGGAAAGTGCTGCGTGGTGCTGAGTAAATGAAAGCCCCCACGACAGAGCGTCAGGCTATTGTAAAGCCTGGATGGAAAAAAGCTGCTGCGAGGATGAGCTGGGGACAGAGAAGCTGACCGTGGTTTGGAGGGACAAGGGGAAAATGAGGACACACATTTCCCTTTTGTTGCTGTAATTTGCACTTGTGCCTTCCCTGGAGCTCCAGCACGGGGGGACGGACGGGAGATACAGGGGCGGTCGGTGCTGCTAAATCTGGCTCTTCTTGTAACGGAGCTCTCTGGAAGACTGAGACTGTCCAGTAAGGGGTCACCGCCTCCCCAGACATAAGTACTTCATGCATTATAATACCACATGAGGAGTCCAAGTGATTACTACAGTGGAAGGCATTCTGGAACAGTCTTTCCAGAATCAGGCTGAGCACGGAGACACGGGGAAACATGGCATGCTTAAAGGATCTGAAGAGGTGCTGGGCATCGAGGTGGCAATTAGGACAATGAGCTGAACTGAAGGTGACAATCCAGTGTGGTTCTCTTCCTGGAACGGTACATGCAAGAAGCCAAAAGGAGGTGCCGACTCCCCGGCATTCTGTTCCTCTATGGAACAGCCGCAGGTAAGGGTCAGGTGCGTGGGGACAATAGTCTCACTGCTGAGGAGCTCCAAAGTACGGGCTGCTGCCTCTTTATGGAGGCAGGGGCCAGAGGGCGGGACATGGGGAAGGCTAGGCGCTGAGAGGTACTCAGTTGGGGTAGACAAAAGTTCCTTAGCGGAGGACCCCCCTCGAGCAGGTCTTGGCGGAGACTCTGGGCCAGGAACGCAGACGTCTGATGAGCAATGGCCAAGTTGGCAGGGCTCTGGCCTTGACTGCAGCGCCCTCCCGAAAACCACAAGGCACGGGTGTGCCCCAAGTGAGGTGTGAGGCCGACCAGCCGACGCCTTGCGTCAGTCAGTTTCTTCAGAGAAACAGAATCAACGGGACTTCTGAGAAGTCCAAGGTTTGCAGCTGGCAGGCTGGAGACCCGGAAACCCATGGCATTGTTTCAGGCTAAGTTGGAGTCCAAAGGCAGGAGAAGACCAGTGTCTTAGTGGGGAGATAGGCAGAGAGCTAGCGTTGGGCATGGAAGGTCACACACGGGATTTTTTTTTTTTTAATTTGAGTAAAGTTGACACACAATGTCATTAGTTTCAGGTGCACAACACAGTGATTCAACAACGCTCCAGGGGATGCCATGCTCGCCACAAGTGTAGCTACCCTCTGTCACTGTACCGCGCTGCTACAATACCATCAGATGGCCACAGACACGTGAAAAGATGTTCCACATCACTCGTCATCAGGGAAATGCAAACCCAAACCACGGTGAGATACCAGCTCACACCTGTCAGAATGGCTAAAACCAAAAAGACAAGAAATAACAAGTGTTGGCGAGGATGTGGAGAGAAAGGAACCCCTGTGCACCGTTGGTGGGGATGCGACCTGGGTGTAGCCACCGTGGAAAACAGTATGGAGGTCCCTCAAAAAATTAAAAATGGACTCCGTGCATTCTTTGAGGAAGAAAACCTGAGTCAGGTTGGAGACCGCTCTCCTTCAGGTGGTGCTGGGTTGCGCTTTCTCTTTGGAGGAGTCCAGTAAGGATCTTGGGGACCACGGTTGGAACGCACAGCCCAGGCTGTCTCCGCCCATGAAAGCAGGCCGTGCGGGTGGCAGACTCAAGCGCCTTGTAGGTGCTCCGCATGCTGGTGGCTGTGTGAGTGTCTCCTGGCCTTCTGCAGGACACAGCTTGTTGTGACACTTCAGGAAACTCAGAGTCAGGAGTGCGCTTCTTGAGGCTGCCCTGTGCCACCGTTTATAGCCCATGGGGTGGGGGGACCGTCACCTGCTGCCGTGAATTGGCACCCTCGGGGAGACGGTTCTGAAGCTCCTGGATCGGTGCAGGTGGATGGGGAAAGTCACAGCTCGGTGAAACAGAGATGGACTCCCATTTATTTTCCGGGCATGAGTTAAATCCATTCACTTTTAAATTGATAAGGGCGGTGGGCACAATCTGCAGCAGATCGTGGCCCAGTCATTGCTTTCAAGAGCAGGAAGGATATCCGTGGGTCAAGCTGAAAAGACAGCACAGAGGATACGGAGACCCACATGGCGAGGTCAACGTGGGGCCATCGACCCCTCAGCTGTTTTGGAACCTCAGGCAAAGAATTGAGACTACATCCCAGGTTTCCTTCCCGTAATCTGGTGATTTTCATAGTACCCTTTTCACAAGGTGGCTGTGACGACTGAATGAGATGATACTTATAAAAGCATGAGACCCACTGCGAGTGCTCAGGGGGCGCTCGCTGTAAATGCATGTGTATTCACACATGCACATAATATATTACACCTGCCTGCAAATATGCAGCGTATTACTTAGTGAATATACATGTGTAGACATATATATACAATGGCGAAGTATATTTGTCGTCAGAGGAGGATGGATCTATTCCGTGTGGTAGACAACAGTGATTGTTTGGCCAAGCTTTCAAAGGAATGATACATTGAAAAGTGCCTTTTGTTTAGCTGTGGAAATGGAGTCGTTTTCCTTCCCAAAAGACATACTCACCAAGGATAGAAGGATAGAAGTCTCTGTTAAGCTTCCTCACTGTGGGGTTAAAAATGGGCACTTATCTGAGGTCCGGAAGTGAGAAGTGGAAGGTGGTCACGGTTTAAGTTGCTGACATTGTGCACATACACACAGGCATGGGGATCCTGTACCATGTTATGTGGGACCAGGGCCATGTTCTTGTCAAGGCCTTCTCTTTCTCTTCTTTCCTTCATTCTTTTCTCTTTCTCTCCTTTCCGTTCTTCATATTTTCCTCTTTGCCCTTTGCCCTGCTCTCTTGTCTGCCTCCTGGCTCCCCGGCATCTACATTTATTCATCTGAGAGTCTAAAAAAGGTAGGAAGAAAGCTCGTATGTAACCTCAAAGTTCTTTCCTGCTAGGAACATCAGCCTTTGTTCAAAAATGGCCATGAAACCTGGATCACGGGAAACACAGAAGGACTTGGAAAAGTGGGTTTCTACTTGACCTGTTGCTGGAGAGTCTTGAGATCACCCTCAGCAGTGAACAGCTAAAAGTGGAAGGAAGCGTCAGCAGGGAGGCACAGGGGCTGCCTCTGAGAGAATTTCTAGCATGTTCTCCAGCCACAGCCACTATCAGAACACTACGACTTGACTCTCTGCTGGAAGGTCTTCCCCGCACTGGGACCCCACCAGTGAGCTCCCAGGAGTGTGCTCCCACCTGTCTGGGTGTGCAGGAGACCTCTGGGCAGAGATTTCCACTCATGGTGGATTTACAGAGAATCTGGTCACAGAGGATAAGAAATAGAGCCTATTATAAGTGGATACTATCGAAACTGGAGATTTTGTTGTTTTGTGGAAACTTTGCAAATCTTACATATACAGTTTCATGAGCACGGCAATGCAGTGAAATGGTGGACCCACATGCGATCTGTTTTCCAGGACAAATTCAATATAAGATGTATGTAAATAAATCAGTAGATTGATTTGGAGAAAATATTCCACATATTAATTAAAAAATCCCATGGAGAGGTGCTCAGTTGGTTGAGTCCAGCTCTTGATTTTGGCTCAGGTCATGATCTCATGGTTTGTGAGTTTGAGCCCCATGCTGGGCTCTGCGTTGATATCTCTCTCCCTCTCCCTCCCTGTCCCTCCCCCCACAAAAGAAATAAATAAGCTTAAAAAAAAACACCCATGGATATGAAGATGGATTGTAGGAAGAAAGCAGAAGTGAGGGAGGCACGTAGGGTGCTTTGAATTCTAGTAACTCCTATTTTGCTCGTAAAAGAGAATGGATTTTTATTTTCTTCTGTTAATATTATTCTTTCATATTAGTCTCAAACACTGGTGACAGAGGTAAGTTTGATGGATTTTACTATAGTATAGGCAATAAAAATCCAAACACCTTAGTCTTCCTATTTACTTAATTGCCACCCATTTATCTTCACAGCTAAAGAACTCATTTTGGAGTTGACAGAGTATGACACTTAGTTCAAAATGATTCCTTAAGTGTCCAGAATTCTCATCACTGCAGCATAAAACTGTGTGATGCCTATTATTCAAATTGATGTGATGCCAGGAAACTGGCTATTCTGCGGAACATAAGTCTGTGTTGAACGTCTTCATCTGAATGCCATTCGGTTTTGAAACGCGGTTGTACTCACGTCAAATGCTGATGTTGGGGAACATGTTTGAAGCGTAACAGCCATCTTTTTCTTGAAAGTGCTGTGTTTCTCCCGTTGTTTTTGCTTAAGTGTGTTCCAGAGTCCTGCCTGAAATGTTTGGTTTCCTGAGGGTCCACCATGAAACCGGCTTTTTGTCTTCCTCCCACATTTCCTGAGCACAAAGTAGCTGATCAGTTAGTACTTTATTGAATGACCGTGACAGGAATATCCAGATCTCACTGTGCTATAGGTGACTTCTCAGACACTGAACATCTGAGCAGGAGATAAGTCATTCATAGCCAGAAGCTGGGAGGACATCATGGCTTTCCACATCATTGTCCTTAACGTGGATGGCACCTGAGTGTCCTGGGGGACCCTTGGGACTGGGTTGGACAAGAGGGTCAAGTCTAAATAGCTGGGCTGGAAACAGTTCTAACAGCTCTGTGTTAAGCTCTTTACATTTCAATCTTATTTGATGCTCACAAAAACCCTATGAGGTAGATTCTGCTGTTGTAAGAAGAAGACCTCAGGCAAACCAGAGATTGGACCCAGATGGTGCACAGGGCTGGCAGGATCCGGGGAGAGTCTGGGGAAACCAGGCAGAAGGGGGTGGTGCACTAACTTGGATCTAGAGTATTCAGGTTCATGAACCAAAGGATCAGAGAGCTGTCTGGGAGCAGCGTGGGTGAGAAGGGGCCCTAGGGGCCGGTTCTGAGCCCAGGGCTGACCGGTCCACAATGGGTGGCATCAAAGGACGGAGTAGGGGCCTGCTTCCAATGGTATACTTGACCAATACAAGGGGACATGGTGAGATCAGCAGGCCATTAGCTCACCTGGGGGGTGGCCAGGATTCACAGGGCCAGGCACACACCCTTTGGTTCTAGAAACAACAGAACTTCCCAGTCCTGCTCCACAATTCTGAAGGGAGCCATCCTGGGACTGCAGCTGAGCCATCTGCCCAGCCCCTGGGCTCCACTCCCCCCTGGGGGGTTGGTGAACTAACAGACACTGGTTTTTGCACCACTTTGCCTTCTCAGTGTGTGACTGCAAAGCCATGAGCCAATGTCCTCAGCATTTGTTGTGTAGTTTTTTTGTCTTTTGTTTTCTTGTTTTTTTTTGTATTGTTTTGTTTTTGTTTTTTGAGAGACAGAGCACATGCACATGTGCATAGAGCAGGGAAGGGGCTGAGGAAGAGAGAGAGAGAGAGAGAGAGAGAGAGAGAATCCTAAGCAGGCTCCGTGCTATCAGCGCAGAGCGCGATGTGGGGCTCAGTCCCACGAACCGTGTGAGATTGTGATGTGAGCCAAAGTCAAGAGTCAGATGCTTCACCGACCGAGCCACCCAGCTGCCTCTGACTTTTGTTTTCTGTTTAGTTTTTTTGGCGTTCAGAGATAGCTAAAACTTTGCAGGAGCAACTATGCTATTCGTATTGCCTGCCGGTGTTGAGCTAAATCTTTGCTGATCAAACAGTTACACTTCTAAATATCACAGGTTTGTGGAGCTTGTTTTAGCTTCTGGGCTGTCTAGGGAGGGGATGACAAGTTGGTAGCAGGACACTCGCTGTTCAGCTGGGTGACATTGCTAAATGCTGATGTTACCACAACTCAACCTCAAAGTCTTTCTCGGTAGAGCAGCCACTTTTGTGGATTACAGTCACCTGCCATTCTCCTGGACCCTGTGAGACCGTCTGAGTAGCCAGGAATTAAACTTATAAGAATGGTGGCTTGCAATGGCTTCTCGGACTGTAGCATTCCAACAATCAATTGTCACTCAATCGGTAGGTACTTTATCATTGATGTTGGGCTTCGTTTGTTGAATCATCCTGATGATTGTACCTCTACTTAGGACATCCTCTGCCTCTGTGCCTGTGTCCTCACCCCAAGCAGAGATGATTGAAAATCAACGACGATACTATTTTTACAGCACTTCTGTGCCAGTCGTCTGCCAAATTTTCTCATTTATTCTCTACAGCGATGTGGCAAGGTAGGCGCGAGTATTACCCTCATGGAAGAGATGGGGAAAATGAGGCTCAGAGAGGCAGAACAACTCGCCTAGAGTCACACAGTAGATGGTAAAGGCAGGACCGGAACCCCGGTCCACCTGACTCTAGTGTGCATGATTCTGTGATTTGTTCTATGTTCGAACACCCAGCGTGTCTGAAAGGCTCATTCATCGCTTGTGCTACGGGAGGAGACTGGGTAATGAACACCGTCATGCATGTGACCAGTCTGCGAGGGTGACCTGTTCTCTGAGAGTCTTCCTGCAAGAAAGGTGTCCTGAGGATGTTCCAGAACTCACCTGAGGGCTGGGTTAGAACCAGGATGAAGAGAACCGACTGGAACAGGAGGCCGATCTAACAGGTGGGTTCTGTGTGACGGAGGTGGGGGAGCAGCAGAAACAGCATTGGGAACCCTGGGACCCCAGGCTGCTATTTTCTGAGGCACGCTCACTTTGCTGCATTTTGTGGCAAAGGAACATTGTTTTGGTTTATTTAGGTGGGGAAGGAGTGGCTATGAGGGGGATTAAGAAATTTAAGACTAAGGCTCTTGGGCGGCTCAGTCAGTTAAGCGTCCTGAGACATCAGCTCAGGTCATGATCTTGTGGTTCATGGGTTTGAGTCCCTTATTGGGCTCTGTGCTGTCAGCGTAAAGCCCACTTCGGATCCTCTGTCCCCCTCTCTCTCTGCCCCTCCCCTGTGTGCAAGTGTGCTCTCTCTCGTTCTGTCTCTCTTTCCTCTCAAAAATAAATAAACGATAACAAAAAAGAAATTTAAGGCTAGATTCATTTTGGGCTGGATTTTGGAATTCAGGAGGTTAACAGAATCTGAATTTAGGGAAGATTGTCTTCTCCTGGCTTGAAACGTTATGTTGTTGTTGTTGCATGTATGAGTATTAAAAAAAAACAAAACAGTGTGAAGTTGCTAGTGTTAATATTCATAATAAAAGTTAATGTCTGAGAGGCTCTAATGGTCTGGGCTCTCTTTTCTTCTTTTTTATTATTAACATCATTTCAGCACCCACAGAGAAATGATTAGACTCAGGCCTCCTGTGCCATCGCGAGGGGAATAGGAATTAATGCCGTTCCCTTTTGGTTGTAAATCCAGCTTTTAAAAACAGAACATCGGCAACACTCTGCCCATAAACAATGGCAAACACTGATCACCGCCTCAGCCAAAAAAAAAAAAAAAAAAAAAATATTAATGAGACTGTGTCCTGGCCATTGGTGCAAATGCTGCAGGCTTCGGGCAGAATTACTATTAATGGTTGAATTGTAAACTTGGGTTAGAAACAAATACGTTTATTCAAAACCTCATTGCAGAGATTATGAGGGACATTCTTCATTTTCCTTAAGCCATGTAGACCCCTCTATAGGGGACTCCGGGCCCCCACCGTATGTCCCCGTTCGAGAATGGCCGGTGCCTGATCTGCGGGTGTCCACTGGGGGCAGAGGAGCTGGCTTGAGCACAGGACTGGTAGAATTTTTTGAGAGAAACAGTTATAAGAGCTTCCTGCTCTACCGACTGAGCTAGCCAGGCGGGGAGAAATGAGTGTTAATCTACGTTTAATTCTGCTGTGCACCCTGAACTTGGAGAAGGCCTTCAATGTGAGTTAGTCTGGGAGCATGTGCTATCCTCCACAGTGAGCCCTTTGTACCCATGATGTCTGCTAAGGTGTAGCTCGGGGACCTGAAACTAGTGCTTTCGCGCTAAAAATTAGGGGTGACACACTTCTTCTGGGCTGGACCTGGTGATTTTTAATTCTAAGGTTTTTAACACACCTTGGTGGGATTTCCAGGACACCAGGAATCCTAGCAGCCCTGAGAATATTCTCTATTCCAAATGGTATGACATGCCAATCAGAGGCTACATCTCTGCCCAAGAGATGGTTTTCCCAAGCATACGAGTGGCTGTGGGTGGCCCTCCCGCAATTTTGGGAAAATGGATGTAGATGGCTTTGCCTATCTACTGAGATGTCCTGATTCTGTTGTTGACCTCCCTTTGGGCTACGGCACTGAACTTGACTCTGTAACTCCATTTCCTCCCTCGAGCTGGTTCCACTGCAGAGCCTTCTGTCTTCCAGGGGATGCACTTTAGTAATAAGGGACGATTCAGCCCTTTCTTTGTTAAGCAGCACTGAAGCATTGTGTGCTTTGTGTGTTAGCGGCGTGTGCAAACTCTCTTCAGAAGAACGGACTCACATTTTCAGGGTCATTTAAGTACAACCTTGACAGTTTGCTGGTTATAGCAGTTCCCCCAAAGAGAGAGGAGGACAAGCTCTAATTGTGCAGCAAAGATTCGGGAGCTTTGGACTCTAAAGGGAATTTGAGCAAGGATCTCCTGGTCCATCAAGCCACATCATGTATCGTCAGGGCCCTCTGAGAAGCACGTGGTGGGATGGGATTAAATAGGCATTTATTAGGGGAAGCTACCATGTGAGGAAATCAGGGAAGGCTGGACGACGCTTCTTGGACTGTCATGTTCCTAGTCTCTGGAAGGTTCTGCGAGGCTGTTGGGACACACTGTGACCTCAGGAGCAAGCCAGGCTGGGAGCAGCCCAGGGATGCCGTGCAAACATGGTGATGATGGATCTCAGCTCAATACCTAGGACTTGGTCAGTTACAGTCCCAGCAGTAGAGGTGAGTGGGCACCTTGAGGGGTTGCAAATGTGCACTCCTTGGACCTTTCATCTCCTTAACTTAAAATAGAGAATTTTCTTTTATTAAATACCTCTTTTGTTCCAGATGCTGGACATGTCCCAGAGTCACAAAGGGCTGCCAGAGGGAAACAGAGGCGTGGGCCATGTGCCCCACAGCTGAGGTGTTCCCCCCACCAACCTCCCACTACAGACCAGGATTTTATAGGCTTGCTAGCATGTAGGTGGCAGAGCCAGAGTTAGGTTCACAGATAGCAAAGCTTCCTGGCCTGGTAATGTCCCTTGTCCCACCGCTATTGGTCATCACAGATTATGGTGGGACACCGGCTATTTGCAGCTCCCATCACTCAGAGATGGCTTATATCCTTATTACCTCCTCTCCAGAATGTTGTTCTTACCCTTCCTTGACACCACACAATTCAGGAATCTTCTCCCGTATTCTTCTGCTCAGTGTGTGACAGGAGGGAGCAGCCACTCACACCTTTGCTTAGTTGGAAGTGAGGTCCTTAGCTGTCCTTTTGGCTTTGTGCAATAGAGTTTTCAGTGCCCCTCTGTCTTCTCTGTTCAGCGAGGGTCTCACTCTTCTTGGGAGACAATGCCACGTGTGTGGGGCCAGAGCCAGCCTGCCTATCTGCCTCTGAGCTGCTTTGCACCTGCTGACTGCCTGACTTAGGGCACATTGTCCAAGCGCTCTGTGCCTCAGCCTTTATTTGTAAATGGGGACAGAACCTGTGCATCAGGACGATGCTGTCCTGGCCCCTTCCAGTCCACAGAGCCATCCAGGTGAAGGAGCTGGTTCTCCAGAACTTCTTGTATCTTTTCCAGCCTTTTCCATGGCTCTACCCTCTTTCTCATTCTCTCACAGCCTGAGTCTTTCCAAGGAACGAATAGAACAACGAAGAGATGATAGAACACAAGGAACCATTAGGAGTCATCCAGAACAAGATCCACCGATGACCATTTGGGCTGAGCATTCCCCACCGCCTGCATTTTCTCCATTCCTGGCAGCATCACTCAGTCACTCCCTTGCTCTCCCCATTTCTCACTCCATCATGGGCCCGAATAGGACAAAACAAACCGTGGGCCACTTCCAGCTATGCTCTGGGCATGGCCTTAGAATTAATTCCTCCCAATACAGTGCTTGAAGGAGTTTGAACTTATTGGTCAGAGCTGATTTGGGGGATAAGGTACACTTGCTGTCCTGACTTTGGTACAGAACCCTTGGGCCATCGATGAGGTTCCAGGGAGGTGAGATGCTTGCACACAGCCACACAGCTGGGTCAGGAAGAACTTAATTCTGCAATTTAAGTCCACTGCTTCCCCCATAGTATTAAGCTTTCTCTCATGTAACAATGTACTGGTATTTTCACAATGGCTCTGGGAAGTAAATGTGTTGACCTCAAGGAGTACCTGTGATTTTAAGCATCCAAGTGGAGGCAAGGACAGGGATCTCAGTCCACCAATGAGGGCTCCCATCCCTCACCCTCAGGACCTGTCCATACATTCATCTGAGTCAGTTCTTAGGAGGAGCACCTTTCATTCCATGGTTACATGGAAGGATTCCTATGGCCCACCAGAGAGGTGGGCCATTTTCCATCAGGACATGCTTTTTACAGAATTGAGATCAACACAGGAAAATCTACTTGAACACTGGTGGCTAATTTTATGTGTTAACTTGACTGGACCATGGGAGGCCCAGACAGCTGGTTCGAAATTACTTCTGGGTGTGTCTGTGAGGGTGTTTCTGGAAGAGGGGATCACTGAATGGGCAGACAGAGTAAAGCAGATTGTCTACCTCAGTGCAAGTGGGCCTCGTCTATTCTACCGTGGGCCCAAATAGAACAAAAAAGCAGAGAAGGAGGAACTCTTCTCTCTGTCTGACTGCTGAGCTGAAGCATCTTCTTCCCCTTTCCCCTTGGACTTGGACCAGGACTTACACTATCAGCTGCCCTGGGTCTCAGAACCTTGGTGCTTGGACTAGAACTACGCCACCAGCTTTCCTGGGCTTCTAGTTTGCAGATGGCTGAACTCCCAGCTAATTTGTTTTTCTGTTTTGATGCCAAAACCAATATCCAATAAAAAATTCCATCATGGACATCTCAAAACAAGCTTTCCTTCAGTTTTCTGGGGTGGTTTCTCTGGGCAGAGAATTTATATCTAGAGTAGGCAGCAACTTTTGTGACTTCATTTCAGGGGCATGATACATCGCTCCAGACTAAAATCTTTACTTATCTTATTAAACTTTATCAAATCCTTGAAATCGATCTCAGGTTTTATTGGACTGCTTTTCGTAATGATGGATTAGAATCATGCTATCCTTTCCTACCTACTCTATAATCCCTAAAAGACTCATAGCAGAGAGGTTAAGACTGAACAGGGATGCCGCAAGCCAAGGTAAGATCATGCCTATGCTTCTGTGGAAGTTGAGAGAAACACGCAGGCCCTTTCTAATGTGGATTGGAGGCAGGTAGAGTCTCAGGGATACCTGAAGGCTGGTTTGTGGGGGTATGACTGTGGTGGTCACCAGTGAGGTTCACTCCATCCCTTCTCCTTTCTCCAAATATTTGAGCAGTAACAATGTATGAGAGAGACAACAGATTTAATACACGGAAAAGTGTACCGCTAAGGAAATGGAATTCATAGAATAATCAAGATGTATAATTGATTCATCAGAGAAGTAAGAGTTTTTAGAAAGAACTAATTAGATATCTCAGGAATGGTTGTCAGACTTAGGCAGTGATATTCTTAAAAAAAATTTTTTTAACGTTTATTTATTTTTGAGAGAGAGAGACACACAGAGTGTGAGTAGGGGAGGGGCGGTGAGAGGAGGACACAGAATCCAAAGCAGGCTCCAGGCTCTGAGCTGTCAGTACAGAACCCAGTGTGGGGCTTGAACTCATGGACTGTGAGATCATGACCTGAGCCGAAGTAAGATACTTAACCAACAGAGCCACCCAGGTGCCCCTGGTTTCTTGAAACCTAGTAGGTGAAGGGAGGTGGGTTACGAAGTAGACTGGGAAGACGGATAAGGGCCCAGGTCATACAGGGCTTTGTGAGGTGAGAGTGCCATTCTATGCAGTTGTTATTACTCTAAATATTTTCAGTGCACATCAATCGGAAACTGATATTGTGATAAATCCTAGCTTTGTGGAGGTAAACCTCACCTTCATTAGCCACAGAGGACTTGATGGGACACATTGTAAGATTGATAATGGTCAGAATAAAGTCTCATTAGTATTCATTTTTTTGGCTGAGGTGATGATCTCATAGTATTTGGGGTTGTTTACAGGCAGAGTGTTGCTGATGTTCTGTTTTTAAAAGCTGGCATTTACAATGCCATAGGAATGGCATTAATTCCTATTCCCCTAGCAATGGCACAGGAGGCCTGAGTCTAATCATTTCTCTGTGGGTGCTGAACTGATGTTAATAATAAAAAAGAAGAAAAGAGAGCCCAGACCATTAGAGCCTCTCAGACATTAACTTTTATTATGAATATTAACACTAGCACCTTCACACTGTTTTTTAATACTCATACATGCAACAACAACAACAATGACAACAACAACAATGTATTTTGATCCAGGAGAAGACAATCTTTCCTAAATTCAGATTCTGTTAACCTCCTGAATTCCAAAATCCAGCCCAAAATGAATCTAGCCTTAAATTTATTTCTTTAATTTTTGTTTATTTTTGAGAGAGAGAAAGAGAGAGAGCACTTGGACATGGGGGAAGGACATAGAAAGAGGGGGACAGAAGATCTGAAGTGGGCTCTGCGCTGACAGCAGAGAGCCCAATGTGGGGCACAAACTCACAAACCATGACCTGAGCTGAGGTTAGATGCTTAACTGACTGAACCATCCAGGCACCCTAAAACTGTTAGACTTTTTAATAGATAGCATCAAACAACTCTTTACTCTCCGCAACTTTATGAAACCCTCCCTTTGAAAACTTCTGTTTGCTGGGCCCACCAATCTTGATAAGATGACCATTTGCCTTGTCTTAATTAACATTCCCCTGCTTTGAAAGATATCTCTTAAACAAGAAGATATCTCTTAAAGCCCTAAACCTCATCAGTATCCTTGACCTTGTCCTCTCCTCTACTGAGTTCTACTCAGACTCCATTGTGATGTTGGAAAGTATAAACTCAGTCTTGTCTTGTTAGCAGATTGTTTTGGTGGTATTTTTTTGGGGGGGGGTCGGATTCAACAGGTACAAAGTAAAACTCTTTGTGTGGTTACCCTACATGAATAGGTTGGACATTGCCTCCACAATGTGGTTTAGATGTTGAGACTAATGAGGCCATATTCCAAGAGAGTATGAAGAGTTTATTACTCATATAGTGAGGCTTTCTGGGAGCATGGGACGGGCTCCTACAGGTCTGATAATGGATTGAGAGAGCAGACAGAATTTTTAGGGCATTTATGGTGGGAGGGGCTGAGGTGAGGGTACCTGTACATGGGCTAGAGCTTGAAGGGTTTGCACTTCCCATTGGTGTTAATGATAGGAGTTCTTGGACTTCTTTAGCCACCCAGATGTGGGCGAAGGGGAAGAGGGTGTGGTGGGGCCTGAAAGCTGTCAGTCGTCGGACTCTAAACATGGAGTCAGACTCTGCATTGCACCACTATTCATCCCCTCCCCCCTTCCCCTCTCGATCCCCTTCAGCATCTAAACAATCCCATGAATAGTCTACCCACACATGTGAAGGGTAGTGAAGGAATACAATACATTGAAAGTTGTTATACTCAATGTTCATAAGAAATCAGGAGGAATATTAGTACACAGTACCAACTTTAGAAACAAAACACTAAACTATGCTGTGGTGGATTGACCTAAGGTGAACCCCAGTGACCTACCTTCTGCTATTCATGCTCTTTATATAATCCCCTCCCCTTGAGTAGAAGCAGACCCCACAGCTTCTGGAATATGGCAAAGGCCAATGTATTTTTCAGAAGCAATCAGGAACCCAAAGAAGTTGATTATGAGTTAATCAAAAGGGAAATTATTGTTGGTGGACCTGACGGTCAGTGAAAACCTTGAAAAAAGGGATGAGGCCTTTCTGATGGAAAGGGAGAGTCTCCTTGCTGGCTTTAAAGAGGTAAGGTGCCATTTGTGAGAGTCCATGGAAAAGGCCATGTGGCTGGGAGCTTTTGGAGGCCTCTAGGCACTGAGCTTAGCCTTTGGCTGATATTCATTAAGGAATTGGGGAGCTCAGTCATACAACCACCAGGAGATATATTTTGCCAACAGCATGTGTGAACTTGGGAGTGAGTGAATTCTTCCCAGTCAAACCTCCAGATGAGAATGCAGTCCAGCCACCATCTTGATTTCAGCCTGGTGAGGCTATGAGCAGAGGACCCGGCTAAGCTGTGCCTGAAATTCTGATCCACCAAAACTGTGAGATAGTAAATGTGAGTTGATTAAAGCCATGAAGTTTGTGGCCATTTGTTACATAGTAATAAATAACTGATGCATACATATTAAAGTAATAGTTTATTCTCTCAAGGTAAAGAATGGAAACATCGCCTTAAATTGCCTTAAAAACATATGAACAAAAGCAGTTAGTGTATTTGGTATATTTAAGTGTATTTACCAGCATGGTCTTATTATACAAAAATGGATTGGCCACTTTTTAAGTACCTTCTATATTTCACTCTCTAAGGAATACTGTCTTTCCTGACCAGGTTTTCCCTTGCTGTCAAGTCCTCATTACCTTGAGTGCAAAGTAGGCAGGCAGCCAGGAGCGTCTGGCCTTCTGACTCAGTTCACAGATGCCACAAATGTTACCTACCTGTGATGGGAAGACTTTAATTACACAATGACTATTGGATCCATTCCAGTCTTACAACCTTCTAAATCATTTGCATCAGACCATAACCCCTAAATATCATTTCCAGATATACGGCACCATAAAACATAACCTAAATTAACTTGGCCAACAGCTTCATACCCTGTAGCTGAATGTTTGCTAGCTAATATTTGCACAACTCATTACTACCGTTTTGTGGGTTTGGACAATGTATCGCTAATATCTCCTTGTGATTAGCGGTTTATTTAGATGCCATCTTTTCTCTGTCATCTGGCACAACTCCTCAGTCAGGGGTTTGGGGCAGTTCTTTACTACATAGCTGTTTATGGGGTGGATGACCTACTTGCCTGTGGCTGCCTTCCGGGTTGCCTAAAGCAATGACTATGTATTCTGGAATAAGTCATAGCTAATAGTTTTTCTTTCTTATAAGACTCTACCTGCTTGGGAAAATAGTAAGCTCTTTCTCTTTCTTTCTTTTTCTTTTTTCTTTTTTTAGTTTGCAAGGGCAGCACCTCCCCCCACATTATCAATCAGCCCAGCACTATTGTGTATTGTGATACATACTACATGAAAACATAGCTTAAAGCTTCTTTTGCCTTTTCAAAATTATATCTATACTTACTCCCATTCAATAGAAGAATTTCTAGAGAAGGTATAGGGCGAATATATGTTCAATAAATTATGAGTGGGTCAAAGTCTGCTTGGTGACAAAACAGTTCTAAGGGTGGGATTTCTGAGGTCAAGGTATCAGCAAGTTTCTTATGAAGCTTCTCTTCCTGGCTTGTGGCTGGCCACCATCTCACTATGCCTTCATGTGGCTTTTATTCTGTGCCTGTGCATGTCTGTGTTCTAATGGCCTCTTTTGAAAACACCAGTCATGTAGGAATAGGACCCACCCTAATAACCTCGTTGTGACTTAATTACTGCTTTAAAATTCTGATGTCCAAATGCAGTCACATCCTGAGGCACTAAGGGTTAAAGGGATTCAATGTATGAATTGGGGGAGGACACAGTTTAGCCCATAGCAGCATCCTACTTGGAATTCAACTTCACCAGTATTATAAAAATTGGCCCTGGAGGTGGAGAAGCCCATGGAAACATCTGAAGTAGTAGGTACAGAATTGGTCTCCAGGGATGGCCACAGTCTTCCTTGGACAGTGAGTCAAGGATGGCCCACGGCCATTCTCAGAGGTTGGATCAATGGAAGCAAAACCAATGCCAGTTTTCTACAAGACCCAAAGAAAGGCAGTAGAAACTCAGAATTTGGATTTTCTTCTAGGACATTTTAGAGGTAGGCTTGTATCCCTGAAGAAATTTGGAAGCTTCATGCTGAAATGGTAGATGGGAGGGTCTTATAAGAGTATGGCTGAAGGAACACAGGACCAATTCCTCTATGCTAGTACTTGTGCGTAGATATGGGCAGCGGAGACAAAAGTGATTCAAGGTGTCATGGGCAAAAATAACCAGACAGCCAAATGGTTAGGAAGCAGAAGTACTGCAGACACATAGTGAGACAGGGGCTGCCCAGGGGACTCAACCCAGGAGTCCAGGACAGCAGGCCTGGATGCTAAAGCATGGTAGGATAGTCTTCTTCTGCAAGATGGAGAGACAGATGAGCTTCTCTTGGAGGGGAACCAGAAAGCTCATGGACAATATTAAATACTGCTGAAAAGAGTTTTTGATTTGTGGCAGTATTTCTATGTCTTTGCAATGCAGGGCTGCTTTCAGGAAGTTTCTGCCCTTCAGGGTTTGCCTCAGAATGCAAAAGTTTAGGAGGGAAGCCTTTTCCTCTAAGATGTATGAATGTTTCCCAGACTTGCAGGTTGACATGTATGATATGCTCAATGTAGGACAGACCTAGACTAAGGGCAGAAGAGGGTCAGGATGCTTTCGTCTTTCCCAGTGATAGTACCTTCTTCATAGAGTAAGAAGACTAAGCAAGTTAGTCTCTCTTGATTCAAATTCCCCCAAACAAACAAGCAAGGAAAGCCCCTCTCTGTTTGGATCGAAAGCCTGTGGACTTCACATCACTTATAACACTCCTTTCAGGGTGAGGATGCAGTTATAACACCAAAGGAGAACTTTCTAAGCTAATAACCGAGGGTGCCCCATAGTATGTCTGCATGAGAACAAACATCACATGGTGTAGAGTTTCATGAGCAGAATGTATCAGACACCTGAGAATGGAGACCTTCTACCTTCACATAACTTAACCATCAGGAGGGGTATCTAAGGATGGTTACATCAACATACTTTATTTTTCTTCTAGGAAATTCTATCTCAGTAAGAGAAACCTATACCAGTAAATAATCTTGTTATTTGTTTCAGGCATTCCCCAGATTAATTTATCGAAACACTAGATACCTCAAGCAGCCCTCTTTCTGTGTGGTGGATCATCTAGCTGGGTAAATTACTGGTTTATCACCCCACAGTTTACTTACCAAGACTTGCTTCGAAACTCTGGTTGAGCTGTGCTTCCAATCCTAAATGAATATACTGTGAACATTGCCCAATTCCAGTTAAATCCATGCATAGGAATACATGCTTTAAACCTCTGGAGTCCAGACTCTGAAACCCTATAAATATTCAGTGTGATCTCTCCCTTCTGAGACACATTTTACTCTGTCAAGATGGTACCCTTCCTCACTGCAGTTGGTAATAAACTTGGCTTTGCTCGATCAACAGATAATTCTGGCAGTCTTTCTAGAGAGTTGGCAGTCGACATGCCCCCAAATTAGTTTCTAATGAAGAGTTAAGACCTTGGATGGTTTCTTAGGTTCATTTTTCTACCTGAACACTTTGCCAGAGTATGAGATACCTCATAGGAAATATCAGAAATGCGAAGTGATCTACTTTTGTCTTCCTCGGATCTGTTACTGCAGACAATGCCATCTTCTTAAAAAACAAATGGAATCAAATGGCACCCAATGTCCTTAGGATTTCTGCGTGCCTTGCTGTCAACCCATCCCAGTGTCTATGCCTAGGACTGAAGGACTGAAGTGGGCGGTCACACCTGTCACCATATGTCTATTGTGTTCTCAGGCCAAGTCCGAGGAAAGGTGTGGCCAGTTGGGATCAGCTGAGGGCTGATCTTGAATTGGGTGTTGGCCACATGGGGGCAGGGGCAGAGCTCAATTCTCAGTTTCCATTGCTGGCCTCAGTGGCCTCCAAAAGTCATGGATCTGCTCACCATCACACAATGCTTCCATTCATCTCTTTAGGAGATGCTTTAGGAGGAACTTTAGCCACCCATGATCCAAGACTCTCTTTCAGTCACAAAATTTCTGGGGGTCCACTTTTAGGGCTGTTTTTCACAGGGATCAAGTGATTTGTGAGTGACTACCTAAGCACTCATTAGCAACAACAACAAAAACATAATCTAGAAAGAAAAGAAAAAGAAGACCTTCTCCTGTAGTTTTATATGAATCCGGACACTTTTTGGCTGTTGATGACACACATTCAACTAAAAGTGGCTTCAAGACATGACATTTACCATCTGGGATAGTGGAAGCCTGGGAGTGCCAAGAATATTACCCACTGTGGTTGCCAGACAGCTGTTCTAGCCTCCATATCACATCCTCAAAAAATGTCTAAAAGTAGGAAGGTATGTGTGGGGAAATAAAACTCCCCTGGATTTCTCAGTGTTCCTATGTAAAGTCTGACCTTCTAAGACTCTTCACACATGAGGAAAATTGGTTCTACAGCCCTCTGGCTAATGTCTGTTGGTAGATGAATAGATAAAGACAACGTGGTTTATACATACAATGGAATATTATTCAGCCTTAAAAAGGAAGGAAATCCTGCCATATGCTACAACGTGGATGAGCCTTAAGAACATTATATAAAGTGAAAGAAGCAGCCACAGAAGGACAAATATTGCATGATTCCACCTACCTGAGGTACCTAAGGTGGTCATACTCCTACAAAACAGAGCAGAATGGTGGTTACCAGGGCTTTCTGGGAGGAAAAAATGGGAGTTGGGGTTCAATGGGTACCAAGTTTCTGGTCAGCGAGATGAGTAAGTTCTAGCAATCTGCTGTACCACACAGTGCCTCCAGGCAACAATATTCAGTGTGCACTGAAAACTAAGAGAGTAAAGCTCATATTAAGTGTTCTAACCACAGTAAAAAAAGAAATAAAAAAGAGAAAAAAAGAAATGGAGTCTTTCTAGCATTTCAGAAGCAACCTTCCCACCTTCCTCAGCCAATACTTACCCAATATCTTGAAACCCAATATCTTTAATTAACAAATTATTTTCTTTTGTAATTTGTCCCTCATATGCATATAATTACAAGAAATGTACCCTTTTTCATCTGGCTTCAGATGAATGTTGTTCAGCAGCAGATAGGTGAGATCATCCACACCGGTTCATCCGTTCTCTTTGGTGTATATCATTGCACTGTATAAATATATGGTATATTTATCCACCTTACTGTTGATGGATATTTGAGGTGTTTCCAGCTTTTGGCCACTGCAAACAGTAAGCTGCTGTGTAATAACAACGAAGACCTGCTATGATTGATCTTGTAGGTACATGTGATCATTTGATGAAAATACAAAAACAAAATGAAACAACGCGAAGGGATATTCAAACTTTTCTTCTCCTCGAAAACCCAAGTGGTTACAGCCCAGAGTAGAAGCCTAGGGTAAGCCCTCCCTGGGTACTAGGAAGTCTGGAAATCCTACCTGCCTAGGTGTTATATTTCAAGGGGAAAGGAGACCTGGACACTCCCAGGTCTTAAATGCAGGGACACAACTGGGACTATCTGGGTTCCAGGAGAGATTTTATTTATGTACCAAGTGATGGAGTAAGAGGGATCCTTTAAGGAGGGAGAGCTGCCCCCTTTTCTTCATAAGCAGAGAAAAATCATTTCTCTTTGTGCCCCATCTATGAGCTATCAGGCCACCTGTGCAGGAAAGATCCCTATAGACTGTCACCACTCTGCGTTTCAGGTCAGCAGGGACAGACATGTATTCTTTACTACAAAGTATTTCATGAGAAACCTGAGTCTGACCCAGAACATCTTGTGTGTGCATTTAGGATAATATGAACAAAAACAAATACTAAAAACACAACAGTAGAGTACAGTATCTCTTCTACCTCATATTCTATTCATGGAGGACATTTTTTCCCCCTAAAAATCTCTCCTGCAGAATTTCCCTTAGATACCATCGAGAGCAACTGGATTATGAACCCAATCCTGGCTGAGAAGGTGGGTCTCTGGCACTTTGTAGCCTCTCTATTGGAGACAGGGTCCACCAAGAAGGGGAAGGAACCGAGCAGTGGTTGCTGTATAGGCAATCAACTTCATTGCCACGTATAGTGGATATCAACGGTGACATGCGTGGTCTCCCAACAAAGTCTATGTTTTTAGTCAATTTTAGAAAATTTATTACTTTTTGTCCATGGCTCAACAATACTGAATTTTATTACCCGTTCCAATTCAATTTGTAATACATTGAAAATTACATGAGCAAAAGTTACTCTGACAGCAGAATACAATATTGATGCAGACAGACGCAAGGCCATTACTCTTCTGGAAAACGTCCAGGCTTGTTGCAATCCTTCTGGGCTCCAAGCTTCCGAAACCAAGTCAAGGATCTACTTTCTCTCAGGGCAGGTGCTTTCTGCCTGTGGCTAAGGTCAGTCCACTAACCCAAGACTAACTTCTAGCAATTAAAATACCATTACTGCGTGAGAGAGACTTATGTCTTTCTATCAGAACAAAATAGTTCACCCAATAGATTATTTATTTAGGCACTCAGAATGGTGGTATCAGTATATGTAAGGGCTTCCTTGTTCTCTGACACTGGTTTTTTTTTTTTTTTTGCATTTATATATTTTTGAGAGACAGAGAGAGACAGAGCATGAGTAGGGGAGGAGCAGAGAGAGAGAAAAACACAGAATCTTAAGTAGTCTCCAGGCTCTGAGCTGTCAGCACAGAGCCCAATGCGGGCTCAAGCTCACAAACTGCAAGATCATGACCTGAGCCAAAGTCAATGCTTAACCGACTGGGCCACCCAGGAACCCCAGTCTCTGACTCTGATCAGCAGCCCACGCAGATGGCTAGGTTTATGTTGCCCTTGGCAGTGCCTTTTCTCACAGGGGAAGACTAGGGAAGGTTTCATGCCTTCTCTGCAGAACGAAAACAAAGACACTGGTAACCTAGGACACATACACACACACACTCTTTCTCTCTCTCTCTCTCTCACACACACACACACACACACACACACAAACACACACACACACTCCCCATATTCCAAGCCACCAAAGAGAAGGGCAATGCTGTGGCCTGATGTATTCAGTTCGAATATATTCTAAAACTTCCCAGTGTCTTTTCCCCTCATTCCTTAGACCTGAATATAGTACACTGATTGTAATTTGGACAGCTCAGAAGAGAACAGACTATTGTCTCCCTTTTCTTAAAAACATAATTCTGCTCATGCAACTTAATTTAAAATTTATTCTTGGATGCTTCATATTGTGTCTGGAAGCTCCCAAGACCTGTAGGTTTTGTTTTATAATTCTCATTGCTATTGTTAAGCATGTCTCCCAGATGAAATTCAGGCTGGTGGTCAGGTTTGGGGCTTTAGCTTGGATATTGTCTCCCTCTCTCCCTCTCTCTCTCTCTCTCACCCACTACCACCTCCTTTCTTCTCCCTTTCCCTTTCTCCCTCCCTCTGTCCCTCACTCTTTCCTTTCCTCTACCTCCCATTCAATGGATTTCTTTCTTTTCCCCTTTAACTGATTTCTCCTTGATCTCTCTCCAGTAACCCAGACTCAAATTCACCTGCTAAACATCTTTTGCAGTTCTAATTGGTTTCTACAGCATCACATTTTGTAATTATTGCTCACCAACTGTCCATGTGCTCACTTAGACAGAGCTCCTCACCATATGCTACAGGATGAAGGAACCAATGCCAGTTCTAGGTCAGAACTTCTAAGAGCTGGTGTCTGACTCTCCTGCTTTTTCTCCCAAAGTGGCCATGGGTGCCTTGTCTTCCAGAGGGTGCAGAAGCATTGAGTACTGGTTATATAATTAAATTGCTCATCGTTTGATTAGTTTTATGTGCATCTATAGTCAAATATACTAAAATGCTTTATTACGTCAAGCCTAACCACTATCGTAATGTATCGATCTAGTCTTTTAATGGCTGTATAATGTAATTATTCTTAGCAGATATTTAGTTAATGCCAAAGGACATATTCTGCTCAAAATTGAAAATATTTCTGGTAGAATGGTTGCATAAATACATTAAGCAGTAAATGGTTTCTTTGATTTGCTTTTGGCTCTCCTCCATAATTGTTAGAATTCTATTAAACATTCTGGGCTGTCTGTAAAGAGTCATGAGTTACAAGAGCTTAAGAGTTAGCCTTTTTCAGTTGAGATTATGATTCATCAATAAAAATGTTACATGCTAATAGTTTCTAGATTGATTACATCACATAAAAGACCACATTATGTTGCAATCATCTGTAACTACATCATATAGTATGAAGCTCTGCTTGGGCAACAAGGTGAAAATTTCCAGTTTTCCCAAATTATTGCATAATATCCTTTCACCTAAATCACTGCTCTTTACATTGAGGGAAAAACAGGCAGAAAAGAAAAGAAACTCTCAATGCTTAGCGTATTATCCAAAGTTGTATTATATTTACTTGTGGGTCTATACAAAGTTCTTTTTTTTTATACTCAGTTTATCAAAGATGATAGAACTAGATTTGCTGAATTGATTGGAGAGATGAAATACGAGAAAAATAAACAATGACTTCTATCGTTTGCTTTCAAGTATCTTCATTGGGCCATTGCATTGTGATGGAAAACTGGTTGGAATAGTGTTTCAGAAGATTAGACTTTGTAAGGCAGCTGACAGAGTACAGTGTTTCTTCTATCTTACCATATTCGAATAAATTAACAACCTTATTGGCCAAAGTAAGAGAAACAAACACTCATTCAGTGTTTAATCACTCTTAGAATATGAACTCGTTATTCTCCATCAGATCATTGGCATCGGCAGCAGGCTCATTCCTGCACGGGTGATTCTTGCCCCAGTGCCTTCCTGTGGTATACTTTACCTTTTATGCCTCATCTGTGGCTATTTTCTTGCTACAGTGGCAGAGCTGAGCAGTTGCTGCAGAAAGCACATGGTTCCAGACCTTAAAATATTTACTATCTGGCCTTTACAGAAAATGTTTGCCAACCGCTGGTTTCGATAAAGTTCATGGGGTCTAGAGAAAATGGCTTACATTCTCTCTGTTTTAGTTTTCATGAGATGACACAACATTTTCGCCCATGATCTGCCACTTCTCTAAATCTCAGTCCGAAACAAGTAATTCTCCTCACGATGGAGCACGTTGCTTCCAATTCATTTAGCCTTATTTCAAGTTAAGAGAAGAGACAGATGTCGAGTCATCACTGTGTCAAATATTATACGAATTCTTCAAAACATACAACAAAAGTACCATGTTTTAGGTTGCAAAACAGCTCCTCTGAGATCAGAACAGGGGAAGGAGTTTCGATGCCCTTTTTTGGAATTAGGTTCTGAATATCACCGAGTCATAAGGCGGGCCACCCCATTTTGCCTTTGCTGGAAAACAGTGAGCATCGCCAAGAAGTTGTCAGCACCTCCTTTTCCTCCCCCCCAACAAGCTTAGCCTAATACAAACAGCTCAATTCCAACATCTATAATCAAGCTCAGTATTTCTCCATTTTCTCTTTACCCTGTGGGAAAAAAAAAGGTGCTGATTTAAACAATGAATCTGGTGGGTAACTCTAAAAATAATTTTCTCCTCTTAAAGTCCTTTACAAAATATCTTGTCTTATGATCCCCTTTTGCTTTATGCTGGGTATTGGCAAATGACGTGAGTTTAGAAGGGGGTCTAGAAAACCAGTAGTTCCAGGGATTTAAGCCACCTTGATGGAAGGGATGTTCAGTATGGCTCAGGAGGCCAGAGTTTGTTCAAGCTGGGGGAGAAACAGCTTCCTTCTACCTCTGCTGTCTGAAGAAACCTACGAAGATGGGTGTGGAGTGATGAGTTTAAGGAAGAGCTTGTTTGAAGGACAATGTTTCTCTGGAAAGGACTGGAAAGGATCTCTAAAGATGGTTGGGGAATTCTTATCTTAAAAGTTCTCTGAACATAGGATCCCAGCCATCTGCCTTAGAAGATTTGGCTATACGGGCTGCTGGGTGGCTCAAATGATTGTGTCCAACTCTTGATTTCAGCTCAGGTCATCATCCTAGGGTCAAGCCCTGTGTAGGACTCTATGCTGAGCCTGGAGCCTGCTTAGGATACTCTCTCTCTCTCTCTCTCTCTCTCTCTCTCTCTCTCCCTCCCACTCTCCCTTTCCCCACTCACACATGTGTGTGTTCTATCTCTAAAATAATAATAACAAAAAAAAGAAGGTTTGGCAATAGAGTTTCTTACAATCAGGGTGGGGATGGGTGTGTGTGGATACTTTCAGCTTGGTGGCTCTGGACTAAGCCTTTGACAATGGACCAAGCTGTCCAGATGTAATGATCTTTAAGTAAAAAGGCACAGAGACACTTTGGCTCATCGCCAATGGAACAGACATGATCCCTGGGTTGGAAGGTGACTACTGGAGTCAACTTAACTCTTAGTGTCTTAGTTTCCTAGAACTGCTGAACAAGTTATCACAGCTGGGTGGCTTAAAGGAGCAGCAATGTATTCTCTGAAAGTTTTGGAGACTAGTTGTCCAAAATCAAAGAGTCAGCAGGTTGGCTTGGTTTTGGAGGTTCTGAGGGAGAACCTATTTTCATGCTTCTCTCAGCTTCTGGTGATTACCAGCAATCTTTGGAATTCCTTGGCTTGTAGATGCCTCATCCCAACATATACTTCGGTCTTCTCATGGAGTTCTCCTCCTCTGGGTGTCTGCACTGTGTCCCAATTTCCTTCTTCTTATAATGACACCAGTAAATTGAGTACAGTCCATGCCAATCCATCTTTTTTCCCCCTTTTTTGGTTCTTTTTAAAAATTTTTTATTTCATTTAAATCCAAGTTAGTTAACATATAGTGTAATAATGGTTTCAGGAGTAGAATCCAGTGATTCATCACTTATATACAACACCCAGTACTCATCCCAATAAGTGCCCTCCTCAATGCCCATCACCATTTAGCCCATTCTCCCACCTAACATCTCTCCAGCAACCCTCAGTTTGTTCTCTGTATTTAAGAGTCTCTTATGGTTTGCCTCCTTCTCTGGTTTTATCTTATTTCTCCTTCTCTTCCCCTATGTTCATCTGTTGAGTTTCTTAAATTCCACACATGAGTGAAATCATATGATATGTCTTTCTCTGACTTATTTCACTTAACATAATGCATTCTAGTTCCATCCACATTGTTGCAAATGGTGAGATTTCATTCTTTTTGATCACTGAGTAATATTCCATTGTATGTATACCACATCTTTTTTATCCATTCATCAGTCAATGGACAATTGGGCTCTTTCCATATTTTGGCTATTGTTGATAGTGTTGCTATAAACATTGGGGTGCATATGCCCCTTCCAATCAGCATTTTTGTATCCTTTGGATAAATATCTAGGAGTTCAATTGCTGACTATAGGGTAACTTCATATTTAATATTTTGAGCAACCTCCATACTGTTCTCCAGAGTGGCTGCACCAGTTTGCATTCCCACCAACAGTGCAAAAGGGTTCCCTTTCTCTGCATCCTCATCAACATCTGTTGTTTCTGGAGCTGTTAATTTTAGCCATTCTGACAGGTGTGAGGTGGTGTCTAATTGTTTAATTTGTATTTCCCTGATGATGGGTGATGTTGAGCATATTCTCCTGTGTCTGTGGCCATCTGGATATCTTCTTTGGAAAAGTGTCTGTTCATGTTTTCTGTCCGTTTCCTAACTGGATTGTTTGTTTTTTGGGTGTTGAGTTTGATAAGTTCTTTATAGATTTTGGATACTAATCCTTTATCCGATATGTCAGTTGAAAATTTCTTTTCCCATTCCATCACTTGCCTTTTAGTTTTGTTGATTATTTCCTTCGCTGTGCAGAAGTTATCTTGATGAAATCCCAAATGTTCATGTTTCTCTTGCCTCTGGAGACATGCTTAGTAAGAAGTTGCTGCGGCTGAGGTCAAAGAGGTTGTTGCCTGTTTTCTCCTCTAGGATTTTGATGGTTTCCTGTCTCACATTTAGGTCTTCCATCCTTTTTGAGTTTACTTTTGTGTATGGTGTAAGAAAGTGGTCCAGGTTCATTTTCCTGCACGTTGCTGTCCAGTTTCCCCAACACCAGTTGCTGAAGAGACTGTCTTTTTTCATTGGCTATTCTTTCCTGCTTTGTCAAAGATTAGCTGGCCATACATTTGTGGGTCCGTCTCTGAGTTCTCTATTCTGTTCCCTTGATCTATGCATCTGTTCTTGTGCCAGTACCATACTGTCTTGATGATCACAGCTTTGTAATACAGCTTGAAGTCTGGAATTATGATGCCTCCTGGTTTAGTTTTCTTTTTCAACATTACTTTGGCTATTTGGGGTCTTATCTGGTTCCATACAAATTTTAGAATTATTTATTCTAGCTCTGTGAGAATACTGGTGGTATTTTGATAGAGATTGTATTGAATGTGGAGGTTTCTTTAGGTAGTATAGGCATTTTAATGAGATTTGTTCTTCTAATCCATGAGCATGGAATGTTTGACCTCATCTTAACTGATTATACCTGCAAAGACCCTTTTTTCAAGTAAGATCAGATTCATAGGTACTGGGAGTTAGGACTTGAACATAACCTTTTTTGGGGACACAATTCTATTCACTATACTTAGCATGGATTTTTCAGGGAGGCCTATCCTAGTGAACCAGACACTTTCTCCTGCAGTCTTCTATAGAAATCCCACATATCACGTGCTGTGTCTGGTTGTGCTTCTGGGACCCAGCACAACTGGAAAGTCACTCTCTCCTCCTCCTGTAACACTCTTTGCCTCACTCTTACTCCAGGCTTCCCTCACTTCTTTCCCCCACAGAGTTGGTTTGGGGTCTGGTCAGAAGCCCCTGAATTTCCATCAGCTGATATCTTTATATTGATTGCCATCTTGGGTTTAGAGAAAGCAGGAAGCTCTAAGGGTGACTTGAGATTCTAAAGACTTTGCCAAACAACTGCAACTTTTACCTCATGGGTTATGGTCTATAATCTGCAATAAGTAAAAGAAGAAATCGTGAGTGGTGGCAGCAAGTCTGGTGTTTGGATTTCTGCACTGAGTCTAAAGATGATAAAGAAATCTGGGAGGAGAGGTGGCTGCATGGATATCTGCAGAGAGTTCCAGAACCCATGAATTCTCCAAAGGTGTGGATGTACACAGATACCAAGCCATCAGTAGACTCTTTATGTGAGGTACCAGGGAGTGAACAAAAGGATGGCTGATTTAGAAATCCTAACTGGATCCCATGGAAATGAACATAAAACAATCCTAACCTACCAGTTCTTTCCCTTCCCCACCACCACACAAAATGAATCTAATTTGCTGGCATCTACCCTTTTAGAAAAACTGAATTCAACCAGACAGGTGAGCAAGTAGACAGAGCCTAAGGGTGTTTCCTCAACCCTTGAACCAGCCTGGACCTGCTGACTATCCGGCTCTTTCCTTATCTGTGAAATGGACATAAAAGAGGTGTTGGCCTCTAAGGGATTTTTTTGAGTTATACATACAGAGCTCTTAGAGCACTGCATGGCTCATAGTGAGCGCTCATTGTGGTGGTGGTTGTTACAAAGTGGGGAATCTCTTTATACTACTCACACACACCAGAGCCTCTTACTTGAAGGATTTCTATCCATACATCATTCATTTATTATATTTGTTTACTTTCATATTGTAAAAGTAATATTTGCTCCCAGCGAAAAATTAAAAAGAACATAAATGTAAAAAAATCATGCATAAGCTCTGTTTTTTGTTGTACTTTAATCTTTTGAAATACATACACATTATTGTTTTCATAAAATTGGGACAATGCAACTGGTTTGTATGCCTATTTTTAAATTTAGTATTATGTTCTGAAATTTTTTCCAGGTCATCAGATATCTTAAAAAAAATTTTTTTAATGTTTAATATTTATTTTGAGACAGAGACAGACAGGATGAGCTGGGGAGGTGAAGAGAGAGAGAAGGGACACAGAGTTTGAAATGGGCTCCAGGCTTTGAGCTGTCAGCACAGAGCCCCATGTGGGGCTCAAACTCACAAACCAGGAGAACATGACCTGAGCGGAAGTTGGATGCTCAACCGAATGAGCCACCCAGGAGCCCCCATCAGATAGCTTTTGAAAAATAGCATGATTTGAAGCACACACATGAAGTGCACCATGTAAGGATGCAGGCAGAGATCGGGGTGATGCTTCTGCAAACCCACGGACGCCAAGGATCACCACCAAACCCCTTGAAGTCAGGAGACAGGATGGAACAGATGCTCCCTCACACCCTCAGAAGGAACTAACGCTGTCGCCACTTTTATCTGGACTTCTAGCCTCCAGAACTATTCTGATTCAAGGACAACAGGACATCACAAGGTCACTTGAACTCCATCATGATAGGGCTTGCTAAGAGCGGAATGGACGGGGCATTGTCAGCGATGTCAGATTATAAACTAAAAGTTGCTTTGATGACCAGGACCATCCCTGCTCTGAACATTTGTTAACAAAGGCTTCAGGGCTCATCAAATTTATGAGCTTCTGCTGTGAGGTTTAAATTTTTCTATTTAATTTTGAAGGTTCATTAGAGTGAAAGTTCATGCGCTGGATGGAAGTCCATTTCCCCAACATGCCCAGGATATGTTCTGTTCCAGGCAAAGAACATTTCCAGATTTCTGATAACTAGATCCAGAATAGTGAACTTATTGATGCAATTACCCACCTAATCAACTTAGCACCCAAGGAAACCCTGCCTGTTAGGATTCAGACCATGTTGTCTTTACAATGAGACAAGCCTGTCTTGACATCCTCATCAACACATGCCACACACAATAGATAAATGTCACTGTGTTTCTTCCAAATGTAAAATTGTAAAAATTCTCTCTGAAATAATTCTATTGGTCAATGCATTTGTTTTGACTCCCCTGGAAGGGAGACGTTTGTATGTAAAAGCATGTCTATTCTACCATAACATCACCAAGTCAAAATTATTATTGAAAGAAATCTTACTCGTTTGATAGATAAAAAAATGGTATTTCAATTTGAGTGAGGCAGAAAACATTTTAGGCTAAGTACTCATGTATGTTTCCGGTTTTGATTCTGTTCTTGTCCATTTTACATCGGTTGTAACCATGAACTTCATGGATTCCAAGGATCACCATTTTATCTGTGTTATTTCAGATACACATCTTGTCCTTTAACCTTTTGTTTATTTTTGAACATATGGACAATTCAAACTCTTATGAGATAATTAAAAACAATTTAATGTTTATTTTTGAGAGAGAGAGAGAGAGAGAGAGAGAGAGAGAGAGAGAGAGAGAGAACGTGAACAGGGGAAGGGCAGAGAGAGAGGGAGACACAGGATATAAAGCAATCTCCAGGCTCTGAGCTGTCAGCACAGAGCCCGACCAGGGCTTGAATTCATGAAGTGTGAGATCATGACCTGAGTTGAAGTTGGGCACTTAACCAACTGAGCCACCCAGACACCCCAAGATATATATATATATATATATATATTTTTTTTTTAATTTGACTTCTCTCCTCATTTTTTTAAGCTCAGAAGTTCACTTAAAAATATTTTTTAAACATTTATTTATTATTGAGAGACAGAGAGTGACAGAGCATGAGCTGGGAAGGGGCAGAGAGAGGGAGAGACACAGAATCCAAAGCAGACTCCAGGCTCCAAGCTGTCAGCACAGAGCCTGACGCTGGGCTCAAACTCACAAACCGCAAGATCATGACCTGGGCCGTAGTCGGATGCTTAACCGACTGAACCACCCACGCGCCCCTGAAGCTCACATTTTTGTCACAAGATCAGGTACATTTTTTCCCCCTCGGTTTTTCATTACTGACTTTTTTTGACCAGGAATTTCTTTTGAAGTGTAGTGTGAGGTTGGGACGGTACCTACACACCGGGGTGAGGGCTCCTTTCTATCACGCATGCCAGTCATTTTGAGAAGAATTGTGATCATTTCAATTGTCTTCATTTCTCTCCTTTCTAGGGAGGTTTGCCTCCAATGCCCTCAGCGATAGGAGTTCGCGTGGCTCTCCAGCTGGCCCAGCACCTCACGTGGCCCTGTGGGGGACACAGCTCTACCTGGCCAGGCTAGATCCCCTCAAATACCATACAGGTGCTAGAAACTCAGGTAGTGTCACAGAGGACTGCAGCAACCGTATGTGAGCCTGCAGCTCACAGCTACTAAAATAAGAGCTGGATTTATGGACATCATAAATCAAAACTTTACATTCTCGGTCATTCTTTAATGGGGCAGGACAGTGTTTTCAGAATTTGTGGGGACTCCAAGCAGAAGAGTTCTTAATAGAAAATCCCAGTTTTCTATTAAGGCAATGTAAGTAGTGACATATTCCTCGTATGCTCCTGCCTGTTTTCATAGGTCCCTAATGTTTCCAGATTTACTAATTACTGAGGTTGGACCTACTTGTTTTTCAGATTTTATTTTTAAAATAATTATATTCTTAATTTTTTTTTGACGTTTATGATTTATTTATTTAGAGAGAGAGACAGCGCAAGTGGGGGAGGGGAAGGTGGGGGACACAAAATTCAAAACAGGCTCTAGGCTCTGAGCTGTCAGCCCAGAGCCCCATGCGGAGCTTGAACTCACGAACTGTGAGATCATGACCTAGCCAAAGTCGGACACCCAACCAACTGAGCCACCCAGGCATCCCTAAAATAATTATAGATCCACCGGAATTTGCAAAGACAGTGAAGAGAGATTCCACATAGCCTTCAACCAGTTTCCCCCAATGCTTACATTTTACATAACTATTGTCTGATACCAAATCCAGGAAACTGACATGGGTACTGTGTGCATGCTGTTCTTTGCCATTTTACCACATATGTATTCTCCTGTGGCCACCACCCCAATCAAGATACAAAGTTGTCCCATCCACCCAGAGATCTCCCTTATGCTATACCTTGACCGTTATGCCTCATTCCCCTCTCCCAGCCATAATCCCTGCAAACACTAGTCTATTCTCCACCTCTGTGATTTTGTCATTTAACACTGTTACCCAAATGAAATCATACATTATATGACCTTTTGAAATTGGCCATGTTCACTCAGCATCCCACCCTTGAGATCCTTCCAAGTTGTTGCGTGTGTGCACATTTCACTCCTTTTAATTGCCGAGGCGTATTCCATGCTGTGAACCTACCAGTTTGTTCAACCATTCACCTATTCAGGGACATATTGGTGGTTTCCAGTTTTGGGCTACTATAAATAAAACTGCTATGAAAATTCAAGTACAACCAGCTTTTGTATGGATGTAACTCTTCATTTCTCTGGCTTAAATGCCCAACGGTTCTACTGTTGGGTTGTAGGGCAAGTGTGTGTTCAGATTCTTGAGTAAACTGCCAGATTGTCTTCCAGAATAGTTGCACCATTTTATATACTCACTTGCAGTATATGATATATCCGGTCTCTCCATATTGTCACTACTTTTTCTTTTGGGCGCTCTGGCAGGTGTATGGTGATATCTCATCCTGGTCTAATTTGAATTTACCTGAGAGCTGATAATATTGAACATTTTGTCCTGTGCTTACTTGCCATCTCTGTAGTCTCTTTGGTGACATGTCTTTTCCTGTCTTTTGCTTATTTTCTAATTGGATTGTTTGCTTTTTTACTGTTGAGTTTTGAGAGTTCTTTATATATTCTAAACACGAGTCCATTGTCAGATATGTGGTTTGTGGATGTTTTTCTCACAGACTTCAGCTTGTCTTGTCATCATTTCAATGGGGACTTTCACAGAGAAGAAAGTTGGAATTTTAATGAGATTATTTTATTGATATGTTCTCTTAGGCATTGTGTTTTTGACATCATGTCTAGACTCTGCATATCCCTGGATCATGAGGGTTTTCTACTCTTATCCTTTAAAGGTTTTGTAGTTTCATGTTTCACCTTTAAACCTATGGTCCCTTCTGGGTTAGGTTTTGCATACGGTGTGAGCTTTAGTTGGGGTTCATTTTCCCTTGTCCATAATACCCAAGTTGTTCTAGCACATTTGCTGAAAAGACCATCCTTCCTCCACTTAATTGCTTTTGCATCTGTATCAAAAGTTTTGAATTTTCCCTCTTGTAGAGCACACAGCCCACAGTTCAAAGTCAGATGTGGTGAAACCATCCGTTCTGTGGTCTGAAACATCCCATCCAGGGACAAGCCACCCCGGGGCTCAGTGGTAGTCCTCTATATACTCTTGTTGGTGGTCAATGTGTCATGGAGAGAACCTCACATCAAGAACAAGTTATTAGCAAAGCTGAATACAACAGGCAATTTACTGGCAGGCTGAGCACAGAAAGAGAGAGAAAGAATTACAGTTTGTAGATGGGAGAAAGCATTCTTATTGAAACGTGTTGCCTGAGATACAAGAGGCCTATGAGGTCATCAAACAGCAAGCTTGGGAACACTTGGTAGGTTCAGAAAACCATTGGTGCATGGTGAACCAGTCTTCAGGATGTAGCTTATAACCAGTGAGCCTTTTTCTACCTTAACAGTGCGTATGCTCCTGATTCGGAAACAATAGAACTGTGGTTTGAAAATGTGTCTCACCCTAAGATCTCCCCAGAGAAGTGACAAAAAGAGGCAACTCCAATCTTCTTTGCACAACGGATGATCTGATGTCAAACTCACCAGCAGGATGCAGCTTATTTGCTTCAGTCATGGGACCACAGATTTTCTGAGTGATAAGCTGAGGCCCCCATAACATGAACTTCCACTTGGGAAATCACTCCTTCAAATGAGGCTACAGTTGACTTCCCCTTCTAGTTGACTTCTGCTCCTTTGCACACATACCTTGCTCTCGACTTGGGGACACAGGACCACTGCGTAGGGGCAGGAATGGCCATCGTAAAGCGCCTGCTTATTTTCTGCTGGGGTATTTGACTGAGTGTAAAACAAAATGGCTCCCGTGGCCAGAGCACCACCGGCTCCGTGGAAACCACCACCGGCCTCTTGCCCAGACCCAGACGGAATGTCTGTTTAAAACAGACTCTCGGCAATAGTACACCTGGCTGAGAAATTAAAAATGTTTATGACCTGACAGGTGGTCAATTCAAGGACCTGAGTGCAATTTAATTCCCCAAGAAAGGAAACTGGGAAATAAGAGGAAGAATATCCACTAGAGAAGGAGAATACACTTGGGAAATGGTGAAGGATGAAAGTAAATCATGAAGACAGCTTATTCATCTGCTCTGCCAGGGCCCAGCTCACTGTCACGGGCACATGGGGCACTGTGCTTGCCTGTCGTGAATAATTTGTGAATTCGCCCAGGATCTCCAGCAGCTTTTATGGGTTCAACATACGTATTGAGTTCATTCCACGGGGTCTGCTAACTGAATGTAGACCATAAGGTAAAGGGGTATCAGTGTGAATAAGAAAGAGACACCTTTTGAAGGCCAAGTTACTGTTCTCTTTTTTTGTGGTAAAATACACATCATGTGAAATTCACCATCTTAACCACTTTTAAGTTACTTCTCATTAGTGTTGAATACTTCCATACTATCGTGTACCTTCACCACCATCCATCTCCGGAACTTTTTTCCTCTCGTGAAATTAAAACTCCATACCTACTAAATACTAACTACCCCATTTCCTCTCTCTCAAGCCCCTGGCAACTGCTATTATAATTTCTTCTTTATGGTTTTGAGTACTCTTGTGAACTCATATAAGTGGAATCATCAGTATTTGTCTTTGGGGGGGTTGGGCTTATTTCACTTAGCACGTCTTCAAGGCTCATCCATGTTTTAGCGTTATGTCAGGATTTCCTTCTTTTTAAAGGCTGACTAATATTTCATTGTCTGTGTATACCACATTTTGCTTGTCCATTCATCTGTTGAGGGACACTTGGGTGGCTTCCACATTTTTGCTGTTGTGAATAATTCTTCTAGAAACATGGGTGTACAAATATCTATTTGAGACACTGCTCTCAGTTCTTTTGGGTATGGACCCAGAAATGGAATTGCTTGATCATACGGTATTTCCATATACCATTGATCCCAAATACCATATGATCAAGCAATTCCATTTATCAAAATTAAAAATACTACTTTAACTTTACTATTTTTAATTTTTTGAAGCCCTACTGTTGCCATACTGTTTTCCATAGTGGTTGCACCATTTTACATTCCCACCAACAGTGCACAAGCATTCTAGTTTTCCCACATCCTTGTCAACACTTGTTATTTTCTGTTTTGTAATAGTAGCCATCCTAATAGGTGAGGCGATATCCCATTGTGGTTTTCATTTGTATTTCCATAATGGTTAGTATTATTGAGCATCTTTTTGTATGCTTATTCACCATTTGTATAGCTTCTTTAGAAAGATGTTTATTTATACTTTTACTCATCTTTGAGTCATTTTGTTATTGTTGTTGGTTACTGAGCTAGACTTTTGAAAGGCATATAGAACTGCTCTTTTAAAATAAAATATTTAAAAATAGCGGGGTGCAGGGAGCTAGGCCTGAAATGGGGAGGCTACAAACCTGTGCCAGCCTCAAACTGAGTTGTCTTTTGAGATTAAGCCAAAAATGTGGATTCTGTGAATTTTAGATCCATGTCTTTAAAACAAGAAGATGGGAACTTATCTGGTGTTGTCTGAGCAGAGGGATGCTTAGAGGTGTCTGGCAAGCAGCCACATGGAAACCAGTGCCGGGCCAGAGCTTAGTGCAAATCGGGTTATTGCCCATCCAACGTGGAATACTCCAGTACCTCGACTTTCCATTCATTTCATATGCTTTATTTGAAAAGATGCTGCTCCTAGCTCTCCATATTTTCCTACACCTTTCTACAACACGTCATGGGTGGGTTTGAAGGAGCTGAGGTGTGCAGGGGGAGGTGGAAGGCACTGGTAGGTTTAATCCATTGAGGGTCTGTTGAACACCCACTGGGGAGCTGGCTGGCACTGGGTCTGGTGGGCACTCTGAGGGAAAAAACAGGGAACGACAAGACGTCTGGATGATAGGGAAAACCTGAAGAGTTTCCAAGCTCACTATGGAGAGAAGATGCTGGCCCAGGAACAGTGAAACAAAAACACGGTGGGGTGTAATGATTCGGAAAAGGAAGGGACAGACAGAGATACGAGGATCCAGGAGCGTTGTCATTCTGGTCTGCCTCACAGAACCTTAGCAGTTTGTACTGATTTCCAAAACAAGTGCCAGATAGGACCGTAATGCTCATTCTCATTCTTACAGTTCACTCTCCTTTCTCAGTTCCTATCCTTTTGCAGAGGACAGTGGGGAGACTGAGGCAGGGTTGGGAAGGATCTGCCGTTGCCTGTTCTAGAAGCATCTACTCATTCAGGGAGATCTGGAAAGCTCCACCTGGGACAGTCAGTTTACCATCTTGACTGGATGGTCCTTCCTCAAGGTCTAGGTTCAGTGGAGGAGAAAGACATAAGTTGTCTATCAACCAGGAAGGAAAAGACCAAGTTTTCTTTAACCAACAGAGGTTATAGGTAATCCCACTGGTTCTTTTCAATAGTTAAGCGATTGCTGGGCAAGGGAGGCTATAATGGCCTCCAGCATTGGGGCCCAACTGGGATATTAACTTGAGCAGTTTTAATTTTCAGTCTCTTTGTGGGCTTAATTTTGAAGCCCAATATAAGTTGCTCAATGCTCATTGAATATAACCTCCAAACAATTGGCAAGATTGGCCAGGCCAAGCACAACCGACACACTGGACTTTCATAGACTGAGAGACTTTCAAAGTATTTGTAAGATGATGTCTCCAATAAAACTTTTACTATTCCCATCATTCAAATAGGAGCTATTCCCTGGAGGACCCTTAAGTAAACCTGTATGTTCAACCTACTCAACAGCGAGAGCTGTGAACAGGGATGGGGGTCTGCCACACTGGTTGGATCTCCTTTTTGTATCACTGGTGATTTTTCAGGATGCCAGGGAAGAGAACCAAGGGCTATATTCTGACCTCTCCATGGTCAGCTTCGCCTCACACTTCGCTCTGCTGAAAGTCTGTGAGAGGTGAGCCCAGAATCCTTGAAGCTGTTCCAATTATGTCTCTATGTCCCCTTGATGTCTGCCTGGCAGATGTCTGTTCATAGGTAAATGCAAATCAAAACCACAATGAGATATGACATCATACCCACTAAGATGATTATAATAAAAAAGACAGATGGTAACAAATATTGGCAAGGCTGTAGGTAAACTTGGATCCTCATAGGTCACTAGTGGGAATATACAATAGTTCAGCTGCTTCAGAAAACAGTCTAGAAGTTCTTCAAAAGATTAAACATAGAATTACCATACGATCCAATAATTCCACTCCTAGGTACATGCCCGAGGGAAATGAAGACATGCCCTCTTCCACAGTTCTGGAAAAGCCATTCAGGAGCTATTCTGGTTGTTACCCATGTAGGCATTCACCATGGATTCATTCATATAATTCATTCGTTTCACAAATATTGACTGTCTACCAAGAATCAGGCACTGGGAAATGGTGATAAAACAGAAAAAAGTCCTGCATTCATCTACCTTATAAGCCAATGGGGAGAGGGACACAGGCTGGAATACGTAATAAGTTAGGCAGGGATGTTGGGGTCTGGGGAGATACTGCCATTTCAAATATGATGACCAGGGCAGGCCTCCTGGCAAAAAGCATAATTTGAATAAAGACCTGAAGGAGATGCAGAAGAGAGTCAGACAGATGTCTGGAAGATTGTTCTAAAAAAAAAAAAAAGCAAACCCAAGGAATGTTCTAGACAAATGGATTAGCAAGTACAATAGTCCTGAGGAGGAAGTGTGGCAAGACCAAAGGGACTGGCGGTGAGTGGGTAGGTGATGGTTTTCCCTCTGAGTGAAATGGGGAGCTGAGGAGAATTGAGGTCAAGAAGTAACAGGTATGAATTGGGTTTCCAAAGGACACCCTGTCTCTTTTGTGTGGGAGAGAGTGGCTTGCTCACTGGTGCTCAGGACAAAATGGAAGCAGGAAGATCGTTTAGGAGGTTGTTGCAGTAATCATGCAGGGGTGTGGGATGAGACAACTTCCGTGCAGGTGGTGACTTGAAGGGTCTCTGCCATTGCCCTTGGAAGAGAGGAGGCAGATGACGTGATCCAAGCTTTTGTCATAGAGCTAGAGACAATGCGGGGGAGTAAAATCCAGGGAGACAAAGCAGTGGAGAGAGGAGGTCTGGGCTCACAGGCAGGTTGTTGGGTGGAGGAGAATGGCTGGCATCCTCGTCAAAGGGTTGCTGCTGCCCATCTACTATGAAATTACAGAATCAATCCGCATGCTGGGTTCACTGTAAATGATGGTGAAAAAGCAACCTTAGTAAATGGAGAGGATAACGTTGCTTTATTGGGTTGGTTTCCAAATCACAGAAACAAAAACATCGAATCAGTTCTGTGAGCAAACACGTACGGGTGTTTCTGAACCACAAGGCAGAAAACCATTTGTGTTTTCTTTCGTGGTGGATTTTCGGGATTGTCCAGAAATAGAGAAGCATCATTCCCTTCCACAGCACGGGGGACAATTTCGATTCCTTTTCTTTCTTGTACTTTCACTTCCTTCCCCCCTCTGTTTTTTTTCTTTCCTTTTTTCTTTTTGTTTGTATTTTCTGATGGCTACAAGTGCCTCTTTTGAGCGGTTCAATTGCACTCTGTGGAAAATAAAGCAAAAAATATCTATGTGAAATTATAAAATGGACAGGTCCAGAAAAACTTCTTTATCTTAGAATGGGTAATTAAGAAGAGATATTTACTTTAAGAAAAGTGCTCCTTTTAACATTTTAAAAATTTTATTTAAATCTAGATTAGTTAACATATAGTGTAATAATGATTTCGGGAGTAGAATTTAGTGATTCATCACTTATCTATAGATGTAAGTGATTAACACTTATATACAACACCCAGTGCTCATCTCAACAAGTGCCCTCCTTAGTGCCCATCACCCATTTAGCGCATCCCCCTACCCAACATCCCTCCAGCAACCCTCAGTTTGTTCTCTGCATTTAGGAGTCTCTTATGGTTTGCCTCCGTCTCTGTTTTTATTTTTCCTTCCCTTCCCTTCCCCTATGTTCATCTGTTGCGTTTCTGAAATTCAACATATGAGTGAAATCATATGATACCTGTCTTTCTCTGACTGACTTACTTCGCTCAGCATCATACACTCTAGTCCATCCATGTTGTTGCAAATGGCAAGATTTTATTCTTTTTGACTGCTGCGTAATGTCCCTTGTATATATAAATACCACATCTTTTTTATCCATCCATCCATCAACGGACATTTGGGCTCTTTCCATAATTTGGCTGTTGTCCATAGCACTGTTATAAACGTTGGGGTGTGTGCTTTTCATGCGTGATCCCGATGCGCCACACTCTCTCCCTTTCTCTTTCTCTCTCTGTCCTCTCTCCATGAAAACGGTTCCCTACCCTCTGCCGCTCTGTGGCTCTGCTCTCCCTCAATTCACCTCTCCGCACCGTGTACCTGCCAAATTCTATGGCTCAAGTTATGCAGACTGTTGCATTAACCCTCAGATCAATTTCCTAGGTGTTCAAAATGATTTGATGCTGATCTAGCTGCATTTCAGGGACGAGACAAGCTCAGGGTCCCCATACTGCTCTGCCATCTTAATTCCTCTCTTTGGAAAAGTGCTCCTTGATTCAACTTAAAATACATTTTGAATGTTCAAACTTGGATTTCCTTGCAGGTTTTGAGGAGCACAGTTATTACTTCAAATCCTAGGGACCTATTGTAGGTGCTGAGGATACAGCAGTGAACAGATAAAACCCCAATGTGATAGGGTTATGGCCTAGGACTTCTCTTGGCTGGCCGGATGGTAGTCCAGGAGGTGAGAAATAGGATTCTGGGTTGGTGATTTGCTGACAGACCGGATGAGGCTATGCTATTACTCCATTGTGCTGACGGGTGCCCTGAGACAGCTGTGGGACATACCCCTAATGAGCAATCCGGATGGGCCACCCCTAGGGTCAGTAGTGTGCTAGTTGCATCGCAACACGAGAGAGACCAGACCCCATCCTTGCCTCAGAAAGGTTGCAATCCGAGTAAAGGTTTCACCCTAGGAACTCAGAAGAAAGTAAATGAGCACAAGACTTCAGTTCAGGGTTCTGGAGAACACAAGACATATTGGGGGAACGTAAACTAATCATCACTGTAGGAATTCTAATATATGACTCAGGAATGCACTAGCATCGAGGCAGGGCTGAACAGAGGTGGCAGATGGGATTCAAGAACGGGGACGGAAGCTGTGGTTTGGGGGACAGGATTTACGACTGCGGCTCAAGGCAATTTCACATGGGGATGGGGAGGGAGGTAGGGCTGGACAAAGCAGACAATTCCCTTTTAAAAATGCAGAGCGGAAACGAGTTTGTCATCGTTTGACTGATCATAAGATTGAGCTCAACGATTTCGTTCCAGATCATAAACCAATTGCCTTCTTGCACAAGATTAACTGCTAGAAGGACCTACTGGCTTTTCTCCGATGATGGGATGATAAACAATGCGCATGACAGGTTGCCTGGGAAATGAGACAGAATAATGAGGGTCAAACCCAGGTATTAAATCCTTGTGCAAGGAAAATCAGGAGGAGGGGAAACCGCTGTTAATTTGGGGGAGAAAGCTGGATTCCAAAATGGCCAGAGGGGCTTTTCTACAGATGTTCGAATGTAATACATGAGGAGACTGTCAAAGAGGTGTGTGAAAACCAGTAAATATGTTCTGGCTACAGTGGGAATTAATTACCTGCTCTTCTTTCAGAGGAGCTGAATAAGATGGCATATGGTATTTTTAGTAACTGAAAAACGTTTCTTGGATTTCGATTTTATTTTTCCTTGGGAAAGATACATAGCCCACCCTCAGGTATTGGAAATGAGTCTCCTTTAGAGCCCAGAAGTGAGGAGCGGGTGTCTTAGAGCTAAGCCGCCTCTGCTCTCATCCCTGTTCCTGGCTTTACCACTGTTTCATCCCTCGGTGCCTCAATTTTTTATCTGTAAAATGGGATGATGGTGATAGCGGTATCCACTTCACAGGGTTCCTGGAGGATGATCGTTAGCACTGGGGCAGCACCTCGCCAGTACTCTGTGATGTTGGCCGTGAGCCCAGCGGCCTGCTTTTCTACACATTCCCCATGCGTTGTGTTTCTTGTTTATTGTAGATTTCCTTGCATCTTACATACATTGCAGGGTTCCCAGTCTTCCTGGGTGGAAAAGCTATTTTTCACGGGCAGCAGTCTGGTCAGCGGCTTGAGGGGAGGGGAATGGAAAACCTCAGACAAAGTCCCCATGATGGGCAAGATGCTGGAGATGGGGTGGGGCCACAGGCTCATCTTCTCACCCATGGTGCACGTCTCGGGCAGCTCCCAGAGACCTCTACTGAGCATTAGTTATGGCCACAACCCGTAGAGCAGGAGTCCCCAGATATGGTTTCCAGATCCACTGGGTGAATCATTTTGATCAGGCATTAGGTTGAATGGTCAAAGTTGTCACTTATATAGGTTAGAAATGATGCACATGGGCCATCTCATATGATTCAACCTAATATTTCAGGTTTTCTACCTCAGTTCGTTAAGGGATAGAATTTATGGCTTTCTAGCTGGAGTCACCAATGCCACAGGCTGCATTAGTGAGCTTAGAGGGGAAGAAAGATAATTCCATTCTGCATCTCACCTGAAATCCTTGACTGAAGTACTTTGTGCTAGTCATTCAATAATATTTGCTAGATTCTATGTATGCTAGACACGAGACAACTCTTACACACCTGGTATTCAGTCTAAGATCAGTAAAATCCATTATCATCACCATCAGCCAGATGTAGACACACTCAGCCTCACCGGGTGGCCTACAGGAACATTCCTACGCATTTGGGGAGGTCATAAAAGGACCCCAGGTGGAGTAGGAAGTATAAGAAGCCCATATGCATGGGCTGACTTTGGGAGCATCTGGAGTATGACTTGTATATATGTGGAAGAAGAGACAGAGCTGAAAAGGATTCCCATGATCCAGATGTCTCTCTTTGTGCCTTGTCTCACTTTTGGTGCAGGGATTCCCAGGTTAACCACAAATAGCATGGTTGAGAAACTTCCATTCATTCCAGTTCTGTCTCACTCCTCTTGTCCACGGGCACTGTCCTGGTGGTCCCCTTCTGTTCGCGTGCTGTTCTTGCCTGACGCTGGTCTGCATAGAATTGGTTGTTTCTTCCTTCATGGCTCTTATGAATAATTACAGAGAGTTTTCAGACTTTGCATCTCACATGCTAGAAGCCTAGCATTTCTTTGATAATCATCTTCTATGGAAGGTTTTGCTTTTCTTTAAAACGCTCTGCCACATGCTGGGTGGTAGATCAAGCTTAGTGATATATCAGCCAGGATAGGGCAGGCAAGGCTGCAGTAACAAATAGCCCCAAGATCTCAGAGACTGAAACAACAAACATATTACTGCTTCCCTTACACGCCCACTGTAGTTTAGCTGGGGCCTCTATGCACACTGTTTTTGCTGGGACAACCTGGCTGGGAGAGTGCCAGTGCTGTGCTTCCACGATAGCTTATGCAGGAAAAAGAACACTGGTTCTTCAAGCTTCTATCTGAAAGTGACACATGGCTTTTTGAGTCGCGTGACCACATGTAGCTTCAAGAGGAGGCAAAACAGTGCAGTCAGTCACGTATGCAGAAATTAGAGGGCTGGAATTATTGAGCGAAAGCCAATAATGACCACTGCCAGTGGCCAATGGGAAGGCATGCGTGATGCTTGAGCTCTCTCTCACTCTTGTAAGCACTCCATCCTATATCCTCATTTGCTCAACTGGTTGTGCTATTTTGGGTCTTCTAGAAGGAAGGAAGGAGCTGTATTCTGCTTCCTTTGTTGGAGGGGGAAGTGGAAGATGACTTCTGATATGGCTGTATGAGACCACAGTTATATGACAACAGAGCAGGCGGGCGTGGAGGTGTGCCCAGTGATGGAAATTCACTGATCCATGAGAAGCTGGTAGATTTTTTTAAACAAAAACGGAGATGAATTTTATCGTAAACTATAATATCATTGTTTTCTTATAATAGTAATACATGTTTACTGTATAAAACCTAAAAAGTAGCCTAAAAGTAAAGCAGGAAAAAAACAAACAAACAATTGATGGATGTGCATAAGAAGTATGCTCTTAAGAATGACTTTTCTGGGGACACCTGTGTGGCTCAGTCCATTAAGCGTCTGACTCTTGAGTTCAGCTCAGGTCATGATCTCACAGTTTGTGAGTGTGCTGAGCACACAGAGCCTGCTTGGAATCCTCTCTCTCTCTCCAAAAATAAATAAATAAACATTAAAAAAAAGAATGACCTTTCTTAAATTCAATTTTGTTCAAAATACCCTGTTTTTTTAGACATCAATATGTGAGCGTAAGTTAAATGATTTATAGTGGAAAATTGTTAAAATTGTAAGTTTTACCACACACTTAGTTTTTTCATGACAAGTAAATTTTTAAAATTTGAAGTCATTTTAGATTTGCAGAAAAGTTGCCAAGACAGGATAGAGCATTTCCCCTGGAGATCCCTCACCTTAGCCTCCCCCAGCGACGGTGCCTCGTGTTAGCACGGTGCGTTTGTAACCAACGCAGAAACATCGCTGTTGACTAAACTAAACGGACTTTATCGGCACACACACAGGTTTACTTTTAGATACCCATAATATCTTCCTCCGCATCCATTTTCCAGAGCACTTATTAAAGGTCTCAGGTTTTCTCTCTCTCACTCTTGAATACAATTACCTGATTTAAAACATCTGCCTCACATTCCTGAAACTCATTTGCACTGTGAAAGAACGCTTCGTATTATTTCCAGTATGTGCTTTTATATGCAGTCGTCTAAGTAGAATAACTAAGCCACAACTCAATAGGCCCTCCTCATAATGATTGTCGTCATCTTTAGTGAGTCCTCCCACTTAGTGAGGTTCCTAATGAAACCGAGATTTCTTTCATGCCTTACAATTATTTTGCTACTCCTCTTTCTTTAAAAAAAATTTTTTTAATAGTTTGTTTATTTTTAAGACAGAGAAAGACAGAGCACGAGTCGGGGAGGGTCAGAGAGAGAGGGAGACACAGAATCTGAAACAGGCTCCAGGCTCTGAGCTGTCAGCCCGGAACCTAATGCGGGGCTCGAACCCACAAACTGAGATCATTCCCTGAGCCGAAGTCGGCCGCTTAACCAACTGAGCCACCCAGGCGCCCCTCCTCTTTCTTTATTCTAGAGGGGAGCTGTATCAGTCAGAGTCCTAGAGGGAGCAGATGATGTGCTCAGGTGGGGCAACTGAGGATATTTTAGTAAGACATCTATTTACAAAGCATGTTAAAAGACATGCTGGGGGACAGAGGGACACTCTGGAGCAACAGCACTGGGGAGCTGTTATGATGTCCAGGCTTGAGGTGCTGGGGAGGAACTGTCGTAAGGAATGATGTCAACATAAGTACAAAGTCAGCACTGAAGTCTGTGTTTTGAAGCAGACTTCTAAAATAATTTGACCCCAATTATTTATGTCATTCAGTCTAGACACTGTTGTCACATCAGCCATGTGAAGCTGAACAGAGAGAAATCAGTGCTTCCTGGGAAAATAAAGGGATAACATGTCTAGTTCAACGTTAGGGTCACAATTCTCCTGTCCTTTCTGGTAAATGCCATGCCTAATGGCAGCTGTGTTGGAGATTTGCGAGTTTTCTAGAATTAGGATGGTCAATATGTTTGGTGCTGAATGAGCTGTCCCTGCTTCATTGTGTTCTGTCCACAGTGAACACACATTGCAACCCTATGCGTCCTCTGTCTTTCCTGTGTCTGGGTTTGTCCGCATTCTGTGTTTATGTGGTCAGTGGTTGTTTTCCACCTATGAGCGCTGTAAGTGGGTACAGAGTCTCGTTCGCTACTTCTCCGTGTTTGGGTTGAAAGATTTCCTAGTTACATTCCTTGTCAGACAATTTGTATGTCAGTTGGACCTCATTAAGTCCACCATGAGTTTCAAAATTTCTTGTTTGATCTCAGCATGTGGACATGGATTTTTCAGTCATCATTCCAGCCAGGAAGAGCTCACTCAAGTGCTTGTGCAGATGAATGGCAGCTAGATCGAAGGATGAGTTCATTTTTCCTTCACTCATTCACATGTTCATGCTTTAACAAAGACATTTTGGACCAAATAATCAATAGCTGGCTGAAACTCCATATTGATTGTCATAATAATAAACAAAAACCAACTTGTAGAACAGCTTTGTTTTAGGATTTCATTAGTAGGTTGTGAGTTTATGATGAAAACAAAACAATGTGACGTTTTTCAAAAGGTTGAAGAAGAAGATATTATACTAAGCTTGTAGTGAGAGAAATATAAAAAGATAGATCATTTACAAATAAATTAGGGAAGTTAGTCTTTATGTTTAATGACTGGTAAATAAATCAATGTCTCCACAGGGAAGTTTTCTCTTGGTGTGGGGCAGTGCTGTCTTCGATATTGTCGACCAGTCCTCTGGGAACTGAAATCAATGACATCCAAAATATCATCACCAGCAACAAGAGTAAGTACAAGTAACAAGTTCTAGCCATCTGCCAGGCTTCATGCTAAGCAGTGCACAGAATGATCTCAGTCATTTCCCACAATGGATAGGTCTTATAATGAACCCATTATTCTATAAGGAAACTGAGGCAAAGAACTGAAATATGTCCAAGATCATAAAGGGGGGAGCCAAAATTTGAACCCAGTTTTTTCAGTTCCATTGTCCAGTCATTTTTTTTAAATTTTAAACATTTTTATTTATTTTTGAGAGACAGAGAGAGACAGATCATGAGCAGCGGAGGGGCAGAGAGAGAGGGACGCACAGAATTGGAAGCAGACTCCAGGCTCTGAGCTGCCAGCACAGAGCCCGACACGGGGCTCGAACCCACGAACTGTGAGATTATGACCTGAGCCGAAGTTGGACGCTCAACCAACTGGGCCACCCAGACACCCCTCCATTGTCCAGTCTTAATTTTAGGACTCTGCTGTTTTCCAGTGATTCAAATTCATGCAGGATAGGAAGAAGGGATGTCTATTAGAATCCCAATAGCCTAAAATGATGATCAGAACCTTGCAAAATGAAATGTCACATGGTTAACTTCTTAATGAAACTACATTCAAATTCCCTGTGCAAATATAGAGAGGGGAGAAAATTTTCAGTATCAACATCTACAAAGGAGACGAGAAGTTGTAACGATTAGGGTTTTTGAAGTGAGTCAACTATGAATTGGCTGCTATAAATGCTAGACAGCATATGGGGAAGTGTTTTGTAAACTATAAATTACTACACAGTGTCATGTGTACATACATGTTGTATTGTTGATATTGATTCTGCTATAAAAGCTAGAGACGGAGCATGGGAAATATTTTGTAAATCACAAGTCACTAAACAATATCATATGTGTGTAGGCTTCATTTTATTGCAGATAGTGCATTTTTTACAAGTTAAAGGTTTGTGGCAACCCTACATTGAACAAGTCTTTTGGTACCACTTTTCCAAAAGCACTTGCTCACTTTGTGTCTCTGTGGTAATTCTTGCAATATTTCAAACTTTTTCGTCATTATTATATTCGTTGTAGTGATCTGTGATCACTGATGTTACTATGGTAATTGTTTGGGGGCACCACAGACCAAAGCCATATAAGACACGAAATGTAATATTTAATGTTGTGTGTGTCCTGACTCCTCCAGCCAGCCATTCCCCCACCTCTCTCCGTCTCCTTAGGCTTCCCTCTGCCCTGAAACACAACAGTATTGAAATTAGGCCAATTAATGACCCTGCGATGGCCCCTAAGTGATCAAGTGAAAGATCAAGTGAAAGGAAGAGTCACATCTCTCACTTCAAAACAACAGCTAAAAATCATTAAGTTCAGTGAGGAAAGCATGTTGAAAACTGAGGTAGGTCAAAAGCTAGCCCTTTTGCATCCAAACAGTTAGCCAAGTTGTGAATGCGAAGGAAAAGTTCTTGAAGGGAATGAAAAATGCTACTCCAGTGAAGACACAAATAACAAGAAAGTAAAACAGCCTAATTGCTGATATGAAGAAAGTTTGAGTGGTCTGGATAGAAGGTCAAACCAGCTACATTCCCTTAAGCCAGAGCTTAATCTGGAGCAAGGCCCTGACTTTCTTCAATTTTACGACATCTTAGAGAGGTGTGAAAGCTGCAGAAGAAAAGTTGGAAGGTTGCAGAGGTTGGTTCCCAGAGTGTAAGGAAAGCAGCTGTGTCTATAACACAGCAGTGCAAGGTGAAGCACCAAGTGCTTATGTAGAAGCTGCAGCAACTTCTCCAGAAGGTATGGCTATGAATATGCACAAAGGTGGGTGCAATAAGCAACAGATTTTTCAAGGTGACAAAACAGCCTTCTACTGGAAGAACCATCTAAGACTTTCATAGCTGGAGAGGAGAAGTCAATACTTGGCTTAAACCTTCAAAGCCAGGCTGACTTTCATTAGGAGCTAATGCAGCTAGTGAAGTTCAAGTTGAAGCCAATGCACATTGACCACACCAATAATCCCAGGGCCCTTAAAAACTTATGCTAAATCCGGGGTACCTGGGTGGCTCAATTGGTTAAGCGGTCGACTTTGGCTCAGGTCATGATCTTGCCGTTCATGAGTTTGAGCCCTGCATCAGGCTCTGTGCTGACAGCTCAGAGCCTGGAGCCTGCTTCAGATTCTGTGTCTCCTTCTGTCTCTGCCCCTCCCCTGCTCACACTCTGTCTCTCTCTGTCTCTCAATAATAAATAAAAATGTTAAAAAAAAATTGAAAAAATGTATCCTAAATCCACTCTATTGTACTATAAATGGAAGAACAAAGCCTGGACGACAGCTCATCTGTTTAAAACATGGCTTACTGAATATTTTAAGCCTATTGTTGAGACCTACTGCTCATTGGCAATGCGCCTGGCCACCCAAGGGCTCTGATGGAGAAATATAATAAGATGAATGTTGTTTTCATGCCAATAACACAACACCCATTCTGTAGCCCATGGATCAAGGAGTAATTTCAACATTTAAGCCTTATTATTTAAGAAATATATTTCATAAGGTGACAGCTGCCATAGTGATTCTTCTGATGGATCAGAATTGAAAACCTTCTGGAAAGGATTCACCAATTTAGATACCACTGAAAACTTTTGCTATCCATGGGAAGAGGTCAAATATCAACATTAACAGGAATTTGGAGGAAGGTGATCCCCACCCTCATGGATGACATTAAAGAGTTCAAGACTTCGGTGGAGGAAGTCACTGCAAACGTGGTGGAAATAGCAAGAGAATTAGAATCAGAAGTGGAGTCTGAAGATGGGACTGAATTGCTGCCCTCTCATGATAAAACCTGACCACGTGAGGAGTTGCTTCTTACGGACGAGTGAAGAAAGTGGTTTCTTGAGATGGAGACTACTCTTAGTGAAGATGCTGTGAAGATTGTTGAAATGACAACAAAGGATTTAGAATACTACATCAACTGAGTTGATAAAACAGCAGCAGGGTTTGAGAGGCTTGATTCCAATGTTCAAAGAAGTTCTGTGGGCAAAATGCTATAAAACAGTGCATGCTACAGAGAGATCATTTGTGAAAGGAAGAGCCAATTGATGGGCAAACTTCATAGTTGTTTTGTTTATTTTTTTATTTTGTTTTTAGAGAGAGAGAGAGAGAGAGAGAGAGAGCAGGGGCAAAGGAGAGCGGCAGAGGGAGAGAGACAGAATCTTAAGCAGGCTCCATGCTGAGCATGACCTGAGCTGAAATCAAGAGTTGGATGTTCAACTGACAGAGCCATCCAGGCATCCCTTTTTTTTTTCATTTTGTCTTGTTTTAAGATATTGTCACATCCACCTAAATCTTCAGCAACCACCATCCTGATCAGTCAGCAGCCATCAACACTGGGGCAAGATCTTCTCTGAGCAAAAAGATTATGACTTGCTGAATGCTCAGAGGATGGTTAGCATTTTTTAGCAATAAAGTATTATTAAATTAAGGTGTGTACCTTATTTATTTAGACATAATGCTATTGCACATAATAGACTACAGTGTAGTGTAAACATAACTTTTATATACACTGGGGAACCAAAAATTCATTTGACTTGCCTTATTGCAGCAAATGCTTCATTGGGGGGGGTCAGAAACTGAACCCGTAATATCTTCGAGGTGTCCCTGTGCATACTGGTTCCAGTGATAGATATTCTTAAAAGGAGGGGGGATTTGGAGCAATTCTCCCTGTTTTTGGCTAGAGTCCACACCATGGACTCACAGCTTGCACAATACTTTGCTCAGGCTCAGTGAAAGTAAAACATATTATATGAGGGTCTTCCTGAGAAAGCTAAACCCAGGTCATATGAAGAATAAAAGACTCGCCAAGGCTGGTAGCTGCTTTCACACAGCTAAAGCTTCCTCGAGGAAGGAAAATCAGGCTGTTACCTGTGACTGCAGATTTAGAGCCAGAGTCGATGGCTGCAGGATGGAGGTGGATTTTACTCCACGCAAGGAGGAATCAACAGACTGGCCTTGCCCCAGTCAGAAAGGGCTGTGTGAGAGGCACAACTTTCAGCCACAGGCTGGATGAGCCAATGGCAGAGGGTGGTTGAAGGTGAGGTGCATAGACCCTTGAAGTCACTGTTAATCTTAGAGCCATTGTGTGAGTGGTTGTTGGGCAAACCCACCAAATTAACCAGTTTACCTAAAGCCTTGCCAGATATGTCAGTGAAATCTCTATCCCTAACTCAAAGGACACATTCTGATACATATTTAGACAAGTAAATTCTTGTAATGTAATCTTGGATCTCTCCAAGGTGTGTCCTAAATTGATAGGTGAAGCCAGGTCACTGCAGGCACTAAGTAACCTGGGATGATCTGAAAGTGTTTCTCTAGAGTCACTTCACAGACTATCATTAGACTGGAAAGTAACTTTCAGCTTGGGGGCAGAGGTTGGATGGATTCTCTTCCTCATTTCTTTCCTCATTTCTGAAACGTCTGGCATGGCTTCCCTGGATGTGGAGAGTGGGACGAGAAGCAGGAATAACCTTCCTTACCGGGCCCTGCTGGAGGCCTACTCGCTCAATGTGTAAAGCTAGAGTCTTCTTCTAGCAAGCTGCTTCATTCAGAGATTGTTTCCTTGCGGAGCAATTCCCTTGGTGCAGGTGCGATCCCTTCCTTCTCATGGCCCATCACCGACTCTTCCTGTCGACCCTGGGAGCCCTCAGTCCCTGTGGCTTCCCTCCACTGATGGCAGTTTGCCAAGACATCCCAACCAGTGTCGCTGTTCCCTGCAGAGGCAGATGGACCCGACCCAGAATTTGTTTTCAAAGGCCCAAGCTGGCGATGCCACACACATGGAGACGATATGGAAAGGTATATAACTTACATAATGGAGATCTCTGGGCAGCAGGGAAGGCCTCAAGGGGCTTCAGAAAGCAAGGGAAGGAGACCAGCCTGGGCTTTTAATGTGGGGGCAAGGGTTCCCACCAGCAGAAGGAGACCCCAGACTTTCTGGGGGAAAGTTCACATGGAGGCACAGGGGGAAAGGAGAGTGATACTTGAGAACGGTCAATAGTCAGATACGAAACACAGAGTCAGTTTCCTCATTACAAACAGGCTCTTCACCAGCACATCCTGCCCCAAATCAATGTACGGGATTCCCTCATGCAGACATCTTTTCTCTCTTGAACTTGGTAGGCAAGCCACAGTAGCGTGGTGATTTGCTAACCTGATTTTTGAAAGAAGTCTTTTATTAAGAGTTTACTGAAATTCAGATGAAGGAAAGCTGGAAGCGGAACATGAGTTGGTGATCTTCCAGAATCATTCAGGTCTCAGGCAATGAGGCAGTAAGAAGGGAAACCAGGGTGTGGACTCAAAATACATTGTGGAGGTAGGTTATCCAAGTCTTGTCAGATTTCTCACTATCCAGGGCTTCTCAGCTTTCCTCCATCTGTTAGTCAGTTTCAGCTTTGTGTTTACATGATGAGAAACAGAAATATATATTAATATATCAACAGAGCAGTATGGAAAGCGCTTCAGAGACTTGGTGGACTGTGCTATTTGTCCCAGCAAAAGGTTTTCTGAAATGGTAGCTGGGCCAGGACCCACAGCGTGACCAGGACTGCACAACTGAGCTGTGAGGGAACGGCCCATTTCGTACACCTCAGTCCTTATCTGCCAGCTCCCGTGAAAAATGTCCTCCCCCAACTCCGTTATTCCCATTTTCTGCGGGGCTGAGTTTTACCTTTGTTCTCGACACCTTCATTTGTTTTGTCTTGCAAGCTTAATTAAAGTTTAAGGTGGACAGACATTCCTGAAGACAGAGTGATCTCTTTTTAATGATCTGTTGCAGCTGGAAGCCAGCTTCTTCGGAAGTGCAAAATTCGGCGGCATTTTGTCTGGCTCCTTCCACTTGGTGAAGTAACTCAAGGACCAATTTAGATTGTGTTGGAATTACAGTAACATTTGAGAAAACAACACGTGTATGTGCAAAGGATGTATACAAATGCAAGCATCGGGATGCGGGAGTCCTGGACCATCTGCAATCCCCGAACGAAGTGTACATTTCTGGGAATAGAAAGGACAGCATTGACGATGAAATGCTGGTAACTCTCTGTTGGAGAAAGACCTGGGAACTTCCGATTATCTTCAAACACAGTGACTTAGAACACTATGGTTTTTTCTTTGTCATTTGTATTACACTAGACATTGTGTAATAAAGTTTTCACTGTATATGAATGAGAAAATACTGAAGTTTGAAAATAAAATGCTTCAATTCTACCTCTCCTCAATCACCATTATAAGCCTTTTGGTTATTTGGTTTGTATTTCTATACAATTAGTTAAAATACTATCACATTCTGCACTTTTTTTAAAGTTTTTTTTTGAGAGAGAGGAAGAGAGAGAAAGAGAGAACACAAGTCTGGGAGGGTCAGAGAGAGGGGGAGAGAGAATCCTAAGCAGGCTCTGTGCTGTCGGCACACAGCCTAACTCTGGGCTCAAACTCACGAACTGTGAGATCATGACCTGAGCTGAAATCAAGAGTCGGATGCTCAACTGGCTGAGCCCCCCAAGTGCCCCTTGCACTTTTTAAAAAAAATCTGTTTGGTCCACTGATGAAAATATCAAAGAACAGTCTTTTTAAAATAATTAGTAATTCCATATTTATCAACTGAGTACCTATTATGAATTAGGCATTTGATATACTGGGGATAGAAAGGGGAACGGAGGTGCTCTCCCAGAATTTACAGTTTAGTGGAGGAGACAGTCATCCACAAAGGACCATAGAGTATATTGTTACAAACATGATTGTCATGTGCAAAAAGCATGCGGGTATGATGAAAGGCTGGTGTAATTTGGAGGGTCAAGGAGGTTCCCTTGAGGAAGGGACTTTGAGCTGCTATCTTAGGAATGAATGGGACAAGTAAGGGGAGAGCTGGCTAGTCAAGACAGTAGTAATTTCCTATTTATCTTCACACCTCAGGGACTGTGTCGCCGACCTTGCTACAATTTTAGTATAGTCAGAAAACCTCCTTCCCACTCTCTTACCTCCTTTACTTCTCTTGCCTGAGAGTGTAGCCTCGAGATCCATAAATCTGGCTCTAAGCTTTCTACACTGTGCTGTCTGGACTCCCTGTTCACATGCCCCTGAGTTTCTGTCCCATTATACATCTTTCTGTTTTCAACACAGGTAGCTCCCATATCAAGTCCTTTCTCAACACAAGAGAGGAGAGGGATCTTCTGTTCTCATTACCATTTGCAGGAGACCAAGATGAGTTTGTTCAGTAAGATATGTGGTGCAGTAGTGAGGGCCCTTGAGTGGGAGGGGAGAAGAACAGGGAGAAGAACATTCTGCCAACAGAGCCAGAGTCAAATTTGTGCAGCCATGACTAGCTGAGCATAACCTAAGATTGGTTTCCCAGGCCCTCCAGTACACATCGGAACAGCACTTGTCCCACGGTTTGGGAAAACCTGGTTCTTCCTCTTACTAGATGTGTACCTGGGGTAGGTGGGTGAACTCTGCTGATCTCAGTTTTCTCACTGATGAAGTAGAGATACTGTTGGCGTCTGTGTGTGACCTGTTGGATGTCTCTTTCTCTGGGGAATGGTCCAATCACCAGCCCCACCTCTCTGGCCGCAGGGCTGGACACGTACCTCTGGCCTGTCCAACAACAATGACTCACTCACCTCTTGATCCCAAAGAGCAGCCCAGGGATGGGAAAGTGACCCAAGAGAGGTCAATCAGAGTCCTTCTCTGGGGTCTTATCTATTCTAATGACAGAGGCGAATCCTTTCTTCCTCCTGGGATCGAGAACAAAAGGGAGCTGCCGTAACCATGTTTCCTACCTGTCTGGGTAGGAGAGAATAAATCAAAGAGGGCCAAATGTAAGGGGGAGGAGAGAAAGGGTACGAGGCTCATGACTCTCCAGATGACCCTCTCCCTTGTTACCCCCAAGGCCACCTTCCCCCCCAGACTTCCCTCTTAATGTGTTTCTTTAAAATTATTTTTTTTCCTGGTACTAGTTTTGGTTGGATTTCCAGCATTGGAAGCTAAAACTAAGAAACATCCTAACTCAACAAAATATCTATTTTATAGAGTTATGAGCATGAAGTTCAATGTTGTATTTGTTAAGTGCTTAATTAGTACAGGATCTGAAGAATGGCAAGTACTTACTAACTTTGGGATAATAGTATTGGTAGGACTTGTCTACTTCCTCGAACCTGGCATTCAACAGCATCGGCCTCATCTGAGAGCTTGGTAGAAATGCTAAATCTTGGTCCTTATATGTGATCTTCTCAATCAGAATGTATATTTGGTAAGGTCCCCACCTGAGCTGTATGCACTATATACAGTAAAAACACTGGCCTGTGTATGGTGATAAATTTTTAGATGTGCTACCAAAGGCATGATCCATGAATTGAGAAGCTGGACTTTATTAAATTAAAAATGTCTGTCTGTGGAAGACAGTGTCAAGAGAGAAAACAAGCCATAGACTGGGAGAAAATATTTGCAAAGACATGTCTGAGAGAGGATTGTTATCCAAAATATACAAAGAACTTGGAATAAAAAAGACAAGAAGTTGGCAAGGATGTAGAGAAAAAGGAACTCACATGTACTGTTAGTGGGAATGTGAACTGGTGCAGTCACTGTGGAAAACAGTATGCTGTGTGACCCAGTGATTCCACTACTGGGTATTTACTTAAAATGAAAACAGTAATTCCAAAAGAAAATGAAAACAGTAATTCCTCTGTGTTTATTGCAGCGTTATTTATAATAGCCAAGATAAGGAAGCAACCTGATAGATAAATGGATAAACAGGAAGTGGTATATACACAATGTGATATTACTCAGCTGTAAAAAGAATGAAATCTTGTCATGTATAACAACATGGTTGGACCTAAAGGGTATATTGTTAAGTGAAATAAGTCAGAGAAAGACAAATAACATATGATTTTATTCATACCTGGGATTTAAGAAACAAAACAAAGAGGAAAAAAAGAGACAAACAAACAAAGAAAACATACCCTTAAAGAAAGAGAACAAATTGGTGGTTGCCAGATGGGAGGTGTGTGGGGGGATGGGTGAGATAGCTAAAGGGAATTAATAGCACCCTTACTGTGATAAGCACTGAGTAACATATAGAATTGTTAACTTATTATATTGTACACCTGAAACTAATGTAATGCGGTTATATTATACTTCAATTAAAACCTTTTTTAAATAAAAAAGGGACATCTCATTCTCTTCTGGTAAAAAAAAGTGACATCTCTCTCTTATACCTATATTATATAATTATATAATATATAATTGAATTATATAATATGTATATTATAAAATTATATGTTACATAATTCAACAATAAGAAAGTCTTCAAGTTCAACAATAAGAAAACCAATGAATCAACTTAAAATTGGGCCAAAGATCTTAACAGACATCTCACCAAAGAAAATATGCCAATGGCAGATAGGCATATGAAAAGATGCTTCACATCATGTGCCATCAGGGAAATGGAAATTAAGACATCAGTGAGATATCTTTACGTGCATATTAGAATGTCAAAAACCCAGAACACTGACAGCGCCGAATGCTGGCGAGGATGTAGAGTAAGAACTCTCATTCTTGGGAAATCCAAAATGATATAGCCACTCTGGAAGACAGTGGTGTTTTTTTAATAAAACTAAACATACTGCTACCATAGGACTCAGCATTCTTGCTCCTTGGTGATTACCCAAAGGAGAAGAAGACTTAGGTCCATACAAAAGCCTGCACATGGATGTTTATAGCAGCTTCCTTTATAATTGTCAACACTTGGAAGCAACTAGATGCCCTTCAGTCGAGGAATGGATTAGTAAGCTGTGCTACATCTAAATAATAGAATATTGTTGGGCACCGACAAGAAGTGAGCCTTCAAGCCTTGAAAACACACAGAGGAACCTTAAATCCATATTGCTAAGTGAAAGAAGCCTGCCTGAAAAAGCTACGCACTTTCGATTCCCAAATATATGGCATTGTGGAGACAGCAAATCACGGAGACAGTAAAACGATCAGTGGTTGCCAGGGGATGGGGCAGTGGGGACAGATGAACAGGTGGAGCACAGGGGATTTTTAGGGAGGTGAGAAAACCCAGTAAGGTTCTAAATGATGGACACATGTCACACTGTTTGCAAAACTCATATAATGTACAACACTAAGAGTAAACCCTAATGTAAACTATGGACTTTGGGTGATTATGATGTTTCAATGTAGGTTCATCAATCGTAACATGTGTGCCATTTATGACAGCGTTGCGGGTAATGGGAAAATCTGCACTTGTGGGAGCCGGGTATGTGGGCTCTCAGTTTTTCTGTGAATCCAAAACTTTTTTTTTAATAAAGTCTTTTTTTAAAAAGGACTGTATGGGGGCGCTGGGTGGCTCAGTCAGTTAAGCGTCCAACTTTAGCTCAGGTCACGACCTTGAGGTTCGTGGGTTTGAGCCCTGCATTGGGCTCTGTGCTGACAGCTTAGAGCCTGGAGCCTGTCTCCGGATTCTGTATCTCCCTGTCTCTCTTACCCTCCCCTGCTTGCACTCTCTCTCTCTCAAAAATAAATAAAACATAAAAAATTTAAAAAAAAATAAAAAAAGCACTGTCTGGACACCAGAAGCACAGGCAACAAAAGTAAAACCAGTCAAATTAGCTCAAAGTCAAACTTCTGTGCATCAAAGAACACACTCCACAGAATGAAACGCAATTTAAGGGATGGGTCAAAATATCTGCAAATCATGTATCTGATAAATGCTTAATATCCAAAATATAGAAAGACCCCAACGACAAAAGACTCCAAGTAACCCAGTTAGAAGACAAGCAAAGGATTTGAACAGACATTTCTTCAAACATGGTATACAAATTGCAATGAGCACATGAAAAAATTCTCAATATCAGTAATCATAAAGGAAATGCAAATCAAAAACACTAGGAGATGTCACCTCCTGTCCAATAGGATGTCTACTATATATAAAAAAAAACAAACACAAAAAATAACGAATATTGAAGATGATCTGGTAACATCAGACCCCTTGGGCAATGTTGATGGTAATGTAATTGGTGCAGGCTCTATGGAAGGCAGTGTGACAGGCCTTCAAAAAAATTAAGCAGAATTACCATATGATCCAGTCATTCTACTTTTCAATAAGCACTTAAATGAGTTGAACACAGGAACTCAAGTAGATTCACCCATGTTTATAGCAGCACTATTCACAGTAGGCAAGGGATAGGTGCAATCCAAGTGTCCTTTGATGGACATTGGATAAACACAATGCGGTCTATCTATATAATGGAATATTATTCAGCTTAAAAAGGAAGAAAATTCTGACATATGCCACCACGTGCACGAACCTTGAAGACTTTGTGCTGAGTGAAGTAAGCCAGTCACAAAGGGACAAATACTGATTCCACCCATGTGAGGTATCTGGAATAGTCAAATTCTAGAGATAGAAAATAGAGTGGTGGTTGGCAGGGGCTGAGGGGAGGGGATCAGAATGAGGAGTTGCTGTTTAATGGGTACATTTTCAGTTTTATAAGATGAAAAAGTTCTGGAGACTGGGTGCATAGCATTGTGAATATTATTGCCACCACTGAGCGGTACACTTACGAATGGTTAAGATGGTAGATTTTATGTTATGCGTGTCCCTCCACCCCCAAATTCAGACACGTGGCAAAAATAAATAAAAAAATTCAAAAGCATTGACCTGCTTGACTGGAAGTTCTCTGATGGAAGGTTCCGAGGAAAAGAGATGTCACACAAGTGTTTGTCCTACTAATTCCAAACTGACACTCAGACGTGTGCCGCGCAAGTCAGAAAGTCAGTGAGGTAGAACAAAGGATTCACAAACAGGTGGAGAGAGTTGGCAGTGAGAATATCAGCAGCAAAGAATTTACAACGAGCAGCCTTAGTCTGTCACCCAGCTTTTACAAAGCTCAAAAAAGACTGTTCATAATTGAAGTTTAACTTGGCTCTCTCACAACTGTTACCTTGTTCTTCACAGTAAAGAGACTCAGAATCCTTTTCTAACCTAGCTAGGGCGAGTTTGTTTCTGGGCTAAATGTAGCCCCCAAAATACAGAAAGGAAAAATTCATTTCTAAGTCAGTTGAGGGTAAGTTTGAACTGCTTTGTAATTTGAAAACAGAAATGGTTTATAAGTTAACAGCTCTTATCATACAGATCTTATGAAAGTATCAATGATCTGAAAGTTCTCAGGACCAGTTTCATTCACACCCAGTGGCTGCTTCTATGGCTGCTTCAATGAGATAGAACTTTCTGTGGTTCAGTCAAGGAAATTGGAAAACGAATTCTAGGCCGGAAACCCTTCCTTCTAGTGTTCTGGCCAGTGTAGTACGTATCTAAAAGGTACTTTCCAAATTGAGATCAGAATATTCTATTCATGTCTGGACAAGTGCCTGTCGCCCACTCAGATGCATGGCTTCTGGGAAGCTTTGATGGGGACACAAGTTTGACCTGTGCTCAGAGTAGGACTTTTGTGTGTCTCCCTCAGAGACATCTGTGTCCTAATCTCTGGAACCTGAGAATGAGACCTTGTGTGGTAGAAAAGTATCCTTGCAGACATCATTAAATTAAGGATCTTGAGACAGGCAGATTTTTCTAGATTATCCAGGTGGGTCCTAAATGCCATCACATGTATTCTTTATAAGAAGGAGGTAGAGGAAGATTGCACAACTCACAGAGGAGAAGGTGACCTGAAGACAGAGCAGAGAGAGATTTTAAGGTGCTGGCCTTGGCATTGGAGGGATGTGGCCACAAGTCAGGGAATGCTGGCCACCACCAGAGGGCAAAAAGAAGCCAGGAAAAGCCTGGAGCAGAATCCTGTTGACACCTTGATTGTGCCCCAGTGATCCTGATCTGACACTTTTGGCCTCCAGAACCATAAGAGAAGAATTTCAGTTGTTTTGAATCATTAAGTTTGTGGTCATTTGTTATAGCAAACAAAAATTAATACAGTTTTAATTATGAAAATGAAATAAGACCCCCATGGCATGTGCATTCATCCTTGATACCCCAGTGAATGCGCCCAGATACAGGCATCCCCAGGAGGCTAGCTGCAAGGAAGGCAGGGGCAGGGGCGACAGACAAACAGAAAGCCCCTCCACTGATGAGGAAGAGAAGGAAGAGACCTGCCTTTGAAGCACAGTGACCCTGCCCACTAGTAAACTATGGCCCTATGAACTCTGGATTTCCACTCCAGCTCCCTTGGGGAGGAAAGAACAGGAAGGTAACAAGGGATTGAACTGGTTGCTTACAAAACGACCCCAAACCTGCCTCACCACCTCCCAGGTACATATCATGGGGAAAGGGAGCTTGGGCCACAAATGGCCTTCCATTTCCACCTGCCAACCCCATGATCCCAACTGATCCAATTAGATTCCCTTTTCCCTCTCCACCCCCTCAACTGACCCTGCCTTCTGTGCCCCATTTCCCATGCCCTATGTACACCAGGAAAAGGGGACTATCCTGACTCTTCTATCATACTATCAAACCCCTTATCCAACTAGAAATTTAAGCCTCTTTATTCTCCACTAAAAATGCTTTGGAAAGAGTCTCCCCTTCTATTCTGATGCCCTCCTTCTCATAAGCTTTACGATACCCAAATCTGACCCATTCTGATCCATTGTTTCCCCAATGGCACCCCTTTAGTTGGCTTCCTGTTATGTTTAACATAAAGTTCTATCTTTTTTTGATTTAAACTTGCTTTCTTTTGAGCTTCAGCCCCTTCATTACTTTTACTTTGTCCTTTACTCCAAACTATCAACTGTGTCCTGACCACAGAAGTGGTTTCATGGCTTCGAGTCTATGGTCCTTTCTGTGGTGTGATCTTCCATGACTCCTCATCAGTCAGGAGAACAAAGCCTAGCCCTCTGATGGTGCCTCTCTCAGACACTGAAAGAGGACACCTGGCCAGAGGGCTTCTGAGAGGAAAAGTCGTCCTGGACTTTGCCCATCAGCATCCTTCTCATTTCCAGCGAGAGTCTCGGAATTAATACATTTGCTCCAAAAATTTCCAGATTGCCACCTAAACTGAGCTGATTCCCATCCTGTCATTCATGGAGAAGGTATACATTCATTTCTTACTTAAGAAAATTTGGCTTACTTTAATCTCTAATAAGCTCTAGTTTATAAGATGCCAATCTCTGCCCTTAATTTTTTGTAATAAATTAGAAGAAACAATGCTTCCACTCCCAATCTAGACTTCCACCTCCTTCTACTCCTTCTGTTCCCTTTTCCCAGTGCGTGAGTTTCTGCAGAGCAGCCTGTCCAGCCTCACCCTGGTGCCAGTCACTCAGTGCTCCCTTCCCGGTATGGGGGTGTGTGCAGTTGTGCAAAGACTGACTGGTGGTGTAGTAAATCTCTTGGGATAGAGCAAATTGTCATATGAGAACAGGTCTGATGATGTGCAGCTGTTGATCAAGTACCAAAACATTGAATTGTTTGAGGATTTGCCCAGAAGTTTTAAACCAGATGTGACGGAGCTACCTGGAAGAGTCAAGATCATAAGATTTTGTCCCCACCACCAGAAGAGATGAGGGCTCGTGAGCATGGTGAGTTCAGCTATAGAGAAATACATGTTGCCTCTCTGCACAAGTGAATTTTAAGGTATTAATATCCCACTGGACAGAAGCCAAGCCCGTCCCCCGAGGAGCAGTTGGCTTCTCACCTCCACACTTCTGCTCTGAGCCTGAGTCTAAACTTGCTTCTTGGAAAGAAATTTTAGTTTTACCCTCCTCATGAGCAATAGCAACTTTTGTGGGGAAAGTCTATTATGTGTAGTGGGATGTAGAGTCCATCCAATGTTTGAAAGTCTTCTGCATCTTTCTTTTCCTGCTGTTGGTTGATTGGCATTGATCACTCTCTAACCCACTATCTGTAGGTCAGGGGTACCCTCCAGTTGCAGCAGCTCCTGTTAACGGATACTCTAGGAAAATCTGCATACGATATGCAATATGGCAGCCATTTTAATGGATAAACCAATAGAACCGAACATTTAGGTCTTCTCTGAACTTTGTACTGGACTCACCACTTTATGCACGTTGTGTAAATGTAGGAGAGGAGGTAATGATAATGAAGATGACCTCGGGGTTCATAGTTCTAAGCTCTGAATGGGGTCTGCTCCAGTGAAAGGGTCTGCTCAAGCTTTTTTAGCCTGTATCCTATTTGGAATCACACTGTGCAGACACCAATCATATGGAAGAGAACCCTGTTTCCTCTCTCTACAAGGTGGAGGCCACACTAAATGACATTAGCGGAATGCCTGCAGTGACCTCACCTCTTATAGTGAAGTCCTGGAGATCTTTCTGGCCACTTTGTGAAAGTGAGGCGGTTAGTCCTGGTAGCTCTGGGAAAAACTGTGATGTGCTCTGGGTGCACCTTTTGGGCTCTGCCCACCCTTGGGTGTTGTCAAAGGGAGTGAAACAACCTCCCTCTGCCCAATCGGACCTCCCAAATGGTACCTTGACTTGCTCGCACAGAAATTCACTGGAATTATAGCCACATGCCCTGTCCTTTCCAACACAGTTCTTCCTCCAGCCAAGACCAATAACGATGGGAAGGAATAGCATGTAGACCATCCCATTCTGGAAAGTTTTCCATCATCTCACAAAGCCACCCATATCTGTGCCTTGATCACACTCCTGCAGCCTGGTCTTCCTTGTAGTGATTGGGCCCATTGATCTCCCGATTCTAGTTTCAATATTCTCCTCTGCCCCAAACACCTAGTGAATAGTTATCTACCAAAGTTCCAGACATCAAGCGAGTACTTGACAAGCAAAGCCCCATTTCCTACTCATTATACTCAGAAATATGACTCACGGAAGGAACACAACACTAATTGGAAAAAAATGGAAAAAAAATTAGACATGAGAAAATAAGGGAGTGAAACCATGTAAGGTAATAGGAGAAAGAGACAGTTATGATGACAAGACTGAATTAATAGGATCGATAGGGTGGGGGGGTGACATACCCAGGAAGTGATCATAAGAGGGAAGAAACTTAGGTGGAGATTAGCATGAACATATGAGTCATTAACAAACAAGAGCAACGGGTTTTGTCTTGTGAGATGAACGGTCCAACCCATTTAGTCCACCAATTGATTTTATTGTTTTGTTTTCTTTCGTTTTTTTCCCCCCATAGAATCTAATGGTTGTCAGATTCCTCTTGCCTCATTAAATTGCCTGATTTACTTTAAGGATATAATTACCTTGCTCTTTTTTTTTTTTTAAATGTTCATTATTTTTGAGAGAGAGAGAGAGGAGAGAGAGAAGAGAGAGAGCGAGAGCAAGCGAGAGCAAGTAGGGGAGGGGCAGAGAGAGAGAGGGAGACCCAGAATCTGAATCAGGCTCCAGGCTCTGAACTGTCAGCACAGAGCCCAATACGGGGCTTGAACTCACAAACGATGAAATCATGACCTGAGCCGAAGTCGGACGCTCAACCAACTGAGCCACCCAGGCGCCCCTATAATTACCCTCCTCTTAAAGACACATGGGAAGACTGGGGCAGAGGAGAGAATTGTGTCCTGGATACATGACAGAATGTTCTCAGGTTGGGTGTCAGAGACACTGTCCATAGCATAAACAGAGACGAGAAGGTAACAAGGAACATTGATCCCATCTATAAACTGATGAACCAGAGTGTTCCCTACATTGAAAGACTCCTTGTCCTGGGAGTACATCTTTCTGTGAGAGTTGGGCTACCCATTGAGTCTGATTCCACAGGAAACAGAAAATAAAGGAACAGAGTGTAGACAGAGAAAGAGAATCCAGGAAACCAGGTCTCCCCAGCCTGATGGCCATCTCCTCCTTCCAACAGCTACTTCTTTCAGCAGAGGTGTCTTGTCATTGAGTGCCCAGGGTCTCCCCAGTGCCATCTTGGGTCCCTTGGCAGCTTGATAGGGAGGTCACAATAGGGCTCCTCCCAAGGCTAGGAATGGCCAACATTTACTCAGGCACTTAACAAATACGTTATCTTATTTACAAATTTACGTATTTACAAATACGTAAGGATACCTATGAATCCTTACACATGAGAAAACAGAGATGACAGAAGTTCAGTCATGTTCCCAAGTTCTGCTAAGTGGTGAAGTTGTGCTGTGAGGCCAGCTGACGCCTAAGCCTGCAATTCCTCCACTGAGCCATGCTGTCTCGTTCACAAGATAACATTTTTCTCAACACTGTATTCAGACCATGTAATTGCATAGGAAATCCAGCCTAACAAATAATGCAGGGTCACGTTATGCTAAGATGTCTTTTGGTTTATACTTTGGGAGAGAACACAGGTTTGCTGACTTTTCCGTGGATCATTTTCTGATCATTTTCTGATCAATATCTTTCAATACCTCCACGAAGGGTATTTCATGTAGACCCTACATCTTCTTGAAAAGTCATTCTGTAACCCTTCCTGAGTACCTACTAAGATAAGTTTCCATGCGAAGTGTCTAGAGATGATGAAAACACATCCCTGCCTACAGGATGTTCATGGTTATGTGAAGGGGACAATCATGGGCAGTGAACTCTATATAACCTAAGGAATGCAGTGGTACAGGCCAACCACCAGTGCCTAGAAAATGTTTCATACCACATTCAACAAATATTCACTGGGTGCTTACTATGCCTCTCTGTTTCTCTCTTTGTCTCTTGCATGCCCAGTATGATATTTCCAAGAATTGGATTTGGGAGAATAGTGGATACCTGCTGATTTTTCCTGTCCCTCTTTTCTGATTCTTTTGCTGGTACAACACCACTTCTCTTTTGGGAAACTGTCCTTTCTCCACTCAGTCCATGTGACTTTAAGTGTGGCTTGACCTTCTTCCTGGTATGGAGACATGACTAAGACATGCCAGTCAGCATGTTCCACACTCCTGTCCAAAGATAGGTTTGGGAGTGAGCATGTGATCCAAGTCAGGCTAGATGAGAGTTAATCCCAGGACATTCATTTCTTCTGTGGTTGGTAAGCAGGTAGGGTGCACACCTGACTATATGGCCTCCCCTGGGAGAGAGTCTCATGGAGAATGAAGCTGACCTTGAAGAAAGACAAACAACAGGCAGAGATTGGCTGGACCTGGGTGATCATTTTTCATCCTGGGCCCAGTTGTGTGAGAGCAGATGCGTGAACTTGCAGGTGTGTCATCCCCCAAACTTCCAGCACAATCTTTACTCCAGCTCATCGAGAAGAGCCTGAGTAGCTGTTAATCACATGATACTCTTTGACTTTCATCTGCTATTTTAGTGAATAGCTTCTCTAGGAAACCCATTGGACAAAGGGAGTCAAGCTGTGTAGGATCCAGGCGTGCTTGGGTCCCTGGTCATCAATCACGATACTGTCAAATGTCGTCAATACTCCCAGCAGAGGTCATGGGAGATATTTCCCCAGCTGTATCCAGATAGGATTACAGTTCTCGAAGAGCTTTGTGTCAACAACATCAACAGTTATTTGCAGGGTCATGCCATTGGCTTTCTCATCCATGAAACTGTTAATGAACTGTGGCTACAAAACCTGAAAAAGTGTGAAATGGAAAAACACCCAAACCTCTGTCCCCTCTGATGTTTATGTATAACCAATTACTTGCAATCATCACTAATGACTTGAATATGAAATAAAACACCCTTTCTGTTATACTTTAAAGAGTATGGTGAGAGATGGTGGCTACACTTGTGAGCAGAGCATAATGTACAGAGAAGTTGAATCACTATGTTGTACACCTGTCACTAAGACAACATTGCGTCAACTCTATTCAAAGTAAAACATTTATTTATTTTATTTCCTTTTTATTTATTTATTTTAAATGTTTATTATTTTTTATTATTTTTTTTAACATTTATTCATTTTTGAGACACAGAGACAGACAGAGCATGAGCGGGTGAGGGGCAGAGAGAGAGGGAGACACAGAATCAGAAGCAGGCTCCAGGCTCTGAGCTGTCAACACAGAGCCCAATGCGGGGCTCGAACCCACAGACCGCGAGATGGTGACCTGAGCCGAAGTCAGACACTTTCCGACTGAGCCACCCAGGCGCCCCGAATGTTTATTTTTGAGAGACAGAGAGAGCACGTGAGTGGGAGAGGGCCAGAGAGAGAGGAACAGAGGATCCGAAGCAGGTTCTGCGCTGATAGCAGAGAGCCCCTTGCGGGGCTTGAACTCATGAACCTGAGCCGAAGTTGGACTTGGGCTGAGCCACCCAGCCTCCCCTAAAACAATTTTTTTAAATGTACAGATACCACGGTCAGGTCTTTCTATTAATATAAAGTGCTAGTTGACCACCACCCAACTGATAAAATGGCTGACTAAAACCCAAACTAACAATAACATATCTGGCAAGAATGCAGAATGACAGGAACTCTCAGTCACCAGGGGTGATAATGCAAAACGGTCCAGCCACTTTGGAAATTGTTTTGGCAGTTCTTACAAAGTTAAATCTAGATCCACCATATGATCAAGTAATCCCATCGCTAGGTATTTACCTAAATGGGTTGAAAACTTATGTTCACACCAAACCCAGCACCCTGCATGTTGATGGCACTTCTAGTCACAATTTCCCAAACTGGTGGCAACCAAAATGTCCCTCAAGATGTGGCTGGGTGGCTGTGTTTCATCCATATAATTGCATATTATTCAGATATGCGCTGTGAAGCTGCAGACGTGGAGAAAATGTAAATGCATATTGCTAAGTGAGAAAGTCAGCTCAGAAATGTTACGTATTGAATGTGTCCAACGATATGACCTTCTGGATAAGGCCAAACTATAAAAACTGTAAAAACATCAGTGACTGGCTGGAGGGTGAGGGACAGGGAGGGAGGGGCAGGCTGTGCACAGATTTTCACAGCTTTACTGAAACTATTTGGTATGAAAGTGTGAAGGTGCATTGGTTGACAACTAGAACTGTCAAAGACCAAGTGCGAGGAGGCATAATGTAAACTAGAAACTTTAATCAGTTTTAACAAATGTACGAATACAGCATGAATTAATACCAGGGGACACTCTGAAGGGAGGGTTTTATGGGAACTCTCTGTACTCTCTGCTCAGTGTTCTGTTATGTAAACCTAAAACTGCTTTAAAAATGAGGAAGTAACTTTAAAATGCTCTGAGTAACTCTTGAATAATTTATTCAATGATTTAGAATGTTGAGAAAAGACTTACATAAAATGCAAAATGATAATTTAGGTAGGTGCTGTGATTTGAGATATTAAATTTTGTAACAAGTAATAAGCAATCAGACTGAAAACTTGATAAATAGATGAGTATTTCTAGATGCACATGCAGTAAAATTTGCTGAAAAATAGGTTTCTCTGTTTCTAGTTTTTGATGCAACTCTAAACACAATTACAGAGAATTGGGTCCATCAGAAATTAACTTTAAATAGTAAAAAGAAGAACGCAAGTGATATGGCTTAGCTAACATTTTAGTGTTAAGAGCTCTGTGTACATGGCGAAAATCAGTGCACGTTGATAAACACCATATCTTGCGAGTTAAAAATAAAATAAAGTAAAATAAAATAAAGTAAAATAAAAATAAAATAAAATAAAATAATAAAATAAAATTAAGTATTAGGTGAGGAAGTAAATTCATTAAGTCTCCACCCCACTCACAGAGCATACAAAATATCAAACATTGCACGAAAGAAATGTAAACACCCATTTAAAAGTTCACACCACAGATTAGGCTTTGGTATTACTGGCTGCAAAGTGTCATTTTAAATAAGAATTACAATACATATGGCAATGTATTTCTAGGAAGATTTTTCAGCTGTGATCGTATAAATCCTTCTGCTCCAAGTTATACTGCATTTGCCTGCTGGCTGAAAGAAATCATTGCCCTGGAGGTGACTCTAGATTTAATTTTTTCACTTTTAGGCGAACTCCTGGGGGGAACATGTATTTCTTCAAGAGCAAGAGCATTCCGCTGTGCAAGCCCCCCCTTCCCCAGGCGCCGTGCAGCATTCCGTTCCCCGTGGCAGGAATAATGCTTAACCATTAGCATCATAAATCGCTTAGAGGACAAGGTGTGGGTGATTTGAAAGATATATCGAGTGGAACCGAGCAAATTAGGCCTGTCCCTGTTGTTTTATCTTTATTTATTAATGGCAATAATTCTGTCCTAATCTTTTGTACAGCACTTTATCCATTACGTGGCAGGTAAAGCTCTTTACATGATTTTCGCTGCTGTCTTCCTTCTCTGGCACAGGTGGAAGGGGCAGATGGCCCTAATTCCTTAGCACGGAGCTGTGAGGTCAACGGCTTCTCGCCGTCCCTGTTGCTAAGGGAGTCTGTACAGACGCATCCTCTCCTCCCCTGAGCCAGAACTTACAGTTGATGAAGTGAGCACTAAACAAATCAGACAAAAGTAATGTTATTTTAAAGAAACAGAACAGTTTTCAGGCATCGGGGTTGTTGATTTTGTCACAAGTATGAGCGTGAAGAAAGAAGGTGTCAGGTATGTGACGTGGGGCCAGTCACCCCCTGTAAGTAATGACAAATCAAGTCAGTAGAGGAATATGGGCACTTCCTATCTAAGCTCTGTGGCCTGGGGAAGGAGCCAGTCAGGTTCAGGGTTTCGAATTGTCCCATTCATTGCCCTACCCCTGGCTTTCGTAGAGTGGATAAAGCGTCAAGAGCTGATGGACCCACTGGGAAGACCATTTCTATGAAGCATTTCTCTTGTGTACTCACCCTCCCCTCTCTGGCCCAATGCCATGGTCACCTTAGCAACCTTCTGATTATGAAGTGGCTTTTCATGTTCTAACTATAGAAAAATGGTTTGGCCATAAACGTTTTGAATTTTAGTGTTATCTATGATACAATTTTTTCTTTATCCTGGTAAAATATACATAACATAATATTTACAATGTTAACCATTTCTGAATGTACAATTCAGCAGCATTAGGCATATTCACAGTGCTGTGTTACTATCATTCCTATCCATTTCCAGAACTTTCTCATGAGCTCAAACAGAAACTCTGTCGGCATTACACACTAATTCCCCATTTCCTCTCTTCTTAGCCTCTGACGAGGGCTAGTCTTTCTGTTTCTCTCAATTTACCTATTCTAGGTACCTAATATAAGTGGAAAATACAATATTTGTCCCTTTTTCTGTCTTCGTTCATTTAGCATATGTTTTCAAGCTTCATTTATGCTGTAGCATGTATCAGAGTTTTATTGCTTTTTAAGGGTGAATTGCGTTCTACTGTATCTATGCTACATTTATTCATTGATCTGTCGACGGGCATTTGGGTTGTCTCTACCTTGTGAATAATGCTGCTCTGAACATGGGCATACATGTATTTGAGTCCCTGCTTTCTATTTGTTTGGGTAAATACTTAAAAGTAGAGTTGCTGGATTATATGGTAATTCTATATTTAGCCTTTGAGAAACTGCCAAAATGTCTCCCTTAGTGGCTGCACCGTTTTGCATTCCTGCCAGCAATGCAGAAGCATGCCTGTTTGTACACATCCTCACCAACACTTGTTCTTTTCTTTTCTTTTCTTTTCTTTTCTTTTCTTTTCTTTTCTTTTCCTCTCCTCTCCTCACTTCTCCTCTCCTCTCCTCTCCTCTCTCCTTCCTTCCCCTCCCTTCCCCTCCCTTCTTTCCTTTCCTTTTCCTTTCTTTGGGGGGAGGTGACTAGCCATCCTAATGCATGTGCAGTGGTATCTGACTGTGTTTCTGACTTGTATTTCACTAATTGATTCCTGATGTTGAGCATTTTTTCATGTGCTTATTGGCCATTTGTATATCTTCCTTGGAGAAATGTCCATTCAAGCCCTTTGCCCACATCTGAAACTTGAGTTGTGTGACATAATTTCATAATGTAAATTTGTGTAAGTTCTTTGGTTATCCAATTCCTGGTCAGCCTGGTGTAGGGAGAGACTGTGTGGTTATGTGGACTCAAGAAGCTTGGCATGGCAGTTATTTCTATTATGAATTAAAATTTCCCTGTGGTTTTATACTTCATTCTTCTGAGCCTGACTAATGTGAATTCATGCCCAGGAGACAGCTTTGCCGTTGAGGTTTTGGAAAATCAGATTCTGAACGTGTGAGGCAGAGGCCGAAACCGAAATCACTGTTGATTAGCCACTGTGATGAAAGATACCCTCTGAGGTTTTGGGCAGAGAGCTATTGGCTCTCCACATTTTTTGGGTTTATGTGAAAGCTGCCCTGTCCAGTGGTAGCCAGTAGCCACATGTGGCTTTAAAACTAGCCTTTAAAATTAAAAATTAAAATTAGGGTGCCTGGGTGGCTCAGTCAGTTGAGCATCCGACTTCAGCTCAGGTCATGATCTCACAGTTCGTGAGCTTGAGCCCTGCATCAGGCTCTGTGCTGACAGTATGGAGCCTGGAGCTTGCTTCAAGGTCTGTGTCTTCCTCTCTCTCAGCCACTGCCCTGCCCATGCTCTGTCTCTCTCTCAAAAACAAATAAACATTACAAAATTTTTAAAAATTAAATTGAAATTAATTAAAATTAAATAAAATGAAAAAGTCAGTTCTATACTCTCACTAGCCACCTTTCAACTACACGGTAGCCACACGTGGCCAGTGTCTACTATACTGAACAAAACCGATATGGAATTTTCCCATCATGTCAGAAAATTCTATTGCATGGTAATGACTTTGAAAATACGCATTTTATTTTGTATTTTTTAAATGTTTATTTATTTTGAGAATGCAAGCGTGTGAGTGAGGGGAGGGACAGAGAGAGAGAAGGAGAGAGAGAATCCCAAGCAGGCTCCACACTGTCAGTGTGGAGCCCGACGCAGGGCTCAGTCTCACAACCGTGAGATCATGACCTGAGCCGGAATGAAGAGTCGGACACTTAACGGACCGAGATGTTCCCACCTCCTCTTCCAGGGCCCTGTCTATGCAAACCACCACCATTACCTACCTGCGCAACACCCAACGTAGAGACTGGTGTTTCCCGCAACTGGCAACAACCTGCATATTCCGTAGCAGATCTGGTGCCTGGCCAGTAGCCCCTTGGGTCCTACCACTATAGCAACCTGACTTCCAACTGCGGACATCTGCAACTTTGCCCGACGACTTCTACTTGCCCCTAAGCTCCCCGCCTACAGGTGCTGTAGGCCAGACAATCTGAGGAGGACCTCCTGCTTGGGCTTCGTCGCCACGGGACCCCTGCCGGTGACTTGCTTGATGACACCTTGTTGGCTGCCTTCCCTTCCCTGTCGCACGGCCCATTCTCCTATTGGTGTTTCCTTGGCTCATTTCCCAATCACCTTAGCTAAGACACTGTTCTTTTAAGACAAGATGTCCCATGGCCAAATATGCTTAGGAACTCCTAGGCTCAACTAAAGTGAGTAGGTTTCCTAACTGTAAGACTTCAAAACACATCTGATGTGTTCATTTACTTAGTGAATCTCCAAGGATGGGAAGTAGACAGGCTAGTCAAAGTTATTTGGTAATGTGTAAGTGTGGAACACAGCGCATGCGTCCTCAGGCATCCATGATACAGCTTAAAAACCGCCTAGGTGGCTCAGTCAATTCAGCTTCCGACTTCAGCTCAGGTCATGATCTTGTAGTGAGTTCAAGCCCCACATTGGGCTCTCTGCTGTCAGCACAGGGCCTGCTTCAGACATCTGTCCTCCTCTTTCTTCCCCTCCCCTGCTTATGATATTGCAAAAAACAAAAGATAAAAAGAACAAAAAGAACAGGTACAATGTGGTAAGTGAATGAAACGTTTGGGAAGAACATAGTTTTGGGGGTTTTTTTTGGTTCCCTTTTCTAGTATGATTTCCCATGAAATGTGCAAAACTCATTAATTCAAAGGCACACAAATGCTAGAAGGATAAACATACTTTCAAGAAGCAGTGGACAAGTTACAGAGCAGTGTTTACTGTGCATTATGGATCATCATGAAAGCAAGGCACCCAGAGGATGGTCTGGAAGGCCAGACCGCCAGGACTGGCACACTCATTGAGCAGTCGATGACAGAACCTTGCTCAATGCTTAATTAAACAGTTCCGATTGTTCTCCGAGTATGAGAAAATGCATTTGGAGATTCATGCTGGTGGTTCTGCCCTCCCAATTAATTCCGTTGCAAATAGGTCCTTAGCCAATTCACTTTTTCATTATTAAGGGGACAAATCATAACAGAGCGTGAACTAGAACTAATTCACCATGGTAAATACTTAGAAACTTAGGTGCAGTTGAAATTAGGTTCATTTAAACCCCAAGAGCAAATTTATTTCCTGTTTCAAGACCCTTGCTTTTCCCGGGGGCTTAATAGGGTGGGGGTGGGAGTGGGGGCAGCTTACTTGGTAGCCAAGGTGACCTCCTCGTAAGTCTGACATTGGCTCACCTCTGGGGGGGTTTCAGGATGGCCTCACAGAGCCTTCCTCCACCCCTGATCCACCAACCAAGAGAGCAAACTGTGGATACACAGATCACATTTAACCTTCGACATTTATTTATTGGGGTAACAGTGTGTGTGTGTGTGTCTGTGTGTGTGTTTCTCTCTCCCTCCCTTCCTTCCTCTATCCTTCCCTTTTTCCTTCTTCCTCTCTGACATCTCACATCACTGAGTCTCTCTCCTGAGAGAGAGAGAGAGAGCACTCCAAACTCATATCTAATCACCAAATTAAATAAGCATATATATTTAAATTTAATAAATTGATTTAAAACTCACCGAACTTCATGTAAAATCTTTTTAAAAAATCCTTCCCATTTTATTTTCTCTGAGGATATTAGAGTTTGTATAAATGACACATTTGCATCTTTTTAAGCAACATTTGGAAACATCTGTTTTTAAAATGCTTTCTTTGCAAGTAGTCCTTCTTTCCTCTTCCCTCCCTCCTCTCCGCCTCTCCCCTTCTTTCCTTCCTTCCTTCTTTTCTTCCTTCCTGCCTTCCTGCCTGCCTGCCTGCCTCTCAAAGCATAGGAAATGCAGATTCAGAACAACAAAAGCTCTTTTCATGCTTTGCCCTTGGTAAGCTGTTATGTGGAGGGCTTTTTCTTCTCTCTCTCTCTCTTTTCAGTTTACTTTCAATTTTATCTTTCATTTTCCCCTTCTCATTGATTTATTTTAATTTTTGAAAATATTTTGAACAGTACCATGTTTCTAGAAGTCAAAAGTCCACCTCAAGGTAAATCAGGGAGGTGCTGCCCCCCCCATGCCTTCCTGTGGGCAAGCTGCCTTCCCGTTCTCCAGACGACCCTCCCCAGGTTTCCTTCTGAATTGCTAGTAAGGCATCCCCTTCATTTTCCGGGGGAACACTAACTTTTTCCTTTCAAAGCATGTGCTAAGTGTTGCATCATTGTCAGTAGTCTTTCCAGAACGCTTGTCACTTTGTAAAGAAAACATGTTTGATTGGTTTTTAATTTTGACAACCCTTTAAGCGTTTTGTCAGAAAATAGCCATTGAAAATCTATCAGGAAAAACAATTTTCTTGGTCCTCCAGGCTCATTACAAAGTGTTCTACAGCTTTTGCTACATTTTATAGGCTGAGGCAGGACCCTGTGGTCCTGGCCTCATGGGCACACATCCCCTTGGGTCCCCTCCCCATGGCATGTGAGCAAGACCTAAGACCCACATCTAACCAGCAGCATATGGCAAAGGTGATGGCATGTCCAGTCCGTGATTATATCACATAAGACTATAGCTTCTGGCTGGCTGGGGACTGTCTCTACCGACTCTCCCTTGCTGGTCTTGGGTTGAGCTGGTGTGTGGAAAGGCCAGTGCCACCTTCGGCTGGCAGCCAGCAAGGAGTTGATGTCCTCGGCCTCACAGCCAGTGAAAAGCTGAACCATCCCAACTGCAGACCCTTCCCTGGCTGGGCCCCAGAGGAAAGCTGGCCCCCACCTTCCCCTTGATTGCAGTCTTGAAAGAGGCACAGGTGCCTCGGACCCGGCTAAGCTATGCCTGGACTCTTGACTCCAGACGCTCTGAGATGATGTGGGTGTTTTCAGTCAAGTGTCCACTGACGGATGAATGGATACAGAAGATGTGGTATATTTATACAATGGAATATTACTCGACAATGAAAAAGAATGAAATGATGCCATTTGCAATGATGTGGATAGAGCTAGAGTGTATTATGCTAAGCAAAATAAGTCAGTCAGAGAAAGGCAAATATCCCATGATTTCACTCCTATGTGGAATTTAGGAAACAAAACAGATGAACAAAGGGGAAGGGAAAGAAAAATAAAATAAGATAAAAACAGAGAGGGAGGCAAACCACAAGAGACTCTTAAACAGAGAACAACCTGAGGGTTGATGGGGGTAGGTGGGGGGGGGGCTAAATGGGGGTTGGGTATTAAAGAGGGCACTTGTTGGGATGAACATTGGGTGTCGTATGTAAGTGATGGATCACTGAATTCTACTCCTGCAAACAATACTACACTGTATGTTAACGAGCTTGAATTTCGATTTAAAAAATTTTTTTAAAAAGATAACTTTGTAGTAACTTGTTCTGTGGCACCAGACGACAAATGCAGATGTCCGGCCTTTATAAATGCAGCTGGTCCTTGCTTTTGAAGACTGCAGGGCATGGATTTCACCCAGGGGGTGGGAGCTTTGCTTACAAACTGTCACTACAATTCTGTTCCATCAGGGGCTCCATGACACGGATTCTCCCCCAGATGTTTTATTCCAAAAATTGCTCTTACGGCGATGTCTTCTCCCATAAATCTTTCAGTTGGTGACTCATTAAAAAAATGTCATCGATCACACATTTATCTCCTTACTGGAATAGAATCTAACAGGTGCATAACGGAGGTATTAGAAGCCTCAGTGCTTTTGTCCAACTATGTACCTAATATTCTCCACCACATAACTTATTCTAATGCTTTTATCTTTACATTTTAGTGATGTTTCCTCAGTCCCTTCCAGATCTGCTGGCAAAGGAAAGTGTTTTAATTTGTTATATATATGTATCTCTGTAGCCACTTTTCTGCCAGGAGATGAATGGGCATTTTTCTCATGAGGGTTTTTCCACTGAGTGAGAGACTTCAAAGGAACTTCTAAACAGTTATCATTAGTCTTAGTGGGATTTTAGAGGTACTGTATATCCAGTTATTTTATTTTTTTTTAATTTTTTAATGTTTATTTATTTTTGAGAGAGAGAGAGAGAGAGAGAGAGAGAAAGAGAGAGAGAACATGAGAGGGAGGAGGGGCAGAGAGAGAGGGAGACACAGAATCCGAAACAGGCTTCAGGCTCTGAGCTGTCAGCACAGAGCCCGACGCAGGGCTCTAACTCACGGACTGCGAGATCATGACCTGAGCTGAAGTCAGACACTTAACTGACTGAGCCGCCTAATTGCCTCGGGTATCCAGTAACTTTAAACACAACAAAGGAAAAATTAGGCAGCTGCCTTTTAAGTTTTGGGTTTTAATGGTCTTAAATTTTTAGTTTTTAAGCGTTCTTGCTAATGGTGATGGCATTCATAATTACCAGCTCAAGGCTCAATTGTGCACTTAGATGAGTGTCACTATTTTTAAAAAAAAATTTTGAAGCTTATTTATTTAGGAGAGAGCATGCAAGCAAGAGCGGGGTAGGGGCAGAGAGTGAAGGAGAGAGAGAATCCCAAGCAGACTCTGCATTGTCGGCACAGAGCCAGACATGGGGCTTGAACCCGTGAACTGTGAGATCACGACCTGAGCCGAAATCAAGAGTCAGGTGCCTAACCGACTGAGCCACCCAGGTGCCCCAAATCAGTGTCACTATTAAAGGAAAATGGATTTATATCCGCGTTGCAAATGCAGTGGCTCCTGTTTGGTCTCCCCACATCCATCCCCAGTCCCTGTTGTCAGTTTTAACTCAGAGGATTATTTAAAACACACCCTGTCACATCCCTGTGCAGACAGCCCGGTGCCTCTCATCCTGCACACATTCATAGGGGCGCCTGGGTGGCTCAGTCAGTTAAGTGTCTGACTTCAGCTCATCAGATCATGATCTTGCAGTTCATGGGTTCGAGCCCCGCATCGGGCTCTGTGCTGACAGCTCAGAGCCTGGAGCCTGTTTCGGATTCTGTGTCTCCCTCTCTCTCTGCCCCTTCCCCACTGGTACTCTGTCTCTCTCTCTCTCTCTCTCTCAAAAATAAAAAAAATTTTTTAAAAAGCACACCTCCGTAAAGACCCATCTGACCTTCGACCTTATCAGCCCAGAGGCTTGGACCTCACCACCCTCTGCTTCTCACTCAGGCCTCCACAGCCACTGCTGGGTCTCCCAGATTGAGAGAAACAAGCTTCTCCCCCAGGCCTGTGTAACTGCTCTTTTCCTTAGTAAGATAATTTTCTCACTTCTTTTAGGGTCAGCTCAAATGCCTCCTGGTCAGAGAGGCCTCCCTGCAGCCTTCATACCTACACAGGCAAACCCCAGACTCCCCTAAACCCCCCCGCCGTATTCTCCCTTCAGTGCCTCTCTCGCCTGACATTTTATATACATGTCTGCTGCCTCCACGTGACAGTAGGATTGTTTTGTCCCCGTCTTATTATTCCTAGTACCCACATTGTGTCTGGCTTAGAGAGGGTGCTCAATAAATACCTATAAAATGAAAGAATACATTCAAGTAGCCTTCTCGGTAATATTGACTTTTTCAATGGCTTTCATCTCCATTTGTATTAGGTTGTCATTGGTTTTATCTTGTAACGTGGTGACAAAGATGTAACACCAGGAGTAGACATGTTAGCTGTCATTGTGTGGTGGTTCGCTTGCGATTGTTTTTTTGTATTTTTTTTTAAGATTGGTTTCGAAGACAGTCGCTCATTTTGTCAGAGAGGGTTTAATTTATTATTTTATTTTTATTTATTTTTTAAAGGTTTTTAAAAATTTTATTTTGAGAGAGAGAGAGCACAAGCAGGGGAGGAACAGAGAAAGAGGGGGAGAGAGAGAATCCCAAGCAGGTTCTGTACTGTTAGTGCAGAGTTGGGTGTGGGGGTCCGAGTCATGAACCGTGAGACCATGACCTGAGCCAAAACCAAGAGTCAGACACTCAGCCAACTGAGCCACCCAGGCGCCTCAGGGAGAGTTTAGTTGAAAGGAAATGATAGGGTTCAGACTTCATCTAGGCAACTACACATACATGCAGTATGGTGTAATACAGGATTTTAGAGAAATGAAAGTGGCCTTCAGTGCTTCAGGGCAAGACACTTGCTCCCTCAGGACATCTTGCACACTGCATGGGATGCGTGAGAATCTGGCTTTCACTCGGAAGGCAGGGTGCACTAGTCAGGGATGTACGCTATGCTGTGGTAACAAGTAGCCCCCAGGTCTCAGTGGCTTCACATAATGAAAGTTTGCTTCTCACTTTCCAGAAAGACTACTGTGGGTTAGGAAGACCTTCTCCGTGCTACTGCTTTGCTTCAGGGGTCACTGTGGTAGTCGAGAGAAGGCTATGATCAGGCCTCCGTGGACAGTCTGATTGGCCCATTGCTAGTCACATGACTCCATTATACCTGCAAGGGAGGCTGGGCAATACAGAGGAGCTCATGGGTGTTTGGTGAGATTAAAAATATCTGCCTCATTTTCAGTCCATATATATGAAATATTAAGTATGGTTTTTTCCAGTGCAAAAAAATAAATTAAATATTTCCATTACCTACTTCAATAGATCATTCCGTGTGTGTCCACCATACTCTGCAGACCACAGCTAAAACAATGATAGCAGAAACCCCATATTTAACCGAAGTGTGCTGTATCATCTTGTTTTGTTGTTTCCTTCTTTGTCCTAAGATGGAATAGAAAAATATCTGATTAATAATGATGTCTTTTAAGAGATTTTCTGGATGACTAAGATCTATTGCCACATCCACATGGCCGTGCTCGATACCTGTGTCTCAATCAGTGGCCTGGTCAATAATGTTAGCTGAGCACATCCTCAGTGAGGAGAGTAACAAAAAGAGGAAGAAGGTAAAGATATGCCCATGTTTATGTATTGATGAGGCTCCGTTTTAAGATCAGTTCTGCAAAGTATAGATGGGAATGACTGCTAGAAGATTCTATTTGGGATGATTCTGCCTAACAGGGGCAAAGAAGAGGGCTGAAAAACACCTTTCTCAAGGAAACAGAAAACAACAGTGCACAATTATTTGCTGAGCATGTGCTAAGTAAGTGCTAAGTGGAGGTTCCAGATCATTACAGGTAACCCCAGGCAAAAGAGAAGGTGGTCAGTGGTGGACTGGGTGGGGAATAGACAGAGCTGTTAGAGTGGTCATGAAAATGGGAACAATGCCCTCCCGTGAAAGAGGTCAAAAAAGGTGCTTTCCACAGTGTGGGCCTCCTGGATCTTCAAGAGCAGACCGCATAACCCTCTCAGTGCCAAGTTCACTCATGTTTCTCTTTCTCTTTCACTGAGCTTCCCAGGGTCACAGCTTTTGTGATGTGATCATCTCCATACACAGCCTCCCCAAATGCGCCTGCGCCCTAACATGGGACTTGGCCTCCAACCCCCAACGGGGTCCACATCCCCGGGTTTGGACAACTTCTCCCATGGGCCCTATTTCCCTGTGGAGGATTTGGATGTTTCCAAGGCTCGACAAAACTCCCTTTTAGGAAAGGGAGCATGGCCACTGCGCCTGAGCACTGATTTACCTTCCAGAGAGGGTCCAGGTGACTTGATCCCAATGGTGTTCAGAGATACACTTCTCTAGCTAAGCTTCTGGAAGAGCGTGCTTCTCTTTGAGCTGGGCGTGTGCTGTCAGCCTCTTCCCAGGATATACAGTGAGGTCAGTAAAACCACGTGTGATCCTGCAAGCCAAGTGCATCCCTGTCTTTTCTGCATTGAGGATGAGCTGGTACAATGCAACAGCCACCACAAAATCCTCATCTCCCCCCAATAACATGTGAGAACCACCTACAGTGTTTCAACCTTTTTGTCACCTAACAGTTAGTAGGCTGGTTATGGGCGGGCTGCCTTCCCCAGCCCCTCATTACATCACATGGCCACGCCCATGGTCTTTGCATTTCCTACCTACTGACTCCTCTGATTTCTGATAACTCTGAATATATCTCCCAGGCTGTGTATCCTCAGTCCAGAGGGACTGCCACCTCCCACCCTCTGCTGATGGCATCTTTCCTGTTTCTTCTGGGCCAGGTCTGCCTTTTTCAACACTACTTGCTGTTAATGAGTTGTAATTGGGCAAAGCCATCGTTAGCAGGGAGAAGGGAAGAAACAACTCCTCCGAGGCTGGCTAGCTCAGACCCCTACCTAAAGGAAAGCATTGGGACTTAGGGCTCATGCACCATGACTTGCTCACATTATGGCCATGGACACCATTTAATGTATCTGAAACCCCATGTGGTTGTTGTAAGAGTCCTAGTGAGTCCACAATGAAATGCAAAGGACTGAAAATATAAGCTGATGCCATTGCTCTTTTATCAAGAGAGTCCTGGTGCCGGCTTTGAGTCCCTTCATTTAAAAGTGTGCTTATTATATTATTTCCACACAGTTTGCATTTATTATTCAAAAGTAACCCTCCCTTTTCTGTGTCTTCTGAAAGCACTGAAGTCAACTGACCTTCTAGTTACACTTTGTTGTAATGAAAGAATGCTACCTCGGCTACTTGCCTTTCGACTATTAAGCTGGCATGAAACTATTCGCCTGGCACAGTCTTGAGCATTTCAAGGCATTCCTCAAAAAAATTTTCAATGTTTATTTATTTTTGAGAGAGAGAGAGACAGAGTGCAAGCAGGAGAGGAGCAGAGAGAGAGAGGGAGACACAGAATCTGAAGCAGGCTCCAGGTTCTGAGCCATCAGCACAGAGCCTGATGCGGGGCTCAAACCCACAAACTGTGAGATCATGACCTGAGCTGAAGTCAGATGCTTAAACAACTGAGCCAACCAGTAGCCCCTAAAGGCATTCTTCTACTCTGCTCATCTGCAGTATTAAAGGCCTTTTCAGTGAGCACACTGGGATGGAGGGGTGTCTGCAGATTTCAAGGTTAGGGGAGAGGTTACACAAAACTGTCGGGATGAGTTTAGAATGAACATACTAGTTTTTTGCAGAAGTAGACTCTTCACACTGGCGATAAATTCCACTGGGTACGAAATCTCACATGCTTATGAGATATTAATGTTGATCTTTGCATATCAAATAAAAATGGCCAAACAGGTATTTTAATGTAGTGGATTGACTATTGATTCTCACCACTCGGGGAGGTACATTTGTTTAGTCTTTGGGATTCATTATTGTAAGCTAATGTGAGTGTAGAAGAGGGAAATGTGACTTCAGCATTTAGAATAAAAGACAATCTTGAGCATTTACTAAGCTACTACATCTGGTGAGCTAAAGGAATCTATCTGTTTTTTAAGTTTAATTATTTGCTTTGAAAGAGAGAGAGAGCAAGCTGGGGAGAGGAAGAGAGAGAGAGAGAGAGAGAGAGAGAGAGAGAGAATCCCAAGCAGGCTCCACACTGCCAACGCGGAGCCTGATGCGGGGCTCGAACTCAAGAACCGTGAAATCATGACCTGAGCCAAAATCTTGAGTCAGTCGCTTGACTGACTTAGCCACCCAGGCACCCGAGAGAATCTATCTTTATTCAATATCTCTGTTTGTAAAACAGCAGGGCTTACCCCACCCAAAGGTCTTGTGGAGTAAATGACAAAAGGCGGTCAAGGAAATTTGTTGCTAGATTTCTCCTAAATTATACATTCCAGACACTTGATTTTTCACTGGGCAGAGGAAGAGGCAAATTCCAGGGGAAACTGTGAGGCGGGGAGAGTGTGAAATTTAAAATAAGTGCCAATTTACCTGTTACATCCAGCAATAACCAGTTTGCAAGTTATAAAAACTACTGATTTTTGCATATGCGACCTGATAAGAAAAGTCAGTTGGCCATAGTGTTCAATCAGTAGTTATAGAATTAATGAATTGAAGTTAGGATCAGAAGGGAGAGAAAGGAGTAAGAGTCCAAGACACAATAGTTTCAGGTGCCCATTTGATGATCACCCATGGTAACACTTCCGTTCCTGCTCAGAGAACACTGAAAAGCTTGACGTGCCACAAAAGGAGGTCCCAGCATGGCTTGAAGTCCTGGGTGGCATCCTTAGGCCAAGAAATCAGGCATCCAAGGCTGCTTGGACTTACTGCTTGTTTTACTCAATGTCAAACATTATATAGTCTTGATTTAAGAAATTCCTGATTTAGAAAAAGTGTTCTGGCTATAGAAGAAAGACTCTGATTCTTTTTACAAAGATCATTAATAATTATTAATTATGTGCTAGTCAAACGCATATTCTTTTCAAGATGGTGAGCCATGACCTCGGAGAATTATGGTAACTTATTCTTTTACTCAGTAAGGTTTGATTTGCCTGATAAGTCAGGATATGGTTATAGGAATAAAAATTATAGACGGAAAATAGTTAACAATAGTCCATTCTTAGCACTGAATTTCTTTCCTAAATCAACATCTGATTTTTTTGTTCTTTTTTTTAAAGTTTATTTATTTATTTTGAGAGAGAGAGAGAGAGAGAGTGAGCAGGGGAGGGGCAGAGAGAGAGAGGGAGAGAAAAAATCCCAAGCAGGCTCCATACTCAGCGTGGAGCCCGACACAGGGCTTGATCTCACAAACTGCAAGATCATGACCGGAGCCTAGATCAAGAGTTGGACACTTCACTGACTGAGTGACACAGGGGCCCCTGATTCTTTCATTCTTTGATTTACTTTTCATTTAGTTATACCATTCTTTTCTTTGAATATTTTATTTCCGTTTTAAAAAATAGGTATTATTTAAACACTATAAAATTCAGGACTGAGAAAGGGTACATGGTGAAGTTTCTCTCCCACCTGTGTCCTCCTGCAGACACTTTTATCCTTAGAGGCAACACGGTATCCCAGTTCTCATTTACCCTCCCAGAGTTATCTTATAAGTATTTTTAAATAAAATGAGAACATAGGGAAAACAGCCCTTAATCAAGCCACCCAGTACTTCTCTCCCCACATGCGCTGTTGGTAGGGATCCATTATTTTACCTCTCAGGCATGTATCCGTAGCACAGTCATTTAGTTTTGGCTTTTCACATAAATAAATTAGATGTAATACTCATTCTTTTGCTTCTGTTTTTTCTCACTCATTAGGTCTCTGAGAGGCCATGTTGTTAGATGTAGCTATAGTTTTTATGTTTTTATTTCTGCTTACTATTTACTCTTTGTCCCTATTTATTACTGTTCATGTATACTGCAATGTATTTGTCATTATTGCTTATAAATATGTGGGTTGTTGCTAGTTTTAAGAATAATGATGTCAAAATATTCTGTCTCTTGACGTAGATAGACACATATTTCCATTTGGTATCTACTTAGAAGTAGAATACTTAAGCCACAGATATTTGTGTGGCCCATTAATAAATAATGCCAACTAGTTTTCTTTAGTGGTGACACCAATTTTCCCTCCTACCAGCAGTGTGCATGTTCCCATTGCCTCAGGTCCTCATCACCACTTGGGAACATCCATCATTTTCATTTTTCTCTTTCTATGGGGTGTGTGGTGCTTCTGCATTGTGGTTTTATCTTGTATTTTTCTGTCAGATTTCATGCATTTATTGACCACTTAGGTAGATTCTGTTCAAATCTCTTGCTTATGTTTCTATTTTGCTGTGTCTTTATTCTTCCTGACTTACGGGAGCTCTTTATATATTCTGAATACAAGCCTGTTGTGGGTGTTATATGTTGCAAATTCCTTGTCACCTCTGTGACTATGATAAAGGTAAGTTATTTTTTTAGTTTTTAAAAGTTCTTTCCTCTATTATGAGTTTGGAAGTTAAAATAGTTTCCTAGGGTTGCTGTAATAAACAATCACAAACATCGTGGCTTGAAACAACAGGAACTCAACTGTCTCACAGTTCTAGAGGCCAAAAGCATGAAGTCAAGGTGTGGGCAAAGCCATGCTCCCTCCAGAGGCTCTAGGAAGGAATCCTTTTCCTCTTTAGCTTCTGATGGCTGTTCCTATCCCTTCGCTTGTGGCACCGTCCCTCTAATCTCTGCTTCTGTCACTCCATAGTCTTCTCCTCTGCATGTCTATCAGCTCTTCTGTTTGTTAGAAGGACCCCTCTCATTGGATTTAGGGTGCATCTTGACAATCTACAGTGATCTCCTCTCAAGACTCTTAATTACATCTTAATGTAACTTAATTGCATCTGTGCCGACTCTGTATCTAAATATGGTCACATTCACAGGTTCCAGGAGTTTAGATGTGGACATATCATTGTGCGGGCCACCATTCAATGCACTATAGAAGTTATACATTCACTTATTATTCTTATAGTAATTACAATCAAAGGTAAAACATGTGCCTTTGACTTACTAATATAAGTAATGTCTAATTAATAGACTAATTTTACTAATATAAATTAATGTCTCTGGCCTTTCCCCAGAAAACATAAGGACACTAGAATACTTTAATTACATTTACTACCCTCACAATCTACGTATCATTGCTGAACTATATTTTATTGTATTTATTGTAAGCCTAAGACGAATTATTATTGCTTTGTATGGTCAATGCATACAATAAAGCACAATAAAGTGGACAGAGCAGCACAATAAAGTGGAAAGAGCAGCACAATAAAGTGGACAGAAGTATTAATTTTTGTTGAAGTATCTAATCAATGGATAATTATTTTTTTTCTTCAAATGGAAAAGGATCGATTGGATTTAATTTTTCCAAGTGGATCTTATTTATTTATCCATGTTTTTACTCCACAAATGCTTATTGAGTATCTTCTCTGTGATAGGGATTGGAATAGAGGAGCCAGGATCTCTAAGATGATCTGGTAAGGTTATTGTGCTGTTAAGAAAACTGAGAATTAGTAGGTTGAATGACTTTCTGTGCCAGGAGGTCACATAGTCAGAACCCTCGGGTCCCTAAGCTCCCAGTGTAGCATTTCTAATTCCTTCAGTAGACATGAACTATCCACTTCATAACTGCATTTGAAGCAGGCAAGGCTCCATGGGCACCTGAGAAAGATATGCAGAAAAATGTTGTTTTATGGACACAGTGCATTTCCACCCCTTGGAAACTCTCATAAATGTGTATCTTTGGTCAAATATAACATCTATGACCAATTCTGGAAAAAGACAAGATCTGTGGAAGGTTCTAGTAGTGGAAAACTTTAATATGTTATTTAATGATCATAAAAGTTAATATCTCTTGAGCACATACCATATGCCAGGCGCTGTGTTAAGAGTTTTATGGGGAGGGGCATTTAAGTCTCAGGTCAGCTTATGAAGTTGATGTCATTATGCTTGACCGTCTTTTTTTTTTTTAATTTTTTTAATGTTTTATTATTTTTTAGAAAGAGAGAGACAGCGTGAGCAGGGGAAGGTCAGAGAGAGAGGGAGACACAGACTCTGAAGACAGGCTTCAGGCTCTGAGCCTGACGCGGGCCTCGAACCCACGAACTGTGAGATCATGACCTGAGCCGAAGCCGGAAGCTCAACCGACTGAGCCACTCAGGCACCCCCCGTCTTTTAAATGTAAGGACCTGGCGGCCCAGAAATCCAGGAGCTGATCATTCAGGTAGTGGCCTGGTGAGTGGTGGAGGCGGGTACTAACCTGGAGAACTGGACCCTCTCCTATCCTCTAGGCGGCCCCAGACCTGGGTGCTGAGTCACAGAAAAGGTAGCTGTTCTTTCCAGGTGTTCCCTGTGATATTCTAGCAAATTCCCAAGATCACCCCAGTCCTCCAACAGAGAGAAGGGGAGTGAAGAACAGCCCAATCCTTCCCCACTTCTCTTAAATCTCTTGCTGGAGTCTGCTATTGATGATTCCTCTTCCGTGTGTTGAAGAAATACCACTATTTTCCATCTAAGATACAGCCGTAGTTAGAAACAGGGAAAGCTATGAAAACAGTCAATGTGTCCCATGTGGTTTGTCCCCATGATGCTGGCATAGTGACACAGTGAACGGGGACAGATGAGCAGGGAGGCTGTTGGAAAGTGTCCTATTTTAACAAAGTGTTCTCTCTTCGGAAAAAAAAAAATTACCCCAGAGTGTTTGCTTTGCAATCAGGCAGGCACTTGTTAAATGTGCCCATCTTTCTAGGAGGCATTAGGAACTGACAGAAACATGCTGCCATTGCTTGTGAATTCACATCAATGGGGATGAATACGAATGAGAAGGAGCAGGAGTTCTAAACGGATCTGTGCAGACTCGTCACAGTGCTCCTGACATTTGACGGGCTGGTTTTCAAGGGGGTAACTTCGGGGCACGGGTTGGCAGTTGCTGGTGACGATGCCAAGCGCCACCGGGGACTGGAATGTCAGCATTAGCATTCTCTTCAGGGAGGATGCCAGCTTCAGCTTCTAATTACAAAGCCACATTGGTACATCTCAAATACCATTTAGGTAAAATTAATTCTGATTGATCGGGCCCCATTCTTGCTTTTAGTCTGGAGTTGCTGACTCTGTCTGTAACTGGATCGAGACATACACAGTCGCTTTGAGAATGATGAGGATGGGCTGGCTTTGCCACCAGTGTCCTATAACGTGCCCCTTACGTTAGGGCATAAATAACATCTCATGTCCTTTGGAAGGGACAGATAGCAGCATTATGGGCCCTGGTCTTTTTTTTTTCCTTCACACTTTCTAAATTAAACTTGGTAAAAGAAGCCTTAAAATGTTAAAAAGTGAAATTCCAAGAAATTGTGAGAACCATTTTCCTCCTTTGCTCATGAGGGAGGCTGAGGTGGGATCTAAATTCTCTTCAAGTCCATGTCCACGCCTGTAAGATAGTCCCACCCAGCACGTACGGATGCGATGAACACCTTCTCTAAGGTATAGAGAACAGATGGATGCTTTGCCTGTTGCCTCCCCCTCTGGGAATGGTGTTAGTAGGTAAAAGAAAACTAACACATGACATCTAAGAATTAAAATGTCTTAAATCTTTTAAAAAAATTACATAAAAATGATAACAGCAATTGTTTCTTTTTTTAATTTTTAAAGTTTGTTTGTTTGTTTATTTTGAGAGAGAATGCGGGAGGCGCAGAGAGAGAGGGAGAGAGAGAATCCCAAGCAGATTCCGCACTGTCGGCGCAGAGCCCGACATGGGGCTGGAACTCATGAGTCATGAGATCATGACCTGAGCTGAAACCAAGAGTTGGACGCTTAGTCGACAGGGCCACCCAGGCACCCCAACAACAATTGTTTTCTTAACATCCCTGTGAACATCTGGGAGCCCTGGAAGGTGTGTGGCCCAAACACCAACATTATCTGGAACAAATGGCCCAAGACAGGGGCATCCAAGGAGCTGAAGACAGGGGTCATCTCAAACCGAGGGATGACCACACAAGGGTGAAAGTGGTCCTTCTTGGACAAGTGGGTACGGACGGAGGAGTGGGTGGGATTCTGATCTTCCTTGGCATCATTGGCTCGACGAAGTAATCCAGAGGAACAGTGCTAAAGGCCTGAACTGGGCACCAGCCATGAGAAGGAAACGTTAGATAAGATGATAACAATATCATTATTTCATACCTCTTTTTAATTGAAAAATGTAAATAATATTGCCAAGAACTTTGTAAGTACCCCAAATAGCGTTATGGAAATTAAATGGATGACAGACATTTTCTGGAGATGCAATTAATACCACACAGTATTTCTGGGGTTCACTCCCTTCAAAACGTTCCCCCTTTTAACAGTGGGTGAGGGTTTCTTGCCTCTCTCTTGACTGCCACTTTTCTCCAAGGCAGAGACATTTCATATCTTTTGTATCTCCACAGGAAATGCAGCCTAGGCCCCAAAAGACATAGATGTGTGTGTGTGTGTGTGAGTTCCCCCAGCTACCTGGCAGCTCTCTAAGTCTGCCAGAGAGTCCCTGTCCCTCGAGGACCCCTTGGCCTTAGTGAGCAGCTGGTAGCAGCAAGAGCCACAAGGCATGACCATAAGGGCCAGGCACACAATGGATGCCCCCCAGCTTTCGGTTCCCCACTATGACTATTGGTTTTCCATATGGGCTCACATGGCCCCTCAGCAGGAAACACTGCTGGGATTTGTAGGGGTTCATAAATTATATCCGCTCTTTACCACCAGAGTTGGGAATCAATGGGAAAGCAGACACAGAAGCAGACAGATGGAGACCAAAACATCAGTTTTGTTGCTTATCATAGGGAGGTCATTCAATTTAGCTCGTGCCTTCTGATGGGCTTGCTGCCTCTCTGCTTGTCCCTTTTGCCATCTGCTTTTTGGGGCAGCTCTTGAGTTGGGATCTCTAAGTCAGAAATTTTATGCTTTTGTTGCCTCCCATGGGTCCTAGTTGGAGAGGGAAGAAAGGAGATTGAATCCCTGCTGCTTACAGTCTTCTGAGAGATCAGCTTTATGCAATCATGAAACATAAAGCTTATGGACAACACCCATTCCTCCGTGGCAAGAGATTGGTGAGACTGGAGCAAGAGGCCAGGAGTCATTCAAGTAAATTTCCCTCCACATGTAAGTACAGGGAATAGGAGAAGAGTTTCCCTGTGCTTTTTGCTCTCTTAACCATTAAATCCAGAGGTGTCCTACCTTGCTCTGGTGGGCTGTCCACCTGGCCAGCCCTGCTCCTGCCTTCAGATGCTCATTCCTCTTGGGGTACCTTCCTGGGACTGCCACTGGGAAGCATGTATTTTGCTCCCAGAAGCTATCAATTGGGTTGAAATAATGAAATATTCAATTAACGTTGAGCCACACTGGAGTCAAGGCTGGAAATTTATTCTTTTCTTTATTTCTTTGCATTTTTTTCCAGCCGTATTTCTCAATGGAACTTCTGCAGTGTGATTAAATGTCGACATGAAGATGATCTGGGAATAAAATGTTAACAATCTGGAGAGGGCTCAAGTTGCATATAAAACCCTTCTTTTATTAAATTCTATTTTAGTGAGATAGACTATGTTATGCTGAAATAGCAAGCAATCCTAGATCTCAGTGGGTTGACACTGGAAAATTTTATTCCTGAGGACTTCACTGGCCAGCGGGGGGCTCTGTTCTGCTTCATGATGGTCTTTACTCTGACACCTGGCTGGGAGGACAGACACCATCTGGAATATTGCCGGTCCTGTGCCAGAGGGAGCACCAAGCTAAGTTAAGCACACACTGGTGCCTAAAGCTTTCACTTGGCAGTGACAATGACTTTTCTGCTCACATGTCATGGGCCAAAGCAAGTGATGGGGCAATGCCTAAGTACAAGAACAGCACAGAAGCCCAGTGCTCCCACATGCCTGGAAGGACAGGGGTTGATATAGTATAAACAGCCTTGAGGACCAGCACAAATTTTCAGGAAGAAACTAAAGCTGAAAATATTAAATATTCTTGTAAGTTAAAGTTCAACTAGTAGTGTGTCAAAAGTAATAAAGTCCAAACTTAACTATTCTTGCTCTTTGGAGATGATGGTGGTGGTGGAGGTAATGGAGGTGATGGAGGCAGTGATGGTGGTGAAGGTGATGGAGGTGATGCAGGTGGTGATGGGGATGATGGCGGTGATGGTGGTAACGGAGGTGATGGAGCTCATTAATCTTGATCACCCAGAAAGCACTGATTATCACTCCCTCACCATTGCCAAGAAAGTCCCAGATGCCTGGGGATGCTGCACTCTTGAGGCTTAAGAGAAAGCTGCCGCCATCTGCCGAGTGAGGCCTGTGGTCACAGCTTGGAGGCACAGGGGTGTTAAGGTTCCCCCTTGTTACAAGCAGATCTCTCCCTGTAAACACCAGCTGCTGGCTACGAGTCCAGGCCCTGTAGGATGGCGGGGGGGACAGCGCTGGCCATTTGCAGCTGTTTCCAGCAGATACTTGTCTTGACTGTGCTACAACCTTCCAACTCACCAACCCTCCTTTGTTACTCAAGGTTCCCAGCTTATATCCGGACACCTATACCCAGTGCTGTCTCTACATTCCATATACCGAACGTGGGGACTTGAGGGGATCAATAAGTAAGGCCTTTTGCGCTCAAATGATTTCTGACCCAACAGAATACATAGAGCCAGACTTGTAGGGATTAAAAGTGGGTTTATTGGCGATAGGAGCTGGGTGGGAGGATTCCCCATAGGCAGGTGATCACTCAGGCTGATCAGTGCCTTCAGCTGCAGCCCTCCCCTCCAGGACTGTCTTTGGCTCAGTCCGCCCAGGCTTGTTTCTATCTTCCAAACAGATTCACTGACTGAGGACTGCTGGCCCATCCTGGCCATGGAAGGAGAGAGGTGAAATTCATTCATTCATTCATTCATCCATTGATTTGGCAAATGTTTATTGGGCACCTAGTAACTGTCAAGTGTGAACAAAATAGAAAATAATTCTGCTCTTGCAGCACTTACATTTCAGTGGAGGAAAAACATCCTATTTGCTTACTGCTTTTTATTGAATTTGTTCTCATGAAAGTGACAAAAGGCTTTATGGAGCTCCCTTCTCATGAAGAATGAGGTACACATATTTCTCCCTAATCATTCTTAAGAGCATTACCCAATACTCTCTTTGGTAAGTGATTGGACATACTGAAAGCGGTCATGTCCACCTCCTGGGCTGGGTGGGGCATCTCACGTCTGCAGACCCATGGAACCTTCTACATTTTGCTGCCGTGGGACTGGTTTCTGTGGGACTGGTTTCTGACTTCCCCACCGGGCTGGGTGTTCAGCTTTGTAAAATTAGTGAATGAGGCTCCAAACCTGGGTCACTTGTGTGATGACAGTGCTTGTAAATGGGAGTAGAGGTTTGGAGAAGCATTTATTTTTGAGGCAGAAACTGGCAAGTCCAGATTTTGACCATGTGAAATGCTGGGAGCACTACATAGTGTTCCTTGGATGACTGGGTTTAATGGCCGTCTCTCATGTGTTTGCACTGTTGAGGTGATAGAGGGTTCTCAGTGCCCTCTGACCCACATTAACAGTTATACTTTGCATCACTTTGTGGATATCTTTGTTGCCCCACCTTTTTTTTTTTTTTTTTTTTGGTCTGTGTGTTTGTTTGAAGTAGGCTCCACGCCTAATGTGGGGCCTGAACTCATGACCTTAAGATCAAGAGTCACATGCTCTACCAACCGAGCCAGCTAGGCACCTCTGTGGCCCCACCATTTTTAAAAACCAATGCTGTTCTTTGAAGATTTTAACCAACCTTCAGTCTTTTCAATTGCTCATTTCTCCTCCAACATACAAATGTTAGGACAAATACGATAGCCCCAAGTTGGTGCATGGATATAATTATGCTGTCCTGTTGGGATGATTCACTCTTTGAATGTCATCAGAAAGATTAAAAATAAATCCAGGACAAAGGAAGCTTATTTGATACCAACAAAGATAATTTGAACTCTGACTGAAGCAAAATTAGTAATCATGGCAGATCTAACAGCACAAAGACCCATAAGGAGAGTGGACCCATGTCTGTCTCCCTCTGAGGTTTGCACTCCTTTACGTGACACTGTTAGGCTGTGATTTCACTAACAATCACTGTTTACATGCTTGCCCTTAGGATCATCATGTAATTAACATCTCTGAGCAAAAGACATTTTGTCACTTAAATGTATGTATTTCACTGCTAAATGGGAACAAACAACCCTAGTCTTGATTATTATGGCTTCATATTATGAGTTGAAAATATACATATGTTTGGGCCTTGACTCAGCACCATTATTGGAAATACAAATTTAGTTCTCTATAAAGGGTTTTGTTGTTGTTTTT